>BRZM01000013.1:2001469-2699428 GCA_033238685.1 Lates japonicus | reverse complement strand
TCAGGGGTTGGTGAAGACTAAAACAGAACTAAAAGGCTGGCTGCGGCTCAGGCAGTAGGGGTGGTTATCCATTGATTTTAAGGTTAGTGGTTTGATCCCTGCTTTCTCCTGTCCCAATTAACAAAGGAAGTCAGACAAGTCAGTCGGGCTCATTCTATAGCAAGACATTAGAAGAAAAGAACTAAACAATGTCTTCAAATGATGGAGGACCAGCACAGAAGGTGAAAGCAAAGCAACTACAAGTGCAACACGTTTGTGGGAACTTCTGCAACACTGTTGGGTGAAGCTTTCAGCTGGAAAAACTGAGGTGTTTGAAAATTCTTGACCGGTAGTGTATAAATCTGCTTCATAACAGCCTGTTTCCTCATGAAATAGTTGTGGCTGAATAACACACAAAGTAATTTTGTGTGTCATTTCACGCCACGTTTTTTAACCCCCCTAACCCTAAATGTAACCATAACCATAAGGGCGTGAAATGACACACAGGAGTAAAGGGCATAAAATGGCAAGCGAAAATCTAAAAATGTGTCGAAATGACACATAAGAAGTGTCATAAGTGGTGTGGTATTTGCACACAGTCCAACCAGATTACATTGTTCCTAAATATGCAGAAAGGAAAAAGGACAGCGACTGGAGGAAAATAACAAAAGAATCTGGAATCTCTGGTGAGTTCTTAATTCAGTCAGAGGCTGAACAAACACACAGATCCACTCCCACACACACGCTGTTGTTGCGTTGTGAGTTAGCGAATAAATGGGGCAAACGGTCCAGCAGTTAACTTTGCTCGAATGGCGCCAAGTGAAAAATTTGCTTTGCTTTCCTGAGTACACCTTTAGAATCATGTTTATCTTGACAACGATCAAGCACACAGCTGCAGAACTCTTCTCCCCAAGTTTACATCAAATGTATTATCCTGGTTTGCTTGGAACACAGTAAAGGAAGCCATGCCGCTGTGGTCTTGATCCAGCCCTACTGTACACACCCACATGTCTGGCTCTGAAACCTTCTCTGTGCTGGCCTAGGACCTGCTTCCCAAAATCATCTTAAGGCTGAGATGATCTTAGCCTTTTAGACTTAGATCTTCTGCTTTTGGGACACAGAGACCATATCGTGTTATCTCCTCCTTCACCAGCTTCCCAAGTGGTGAAATAACTCGATAATCACAGTCACCATATAAATGTCACAGTTGCTTCTGGGATTTATAATACACACACTTAAATGAGGGGATGTGTGTAACTGAGTGGAATTCATTGAGTTTCTTTATGAGCCAAGTGGAGAGGATGAGCTCATGGGACTGTATCTGATATGAGGTCTGACACAAGTTATTAAGAGGGGAATAGACTGACCCTCAAAATCAACTGCTGTCCACTCTTCTCTTCATCATTTTCAGTTCTGGGGTAGTTAATACAGGGATGTGATGGATCATTGGATGTACTAGAGATGTGACACTTCCATGTTCCATGGTTGATTAGATTTGATTGTATGTGTGGGTAACACACATGAAAGATGTGAGTGAGTGTGCAGAACATAAAGTAGCACTAATTCAAAGGATAATTCTACGTTATTACAACTTTGAACTTACTGGTTTTGGTTTGGCCATCATTTCTATCACACTATACAAACAAAATGATTGCAGAACACAGTGACATTGCCTAAATAATGTCAGGGAAATGATAAGGCAAGAAATAATCGAGACAATCTGACAAGGGTATGACAATTCTTTTTACAACACATATTCTACTAAGTGTGTCAACACAGTTTTTGATTGAATAAACCTATAGAAAATAATAACATTCAAGCGATAAGCTATATTTTCCTTCATATTGTATTGTAGTTGATTCACTTGCACCAAGGTCAAAATGTCCCATGAACCTACAACCTCCATTTAGGAACTGGAGATATGATTATGAACCAGCCACTAGTAATATAGCAATTATTGGAAAATGATGGCAATATAATTTCAGACTTGACTGCTATTATCTGATGATTATCTCTCAGTCTGCTAGATGGCAGACTCATGCTGGATCAAAATTACAACTGCATTTAAGCGCATCCATCAATTTCAGTCTCGTATGTATTAGATTAAATTGAAACTCTTACATTAAAGACAGGAATAAATACAATATATAAATATACAAATACAAAAAATTGAATTGAATTTTTGATGAAAATTGTGATCCCTTGATAATCATTCTGGTAGTTTAAATACTAGAGACTGTTAAAGATTATTATATCACAGCTGTTATCAATATTTCTATCTGGTTGGCTAACTACTGAAAAAGTTTATTGCTATCAGGATAAAAACTGATGTCTCTATTTTACTATTTAAGAGTTAGTGAGAACTTGGAACAATAAAGGAATACTGTCAAAGTGCTACTGCCATTACTAAAGCATGTATGTGCAGTTCCTGGAGAATTAGTATTCAGTGCTATATGATGAAATACTGTAACCTTTGCTGTCATACTGATAAAGGTAATCAGTGCATCTAGAATATATATTCATATATCACAGAGCAGCACAAATAGTGATGCATACATACAGTTCATGTCATTAACACTAATGAGGCTGACAGCAGATGTGTGGCACCACATGGGAAAATCTCTCTTCCACATCTTTCTGTCTGCAGTTACTTCCTGTAAATGTCTGTCAGTTTGCTGCTGTGCTGCCTGCCCGCGGACCAGAGGAAACACGCTCATCCTCTCCTTCCGCTCTGAACACCCTTCAGAGCTCTGAACACCCTTCAGAGCTCTGAACTCCTCTGACTGGCTACCACCATAACTGCAAGTCGTATCTGTTGTCACGTTTTCCCCAGTGACCAGCTGTCTGCCATCGGTAAATCCTCTATCTCTGCTCTTGTCCTCTCGCTCTGCCTAAACTGGTCATCTAAGCTCCACCCAGGGAAGCTCTGCGAGGCATGATCAATAGGTCACACTTGAGAGAGGCTTTCCCTGTGTCTCTGCTGTCTTCTTGATACTGGCAGATTGACTCAAAACAGACAAATACCCTTTGCTAGATCTGAAAGGTTTTTCTTTCTAGTGGCATATCTGTCTTGATCTGTTCTCTCTTGTGTCCCTGTCCCAGTTTCCACTTTCTCCTCCCTCCTCTGTTTTCCTCACACTTCCTTCCCCAGCTCGTTTCTAAGTGACAAGCCAAGATTGAACAGAGCTTACAAGCATTATCCTGAAGCTGTTCTTTGTTAGGGCTTTCTTTTTTTTTTTTCTTTGTTGAAATAACTTTTCAAACGTAAAAAAGAGCCAGTTTGAGTAACTGAAAGACAGCGGTGCAAAAATTGATGTCAAAGGAGAGGGAGGAACCAGTGAACTGCACTGATACTGGTTATTGATTAAGAATATTAGCAATTTGCGGTACCTAAGGCTAGGTTCACCTTTAGAGGTTCATTCTACTGCTCTTATCAAGGCATGCCTTTAATGAAAGTAGCAGTAGCATTCATTTAAATTCCTATTTATTCACACCAAGAAGGATCAAACCCAGACTGACCTGAAAATAGATCCAAACAAACTGTGGCTTCAGCTCATCACATCAGCCAGAGAAATGAGAAAAAGCAAAGATTTGTTAAATTAACAAGATGTTACGCATCCAGAAAAGAATTTGGTTTTATTTCATTTACTTGCTGACACTGTGTGGGAAGAGGTATCATAGCTTGTGCTTGCCATATTGGACCGGTGCATTTGGCAACTAGCAAGGAACAGTGGGAACAACACGGGCACCTTTCTAATAGACAGAGAGGACTGAGAGAACACACCAAAACCATGCTGGGGGAAATTAGCTTTACCTTTTTTCTTTTTGGCTAGTGAATGACGCATAAAGTCAGTGTCTGTAGGGTTAAAGGAGGAGGTTGTGTGGAGTTATAGCAGAGACTAGATGGCCTTGAAAACCTTCTTCTCAAAGTAGGTCACAAAATCCTCAGGAGGAAGAGGGAGAAGAGAAGCAGGTGGAGGGAGCGGAAGAGAGAAACATAAACAGAGAATGTTTTCCTATGTTTCAAAGCAGAAGACTGGTTTTAGCAGTGGCAGGTTGATTTAGAAGCTGATGGATAAGAAGATGAAGGAGACCAGAGGGGTCATGGATAAGTTTCCTTTGTGACGGTTTCTCTCGACTACCTAGGACTTAAAGCAATTGGATTGCAAACGTCCAGGCAGTTAGAGGAAAAGTCAGACAGTTTGGGAAATGTACTTGTTTGCTGACAAAACCTCACTCTCATGGAAAAATCAATATCGATTTCTTTTCTATACCCACAGTCAGTGCAGAGATAGGTCCAGGACGTGCCAAGCTGAGCTAGTGGTTTTATTTAAGTGATATGTCAGAGTCACATAGGTATTGATCATGATAGACAAACATGGCAACATCACTGTGACAACGGGGGGGGGCAGAGTCTCAATTTGAAACCTCATGTTTACACTAAAGTGGACTGAACAAGTTGAGGACCTGGATCTGCACCGACTATTAAAAGTTCATTCTATATGTGGCTCAAATGCAGGTGAAAGGTCAGGTGGAAGTGAAACTCAAACAAAGAGGGAAAATTAAAGTGAAAAAGTAAGAAAAGACTGAAATTGCAAATATGAGTGATGCATAACTAGGAGTGGGTGTACATAAAAACTATAGATTGAAGTGTGCATATTACTAATCATCATTTTATTATTTAAAAACAAATGAAACTGCTAGCGGCAAGGTTCATGGGTTAGCGATACGCAAAACTCAGTCACATCAATCTCTGTACTTTGTGTTCAGTGCTAATTAGCAAATATAATCATGTTAACATAGTGAACTAAGATAGTTAATATGGCATGTTAACATTGTCATTCTGAGCATGATAGCATTAGCACAAAGCAGTGCTGTGCCTTAGTGCAGCCTCATAGAGCTGTTGTGTGTGGCTGTTGACTCTTAGGCTTTAAAAATACCATTTGCAACATAATATAGTTTAACCATTTATTAGTTTTCTTTACTTACCTTGATGGATTTTACCCCTATTTTTCAATTTGCTGTCTACATCATAAGAGGATCTCATTTACTCCAAACTGTGTATTAAACACAAATTTTAGCACAACAGACTTATAAATAACCAATTTACAGTGGCCTCGACTGTCCACACAGGTGCAGCATAACTGATTTGGATTAGTACACACACACATGCACACACAGCCGTTTGAAACTCTTTGAATAGTTTGTCTCATTTCACTCATCAGTGAGGACCTGTCCACCTCTACCCTGTGGAAGCTTAGGGGACGACCTGCTGCAAAACCCTGAGCTGGACATCCTTCTTTAAGGGGGAAAAATAAAAGATCATTCTTTGAACTGCGCTGATGTCATTTCCCTCAGGAGACCTGATTTTAACGTGAAAACACTGGGAGAGGAAGTGGTTCCCACGCCTCAGCCTTTCAATCGCTAATCCTCGTCAGGCAGCTCGGGAGAATGGGAGTGTGTGTGGTCTACTGTGTGAGAGTGTATACGCGTGCATGTGCGAGTATCTGTAGGAGGAGGATGGTCCACAGAACGCTATCCTAGATTATGTTTCCTCAATCAAGTGATGAGGGGGCTTAACCAATGACAACTCGTCATCTAATTTAGGTCTATTTATTTTCAGGCTTCCATTCAGCCCTTAAGTGTATAAATATATCAATGAAAATGAGCTCTTCCTGTAATGCTCTCTTGGAGATGCAAATGCCATGCTGCTGTAAGCAGACCATTAAAAATAGTACAACTAAATACTATCTAAAAATTCTAAGAATGAATCTTCCAGTAGATAAAAATGGCTGAGAAAACTCAAACATCAACACAATGAAGTTAGTATCAAGAAATTGTGATTAGTACAATGTTATGTCAATTTTACACAGAGTGTATCTGTCAGCCTCTTTTGCAGCTTTTTTCTTTTTCTTTTTCCATACGCCAACTTTTCAAATGTCCCTATCTCCCTCAAGAGATATGAATAATGAAGGGAATCAGCAAGAGAGGCCAGTTTGTGTATTTCTATTTATGGGAAAACAAAGCCTGATGTTGAAAACACTCTGTACAAGGTCCAGTGCATACCATACAGGCACCCTCTGACATATACCATTGTAATGCTGTCAGTACTTGAACACAATATAGAATGTGAGGTCCTTTCATAAACAGCGAAAACCTGACACATAAACAAAAAACAGCACACTTGAAAAACAGGCACAGTGATGACAGCGGCGGCTAACTTCAACAACTGTGGAGAACAAGTTTCTTTTGTGTTTATTGAGTAAGGAAATGAAATGAAACAATTAACACCAGTAAAACCAAAGTCATCAATATTACCCCCCCCCCCCCCAAATTTTTTTTGTTTGGATTTAATGTAACAGAGGAAACTGTTGTGTTTTCCTGCTGTATGAACATGCCGCTCATCATAGGTTTCACAGTCAGCATCCTGTTGTAATGAGCACGGTTCAGAAAACGCTTCTGGAAATGAAATCAAAAGAAGAAGAAACAAATAGAGAGAGAAAATGCAAAGTATATAAAGTGTTCAGCTGCCAACAGATCTTTAAAAATCCAGTTTACACATGGGTTTTTGTATTATTGATGTTTTCATTTGATTTTCATCAGCTTTTTCCTGCCAATTTGTGCAGAATTGAAAAATGTCTTTAATGTTGCAAATAAATTCCAGTATTTTTCCTGGATCTGTGAAAAGATGAAGATGAATAAAATAACACACACACACAAAACACACACACCTACTTTTAAAGATTTATAAAGATTATACCCTGGTAAAAATAAAAGCTGATTTATTCTGGAACTGACCGATGTCTCCTCCCCTTGCAATAAATCACAACAGAGCAGGGATCCATTCATGGTAAAGATGCAGTCACACTGATCCATTCTGTCCAGTCACACACATACATCATTTTCAGTACGTTTTCAATGAGGGGTTTATTGTCTGAATGGGGCTGATGACGCATATCTGATTGCCAATGCCCAATCAGGCAAACGCTTTTACGTCTGCTTTGGTAAACATGACTGCAAAAAACATGACCCTGAAGGAAGCTGTAATTAATGTACTGTATGCAGTGTGTTAGAGAGAGAAAATGAAGAAAACACACAGAACCTGACAGAGCACTGGGACTGTAAATCAATCAGGCCTGTTCCTGTACAGTATTTTTGTTCTTATACACAGCAAAATCTTTGCATACATGAGCGCTGGGCACCAAAGTTGAATACGTAAAAGTAGTATGCACCACATAAATGTTTCATATTTTGGCTGTGAGATTTACCTTTGTAATATACAGTGAGCAAAGCAGTGAGGTAAGCAGTGCTAAATCTCCACAGTGTCAAGTCTGCTGAACTGAATTAGCAAATGTAGCAAGGATCACTTTGGCTGAGACAAGCACCAACCAAAAGCAGTGGGAACTTTACAATGAGAGGTCACAGGACAGAAGATTTCTCATGTATTGATTGAGCAATTCAAGAGCAAATGTTGACGTAAGCAGTGGTAAAGGAAAATGCATCAGTGTGTGTGTGTGTGTGTGTCTGTGTTTGTAAAAACTCCAGCAGAAAAACTGCCTGAGACAGAGAGAAAGCAAAGCTGAAGGATACAAAATAAAGATTTAGTCAGAAGGAAGACCGCAGAGAAGAACAAACAGTGGGAGAGTGGAAGGACCTCTGTGCGAGTACATATTCCTGACCCAGGAGCAAGGCACAATTACAGTTGATGGATGTTTTAAAAATGACCCTGAGTTTTTCCAGCTCTGCTCTTGAAAGGCCACTTTAGGGTAATAAGGGTCACTGACAAAACAAATGACAGAGGTCAGGAGCCAGCGTGCATGTTGGCACAGCAGGGGGGAAGATTCTAGGTCAGACAGCTGAGGAGGATTAATTCATAATGCGGTGTAACTGGATAACAGCACAGACTTCTGGGTAAAGACCTAAAACAGAGTTAAGAAGGCAGGGAGGTGAAAAGCTGCTGGCTTATGGTTTTGTTATGAGTGTTAACGCTACAGTGACAGTGACTGGGATGACACTTCCTGTGGTGTCTGTAAGCAAATCTGCCCTTCATCATTGTAAAGTAAGTTGGATTTCCCTGCATGCATTGTGTCCTTTTTAGTATTCCACTTATGCCAAGGTCGAGCAGGTGAGGTCTCATTTTCATACAGTCACACCGCTGGCGGTGTCAATCAAGCCCATGTGAACAGGAGAAGTAGGATGAAGAGCGAGAGGGGGCATGGGACAAGACTAAGCCTTTCCATGCTTAATGGTCTGATTAATAATAAATCCCCTGTCTAATTATGAAATGGTCAAAACTAATGAGATTTCTGCCACTTGTTTTCTAATGAGCGAATTACCAATTCCACTCACTCTGTGTCTCAGCCACGCAAATGATAACATCTGCATATGACATGTTCCTCCAAGCTTGCACAACACATGAATATGAAACTTTTTGTTTTGCACACACTGTTCCTGCTAACAGGTGGTAGGAAGGGAGGGGAAATAATGAGACTGCTCCTTTGTGTTTGACTGAGTGGCTGCACACGTCTTTTATACTGTATTTGACTTTCTGCAGCTCAGTCCCAGTTATGTGCCAATACATCTATACACTCTGCCTTCATTGCACATTGGCATGAGAGATTTGTCATATTTAGGGCTGTCCGAGAGGAGGGGAATTCAAGGAGAAAAAAAACACTCAGCTACACTTATCTGGAGGAACAACTGCTGCATAATGGACGAAACAATCATAAATTTAAGTTTCATCAGTAATGCACTCAGACAGACGGGTTTTACTGTCTTAATTAAGGGATAAGTCTGACAATATTGTATCATTTTTCTTATTGTTAATAAATCCCATCAAAAGACCAAAACTAACAATGAATGTATTCTCCTACAAATATTGTCTGTGTAGCCAAAGCCTGATACAGCTTATTTCTCTGTGTCACAAAGCTCCATCAAAAACACATTAGAGAGCCAGTTTGAGAAGGTTTGCTAAAACCTACAGTGCCCAGCTGCTTTAAAATAAAACTTAAGTCATTTTTTTCCCCCATCTTCAGTAAGAGTTTATGGGCTTTGAACTGTCCACAGACAGAGTAGGGAAGTCCTGAAAGTAATGAGAGATGGACTAATACATTGTCAACCAGCAACTTGTACTTAGCAACTTGGTGTTAATCCAAAACAGCCAAACCTTTCTGAGAAGGCAACATAAAGTCAAAAGTATGTGTATAATATGTACTGTGGGGATAATAGGGCAATGAGGGAGCAGGTCTGCAAGGCTGAAGTGGAAGGAAAGGAAATAGGGCAGGTGTTTTCCTTACACCATTATTTTACTACTTAGTAAAAATTTATTTGATAATCTGACAAAAGAAAAAATCTCTCCCCAAGGTCCCTTAAGCAGCTGCTCTGGGGCTCCTGATCATATCACATAATCACATAGATGATCAAATTTCCATTTTTTGAAGCACTCAATGAATTTATCATCCACATCGAAATGTTGAGGTTCAAAACCCCATTTCAACTTTATAAACCAACATTTAAACCTTAACTTTAAAAGCAAGATTAATGTCTTTTGACAAACACTGTGGCCACAAGTGCTAATTTCCTGATAATAGCTAACAGTAGCACAGTACAATACAGTCAGAAAAATGAGCCTTTAATGTCCATTATATAACAATATCTATATAAAGTTCACTAACACTAAAATTATCAGTCAAACTGAGGAGGAGCATGATTTATCGCTTATGAATTCAACTTTGATGCTTTCTTTCTTTATTCAGAGGCTGCATAGTCTCTCATAAAGCAAACATGGGTGAGAAGTTATTAAACTGCTCACAAAAAATGACAAATGAAATTTGATCTATTTAATCTATATCTCCATGACAACTAGCCAACCTCCATCTACTGATTCTAATGATCATGTAGTATAATCCAAAGCTCTAAGACAGCTACTAAATGAACCTTGACGTGACACCTTGTCACCTGCTGAACAAACTAAAGCAAATATATTAAAAAATGAGTAAAAAAAAAAAAAAAAGAATAATGCACATGAAATTTATAGGACATGTTGGCTGTTTTGGATAATGTTAGGTTTACACATTCACAGTAAAACACTAGATGATATAAGGTAAGTCAACAGCTAAAGAAGCAAGTCTTCTGTTAGTGCAAATTGTCTGTTAGTATCCAAGATGACTAACATTTCCTGCTCATGACAGAAGAGTGTCCCAAAGTTTACCTGCTTTATACCCTCCACCTTAATCCAGACTGTCCTCCACAGCCTCAAGTTTGACTTCATACAGAGTAACACTCCTTAGTTGAGGCTTTAGCGAGTAGGAATCAGTTTGCGAAAGCACCTTAGTGTTAACACCAGAGCACAGACGCGTGACATCATGTTTAGACAGCTGGAATTCAGCCAGCAGCATTAGTATTTAGACCTTTTGGCTCACATGTAGTAGATGATCCAATGACATCATACAGCATGGTATGCACATGGACAAAAACATATAATTGATGTAATGACCACCTGTCAGCACACTTTGATCTTTCACATGGGCATGGGGTAAGACACACATTCTGATACTTGAGGGCTGCAGCTTATTTGAGTTATTAACTCTTGTTGACAGTCAAATATTCAACCTAACCTACAGGATAAGTGAATATGTCACGAGGTGGGTGAATTTAGTTCATCACCGAGTCAGCCTAATACTCTTGGCTGCTTGAGTGCTCTGATGGATCATGTTGTCAATCAGTGTCTTGCGTGCCTCCACATCAATTAGCTGTTACGACATGTTTTGGTGAAATCCTCTGTTTGGTGTGTTTTATTTCAACCCTGTTGCTGGGACAGAAAATACCTTTTTCTTTCAAACATGAAAAATACTTTAAAAAAACATCAGACTTTTTTGATTTTTGCTAACTTTTCCCTACTGATCTGGATGAATATATAATTTTGGGAACACATACCAGTGTGGAAAACAGAAAATTCAGAAATGTCTGCAGCAAAGTGCAACAATAATACAACACTTCACACAGAAAAGAACAATCACTGCTAAAGACTATAGCTCCAGGACAGCTACCAACCAAAACTTGACCAGAATTCAAGAAAAACCTGAATTGTAAATGTCCATATATGTCCACAAAACCAATGTTTGTAGTGTTTCTGGAAAGTTCACTCAACTCTCATTCCCCTATTTCCATATACAGTCCATAAAAGTACATTTCATCCTTATTTTTCCACGTCCCCCATTTTCCTAGATTCCCCTAATTTCATGCAGTGTATAATATTGTTTTATCTGTACTTTTTCCACAGGAAATACTTGGTATAAGCTCAAGAATGTCTCAAAACTCAGTGTCTGTAAGAAGAGTATGACTGAAACAGATGAAATAGATTGAAACAGCATGAACTTACAAACAAAATCGGCAGGACTGAGCTATTGGAATACATTTTGAAAATGATTTAAATTATTGTTTTTGTCAGTCACACTGGGGTGTTCAGCATGTCAGGTTTCTGCATGGCAACACGTGATGCATATACAACCAACATTATTTGGTGAGGGATTAAAAGACATGTCGGATCTCATGTGTGATTTGTTGTGTGTATTTTTTTTTTATAGGGGTTTATTGAATTAAACTTTTCGTCCTGCCCCAGGCACTTCTTCACCCCTGGAAATGCCATCGTGCTCTGCTTGAGTGATTTGCTACTCCTCATAGAAAGAGACTGGGAGGGAGGAAAGCCTCCACTTAGCTCACTGACATTTGGCACGGCCTCACGGTAAGACTGTTACAGATTAGTCAAGACTGTAATTTGTAAGAGGTGAAGCCCAGATAAGTGGATGCCGCATTTTGTGTACAAAGGAGCCATTGCATTTAATAAGTCAAATTAAGAGATAACAGCGACTGATGAAAAAACGCCTGGCAGTGCTTGTTACCTAACGCGTTATGTAAGTGGTGGTGTTAGGTGTGTGTGTGTGAGTCTGTGTGTGTGATAGACAGCAAACAACGGCAGTGGAAGTATAGCAGATGTTTCACTGCTAAAGCTGATGACGCATTACGCCCATTAATACATTAGAGATATTACTTAGTTTGTTACTGGTGCGTAGTGAGCTACACTTTATCGCGGCAGAACACAAAAATACTGTAAGAACATTCATCTTCATCTTTAAAGCTACTATGCAGATCAATTAAGTTTATGGAGCAAGATTTTCACTGAAGTTACACATGGAAAAAGACATTTTTAGACAGTTTATGTAATAAGACAACATGACAATTTAACTTGGTTTCATCTATAAATTGATATGCGTTACAGCACACACAGAGGTGTATGCAGGATGCATGAGGAAGTAAATTATATACTGGTGCAGAACATAAAAGCAGGCTTGGGCAGGCCACATCTGAGGTGTTGGCTGGTGAGCAAGAAACAACAGAGTCCACACATCATGCCACCACACAGCAGTAAATTGCAGACCAGCAGACTGGACAAGGGACAGACTTTTAAATATTCCACCCAGCCTATGCATGATGAGTGTGTATGACTGGCAGAACGATAAAAATTCTGCAACAGCAGTCAACTGTATGTTGCTCTATAGTCAGTTTATAAAATTACTTTGTGGAGTTTATAATTAGAGTCACACACTGGTGAATCTATAATTGCAGTTTCCTACTCACAGAGATAATGACATTTGTTGAAGCAGGAAAACACAACTATCCACATGAGCATAATTAATATTAGAATACAACTAATGAAACAATACAAATGTGCTCTATTAATTATCCTATCGAAAAAAAACAAGACTATGTCAAAACTTCTCAAAAATAGCTAGACCGACCTTTATCTGTTTGCTTCTCTTCTACTCTCTGTGATCATATACACAGTATTTTAATACAACTGAATTCCCAATAACGCTGTTCTCATGTTCATGTTTTCCCGTTTCTGTTGTCAGACAACGGAAACACTATGAAATAGTGACTGAAATACGGCCCATGAAGACAACATGTTAACCACCATTTCCAAGCTGCTGCTCTGCACAGCTAAAATCATGACTTGTATAACTGCAACATCGTCTGACAAAATCACCAGACACATAAGTTAAAGACACCAGCTGTGCCTTCATTGAAACTATATTTAGTCATAAAATGATCACACAGAGAGAAAGTTAGAAACCCAGTTGCCACAACATTTAGCTATTCCATTAAGGTAATGGAACTAAATGAAAAGCTAGAAGTGAAGTGCATATTGGACACTTTAAAAGCAGAGATGAACTGTTGGTTTGTGGTAGGACACAAACTGCATCTACTGGCACGACAGTTGGACGTCCTAGTCACCCTCCCACCACCCTGACCTCTACAACCTCATTTTCCGCCCCACTGCATAAGGGTGCTTCCTGCACTGGCACTGACAGTTGGCGTTGGACATGAATTTGTACCACTGACTCATCCAACACGAACATAATTCCTAGGGACACTGGGCTGATCTAACAAAGGAAGCATATGGTTCGATTTGTGTTCTGCTGTTCAAAGCACTTGATTGTTTTCATCCTTTAATCCTCATTTCGCTGTCTCCACTGCGAGCATGCAACGCTATCATCTTCTCTGTTTCCAGTTTGCTTCCAAGGACAAAACACCAGAATATATTATGTGGCACACAATGTCAAATGAAGATTTGGTGATATTAAACAGTGATAGTTGGTGTCAGCGGATCCTGTCACTTTATTCTTTTGGCAGCCTGAAGGCACATGGAGTAGCTTCATGGATTCCAATACAAAGAAGTGACCACACTCTATCTATACATATCTAACAGTTTTATGTTATCTTACTAGTCATCATGTATCCTGTTCTATAATATAACAGCATAAAGCAGCAGATCATACAATAATATGAAGTGACACTAGGAAATAGAAAATTAACAAAACATCTTTCTAATTTTTCATGAATAGGTGCAGTGCAATGATTACATCGTGACATGCGTACAGCAGTTTGTAATGAACAAGTCACTGGGTGTTCATTTGTATCTTTTACACTGACACAAGCCTCATTTTATTCTGCAGCTATCAGCTTTAATCTTTAAAATGTAGTGTGCGTACATACACCTCCTCGGCATAAAAATCACCCTTGATACTACCAGTCACCCCCTAAATCTTTTTCAGTTCGATCCTCGTCGAGCTGCACTTGCTGTGACATCTGTTCCCTGCCTCCTTACGGGAGTTAGGAGTGAATGTCAACTTATTGCTACTCAGCTTTCAGTGTTACATACATCAGAGACGAAATTGGGTGCCAGGTTTTTTATGTCTATGCAGTAACTGTGTTACACAAGTGTGTGTGTGTGTGTGTTAAGAGTGAAAAATGAGACAATTTCAACACCACAACCTTCAATCGATGATATGACTTGCAAGCGTAGCATTACGCAGGTGTTGGGACTACTCTGGAAAATCGCACTCAGAGTTCTCAACCTGAACAAATTGTTGATTACTAAAAGTCTGAGGTGATTTCTTATCATAATGTCCGAATGATGCTCTCTCAGTCAGAGTGATGGCTGTTTTTAAGAGGGCTTGACTCATGCCACATCAGTTTTGCAGCCTCACGGAAGCGACTACACAGTCACGTACCTGCATGACCTGAGGAAGCCCATGTGCCGTTAAATCACCCTTTCAACAGCGCTGATTAAAATCGTTTCACACCTCTGGATAAAAGTCTGGGAAACATCTATCATATTAAAGGTCATGCGGAAGCTCTATGAAAACATGGCTGCTGTTAACACTTTTGGGTGACTGCCTCTACAAATTCAAAGATGTTTACAGCCTTTTCATTAGGCATTTTGAATCATGCAATCAACTGTGAAACGTGCGTTCTGCCTGCTTTCTTTTCAGTTACACTCTTTCTGTAAAAGCCGCACATCACGGTCTCAGTCAGACAGCGAGAGAGGGTGCATGGTCAAGACACCAGCACTTAAAAATGTCTGACAGGAGAAGCCAATAAAACTCCAAACCAGCCATGGTGGTAAATATATTATAGGTCTTAATTCACAATGAAATGTGTGTGAAAATGGTGATAATGTTACTTCCCTAGATATATGTTGTCTGGGGTGCTTCAGCAAGTGAACAGATGAGTGGACCTATGTTTATATTTCAACTAGAAACTTTGTGTAACCTACAGCATAAAACTAGACCAAACCACATAAATACACATTGAATGCATATAGTACAAGGCATATGTGTTTGAGGAATGTAACTCTGTAATTATATATATTTAGTTATGTTTTGGTGAAAATGTGAGCATTCAGACCAAATTGATAACCATATATTATATGTGTGAGCAGCAGAGAATTAGAATATGCTGCAGGAATGGTCTGAGAAGTATCTCTGGAAGTCTTTATTTATTTATTTTTTGAAAAATTGTCACCATACGAATGAAAATAAAGTAAGGCTGACCACAGCGCTGAATCTCTGTGAAGGATGAAACTGTCAGCTTTTAACAGCTGATTCTCCAGCCTACAAGGCTAAAGGAGATACACTTTGAGTGCAGTATTCCTTTAACGGCTAGGTTTGCTGTATTTGGAGCCATCTGCAGAGATTTCCTGTTTTTCTTCCAAACTGTCTCAACCATTATTAGTCTTCTCTATTATCCAGAACTTGGCAGCTTCTGACACATACAAAATAAAGATAGATGGATAACAATTAAACTTTGTTCCATACATATCGTGACCTTTTTTTTTTATTATTCACACCACTGAGATACTGCACTGCTCACAATAGTGCATGATGAAAATGGCTTACCCCTCACCTGATGGTTAGCCAGCTCGACTGTCCAGAATGTGATCTGTACTGGGTGAATGAGCAGCAGCATGAATGCAGTATAATTTGATGGCATCACTATGCATTACATTCACTCACAATATTCTATGAACAAATTCATATTCTTGGAGAATTTGGATGCATTTCAGATGCCTGTCCTAGTCACTCTTTTTATCCACAATTTACAACTATCACATTAAATTTACCAGTGCTCAGCTGCAGCCCCTATGTGATCCTGCTAATTTTGCTAATTAGATTACTTCACTTTCGCCTTTTTAGTGAAGCAAAGTTTTGACGGTGGTTTACAGGTACATACAGTATGAGGAATCAATGATACGAGTGCTATAAATGGCTACAGCCATGTATAATAGTAATATCAGGTAATGACAACCACTTAGTGGAGTGGAAATGAGATGACTACATGTGCGTCCATTCCATAATGGTTGAGATTTATAAGACAAAATTATGCCTAGCTTTGCGTTTTGTGAATTTACCCATTTTGCATCAGGCACCAGGTGTTATTGGCCTGTCAAGCATTATGATCCATGGTTACTCATGCTTTCAATTGGTGCTTGAAATAACTTTAATATGTTTTTGGAGCTAAAAAGAAGATTAATATATCATCCATTGTCATTCAATAAAAACATTCCTATGTTGCCTATGACTTTTTCACACAAGACCAGAGAACTCTATTATTTGATGATATATCCAATTCAAGTTGCAATCAATAAATACATTAAAGAAGAAGTTTTTTCTTGGTTGTACTCTTTAAAAATGTATGCTTCCTTCTTTGTGTCAGGAAAATATTTCTCCACTTCAGTCTTATATGTGAATCCACATATGGGATTTCAGAACAGTCCAACAGTAATGAAGTAAATGTCAAAAACTAGATGGTATTTGTGTCCCGGACAGTGTGAAAGACTATAGCCATAACTCGCTTTGATCTGCTGAGATAAAAGCTCTTCAGAGACCTCTGAGTCCAGCACACCAGGGCACAAAGCTGAAGCCAAGTTTCTATCTGTTCTGGGTTTCACTTTGGCCCACTGTATTCACATGCATGCCCCCACAGACACACACTCACACACACAGTCACATACACAGGCACTCAAACACAAGGGCATCCTGTCAGAAGTAGATCCATAACAAGTCCTGTGCCAGAGCCCTGGAGCCATGAGATATCTTGTGCCTAGAATTTGTTTGAATATATTAACCAGTTTATTTGGCTCAAATGCATCTGAAACACAACTCTGAGATGAGTGCAAAATATTCATTTATGTGATAAATTGTGCTGCTTTATGTTGAGCAGGAAAAGAAAAAAAAAACAGAGAAAAAAGCCTACTTCTGCAGAGAGCTGAGCTTAGCATATTGTCCGGTTGAAACTGTGTGTTTGTATTAGAGTTTGTTTTTGTTTTTTAATCATTCAGGGATTTTTCCTTGTTACACATGACATTGTATGTACCTTATGACAAAATAATGTCAATAAAAATTAACAGAAGCCTTGCAACACATTTAAAACCTGTGAATTTCACTGATAATGATGTCCTTCTGTGCCATGGGATGGTCACAAAAATAAGGGATGCACAACAGTTGCTGTCAGCACCGGCCAAACATGTTCACATGTGACGAATATTGACATGCTTACCATACAGTTTCCTACCCCTGCAGCTTGCCCTTGTATAGATCGCCGTGCTTTTAAAACACAGCTAGCACAGCCTCGCTGCATTCGCTGCGTCTCCCCACAGTGACATTGGTCTGCTGACTCATAACATCTATGACTTTGGGAAGGGTAAGTGGTTGTTACAACTGTCATAGCGTGAAGTGCAACATGGACCAGAGGGGTTGAAGAGAGAATTCAGGAGCTACATTACATATAAACCACACACACTGCTGACTGGGATGGAAAGGGTGAGTGAACAGCTGCAATACGATCATGAGTTGCCCTTGACTAACAAAGGTATGACATGTCAGAGACCGTAGCTGTCATTATGCCTTAGCTTAGTGAACAAGGGCAAAGCTAGGTCCATTGTTTTTGCCTTACATTATTACCAAAATCGCATGGTTTATTGAATAAACTACAGTATGAAGTTTGGTTTCAAACATGATTCAAACGTTAATGTCTTATGCAGTGATCTCAGAGTTTTGATGATCTTTGCAACATCAGACTGAACCTGCTGTAAGCAGTCACTAGAAGGGAAGATAGTGCTGTAGTGTCCTGTTCAGAATCACAGACGAAAGTACTCTTGAGAAACATACTGGTAGAGGTGGTGATGATGAAAAGGTTGTTTGACTCCAGTACACTTGCATTTCTGTGATATGGACAGGTAGGGGTACCAAACATATTTACAGAATGTGGAGCTAAAAGATGTACAGAGTGAAACTATAACAGAACAAGTATATTTTTACTGAATTTTTGGTCGAACAATGAACAACAAGACAATGAATGCAGGTTAGAGTAGGTTCAGCTTTACCTTAGGTGCACCAAATCTGTCCAACACGGCAACAAGCCACTACAGTGCCCGTATTTCTGTGCATGTGTGTGTGTGTGTGTGTATTTGAGGCAAAGAAAGATGGAAATGTGAAATTTAGAGATGCCAACAAACTGTGTGATACTAAGCCTGCCTACAGCTATGGTTTTAACAGCTAAATTGTGTGTGGTCCAGCTGTATAATTAACAGCAACAAATGTACTATGACTGCCAACTCAGAATTTGGAGAAACACACCTGTTGCTGAGTTCCACAAATGCCAACATTGCATACCAAAGATAAAATGATTTTGTTCATCAAGCACTATATCAGTCACTATATAAGATGCTGTATATCACTGCCTTTTGGTAGATCTGCATTCCTGCAGTAGGTAAATGACCCCTGTCAGTATTGAATTATTTTATTATTGGATTAACATTACTGACACATTAAGGTGTAAGCAGCATTTTAATGTTGTAGCTGTGGACTGTGAGCTGAGTTTAATTTTGTTTATGCACTGTTGAGTAGATTATTCAATATCAAAGTATCACAGTTTGTAAGTTCATTATATATTTGTCTATATACATGAGTACAAATGTAAAATACAAATGTGCAATATGTAAAATCATGCAGATTCTGGAGACCACTTTGTTTAACATTTTTGCATGTCTATGTAGATTGAAAGGAGATTTTGAAATGAGATATCAGTGTGAGCCTTTTTGTTTTGTTTGTTTTAGTATTTTTGTGCAGCTAATTGTTATCTAGCACCTGTAAATAGTTTATGGATGTGCATGTCCCCCCAGATGACTGCCAAAGCATTTTTGAGGCAATTACTGTAGAAGGGATTCTGTGCTAACAGTATACAAGCTTTTAAAGATGAGGAGTTGACATAATTATCTATCACTGAAAGTAATTGGGGCTCCACCTGCTGTTGTGTGCAATATTTTGAATTTTACGTGTTAATTTTTCCAGGTTTGGACTTAAGCACTTTTGCATTAATGCCCTGAGGTCACATTCATTGGTTTTGCTAAAGGTAGCACTGCTAATAACATAGCAGAATAGAAACAGAAAGTATCATATAAGTACCTCAAATTCCTCCTAAGTAGATATAGCTAGTTAAATCATTAGTTATTGGTGCTTTTGTGTAAAATTGAATTCCCCATACAGACACACACATATACAGCATATAGATACCACCACCCCCACTTTGGACACTGTGCAAACCACTGGTCACTTGCTGTATATTTTATGCTGAAATCTCCATTTAAACAGCTTCTCCTTTACCATTTCTCGTGGAACACTGCTCAGTGCTTTAACGAGCTAATTAATGAACCTGTCAATCACACATTGAAGGCAAAGCCCATGGGAGGTAAGGAAAGAGAGTGCATGTTCTTATTTTGAATATTGACTATTGCAATTCATGTGGATTCAAAGCACTGCTGAATGATCTGAAAATACAGCATGATGGCTTTTTGCTGTTGTGAGCATCTGCAAAAGTTTCTCTGGTTTGATATGCAAGACTTTGAGAAATTAGAGAGGAAACTATTTTTGCAACTAGGGTAATGATTTGCATGTGCTGTTTGGACTATTCTTTTGGAGTAATGTCCCTCAAGAAACTGAGGATAATAGACACTATATCTGCAGTGACAGATGCTGATAGAATAATGAAACCATCTGTCATGACAAAGCTCTTTTCTGCTCTGTTTTACCACACAGTACAAACTGTGTCTGTTTTGCTCTCTCTTCAATGAGACATTTTGATGTTACTTTCCATCACATCCCTCTCTGTACAGCGTGTATCTAACTGCAAATATGAAGGCTAGTGGACTGCATTGTGTAGGTGTGAGCCTTCATCTATCAACACAGTGCAATAATTGGCAACCATCAAGTATAAACATCCATCCAAGTCAAACAATATGTATGTGTGTATATTTACAGCTCGTTGGTTATGTTTATGACTTTATCTGTTCTGTGAAAACAGGACACACAAGACAGAGGATATAGACGTTATGATTAAACAGGTGTGAAGCGTAATACCGGTTTTGTGGTAACACTAAGAAGGGCCTTCAGTGAGCAGACGGCTGAGAGCTTCAAAGCCAGTTTAGTATCTGCCTCACAGCTGAGGAGGCACTTTGCTTCACTAGATGGCTTATGAAAATCTACTGTTGTGGAGTGCTCATTAAAGATAGGAATATTTTTCTTCACATGGAGGCATCACAGCAATGATGGCCTTTGTGTGGCTAATACGTTATTTTAATGATTTAGTGGCACACTTTCAGTTTCCACTTCAACTTTGCTTCAAATGCTGTAGACTTTTTAGAGAGATGTGTGTAATTATTTAGCGAGGAAATCAGCACCATTCTACACCCTGCGGTCTTTAGGGAGTATTAGGGTGGTGTTTTCACAGGTCACTTACAAGCAAACGCTAAAAGCAATAGTTAATTATATGTCTCAAGGATAGCTGTGAAGAACTGAAATGGGCCTAGTGCCCAATAGCAGTTGCCACAGCAACCAAGGTCATAAAGATACGATAAAGCGAACCAGTCCAGGGAGCGAACAGCCATACTGGTGCCCATTATGGTCACAAGATAGTCTTCCCTTTGGGAGGACATAGGTGTTGCATGAAATATACAATGTGACTTAGGTGAACGTGATTTGTTGTTCAGGATTTGGTACCCAATGGAATCTTCACAAATATATGGCATGGTGGTCCCATGAAGGATATCCTTATTTGGACATGTAATAAGTTTTATGTGAGCTTTTGATTGGTTTAAATATTCAAGTGAGATTACCTTCAGAATAGGGTGCCATTACACAGTCTTAACTTGTATTGCTTATGTCTTTTCTTGATGCATTTGAGCTTGAATGAGTGCATCTGCGTAAGACATTAGGGTCTCCTGAAACTTCCATTACAAGTTACCAGCTCACAAGATTTCCATTGCACACAAAAAAGGCTCAGCTGTAAGTGCAGCGTCAAGATACCGCCACAGTTTGAATTTTGGCAACTTGTATCACAGGGCCCTGTGCTCAAACACAGCACAGCAAGTGAAGCCCTCATCAGAGACTGACGGCTGATAACTTATGTTTGGCCTCTATTCTGTTTGAACAGGAGCTCAGAAGTTTTTGTGAGCCTGAGGGCATTTGTTAAAAAACTGGTGGGAGGAAAGAATAAAATCAGTAGAGAGAATAACGAATAATTTGTATTTACCCTGTACCCTGTATTTGGTTTAAATCAGTTGGTTATTCTTTGGCAAGATAATTTTGTGCGTTGAAATTTCAATAAAGTCCTTGTACACGTTTGTCTATGTGACATTTTATCAATAAAGTGAGTGCATGTGATGGACGGTGTGTGGTATTCTTTTTTTATTTGCAATTTATTTCAGGGTGAAATATGTAACTGTAAAAGCAGAGGCTGCATTATATTTGAGAATATCTCAAACTATATCTTCATAATGTCCTCTTCCAGAAATAGGTGTTGGTGAGGTTCTCATAATCAAGGTGGTCTTATATTAAGGCCGATTCTGTGTTCTTCTTTTCTATACAGTTGTCCAGTCCATGCCTGTGAATCCCTGGGCACAGAGATTGACCGGACATTTACTCCATCCATCCCTTTTCTACTGCTTGTCCACGTCTGGGTCCTGGTGGTACTCATCAACACAAACTAGCCCAGATGCCCTTTTACTAGCTACTTTCTCCAGCTCCTCCTGGGGGACCCTGAGCAGTTCCCAGGCCAGATGGGATATATAATTCCTCAACCATGTTCTGGCACTGTTCTCCCAGGGTAGACATGCTTGGAATACCCTATCACGAAGACATTAAAGGGCCATCCCAATCAAGCTTCTTTCAATGCGAAAGAGCTGCAGTTTTACTCTGAGCTCATTTCAGACATCCAAATTTCTTGCTGTGTCCCTACTGGTGAGCTCAGACACTGTAGAAAAACGAATTTCATCCACTCGTATGACTATAAATTTCATTCAGATCAGAGCTTACGGCCATAGGTGAGGGTGGCAATTTATTGACTTGTTTGTGATTTCATTAAGGATTTTATTATTATTCAGGAGGGGGTTTTAAGACTGTAAGTATTTGCCTTTGTTTGAACATACACTTCTGACTGCAAATGCCACATATTCAGTGGACACAGTGTTGGGAATGTCCCCATCACAATGTAAAAAAAAATCATTTCTGTAATTTCTGGTAACAAACTCCCTTTAATCTAGGCAATCAGCTGCAGCACAATTAGTAGATGCAACTGAACTCTCAGTGATGGTTGATGTGAGGTTGTTGCCAAGAGATACGCCACAGACAATCTGCAGCTGCTTTAGATTGACTTTGTGACAGCTCAAGCCAATAGACAACACAAATGGCTGACCTGCCATTGGAAACACTGCCAGACAGGGACTGTCTGAACTGCTAATCCTCCAAATAAAAATGACACACTGTTGGCAACTCGGTGAATCGTTGTTCGGTTTAGCAACTTTTCAAACAACACTGGTGAAAATCAATGAATTGTTGACATTGAGATTCTGGCCAAAAGCCCTTCTTGTTGATGCAGATTTCCTTTGTATGATAATACACTATCATGCTGTGAGAGCAGAGATCACAAAATATAGTGACATGCATACAAATTTCCTCATGATTAAGACTTTTTCAGCTGGTGTAGCAATTTTCATTTGAAAAAGAACTGGCAACATCAGAAAGTGATGAATAGCAAAAGACATGCGAATAGTCAGACTTTCGGCAATGCTCTTGGATAATTATGATGCACACAGACACTGTTTTACCTCCCAACAGCCACCATGGAACTGATAATCTAATGTTATGTGTGTGAAAAAATGAAAGAATTACGGGATAAATGTTTCCTTCTGGATTCATTCTGTACCTAACATAGAAAAGTGGACCCAAAATTTACAAAGGCAACCTAAAATAACATAAGCAATGCAGCATGGTGAGTGCTCACCCAGCAAGGGCCATCGCCCTGTCAACAACAAACACTTGAAGTACCAGAACAAAACACTGCCACCAGCATGTACACACTATACATGTAGACTGATGGCGTAACCCACTGTTCACAGCACTGGAGGGGCTACAGGATGCCAGTCATTGTGAACTGAACTTGCTGGTGCTGCACACCACACATAAAGACTCAAAGCAGTGTAACCTTGGGAAGTTGAGAAAGGTTCAGCTGTTCTCTGACATGCCAGGCGACAACCTTGAGACAACCCACTGCACTCAGCAAAGTGTAAAGCACTATGTAAGAGTACTTAAAACAGTACACTTGGCAATAGTCTCTCAACTTTGAGGCCATTTGAGTGAAGACAGGTTTAGTGAAGATTTTTTGACTATACAACCAAACTTTTTTTGTGTCCCTTTAAATATTTCCATTTAGTTGTTGCACAGTTACATTGAGTTGCATGCATATTGCAGCACTGCTTCATTTCTAAAGGCTCCCTATATGGTGTCAAATTAGTGAGTGTGTTTTCTGAGGGTTTAGTGTACCTGGCATCTCATCGCATCTCTTTAACAGTTTTCAAACTGTCTTCACTTAGAGCCCAGGTTATGAAAGTGCTGAGTAAGTTTATTATGTATCATATGTAATGATAACTCTCTAACTTTGCATCTTTCAAGTTCACATAGCAACATACTAATTAGTATTTTTCTTTCTTTCTTTTTTTTTTAGATCATGATGTTAATTGGAGAAATTATACCATTTCCTCTAAGGAGTTCTACTCTGCAATTATATGACAGCTTTGTATATAAAGATGATGAGTGATATGTTTATACAGTTCATATGTCTCAAACTGACAGACATGCAAGCTGGAGCAGTGAATAATTTAACTTAGAAGATGTTTTCTCATTTAGTTTTAGATTCTCTCAATCCATTTACCTAATTGGGCATCTCCATAAAAGCTGATGAGCAGAACTCAATTTGCTTACAGTCAGTGACAGCAGAATAGATTAATTCGATGTGGATTCTTCTCAGATCAGAATGAGACAAATGTGATTTTGATCTCAGCATGCCACGATGTTGTACTAACAGGGTATATCTATGTAATCTAATATGACATATTTGGCAGACATGCAGCACCACCTGATTGTTGCATGCCTGTTGTAATAATACTGTTTAATTCAGGGGGTGAAAATTATATCTCATGTATGGAACATGTCATGAATATTCTCCACCTGTTTTCTGCTTCCATGAGCAGCATCGCCTGGGCTGTCACCTTTTCTCTCTATCTCTCTGATAGAGATATGTATGGGTGGCATACGTACCACTTTCCTGCAGCTGCACATCTCTTAGCCAGGAGAAAATTGAGTTCTCCTTTCAGTAATTCTTCAATTACACTGCAATAACTTACAGTATATCAGTTGCATCCACAGTAGCAGCTTTCATTGAAGTCATTCTGAGTTTTAATTAAAAAAAACTGCCCGCAACTTATTACCTGATAGGGTAAGATGATGGTGTGTGTGTGTGTGTGTGTGTGTGTGTAAGCGCATATACATGTCTGATAAGGAGTATGGCTCTGTATGTATGTGAGCGTATGTCTGTATATAGTCATTTGCCCTCTTGCCATCACAATTATGGCTGCCTAATGGAAACCCTATTTAATAATATACACAACTAACCTTATAGATTCCATTTAGTGCCTTTTTTTATAGCATGTGTAACTCCCTGAGGAGTAAAGGAGCCAAAGCAGAAATAAATTTAGAATATTTAATTTATAGCAACCATGACTGTGAGAATGATCAGTTGTAATAGCATATATCTTTCAAAAAACAAAGTTACTTGCTGACAAAAGTTTCAAGTCAGCTCATTACATGGTTTGAGGAAATATTCCACAGTTTACAGAATAAAAGCCTCCTGTTCTTCCAAAGCTAAAACCAAAAACAACATAACAGCAAGAATAATAACTGCAACAACAACAAAGTCTTGCAGCCATTTATATATAATTCCCGGGTTATGAATAATATTTGAAATTCTGCTTGGGTCAGTCAGTGGCGTGGCTGCGTTGTTTTGCTGACACAGGTCCTCATTAGAACCAGTTTCTGATTAAAAACAAGCCCATCTCGTCATCCTCCCGTTCCCTCCCCTCTCTCATCTCCTCTTCCTCACTCTGTCCTTCCCTGTACTGTTGGTTCGACATCAAAGGGACCAATTTGCATAGAGCGAGGAGGGAGTACTGAGAGCCAACCTTGTTTAGCTAGTCAGTGTTCTGGTCGTGCGTAATGGTTGCTGACAGATGAAAGGAAAACTGTTCCACTACCCAAACCTCATAAGTACAGCCTCTTCTTTTCAAACTGGCATGATAAAAGATAATTCTCTCAGTAAAAGTGAGCATCTTCACAACTATCTACAAGTATGCACATAATAATTAGAAGTTGAATGGGAACAATAACACAAACACTTCAGTCATCATTTAAGACCTGCAATGAGATCCTTGCTGTATAATTTATTTGTGTATTATTACTGCTTTCATTTTCTTGCTTTTGCTATTATGTGCTATTTGCCACTAAGATCAAGAGCTAGATAACTAAATACAGATTGTTATAATCACATTAACTGATTCTTAGCTTACATTATTAGTACATGACCACAATCTCACATAAATCACAGTGCATGTGTTCACTCTGAACATGTGTGCATGTGTTTGTGTCTACATGTCTGAGCATGTATTCAAGCATGTATTTACAAGGTTGTTGTATGCACGCTGGCTATGCATCACTGCGTTAGATCACCTGTAATGAGATTATGGGTTCTATTTCCATGGCAGCGCAAAGAGTTGTTATTTTCTTGACCTTGAAATGCTCTTTCTGCACTTGTAAGGTATTTTTGTTCCCAGTGCAGCACACACAGTACAAAGATGAAAAGAAGATGTGCAGACAGGTGTTTCATACAAATGAGCAATCAAGTTTTCGTTTTTCTTTTTTTTTCTTACAATAAGTCCCTGCATGTTTGATTACATTGTTTTCTATTTAAAAATATCACAACCAGTGTTATAACCAGTGTTGAACAGTAAGGAATGACAATAATCTGATCTCTTTTCTTCTGTAATGACATAAACTCAGAGCTTACATTACAGTGATTAATCTCATTGTAAGACAGTAAATGTGTAATAATACTTCGGATGTATTCTCTGTAATGGTGACATAATTTGCTTGCCATAGTTGAGGAACAGAAGAAAAAGTAACTTATAACTTGTGTAAAGCTGAAATTATGCTTCTCTGAGCTGCACTTCAGTTAACATGCATGGGTTACTCAGATCAGTTCATCAAAGATTGGTCTATGAACAGGAAGTCAGGAAGACCTTGGAAATGTTTCATTTTCTCATATATAGGCTCTATCTGCAGTCAGGCTGAACAAACTTCACCTTGTCCTTTTTTCTCACGCAGGAAAGAACAATATACTGAGTACTTCCAGTGAATGAAAAGCATGGTCATGAAAGACATTCTGTAATCTACATGGGCGATCCATGGGAGTAACTATACTGTGTACATAAGAACTATAAATGACACTCTGTCCCTTTATCTATATTGGCCTGATGTACCTGGATTCAGAGCCAGCCTACAAAAGATGGTTGTGCAGTCTCACTTCCTTTTGGTGCATCTTTTTCCCCATAGGTTCTGACTATACTAAACCACTTTACTGTCTTTACTGTGTGACCTCCATCACTATCCATTTCACCCTATTACTGAATCATATCGTCTCACAGTGCCAGTGTCAGGCCACAGTGACCACCATTTAAAGGATGAAGACCAGTATTGCACCGGCTATGCATTACTCAGTATTTTAAGGGCGCTGCGGTGTCATCATTGGCCGGAGACAGTTAACTGGAAATGTATCACTTCTGTCCTGGGAGATTACGGACAGTGATATCCTTGACCTCTTCCAGGACACCTCATGGGAACCGCCTTTTAATAGTTAAGGCAGGCTGAGGGTGAAACAGTGATGGAATTGGTGTTAAATGCCTGTGTGTGCATGTGTGTGAGTGTGCGCCTCAACAAATGACCTCCCCTGCTGCATCCTTGGTTGTGCTCGCAGCTGAGACCGATTTCCATTCTATAAATCCTCTCATCTGATGGATACATCTAATATAATCTCAGACAAGAGAAAGGCAATGAATGTAAATGCAGTCCTCAATTTCCCTCCCATTCTGCTGGGACAACAAGCTATTATTGATTTTCCTCTACATTTCTGTAACCTACTTTTATATTATTTAGTTCAACTTTTGAGAAAGTTAATTTATCAACTGACTGTTTGCTAAGCCTGTCCCCCAAACTGCAATTGTTCATTTGCAGTTCAGCAGCCCGAGTCTTTCTTTGCATGTCAAAGCAGTGTAGTTTCGGTGTTGGGTGTGTTTTTTATACCCCCTCCAACCAAAATGCAACAGTGAAAGTGTAAGGAATGGATTGAACAGTGTCTGTCTGCTCTAATATAAGCTGCAAACGTAAGCATCTACGTCTAACTAGCTCACACTCCAGCCTGTGGCCAAACTCATGATCCAAGATAGCACTATTCATAAAACACATTGGTGTCCTCATCCTTAGAACATTTCTCGTCTAATGTTAAAAGTGAAATACACTGTTAGAATCCTTTTCTAACTCTAGCATTAACTGGATCTACACTGCAACACAAGCTGTTTCTTTATTTCCACATTTGCTACATGGATCATCAACTGGTGGATGCCAACTTTTTGAACCTGAAACCTGTATGTCGCCATCAACAAATCAGCTGGAAACATTAAAAAGTCAGCAAGAGATTGAGTTTTCAACCAACTCATTAAGCAAACCTAGCTGTGTCATCAGCCATGCTGTGCTAGAACTGATAAAATCTTCTTAGCGAAGAAGAAGTGTCATTTCACCTAACAAAATCAAGCTAGAAATGAAATATATGCTTTTGTCTACGGCTTTTGTAAACTGTATAATGCTGTGTGACAACAGAAAGCTTGACATCTTGGTTTTCATTCAGGATGTCAATCTTGGCAGAAGCAAAGCTCTCCTCCTGGACCATTCTCATAATAATTACAGGTTTCAATGGACCAAAGTTCCCTTGTGCTGTCTAAATCCAGGCTCTGTGGGGGGGCCTGGAGTTGCAGCGTCTCTGGGGTGTGGGGGACTGCAGTTCCCAGGGGCACCTGAGACCCACTGTGAATTTTCTGCAGACTTCAGCATGACACATAACACTAATGATATTCTGCCCTTCAGTGATGTGTGGGCCTGTGATATTTATGGTACTACTGAAGCCATCACTCCTTACCATTTTATATGGCAATGTATTGATTCAATAATCAGTTCATGAATTTTGCCTTTCCTGCTCTTGGTGAGGGAAAATACCTTTTAATGTGACTAAAATGCTATGGGAAAAGGTAAGATTTTATTCAGCACTGAAACCTAAAGAGCTTTGCACCATTAGTACACACAGGCATGCCACCGCCACCGATTGCATCTTCAATAGAAGGCTTTTTACAAGTGTACAGAATTATGATCATCATCACAGAACTGACAACAAAGACTGCTGCTATGAAAAAAGAGAAACTGAAGGAAAAGGCCAGTCAGGCATTTAATCACAACCACATGACACGAAACTCAGACTCTTGAAAAAGACTGGTGCATTCAAGAAAACCATTGTTGTTATGCCAACAAATGGGTCTTTCTCAGAATTCCCCTTAATCCCTTGTGAGAAATTAGGTGTGAACCAAATCATTTTGATTTTAGTTAGCTCTGCTGATTTCACTCTTCTTTGTTTGCAATTCTTTGTTGTCTCCAATTTTCCATGACTCTAACTAATTGCTGTACTGTCTTAATAAAGACAGATGTGTCTTTCTTCTATTAATATTTCATTTTAATACTTTTGCTCAGTTGCAATATGACATTACAACCAACATCCATGTCTTGTTCCAATGTGTTTCACCTGCTTATCACAAGCTAGTTAAATGACAACGCTTGACTATTCACTTCTGCAATTCAGTACTATGTGCACAACAGTGCTCATAAAACAAATCAAAACATTCATTATTATTGAGTCAAATTGGAATTATTTTTGTATTTATATTTCAATCATCAATTGAGCGTATGAATGTGTGCTCAAATGCCACTGGACCAGACACATGAGTACTGAGATACTGATTTTATGTCTACATGACAAAATTGATTTTTTTTATGACAACACCTGCAGTAAAATTGGTTTATGCCTAATTTAAGATCTCATTTGATCACACATAGTTTTTAAATTATGAAGTGTGACACATTTTCGGTTTCACTTCAGTAGTATAAGAGCATTTTATCAACTTTAAAAAACAACAACAAAAAACATAGGCACATCACATCCACAGTCCATCATTAACACACTGGTGGTTGCCTAAGCAAACTACTTTATCCTTAAGGTTGTGTTAAAACAGACCCTGGCTCTACTCATGGCTCAAAGGTACTCAGTGACAGTGATTTAATTAATGTAAGCACAACCATGTCTGTCTTGGATGTCACTTGGTAACAAATGATATCATCTGAAGAGATGGCTGGCAAATTACTGGTGATCTACTTAATTACAATAGATAATATCTAATACAAATTACAACTCTTAATTATTACTGATGGCTTTGTGGCTCTTCATTGCTATTTTTGACAGAGCAGATAAATGTACATGTACATATGAAGGCAATAGCCTGGTGTCTTGACAGTGCAGAAGAAGTAAATTAAATATAGAGCTGTCTAGGTGACTTGTGATTGGTGATTTTTCTGCAGCTGTATGGTTGACAGATGAAAGAGAAATTTAATTGACAAGGGAATTGGACAATTAACAAGATGATTTAATGGTTTCCTTGGAGAGGTGCAGCAAAGCATGCAACAGGGTCTGCAACACAGTCACTGTGGTGCATTGTCATTATTTACGTTATATAGTGCTGCTTTAATGTGCAGACATGGGAATAGTATTGTAACTCTTCATTAGAAAGCAAGTAAGTGCATTTCCCAACATGTCTAACTGTGCCTTTAAGTTGAGGGCATCTACATTCATATACTCGCACACAGACACTCAGCTGACTTGAGATTAGATGATTGACTGGAGCAATTATTCAGCTGTTTGGCTCTTAAAAGAGAGAGAGAGAGAGAGAGAGAGAGAGAGAGAGAGAGAGAGAGAGAGAGACAGAGAGAGAACTGCATTCTTGCTTGGCCTTTGGTAGCTCACAGAATGCAGTTTCAGAAAATGGCTTCTCTTCTACCTCATGCTGCTCACAACTGAAGCTCTCAAAGGTGTCTCGCTGGGGATGGACTAGACAAGAGTTGGATTTCTCCCAGATGGCGAGGCAGAGAAATCAAATCTGGAAAACAATGGCAGTGCATTGACTGCGCCTCTGAAGTCACTGCACATTCTCTGCTCTACATATGCAAATTTTCACCTCCTTTTGCATATGAGTATGACAAGGCTCAGTGCAAACAGCTGGTAGCCAAATAAGCTGTTAAGGAGAGTCAGTCAATAGCTTAGGCTTTCCTGGTGACTCTTGGTGGTAAATCAAAATTTTCTCTGAAACATTCTGTGTGAAACACAAGTTTAACCAGCAGGATTTAGAGTATAAAATTAAAGTAGTTCTCTGGATTTACTTTTGTATTTCATGAAATTCCAGTTAAGTACCCTGGTTATTGTTGGTTTTTATTCTCATATTATTTTTGTTGCTTTGCTCATTAATTTATTCAGGTCAGGCCCATACTCAGTAATAATAAAAATTAAAAAAAACAAAACAAACAGTTGTATGAAATGTATAAAGAAAAGATCATGTCCTTTCTACACACTGTATTTTACATTTGACTCCCACCTCAACTGTATTTAGTTAATCTTCTAATACAACAGGTTTGGTCAGGTTTTGGTTACAGTATTATTGAATAATTTATTCATCCTCTAATAATGCAGGTTTGGTCCTCTGCACCAGCTTTAGTTTAAACATGTGTGTTCTGTTGTCCTTGTGCCAAATTCACCTTTTTCTGCACTGAAAGTGTGTTTTTTATTTGCGTGTTAACAAGCATATAGTCTCACAGCAGGTGGCCGATCAATGGAGTGATTCCAGGAAGTTTAATGCAACAGGCAGGCGAGCTCAATCTGATGGATTTACTGACAAATCAAAGAAAACATCAGCAGGTGGCTTGACGATTCCATTATCGTTCTGCTGGACATTGTCAGGTGAGGCATATTGTTCTTAAGCCTACGTTTACCTCGATCTGAGGATATCTAGGTTATGGTCTGCGTGCACATGTGCACAAAACTAGATCGAGCTAGCACACCAGGAGAACAATTGGCTTTCATCAGACATAAGCTGTTGTTTGGACATAATCTTTTAAGGCAACTTTTTATTTTTTTAATTTTTTAAAATTTATTTATTTGTGAGAATCATGATCTGATGGAAACATAGGTAACAGTTCTTCTTTCATTTGTTATAAGAATATAAGAGCATTTTCCATAATGCTAAACCATTCTGTTGTTTACCCAGTGTCAGGGGTAATATTCACTGATCTAGTTGGATAATAACAAAAAAGATTTCACTTAAAGAGAAAGCTATCCTTGACTTTATATAAATTGAAAAGGCAACACAGTAAAGACTGTTTTTGTATTGTTAATAAATACAACATTCAAGCATCAAATCAACTAAAATCCAAGACCAGCACCTTTTGCACAATGGATAAATGGATAAATGGATGGATGGATGGATGGATAAGTCAATATTAACCTTCAATATTCTGATGTTCACTCACTGTTAAATATCATAGGTACTTTCTAAGAAATCAGTGTGGATTCAATACCTATGCTTTTAGTATTCACTCACACAGGTGTCCAAATTTAATGACATTTAGGGTAAAATGTATAATAGCTGTTTGTGTCCCAACATGGCATTCATACAGTATACTATAGCACCTATTAGAGTGTACTTGAAATCTAACTTTTCATCGTTTACACTTCATAGTTTTTGTGGGTCACTGCTATTTATTTAAGTAAACTTCTAATACTTCTTAAGAAGTTTAATAGACACGCAACATCAAATAACTAGGCCACATAAAGCATAAAAACTAATTTGTTATCCAATATAAGGGGATCAGCCCGTCTGTCTTAGAATCACGAGTGTCCTCTACAGTATATCCCTACTTCATCTCATTGTCTGACACTAATGAGTTGGAGGGGAAAAACATGGAGCAGTGAATAATAGATTGTGTAGCGCAACAAAAAAGGGTCAGAACCCAAGGTTGTTATTGTTGCTTTTAACAGAGAGCGGATTAACCTGGTGCTAGTGTGGGTCTTACTGAATCGCATGCTAATGAGCACATTAACAGGCTGGGTGTAGGGCCTCATGGGTGTCACCTGCTGGTAAAAATGACACCAAAATTCAATTGTAGCACAAAATTGACTGGAGTGGAAGACAATCAGTCTGTGTCAAACAGGCTAAGAGCACCTGAATAGCAAAGATGAAGGCAAAAGGAGTTAAAAATAATAAAATATTATGCAAAATAAATGATTAATTTTACATACTTGGGTTATCAAGGAAACTGTTATTAAAAGGAGAGAACAAATTAGCTGTTGCATTCAGGTGGCTGTCAGATCATCTGTTTTATCCCTGCACTGGCATGGTAAATCTGGGTCAGGAAGTAAAAGAATATTTTCTGATTCCCTTTCAACACAACCACTGCCCTTAAGCAAGGTAGTTGTCATAACCTGCTGTAATTGTTTTTTTTAAACTGCTAGAAGCTTGAATGAAATAAAAATAATAAAATAAACATACAGCAAGAAAGCCTTGATGGGTCATTGGCTTATCAAGTGCATATGGCTTTGACATGACAATGACATTTTCTCAATCATTTGACCAGTTGTATCCAGCAGACAGCCCAGTATCCATTGGAATTTTATTCATATTGGATATAGCTGCAGTCCATGATTTATGTCTAGTACAACATTCCATGTCAATGCAGGAAGTAGTATTATGTGCCCTTTATGTAACAAAGCAACAACAGTAATTTTGTGTTACTAATCAGTACCATGATCTTTCCCTAACCTTAAATAAGTTGTTTAGTTCCCTAACCTTAAGTGTAGTTTATTTACCATAATTATGTTGTCTTATCATTTACAATGTGGAATTGCCAGGCACAGATATTGTACAACAAAGTTAATTTTTAAATTTGGAGTTAAAAACTTGAAAGTAGGATGGATGGACGGTTTTGGAAAATCTTAGGGTTGACATTCGATCAAAGAGCTGCAGAATTGGGTGGCATTGGTTGTCCTAGCACTGCGTTGGCATTATACGTTACGTCACCGGATATTTACATCTAAAATATCACCAACTGGAACTTCTAAATATCTTCTTCTAAATGATTTATGGTAAAGGAAAATTACTAATTCAAAAATCATCAAATTAGTGCATGGTTAAATGTCAGTGTCCCTTAATGGTAGCAGAAGACTGGTATGATAATCTTATTGTAAATGCCACACATATAGACAACTACAAACCCATACCTTTCATTGATATCAGGTTAAAATTACTAAGAGCTTAACCTCCATGCCATTCCAGCAAACACTTAAGCAGCAAGCTTTTCCCTCAGCAATCAAGAACTTAGGAGTTAGGAGACCCTCAGTGAGTTCCTGAGATGAGAGATAACCTTGATGTGGAAAGACTTGGTGAAGCTGTACTCTGGCTGTGTTCATTGATCGTCTAAGTTCTTGCTGAGTACTGTCTGTTTCTCCATGCCATGTAGGTATTTGTGAGAAATGTAATGCACTTGCAATACTTCTGTTCCCATAATCCCAAAACATCCTCCTAGCTTGCAGAGCCAGAGACCATTTGTGCAGTAAATGTTGTACAGTCTAGTGGCTAATGGCATAAAACAGTACCCAAGGCGCTTCTGTAGCTCTGTGGGGGAATAAGGTAGAGCACCTAAGCATCCACCAAAGAGATTCAGTGTACTCTGAGACTAGCTTCCTTGCTGGTTTTTAGGGATGGCTAGAAGGTACTGCATTAGAAGTTCAGTTAAGTCATGATTTTCCACTCTGTTACCATCCTCATGATGTCTATACTCAGCCCTACAACAAAACGTAGCCTGTCAACAGTTTGAACAAGTCTACCTCAACTAACTTGATGCCATTTGACAAGCACAACAACCAACAGTGAGCTGACCTGAAATGACTGGCGTGAAGGACTGGTGCACTTAATACAAACACAAACAGTCTATTATTAGACTAAATAACCCAGGAGATGAATCTCCATAAAGTGCCTATACCTCACATATTTTATTCATCTTTATGTCTTTACGCACTTTTACATTTTTTTCACATTTTACAAGTGGTAGATCCACAGAGCATTTACCAAGTATACTTTTGAGGTTTTTGTACTTTTATTTGAGAATTTCCATTTCATGATGCTTAATACTTCTATTACTAATTCTAATACTAAAAGTGGAAAGAAGAAGAAGAAGATGATTAATGATAAGTTCAACAAAGAATGATTGATGAGTGATCTGTCACTGTTTTTTATCAATATCAGCCATAGTAACAGTGATGGTAGTACTACAGTGACTACCACTGGGGAAGCTATAGTCTAAGACAACCAGTTCTCCAATATGCCCCTTGGTGAGAGAGCTTTTAGTCAAGGAGCTCCAGATTATCAGTTGGAAGAACTCAGTGACCACCTGAGGTGCACCAGGCAGAATATATGTCGATGTAAAACACATCAACTCCCATTTTCTGCTCATGCAATCCCATCGTTCACAACACCTAATTTCATCTCATGGGCATCAGCCTTGCAATGACACAGACTTTCCATTAGCTCCAAACACTGTTGTCAGGTTTTTGCATTGCTACTTCACAACCAGTACCAACACACTTAGAGGGCACTGACAGCAACTTGGCTTTGCTCTGCTCTTGAGGCTTCATGTCTTCATGTCTGGCTGAAGAAAGGGGAAGGGGGAATAATGTAAGGGGAAAGTTTCACTGTATAGACACACAAAATTCAGTTCAGATGTTTTTTATGAGTAGCATTTCTATCGTGATCAACTTATGACAGTGCAGTTTTTAGTGTCTACAAAAGAATGGTGCTATAAAATGTCTTGCATTACGAGATATGTCCTGCAGTTTTCTGTACACAGGGATACATTAATATTTCCTGTCCACGTACTTATACAGACATTTCTACAGAAAGTTTGAACTATGATTAAGATAACATGGGTTGTTTTCCCCCACAGTCAATGCAATTGGTAACTCAGAGTCAATGTTCCAATGTGCTCGTTCATACGAACCACAGAGCCGAACAGCAGAAAAATGGGTGAGGGTATCATTAAAAAAAAGTATGCAACAGATCATCACTGAATCAGTTGAAATATAAAATAACAATGTCTTAGGAGGAAGAAGAGACCATAATAATAACTCAAGAGACAAAAAGAGACTATTTTATACCACCAAACAAAGAGCTGTGGCTTTCCAGTTATTAAGTTTAAGTTCGACCTTCTCTGAGATGCTAATAATGTACTATGTCCACTGCACTCTGGTTGCCCTGGATTTTTTTATGAGGTCTTTTTATGTCTTTACATTTCCTTACAAGTTTGTCTAATGGCTCCTAGTGCATTAGTTTAACAAACCATTTACACATACAGACACAGCTGCAGCAGCTGACTGTGTAATTAGCCCCTGTCTTGGTAAATCAGATGCTAATTTCAAACAGATTGCATGTGGAAATCTGTTTCTAGTGATGTGGATCCGTCATTGTTCAGTGGAGTCTAAAATATACAGGGATGTTGAATTTTTGTTTGTTACAGTAAAAAATACAGTACTGATTTCATCTACAGTATGTCCTATATGTGACTCTGCCTCCAAGAACAGACATTTGAACCAAGGGACCGCTCCATGAAGACATTTGGTTTCATGACACCCCATCCCCCTTCCAACCACCATGTCTACTTTCAAGTCAAGTATCATCCATTTAGACTGTCCTCCTACAAAAAACAAGCCCACTCATCTCCGCAAGCAGCTTATTATGACCCATAGTTCAGTTTTATTGTTAAGCGACTTCTGACAGCTGCAGTAATTATGACAGGAAGAGGAGGCTACGTGATGTAGTATAAAACACAAAACATAGGACTTTTACATAGGAGACTGTTGTTCATTTCCCATGGGAACTGACAGTCAAGCATTATTTCTTTTAGCCATGACGATATGGTTGTTGAGGGCTGAGACGTTTTAGTGTTTCTTTAAGCTCTGTTTACAGTGATATGTTTCCATCACTGCTCTAACTGTCACCATTTCTGACTGCTGTGTCATGATGACATCTGGAAAAGTCATGTCTGTGGCATGACAGTGTATGTAACCTTTTTTTTTTTTGTTAAACATAATGAATTAGATAATATTATATAAATACATTCTTTCAAGTTACATGAGTTACCTTTTCCCTAACCTTCACAAAAAGTGGTTTTGTTGCCTAAACTCAACAACATACAGGACTCTGGATGCAAACCCTGGTCTCTCTAGTTGCTTTGCACACACACTGTCCACCACAACCATCTTGTTATGAATTCCATGCAGAACAAACACTTCTGGACTGGAAATAATATAATCTGCAATTATGTTTCCCTCAGAACAAGTTCATATGCAATTTTAAAGGACACAGAGCTGATATTGAATTTTTCATCCTCCATCCACAATCTCACAACTCACAAATGAATGAACCTCTAATACTCTGTCCTGGATCTGGAACATAAATAGGAATTAACAAATGGCAAATTGAATTGATTTTATACATATATATATATGTGTGTGTGTGTGTGTGTGTGTGTTTAGATAAGAAACACTACCCACTGCCCATGTGGGCAACCAGCCAACTTAAATGACTGTGTGCTGTGGATCTGGCTGACAGAGGACTGCAAGAGGATGGAGAGTGTGTGCACAAGAAGGAGAGACAGGGAGGGAGGGGGAGTGAGGGTTAGAGACTGAGGGAAATAATTCTGGAACGTGCATGGGAAACACCTCTATTTTTAGCACATCTCCTCTGAGAGCAAAGCAGAAGCATGAGCTGAATGATTTTGGGCGGGGAGTGTAGGAGTAAAGGGGGGGTGTTGGAGAAAATAAATAAATAAAAGAGGCTTTTATTTTTAGCTCTGCTGCATTCATACATTTATGAATCTATATATGAATTGTGCTGTTTCTTGCCTTCAGCAAATCCCATCCTTGCTTTTGTTGCTGCTTGGCTTATTTGCAAAAGCACACAAAACATCTTGGCGTGGTAAAGCCCTATCAGTTGTGGCAGGTTAAGGATTCATACGTGAAGCAAAAAGGAAGCAAGCCTGTTTGTGTGCAAGCCTGTTTGCGTGTCTGTGCACTGGCTTGTGTGCCCACGTCTATGAGAGTGACAGAGATGGTGTGTTGCTCTGCTGTGAAATATCCTGAAATGGCTTGCCTTCAGGGGTTTGCAAAAGTATGAAGCAAAACGTGACTGTGTAGTCAGTGCTTCACGACTGAATGGAGAGGAGGGGAGAGGGGGAGAGAGATGAAGGGAGATAGAGAATGATTTGAATGAGAGGGCAGGTAAAGGAAGAACAGAGGAAAAGAACGAGTGAGACTTTGTGTCAGGGAGGGAGAGGAGAAAAACACAAACTCCTCAATGAGACGATGGGAGAAAGAAAGAAGAAAGATCTATGCGAGGAAGTGGAGGGAGTGAGCTGCAGAGGCTAAATCTGTCACGTGCAGCGCTTTTCAATTTGTCAATTCCTGTGGCACCATTGTGGCTAAAAATAGAGCGCCTATAAATAGCGACTGGTCTGTTTTTTACAGTCTGAAGGACAAAATGGCCACAATATATTTAATCATATCTCCTTCATATCTCTAATATAATCTACCTTAATCAAAATGAATCAAAAAATACTTTGACAGATGATGAGATTTCAGGCTTTCATACTGTATTTTCTTTTAGACTCCTGCCTCCCACATCACTGAAGATGGTATCTGAAGATGTGTAACCTAAGGGTGAAAAATATTATGTTGACAGGGCATGTTTAAATTGCTTTTCCACTTTGACTTTTGGCTTTACCTTTTCCAGTTTTGATTGTTTGCAGGAAGTGCACCACAAAGTAGGTAGGCAGTAAATTTAGATGGGAATCAATAACACACAAAATAGCTACTAGACCAATGCTACATCTGGGCATAAACTTAAAACTACATTCAAAACAGCACACACATACACACACACACACGCAAACTATCTCGCACTTAACTCGCCTAGTGCCTAGTGCCTAGTTTTGGTATGTTTTTTTTCTAGGGCTGTGGTCAACCAAAGAAAACCTTGGTTGACTGAAATCATACCTACTCTTCAACCACTGTATTGGTTTGTGGGGGGAATAAAATTGCACATTATCTCTACTGGGTGTTACTGCTGCCACTGGCAGACACTGGAGCTGTCAAAACTGTTGCCAGATGTGCCTGCAGTTATGAAATGATTATTAGACCAAGCATCCAAACATTGAAATGTGCCAGTTCTGATTCTCAAAGTCTGTTCACTCTCAAAGCCCCAAATGTTAAATATGAAAGTTGACAGAGTATCCTATGCCATGTAGGTTGTTGAGCTGTGATATGCCAACTGCTGTTTGCAAAATTTACTGGACTTTTTGATCTGTTTTAACCAAATGGAACAACACCAATGAATCCTTTGATATGGTGTCAATTAGTTTGGAGCTGCTAGATTTGGCAGTTTTGAAGTTGTAAAAACAGAGGTGTTTTCAAAACAAGATTGTCACCACCCCAATACAGAGGAGCTGAATAAATTTTGTCTGCACTGTTCAAAGCCTGCAAACAGTCAGCTATAGTGTGTCTTTCAAGAAACAATGTCTTTTCATGATAATCCACAAACCTCACTGTTACCTTTCCATTCAAACAAAGAAATAGTCACTATAAAATGTAGTTCAGTGGTATCAAAACATCCTTAAATACTGTCCAGATTTCCTTTGCAGCATAATTGCGTCCATTCATGTCTTCCACATGTTCCAAACAAACATTACCAACAAAATAAAATCCATATTCCTCCTATAAGAAGCACTGCAACACTGTCTGATGTGCTTGTGTGATCAACCGTGGAGAATGATGCGTTAATTTTGAAAAGCTTTTTGACAACTGTGTGTAGTCAATTTCTTTCTAGGAAGTTACATGACCAATATCTTGCACATGCACATCCCTTGGTAAAGCTTTATGAACTGATTTAAGGTTTCCTGATCAAATGCAAAGCTGGTGGATGTATCCCACAGATAGTCCATTAAATGTAAAAGCCTAACTGTTTCACCAATAGCATTTTCAACAAGCTAAACAACAAAACAGGTTGTCATTACATTCTGAAACAACCCATATGAATTTCCAGCAGTGTGGCTCTTTACTATCGGCATGATGACATTGTATGCCAGTGTTTCCAAAATGCAGGTCACCAAATTGGGTGTTAAAGTCAGACACCTGTGGTGTTATAGCAGCATCACGCTACTTCAGCCTTTGCTTCACACAAACAGTCATAATTCAATGTGAGAAATTGTAAACTTAAGTCATTTTAGGTGTTTACACAAACAGCTAACTGAAGTTTTTCAGGTGAGAAAAGTCTCACCGCTTTCTGTATTTAGGGTTAGGGAGAGATTGTTAGTGTAATAGTCCATCAAAAGGAGAGTGACAAACTATAAGTTTTACTAAAAGACATTGTTGCTGAGCTGATAGAGGCACTGAGTGAATCCAAAGCTTCTTTTTTTCACTTCTTAAGTATTCTAAGTACTCTATTAGGTTTTTGTCCAAATTTGTTGGGAAAAAGAAGATGTAATTACAGTTCTCATGTATTCTAGAAGAGCACAACTTGATCACAGCTGTTTTTCTAAGCTACAAATCTCACAGTAATGATACACTGGTGTCTTAATACTGGCATCGTGATCCAGTTTATATTTGATCTCACATCATATATCGTATTTAATGAATACACTGAGAGTGTCTATTGATGGCAGCATAACAGAGTCCATGTTGAATGCATCATACATCCCAGTGTTTTTACAGATTGGTGCTGACAATTTTCCTGACCCCTTGATATTTAACTGAATGCTTGGAATTTAAGGAGATTTCACGTCTCTGTCTAAGAGAAATGCTTAAGTGACCCAAAGGTGCATATACAACATTTTTTTTCCAAAAAGCATGTCTTCAGGTACTTCACATGTAATTAAGGACTGTGGGCTTTACAGTTGCTGAGATACCAACCCACTGCCTTAATCTGTCAATAAGAATGCAACGGTCAACAGAACCAAAAAGTCAAGGAGCACTAACACAGTGCTTTTGACAAAACATTGTGTACAGCCCTGACAAGAGCAGATCATTTTAAAGAGTTACTTTTGTTTATGCTTAGCACTAGAGATGAATTCAGGGAAGAAAACAATAAAAACAATTTGTAATAATTCTTTCTTGATATAACAACTTTATATTTTAAGCCCAAGAGAGTTAACTAGGAATTTAACTTGTAAACTGGATTACTTCTGTTCCAAAAGAACACAATTTTCAACCACACTTTGAGTTTGAAATTTGTTATGGTTATCCATATAACAAATCCACGGGTATTTACAGATTTGAGCATACTGTGTTTTGAAAAATTAGTTTGTAAAATGAGGCTGAAAGAATACAAAATTTGTCAGCTTGCAATAAAGAAATCTTTTTACCCAATGTTGGGTTACGTTGAAAATTTGTATTTGCTACAGAATATTCTGAGAAGACTATCGTCACACTACGTGTTCTGCATTAATAGTATTTTCTAAGAAAAGGATGATGATAATGGCTTTTTATATCAGTCACATGACTGATGAGTGAATTGCATGTATTTCAATAGTTCTTTCTTGCATATTATGGATGAGTTTGGTACTATTCTGCCTACACTTGGCCCCAAACTTAAAGCTGAGGAAACAGATGCTCAGAAACTCATGGTGTGGCCTCCATCCTCCCCTGACCTCAACCCTATGGAGAACCTTTGGAGCATCCTCAAGCAAAAGATCTATGAGGGTGGGAGGCCGTTCACACCCAAACAGCAGCTCTGGGAGGCTCTTCTGACATCCTGCAAAGAAATTCAAGCAGAAACTCTCCAAAAACTCACATGTTCAATGGATGCAATAATTGTGAAGCTGCTATCAAATATGGGGTCCTATGTTAAAATGTAACTTGACTTGTGAAGATGTTTTTGAATGAAATAGCCTTTGATGTCAGTAAATATGACCTCCTAATGCTGCAAAGTCAACAAATGACCATTTTCAGTTCTTTACAACCTATAAAATGTTGTAAAACTCTGTTCTGCGTAATAATTTGAAACAGTGCATTTTAAGTTTTTGATTTTTGAAAAAAATACTGTTATCATTGGGAGGTTTGTTCAAAAACATTTGAATTATATTCTAACAGTTGATGACTTGAAAATGATGCTGAGTGTCATTTGCATTTACTATATAGCAAAATCAGAGAAAAATATCATTTGCATAATAATTTGGAACGCAGTGTAAAGACGAAGGTGTTTTTAGAGTGAAGTATGCACTCTTCCTACGATATACTATCTTTGGGTTTACTCCCTTCTGGATCCAAGTGAATTTACTCTGACACATTAACACATATCTTGATTCTGACACTAATGTAGTAATCTAACATGTCTTAGCTTTCTTTTGATACCAAGATTATACATACAGCCCTTATAGTTATGAAGATATACTCCATTTATTTTGGGTAAGTCATTTTGGACAGGAGGCAGAAAAAATAGGTCTCGTGATGAAGATTAAGTACAGATTTTAACTGTCAAGTCTCTACTACAACTACATTTTCCTTGAAGAGCTGTCAGAGGGTCTACAATGTATCATTGCAGGAATGCCAGAAATGACATGATTATCAGACCTATCTTGGTTCACACTCGATGGATTACTTGCAGTACTGCAGACTCAGGACCGTATGTAACAGTAACAGATGAAAGCCGAGCCCTTTCATGTGAGTAATATCTCATCTGACCAAAGAAGTGGTGAAATTCTCCATATATGGAATTCCCACAACACAGCAATACAGTGGCATTTCTGCTTAAGTACTTACAGCTACATTCTCCGGCTCAGTTTGCTTCTGAATATCTGCCTCTGCATCATCACCTTTAACCATACACCCAATGTGAATTTGTATCTTTTGTTGTTGTGTTGTGTACTTAAATTATTTTATTGTGGTAAAACAAAACAACAACTCAAACCAGAATCAATGAACATAAATATTTTAGGATTATTATCATGAGGAACCTCCAGAAGTCAAATATTTCAACACTTCATACTCCATTTTATAGGCACTGATTTGATCTCCCAAAGAGGAATGGATTAAAAAAAAATACAATAGAGAACTGTTTTGGGATCCATTATCTTGTTGATTTATACCATCTGGCATGACCTGCTTTTTGTGTGTGACACCATGGGCACTAATTTCATGAGACAAGGTGCAGGGTGTAAAGTGTAGTCAAGTGCATAGTGCTAAGAGGTAGCAGTGGTGCAATTGTTTTTTTTCTTCGCTGCAGGGCATGAGGCGCAGATGATTCCCAGGTCTGTGTTAATGAAGGAAAAAACTGGCAAACATCAAAACTCCCTTCAGTTAAAACAAAAGTCACTGTGTCTGAATTCCGCAGCCTCTTATCTTTACTCCTCGGTTCACTGTCATCCAATGGTACAACTTCACTGCAGAAGAATTGTTGCAATTTTTGATGACAAACTTAAGTTTGATCAACTTTGAAACTGCCTTCATGCTTTTACTATGCTTGCAGTGTGAATGAAAATTGAAATTAACTGGGGTTTTTTTGTAACTTTCAACTGCATCTCATGTTATTAATCAGCCCGAAAGAGCTGATAAGTGGACGTTGACTAAGGTTTTTAGTTTAAATGCCTGTGTAGCTTAAGCAGAAATTCCAGCGCATTAATAGATTATTTAATTGGAGTTCTGCTCTGTTAATGGTGCTTTGTATGCTTTCAGCAGAGAGCAAACTGTTAATTGACAGTTTGTAATATTTTTAATTTTGGAATATAAACATGTACTGCATGTCAGAATTCTCTGCACGTGAAAAATCCAACTAATTTAATTCCGTCTAAAAATTTTACACAAATTGTGGCGGGAAAACAAGCGTTACAAAACCAAATATGAGAGAGAGAAGAACAACAGAGAGCTTGTCAGTATTACTCCACTGGCTTTCCCTGCCACTGGAATTTGAGAGGTAAGAGGTAACATTTGAACAGATGAGTAGCTCTCTGTAGCCCTTGGTCAGGTTGCCCCTTCCAGAAACCAAGATGGAAGAATCTCATACAGCTATATTTAGAAGCAACAGGACAATCTGTAACACAATAAGTATGTGAGCACCAACATCACACAGATCTTTCATTGTAAAGGTTCAGAGGACCGTGGCGCATTCACATATGCATTCATACAGTATATTTTGTTTATTTATTTAGTAGATTTAATATTTTGGGATCATATGGTGGTGTGAAGCGGGTGTCTTCAGAGTGTGTCGTGCCAACTTGTGGAAATTACCATCACCTTACTATTGTCCAGTTCTTGCAAGTGGAATGAAAATCACATGAATGGGACTTTGTGCAACCATGACATCATGCTCAGACAAACAACAACTCAGTGTATACAAATGTTTCACTGACTCCTCTACTGACTGAGTGCCTCACATTATTATCACGTCGTTTGCGCGTTGTTCGTGTGCATGTTTCATTGAAGGGAGAGGGAGGCTGTTAAAAGAAAAGAAGAGTGTGTATGAACTACCTTTTCATGGGGAGATTGCATGCTGAATGCCTGGGGCAGACTGAGCATCAGACACACAACTCGACCCCCATATGCTGCCTACTGTGGAACGAAGCAATCATCTCCCCAGTGACAGTGTGCCTGTGGGCGTGAGCACCATTATGAATTAGATATGAACATGGCATGGAGTATATGAGTGTGTGAAAAAAATGCTGTGGTGGTATGAATGAGAACATGAATGGATTACTTTTTAAATTGCTTTACAAGCCACCTTCTTTGCTTCTTGTATCTTTCTTTAGAATGTGACAGTGAATGTTTATGTAAGTGCCATGATGGTTGTCTGAAAACATGTAAGAGTGAAGATTTGCATTTCAAATGAAAATGTATGTGAATGCTCTTCTTGAGCTTAAACATTTTGTGAAATTCAATTATTTGAAACACTTCTACCTGCCTACCAAAGTCCCATATTTTAACATAGTTATATCTGTACTGTTTATGTGTATGATAAGCTTACTTAATAAGTTTTAAGTTAGCAAAGAGTGTTGTTGATCTCTCTTTTGAGGGCCCTCTCCAGTCTGCGTGGTCAGATTGTATGCTGGCGGGAAGTGTAAGCCACTGTAAATCAGCAAAAGCTCGATTGACTAAGGAAAGATCAACTCACAAGGCAGCCCAGAGTTCAGATCACAAATCTGTTTTGCTTGAGGGACCATAACAGCAATTATCTTTTATTGCAAAATGGATCCTGTACCATGTGCAGCAACATTCACGGTTACACCAACTCTGCGATCAACACACCTACCCATGGCAACCACTTGCGTTCTCTTCTTGCTGGACATAGAAACCAATCAAGGTCTTACAAGAAGAGTCAAAGTGTCAGTGTATTCTTAAAATGTCAGACTACAGCTTTATGTTTCAACTTCCATCAGTCAGTTAGCACTGATTTTAAATATTGATATAGGTGGTTTTGACTTGAGTGTTTTGTCATTTTATTCCTCTGTACCATTTTCATACTAAATGAATTTCCTGTCGCAAGGCATTTTGAAAACACACTGCTCTGATACTTGTTTAATTTAAAAAAAAAAAAAAACTATCTTCCATTGGAATTCTATGAACAAAAGTCACCTTTTCCTGGAATTGGTATTCTTAACAAACAGTGCAAACACAAACTCCTGCAACCTTCTAAAACAACACTGCATTAAAAGGAAGCAAGCTCTGTTTCCGTCTAAATGTTATCCATCTGTGCAATGCAGCTGTGATTTTTACACTGTCTGAGCAAATGAGCAGGTCGGTCAGAGTATGCTTTGGTCTGTTGCCTAGCGCTGGTGCAGTTTTAACTCTGAGGAATTGATGTTTGTGAACTGGGTTGTGTGATGTCACTGCATCGCCACCTCTCCCTAGGTGATAAGGATGATTCTGCTGTTCAGCTGGTCTCATTCATTCCTCCCTAGGCTTGCCCGAGCCTGTTCCATCTGAAATGGTTTTGAGGTGTGCGTGTCTTTCTTCAGTTTAGACATGACACATCAAAAGCGCAATTTCCACAGGTGCAGTAGGGTATTGCTTGGCAGTTCCCTCATTTACTGCTGTCAATAGCGGCTCAGATTAATGGCTGGTAGTGACACACAGTCAAGGCACTGATTCTCATAAAATATTGTCCTTAATGTCATGGCTGGATCTAGTAGCTTTCTTCTGGAGTCCATTAGAGCACACACAACATGTGAAATAGGATGAAGTTTTGACTACTTCTTGCTTCTGAGTGAGCGGGTACAGACTAATTACGTGCTTCCTGGTTTGACAGCTAAACAGTCTCATGCTCAGTGACTCAGAGTAATTTTTTAAATGTCAATGCATTGCTCTGCAGAGGTTCAGCTTTATAGAGCTGTTAACAGAACCACAGGTGTAAAGTAACTACATAAAAAAATACTGCACTACATAGGTGCAACAGTTAATGTTCAAAGGTTGATGCTGAAAACTCCTATTTCCTATTTGTATCCACCTGGTGAACATACAGTAAGTATTGAGTCTGCATTTAGCTCTGTTTTGGGTCTCATGCTCCTTATATTGCCAGGCAGGTTGTGTGTGGTTTTTTCCTTTCCTTTTTAAAGCTTTTTTGCTGAAAATAGTTGACTGCTGCAGCTGAAAATGATGATGATGAGAGCCAAGTGTGAGCCAAGTGTGAGCCAGAGAAGTAAAGTTGCAACCCTCACAACCAAAACAGTGAAAGATGTCAAAAGTTTTGATTATTAAATATCAATTACAATGCTAAGAACGTATCCATTTGTTGTCATTTGTCACAAAACGCGCTCTGTATTTTTGTTAATATGACTTATATAATTGTAGTTCAAATGAAAAGACATATTGTCTTTTATTTCATGTTCTCTTTCTCTTTTGCAATATCCAAGTTTTATTTTGAAAAATGTAATAACAAGTTTCTAGTAGCATGCAGGGGTCAGTCCTAGGTACTGACATGGTGTAACACAAGGCCAGTGTAGGACATATCTTTTATGACATATCTTTGAGATAGCACCCTTAGGCTCAGTATGATTCTGCAGTAATTTGTTGTTTGAGATGAATCCACACACACATTTTACAATTCAAGACAGCTAACTATCTTACAGTCCATTGCTCATTTCTTTGATCAGCTGTCAGGAGAAGGACATAATCCTCAGGCCTCTTCGATAAATAGTGTCTGACCCTGACCTGGAATGCTTTAGGATGAACAAGAACCTTGCAGGACTGAGAGAAGTGGGGTCAAGCAAAGGAACAGAAGAGTTGTCCTAATATGAAAGAAGAAGGAAGAGAAGGCGAAGGACAGAGAGGAAAGTGGCAGAAGAAAAGCGACAGATAGTCAGAGGAGAAAGGGCAACAAGTCATCAGTATAACCACTATGGGCCATTTGTCACTATCCTCTGATACAACACCTCATAACAGCATTGACTGAATTAACTCCCCTAGAGCAGCAGGAGATATACAGGTAAACTCTTAAAACCACTGTTAAAATTAATAGCTACAGGTTTTATAATTTATTTCTCTTCTCATTTTACTGTCTGAGCATCTCATCTGAAGAAATCATCATTATGCAGGGAGTGTCGCGAGCATCATCAACCCCTCTTGGAAGCGTGGTAGGTAACATCCATCTTCTGTGGGAGGCGGTGAGATGAAAGAATGGTCAGTGTCTGTACTCACTAACCCTGTAGTTTGCAAACATCTCACACTGCTTGATGCAGTAGTCACCAACACAGTTAAAGGAAGCAGAATGATTTGTTCTCTCAAAGCTGTTTCACACTAAGATGTGGAAGCCAGACAGAAGAAAAGATTTGAGATGATAGCTAATTAAATCACATATTGTGATTCGCTGAATATCCTCTGTGGTCACAGACTGGTGACTCTTAGAGGTTTCAGTGTGGTCCCAGAGAAAGAAGAGGATGAGACAGTTTTAATTATATGACCAACGATGTTCTATAGTTTTCAAATTTTTCATGTGCAGTTCCATATTGCATGTTGACACCTGGCCTCTACAGATTACTTTTTTTTTGTTTGGGAGGAGGAGATGACAATCTGCATGAATCTTTCGGGAAGACAGAAGCCAAAAAGCAGACCAGAATACATCTCCCCTTTTATAAATCAGACACTTTACTTTGTAGTGTGCCAAAAATAGCCACGTCTTCCCTTTATCTCCACCCTAACCTTCTCGTACTAATGCTCTATTTTTGTGTAATAGTCAGTGGTCTTCTAGATGTATCTTGTTGATGTTCTTAGCTCTCCTAGGCCGTCAGTTATGTCACTGATGGTTTTAGCTGGTGGTGTCTGTGGGCATGACCTAGGCTTCTTGTTCTGGGAAGTCGCATCAGTCTCATCAGATACAGCCTTTGGTCGAACTGCAAAATTGATAGTTTTCCAATGATGAGAGGTATTTGTATGCTTGAGTTTAATAAAAGACTTCTGCAACCATTCTTGTGCATTCTCTTTCTAAGGAGACCTTCTGATATTGTGGCCCTTGTCTTCTCTTCATCCCATTTGAGGAAATGGCCATGCTCCTCAAGATGAAGAGGCCTGGCTGGAAGGAACCCCCTGCAGAACATGTAACTGTTGATCTAATAGTTAAACAAATGAATGACTGTATGTGCTCTAGCTAATTTACTGTGTTCATTTGTGCCCGGTGTGAGTCAGTGGAGACAATCTACATGAACAGACGCAGTCACAGCAGGAAACCATCCAGATGGATGGTAGGAAGGCCGAGCAGATGTACAACAGCAGGTCCTACTTCAACACAACAACAAGCTACAGGGGCACTGGCTATTGGATATTATCCTCTTTGTACTAACTATTCATGCCTTGAATACTCCCTGCGGGCATCCTGAATTTTCACAAAAGACCAGGAGGGGCAGGTCCAGGACAGAGAGAAATTGATTTCAGTATGTATGCTCCAGGCCCAGAACATCAACCGCCCTTGTATAACTGAGGGGGCTCACTTGAGGCAACTCTCACCAGGAGATGAAATACTCATGTTGCTTTTATCCTCTGAATACAAATTGCTCTGCAAGTTGCAGTCGTGTATGGTGGCTGTACACCAAATGGCAGATGCTGATTCTGAGGTCACTCCTATCCCCATGAAAGGAAGGGGCAGGTAACACTAGGCTATACAGTTACTGGAGAGAGATTGCAGTTGGATTTGCTGTTGCTCATCCTTTCTTGTGCTTGCTCCTATAAAGTCAGCGAATACCTGGTTGCTGGCTGATAGTTCGAAGCTAAACTGCACTGCTGCTTTCATGAGGTCTGTGTCTGTCTGTCTGTCTATTATTTTATCTACACCTATGTGAGCCTGTTATCTTAGACAAGCATCTCTCTCTAGCATATTTATGATCTGTCTCTAAAAGGTTCTGTGGATAAACCCGAAATTGCCGGTGATACGGCCCCACCTGTAGCCATTAAGTGAACTACAGCCTGCATCCTGTTGCTCACACTCATGCATGTATTAGCACTCTGTAGTAGGCAGGTGCGAGCATCCTCAAAGTTCTTTTCAACCTTGACCTCTTTACCAGCCCTCACTATTGTGCTTGCTGGGGCTGCCTGAGTCGCATGATCCAATGTGGCGATAACGTTACTGAGCAAACAAACAGCGGTTAGCCAGGTGGCCTGTAAATTAGCTACACTGCAAGGGCCCTGTGGTTTGTAATTAAGTAATTATCAAACAACAGGCCTGTCAATTTGCCAATAAATCAGCCCAGGGTTTGGATGTGGTCAGTAATTACTTCAAATTCTTCCATATGGAACATTTTAAGCCCTGTAACTGTCTTGGTACTTTTACGAGGGGACAGTATGGAACAACATTGTCAAATGCCAGCCAAGGTGCATATAAACACCACAGAGACCAGAAGCAGTAGCGACTAAATACTCATCAGCTGTATATATCAGCTCAATTAACGTACCATGGTAATGGTATTAACTTCTTTCTCCCTAAGTCAGACTGTTGCAGGCAGAAATTATAAAACAGTTTAACACTGTGATATAAATTTCATCATGTGGGAGGTGTACATGAGAGCTCTGTGCAGTGTCTAGCACCCACCAATTTATTTGTGACAGTGCAGACTTGTCTGTGGCAGGTCACACACCAACTGTGCGTATTGCATCCTCAAGTGGAAGTGAAAGGGTGTAACAAAGTATCACATACTCGAGATGCAAAAAAGTATAACACTGCTTCATTTATACATAGCTTCAATACAGCTGAACATGATTTCCTAGTGCTATATCCACCTACTCACCATCTATGTTCATTGTGTAGGGACCCACATTAGAAATATGAAAAAAAACTTTAATGCAGAGTCATCATTCACCGCCAATCTTATATAGGGTAATCTCATGCTTCTCTTCAGCATGTTTCTAGGCATAAATAAGGTGTATCTGTTTCTGGTCCAAGTCACACCGCAATACAAAATACACAGGAAGTGTTTAGAGTTGTGACTTACAGCTGATGTGCGTCCAAACATTAAGTCAAAGAAGAAACTGGAAAAAGCTAAGCTCAGTTCCTCAACACCTTCACACCTGCCAAGGACTACAGAAGTGTGACTCTCTTTAACAATCGAGACACATAGACACTTTGTGCAAGAGCTTTTTTCTTTCTAAATGGGAGGTCAAAACGGCTCCCCACTTTCTTACAGGACAGACAGTCCTGACAGACAGTTTGGTCTGACAGGAGCACAAATCTCTGACATCAACCTGTGCAGCAATTTGGAGGACAAGTACCTATCAGCCTCACAGCAGTCTCCTATATCAAGTGTCCCTGTTTGGCTGGCTTCACACCTCAGACCTCCAGGTGAGACCAAAGGTAGAAAGACAAATAGTTCTAGAGTGAAAGACCCTTAAAAGGCAATATTCCTTCTGCGGTAGAGGCAGGGGTGGGATCTGCCATACCACTCCTCTTTCCCAGCTCCACTTTGGCCAAGGAAGGCTTAGGGTGAAATCCAACTGGATGGCCCAATTAGTCTGTCTATAGTCCCACATAATTAAGGTTCAATAGTTAATAGGTGTAACTGTTTCAGAACTTTGACATCCCTGACTCATACCTCTTCTCACGGGAACATTTTTCTCTCTGTAATTTCAACTGAAACAGGTATTAAATGTTGTGGTGTGCCTCTGCCCCTCTGAATTGAGGAATAATTTGTGCAGCAAAGGCTGGGATTTTAAATATCCTCTCCTTTTTTGTGCAGCTCTCGTCAATGTCTGACTATTGAGCTGTCTGAGAGGTTTTATAAGGCCAGCGTCTACTTGTAGGCCATTTTGTAGATATAAACACAGAAATGTCATTTTAGTCAGCACCAACTACGGTGTGTGTCAGGCTGAATTGAAAACATTTATTAAAAACAAAATTATAGAAATATTTTAGTGAAACACAAAAGGTGTTGTATGTTTAGTGCATTATCTAGACATGGGCACAAAAAAAAAAAGACTGAGGAGCTGAATAGTACTGAGATTCTGAGTCCTAATCATTTACAATATACTCCTTGGTTGTAGCATCTGTCAGTGTCGGTGGTAGATGTACTTCATGCAGTACTCCAGCCACCCTCATATAAACTGTCTTGAACCACCACTGCAAGTGACTGACACACCAAGCCACAGGAATGTGGTACGAGAACTTGCATTAGACCTCGATTTTCAAACATGCATGTGCTTTTAAATATGTTACTGAATTATTCATTGTTTACAGACATGCAGCTGTTTTTTTAAAAAGTATACCAAAGTTAAGTTATTAGACTCCAACGGTTCAAATTTTTACTATTTATACTAGTATATTTCATCTTTCTTCCACAGACAGACATCGTCACCAAAGGTGAATGTCGCATAAATATCTAAGGATCTTATTTTCCCCTTTGGGCTTTATAAAACATGTTTGGTAATCCTTTGCCCTTTCTATATTTCCCAGTACTATATATGTAGGCCAGGTAGAAAATCCGCCTGTCTGCATATTTACTCATTTTAGATTTTAACACTTAAGATAAGACATAAAATGACCTTCCTACTTCACAATATATGAATGACACAGTAGAAACATTATGCCAAAGCCTCTGGCATTTCTGTAGTCTGAGGCATTGCTGTGGGTGTCCCTCATGTGATCCCCATGTTTTTGCTTGATGGACAGCTCTATGAGACATCCACAGTGACAATCAGAAGCAGAAGTTGATGACATGATCATCCCTTGTGTACACGCCAGAATGAACAACACTGTCTCGTGTGTCCGTCTGTTTTTTGCATACACGCTTTCCGGAACTGTTCAACGTAGACCGGGTAGGCTTCAGCGAGAAAACAGAGAGCAACTGTAAACAGAGCTACAAAAGCAGTAGCAAGTGTAATTTAATTCAGGCAATAATCCACAGGCCAGAAAGAGACCATGTCTGCAGTGCTGTAGAGCAATGTCAAGATCACTAAAAAAGTAAGAATGGAAATGAACACTACATTTCATGACTACGTGAACGAATATGTCAGCTAATTAACTACACAGCACAACGTTGTTATGATGTAAATTGTGGGCAAACAGGTAAGAATGAAGTGCTGTGGAAACATGTGCCACTTAAGCAGTACCTCCCTAAATATTGTATGTGGGGGGTGGGGGGTCACTGCACTGAACTCCATGGGTTGAAATATTCAAGTGAGCTGCACATCTGACCACAAAGTTGGACACAGATCTCTCCACACATACATGTTATAGCAGGAGAAGAACAGGTGTAATTAATATCGTAAGTGATGGCTGGTTAGGTGTCCCAGTTCCAGGGCCTTGTTGTGCATGCTGGCTGATTGGTATGACTTACTGGGATAATTAAATAGAGAACAGCCATCATCAACATTATTAGCTACACCTTCTTTTCACTCTATAACCAAGTCTAGCAAAGAATGTATATTGTCATTTTAATGGACATATAAATGATGTACACAGTGAAAAAAGGGACATAACCGTTGGATACAGTCTTGTATCCACTTCGAAACAATTACTGTAAAAAGTGGAAGGTCAAGATTTATATATGTAAAACAACGTCGCCATAACACACACACACACAGGCTTTTTTACCATTTCCTAAATGTGCTATATGATAAATGTTATAGTTAAATGTCACATTTGCACAAGTATCCTTCGAGAGACATCTCACTGACAAACTCATCTCAGTTTCATCTCTCTCCGTACAGTGGGCAAACCCATCTCATAACTTTATTTCTATACAACTAACAGACCAAATGTATTTACTAATTTATGAATTTGGTGAGCTGCAAATATACGTGCTGAATGCGTAGTGAAATCTTAACTTATAATGTATTTGTTTTCTGCCAATATCCAATCATGCAGTACAATATGCATTTGTAGTGATTTTTGTAGTGAAAAGTTCTGATGACTTCAGACACAACACTTTCATTTAAAAATGTAACTAGAAACAGACAATGTTGCTCCATACAATTGGGAGAACAAAAAACATTACTGGCAATCTAAAAAGTCACACAGATTTTTAATTGCAGGTTGAGCACATTCAGAGATCCCCTGCATTTGAAGTAAAATAGTGTACAGATGGGTGTTCATTCAGTACTTTCCCAGTGGATCTGAATTCAGAACTGACAATTAATCAAATCAAATTTACTGTTGGTGACATTTAGTTTTAATAAACTCCCTGCAGCTAAGGTTGTACAGTTACTGGATTACATAAAGTTATACATTTTATTGAAGTGTGTGAAATAAAACTGTAACTAACAAGACATTAAAAACAGAACTAGCTGCTGATATGCAAGAAAAATGAATTATAAGTTCAAAATAAGCAGCACAAAACCAAACAGCAGAAGTATACAGAGAGCCTCAATGGAACGCACTGCATAATTCTCATCCTGTATAAACAGCAGACTACAGCTCTGGGTGTACAGCATTAATGTAGTAATACTCAGTAATTCAAAAGAAATAATACAGTGTCATATAAGCTTGTCCTGTATGAGAACAGCATTGCTCATACATTCATTTGCAGTAGTGTACCAATGCTGTATTATTAATAATTCAGAAATAGAAATGTGGGTCATTTTACTGTTCATTTATATACTGGTCATGCAGTTACTTTTAAATTTTAACAATTCAGGAGTTATAGCCATAAATTCTTACACATTTCAACTGGTAATATTGTAAATAAAAAAGTGCATTATTTTCCAGTGTTGGTTTATATATGTATTTACTGTGGCGAACCATTTTGGAGACATACATATGACATGCATGTTTTTTGAGAAAGGTAATCAGTTTTCTGTTCACACCTCAATAAAGCTAAAGGTTATAGAGCGGTAGAATTTAATTTTCTTTGCCTAGAGATGATGAAAAGAATGGAGCTCTTACAGTACCTTTGACAATAGTGCAAAGAGTGCAATCTCTCACTTCAAAACTGCATTGATCCTATGAAGGAATGCTTATATTATGCATTTGAATTATTAGTCATTATGCGCACTGATTGACATTTGGCTTTAGAACACATGGGAGTATGATGTTTGGGAAGACGATTCTATGGTCATTTTCTGCCTTTAAGGGTAATAAAACACAGGTCACTTCAAGCTCTTTTGAGGTGCTTATTTTATCCTTCCCAACACACATTTCACAACATCCCACAGACTGCTCTTCTGTCACCCTCTCATACTACCGTGTGATCTTTGGTTTACAGGCTGTAAAACTAATTGTTTATCCACATTTCCTAGCAGCCACATCCTTATTGAGATGTATCTATGCCTCAACCTCTTCAGGACATAAAGTTCAGAGGAAGGCTAAATCATTTCTCAAAACTCCAAAAGGCTCTGCTATACATCTGGGTTTATTTGGTGTATGTCACCCTCCCTGTGATCTGCTCCAACACCTGTCTGAGGTCTAACCACCCTATGAGAGACCTGGTGGTGTTGGGACTTCTGGGATAAAAAGCCATTAGTCCATCAGTGACATTTCCACTGGGATGCTGTCTATCAGTGAACATTCTTGCCACCAACAGAGTGTTGTTACAGATCTTTGTTGGCATATCTCAAATAAAAATGCAATAAAATTGTGTGTGTGTCGGTGGGGAGCCATCTTTCCATTTTAGTCTTTAAAGTATCTGCTTATTGCTGAGACTTCAACCATTAGATTCTTTTGACTCAGACTACTCTTTTCTCTCTTCTTTTGCCCAAGTTGGAAACATTAATTTTGTATTGTTACTTTGATATTAACAGGATTCAGTGTTCATATGTTTGGTAATAGGAAGGGTGGATTTCAAACCAGAATGTCAGACTTTTGAGAACCTTTTGCTTTCAATTGCCTTCCAAAACAACACATATTGGCAAAAACAACAGTTCGTTAGACAAAGACATGGTCTTGCTTAAAAAGCCAACATTGATTGTTATAAGAAATGGGAAACAAACAGCATCTCACCATCCAACTCCTGCTTCTCGCACAAGTTTTGTATTGGTAATGAGGACATCACTTCTTCCCTTGGCTGACTGACATCAGCAAACATGACTTGCATTAGGCATATGGGCAAACAACAAATGATACCATTTATACACTTTTTGTGCAGCTTTAATGATATGACATTTACACTTTTTATTTTTGATGACATTTACACTTTTAATTATTATGCTAACTGGGAGATTCATTTGTAAACCAGTTCTTTGTATTAGCTGAAACATCCTGTATCCTATTAACTTGCAGATACATCTAGCTTCTAGATATTGTTTTAAAAATGAAAAAGATTCTTGAACAAAGCTGCTTAAAAGCAGTCGACTGCATTCCACCGATATGACAGGTACTATGTAAATAAAGGACTGATTGACATTGCTCCATCTTCATTTCAACAAAGGAAGAATGGATAGAGTTTCTTGTGTTACAAGACATGGGTACTAATTTAATACTGAAACCATGAGGGACGCTTCGTAATGGGTTACATGGGATCCCATATAAACACACAAAGCATCAACCACACATACAGTGTATACATAGATTATATAGGTCTTCTGCTTAGCAAAGGGCTCAAAGGCTATTGAAAGAGTGGTTTAGCTGCAGGTCCCAGACTATATTCTATGACACACTGATGACAAAGTGTAAAAGACATTTCTCAAGTGGAAATCTCGGAAAAAAATGCAAAATGTGGTTAAATAGCAAATAGGCATTCACACACACAAACACTGAGCACTGCAATATGGTGGATCACAGTGTTTGTAGTTTTCTTCTTTATTAGCTTTGCTGTTTGGGATAATGAACTGGGCTCAGAGCTTGGATCCGATCCTTAATATCTTTATCTCGCTCTCCCACTCTTCAACTCCCTGGCACAAACACCCGGTAGCACAACATTCAGCCTCAATGTGTGCTGCCTACACTTACTCCCATCCACTAGAAAGCAAGTAATGTAGAGGGTCTACTCGAGAGAAAGTAATTTAACTGCACACATTTGGGAATTGTTGTTGTGGTTACTTGCACAGACACAGGCACAGTTTTAACACACTGTAGAAAGTAGACCTTGGCAGTTACATTTACATACCAGGACTGCGAAGCTGATTTAAAAAGAATATAACACAAGAAAATCCATGAGATGCTAGTTACAAAATGCTGGGAGCCAAATCCCTTATTTGAAGAGTTTTGTTTCAGTGTTGTCATAAGATGGTTTACATGTTACGTTTTCATGGATTATTGTGTTGTGCCATTTCAGAGCTGCACTAGTTGATTTTTTGGCCACTTGGTGGCAGCACAGTGAGCAATAATCACACATTTCAGCCACAACATATCCAGTTAGCAGACCAAGGCAGTGAATAGTGGGTTTATCAGAGTGTTTTGATTAGAAAAAGCTTCCTGGTGTGGCTGGAAATGAGGCTAAAGTGATAGTGAATAGTGAAATATAACTCAATAATAGCTTTGCTCACAGGGTTCAGCACTTAGAGTATTACATTTCATATTTTACTGCTATATCAACAGTTAATATAAAATAGTGATTAGAGTTTTGACAGTATTGATATAGTTTCTTGAAATTAATCAAAGTGTCCTGCCATTAGATAAATGGTTCACAACTCATAACTTTCCTTGGAATTAGTGAATGTAGACTGCACTGCACTGTGGTGGTAGCCTTCATCTGACTTCCCCCAGCGTAGTTCTCTCAAACCCCTGATTACTTTAAACCTCTTTTCAAAAACAAACTTTTTATTTGCATCCATTAGTAGTTCCACAGTACAGCAAAATTTCGTCCTGTGTTTCTGTAATGCGGTGGAGAGGATGACCTCAAATAACATTTTGACCACTGTCAATCTTGGGATAAAGTTTTAGTCATGGCTATTTTTTATTTTTACTTTTAGGCGGCTTAGTGTCATTAAGATATATTTCAGTAGTCCTGTAATGTTTGTTTTCAGAAAAAGAAGAAATAGACAGATAAAGATGAATACTGCCATTAAATAAAGAAATACTGTCAATTCACCTGGGTTTCATGAACAAATGAGGGGTCACAGTCATGCTTTTACACACTAGAATCTGAGAGGTCTCATCATTTCGATTAATTACATATGAAGAAGATTAACTGATATTACTGACATTTTACACATAAATTAATATTAAAACAGTACGATAACAGCAATCATCTATTTTAAAATAATGATAATAGCTCTCGGGACATTTAATTAAAGTATATCTGGACAAAACCCTAATCTTTGTTTCCATTTATGAAAATAATTGCAGGACAAGCAAATTTTTGGTAGACACAGGCTTCTCAAGAATAACACCACTTCTTTGTTCTTACAGACTGCAGCCATAGCCAATTCGCTACCAGAAGATTATAGGATTTTTGTTTGCTATTTGCAGCCATCTCTTTTAACTAGACATTTCCTGCTATGGAGTTGCTGGTGTGCAGGCTACAATGATATTCATCCAGTAACTGTCTTTTCATAGTGTTAAGATACTTGAAGTGGTTTGTCATAGCAGGAGAAGCACAGGTGCAATTGATAACATTAAAAATGACTGCATTTCTCATAGGGGAACAAGTTCACGTTCTGGTATTGAGCAAGGTGTCTCACTATCAAGGCTTACTGGGACACTTGATGGAACTGAGCCATTGTTCATGAAATTTGTCTCACCTGCCCTTTTCCTGTAATGACAAGTTTAAATCTGCTATGAAAATGGTCTATACTCTCACACTGCACTCAGTTATTTGCACAGACCTATTGTCACTATAATGGATTTATTTGAGGCGTTCGTATTAGCAAAATTTAAATGTCAAAAGGGAGAAATGTAAACATTGTAAATGTGAGCATAAAAAAGCAGACTGTAAACAAGTCATTGTCCCTTTGGATACAATACAACCCAGTGTCACACTCACATCAAGGACAGAGGAGGTTAAACAGGAGTGTGGCACTGTAGGGACGATGGCGATCAGCCTCTAACCTCAACAAGGTGGGACTTCCAAGATGATCAACAGACACATGACCTGTCAGAAGGATGCTACCTTTCTCATTAGGATGAACAAAAGCGTAATACACACAGGGAATGGTCACCGTAAGTCTGGAAATGAAAAATAGCTGGCAGAGGCTGCAGGTAAATGTGCCCGTGTGCACAACCCCGCTAGCGTGTCATCTATAGTACCAGCACATGCTTCACACAGACCCTATATGGGAGGGTGTAGGAAAACAAACAGTGAGCTCATGAAAAGGTCAAAGAAGTGAACCATAATTTTTGAGGTCTATCTTGATATCATATCCACAAACATGTAAAAGCCAACTTGAATTGTTTCTTTATCACATGCTAGTAGATAGCTGATTTTAAAGTAATTTGTCGTTATATTTGTGTGTAAACAGCTGCTCTGCTGTGGGTCCCTCCGCTCCATGTGCTCAGTGTCTCCTCCATCTCCGTCATGTGGCACATGTGCATCTCTGCCTACTCTTTGTCCTGTGACGTCAATGCTAACATACACATTATAGAAACACTGTAGTCACAACATGCTGCCACGAATCACTGAATCTCTGATATATACTTGTTTTGCTGTTCCACTAACCCGCTTCTCACATCTCACATGCAGTCTAAATGTCCTGCCGCTAGCGTAGCTAAAAAATAAAAAATAAAATAAATAAATAATTTTAAAAAAAAGACGTAATTTCCCAGTCATCAGGGGATCAATAAAGTCTGTCTAAGTCTACGCTCTCAGTAGCCATATTTTGGCTAACCAGGACCCTTAATTGTACTGCACATAATAAGGTGGGATGGGATGTTAGAAAGTGGGACATATATTAGTGTGACTTGGGACACAACAAACAGGACATCTAGTTCACTGTAAGTGATACACATAAACAAGGGTTTACCATCACCATGAAGCCAACCCATCAGCAGTAACGGTCACCAGCAGGAATGAAAAGGATTTTGTTCCTTGCTAGGGCTGTCAGTTTTCAAAAAATCAGATTGAGCAATTCAAAATAACCTGCAATTCGTTTGAATTAATTAAACAAAATATTGCATTATCATTAAGCAACTTAGCGCAAGGAAGTGACTGGGTCAAGCCATGGAGCTCCTCTACTGGTCTGTTAAACTTCTTCATGGTCTGATGCGCGGACTGCAGCCTACATTTCAGAACAGGTCATTGCAGTTCGAATGAACTTTTCACCCACATTTGAACAAACGTTGTTCACATAAAGTGACAGCCTATCCTCACTGGCTTCCATTACAGGCCATTCTAGCCACTCATGGTTGATGTATAACGACTTGTGCAGCTAAAACAATCTCATCCACCTTGTCAAAATTTTCATGAAAATAGATGGGTAGCTAATAGCTGTGTGGAGTCAACAAAATCCTTTTAAATCTCACCTATAGTCATGACATGACAGTTGTTTCTCTAATTGTGGGGAAGAGCTATCAGACATTTGGAGTTACAAATCTGAGATATGCACAGATTCTAGCCAGTGAATAGCAGCTAACACTATTTTATCAATGCAGTTCTGTTCTGGTCTGATCTCTGGTGGTTAGCCACTGTAGTTTAGAGGACTTCCTTAAATAAATGTAGGAGAGCTCTGCTTTGTGTGCAGTGGCCATGTGGGAACACTTATTCTGCTGGAAAGTGTATCTGAGGAAGGTTCCTGCCAATTTAGCAGTCGACCTGCCCATCATTCCTGACCTGTGGTAGTCAAGGTGGGATAGAGGGCTCCATGGGAACTCAGCTCCACAGCTGCCCAGTGGGGAAGGTTTGTCTAGCCACAGGCAGATGTATCTGAACAGCTGGAGATCATACCCTTTGAAGACCGGTCAGCAGGTCCCGTCGGAAGGTAAGGAATGAGTGGTCATTTTAAATGCTGCATTGCTTTTTGGCCCACTGAACAAAAAGTGGATGCCAGGTGCCAAGATGTCCCTTATATTGGGTCATCCTTGGTTTAGAATTAGATAATCTTTTTGCTGTTACAATAAGCAAATGTACACATTTTCAGACAATGCTGTAGACAGGAGAGCAGTCAACATAGAGTCTGTTTATATAGGTATTGGCCTCGTAAAATTGGACAAAAAGCTGAGATCAAGATGGGAAATGTAGAACCAAGATGTCTGAAGGCCTTATAGTTACAGATGTCACGTTCTAGTGTGGTTTAGTCAATATGAACATATTGAGTTTTGTTTTCTATGTTTTATATATAATAATGTTGCAAAACACAGTTTAGTAATCGGTGAAAACCTTCAGTGTGTCTCATTGACAGTAAAGAGGAAGACAAGATAAGGGGAGTATCAAAGATAAGGCAAATCAAGGTGGTTTCCAGAAGCTGAAAACATAAAGACAAGATATAACAGAGACCCAAGGCAATACAAACACATTCACACACACACACATAGATAGCTCCCTTTTGCCAACAATACTCTGAATACTCTCAACCAGTTGGCAGTGCAGTGTCACATTGTGTCATCCACTTGATATTGTGTCACCTTGCATACAGAACACGAAGCTAATACTACAGGTTAGGTGTTTATCTCTCCCACTGGGGCTGCCCATATGAAACAGCATACTACGAGGCACTGGGGGGGAAAACAAACTCTCATTATGTTACTAGAAAATCGGGTCTTTTGTTTCCATCACACGTCCTTCAGGTACACCCACTGACAGGTACCTGTGTTTCCAGCTGAAAGATAGGCAACAGACGTCAGCGGTCAGTGCCTTTAAAGATTTAATGTAGCAGTGTTTACGCTGGTCCTTAGTGGCCCTACATTAGGGAGTGGTAGAGGAATAAGATGACTGGATTTAGGGGTTCTACAGGATCAGATTAGCAGCTAAAAAGCCCAGTGTATTTGACAACAGTATAATAAGCCCAAAGATTTTAAATATTATAATCACTATAATAACTTCATTTGCCATTTCTAGGTTTTCTTCAATTCTGTATCACCTTCTGCATATTATATATTTCAGTTCTACTTATATTCATGAATTTAAGATTTTTCTTTTTTTCCCTCTAACAAACCTTTCATAAATTCCATCACCTCTTAAGCTTCCCATTTCTCCCCCTCCATCTTTTTTTTTTTTCCCTCTGTCAGTCTTATCACTGTGCCCTTGGCTTTCATTTCTCTGGGGCTTTGATGGGTGCTGTGATGGCAAGATGATTGACAGACTGAGCTGATTTCCAAACACTAATCATGACATCACCGCTCAGTCGATTTCATTTCACATCACATCACATCACATCATATCAAAGCAGGCTGATTGGAAGGTGAAAAAGACCAAAAGACATTTTCCTCTGTATCTTACTGAGAAATAATGTACATTGTCAGTATCATTTACAACAGGAACGATCAGCTCAGACTCTGATTATTGGAACAAAGAAAGACATAAACCTTAACCACACACATTTGTGACTCATCTATTTTATTTTTGCTCTTGCCCTTTGAACGACATATATACATATTTTTTAAACTATCAGGGCAGTTATTGACTTTAATTCAGTTACTGACTACAGCATCCACATGAACATTTTGTCAACATTTAAATTGAGTTCTTTTGTTGTCATTTGGCTATAGAATTGCAAGCATGGACTGTTAAGAAAAGTGCATCTGTGCATTCAAGGATGTCGCAGCACTTAATATTTCAGAGTCATCCGCAAAACGGAAACCAATCAGATGGAAGAACATTTAATTTCATATCATTGTCACATGTCAATTTTTGAAATGCTCTCTAGGTTTGGCTTTCTGCGCCATGCTTTCTGTCATTTGTCTCTCAAATCTCAGATGTCGTTGTGCACTTGAACGTAAAGACAGAGTTCAGAAAGGGCCGTCCAAACTATGTCATTTGCATGTGACCTTGATGCAAGTTTGACAAGAAAATTAAGGTCATGTAATGCATGCTGCGATGGATTGCCAATGTCAAGGAAGTTTCAAGTCTCTGCATCTCGGTTGTAACAGTGAACTGAAATGACTCGAAGCGAGGGGCAGCCTTGAAGGTAGGAAATCAATTAGTTAAAGTATGCTTTGCAAGACGGTCAGCAAAAATGTAAAGCACAATTTGTAGTTAAAGGGCCAAGTGACGTACAAAGAAAGTGTACTGATCCTTTTAAAGGTATTGATATGTAAGTTAAAGTTGATTACCAGACAAAAATTTGACCATCATGCTCTAAATGAGATTGGCTACCATGTTCTATATGAGAGAATAACAGCTACTTAAGCAAAGTTCCTTGCTCCATGTAATAGGTCAGACCTCTCAAGAGTGAGATACAGTAAATCAGATGATAACCTCAAGTCACAATTTGGTTACAGACATAACTTTCATACTAAACAAACAGATGCTTCTGATTCCAGGATTTTAATGCGAGCAGAACACCATCACTAAATTACAAACAAACTAGAATTAGCACCTTGTGTTTGTGTGCCTCTGCCAATCAGTCAAGTTGCAAGTGTGTGAATTCTTGAGTTATAGCCAAAAACATATTTTGTGTGATCACAGTGACCTTTGACCTTTGACCGCCAAAATCTGCTCAGTTAATCTTTGGGTCCAACTGAATGTTTTTGCCAAATTTGATCCCTAAAGGCATTCCTGAGATACTGATCAGTTCATTCCTGAGTCCAAATGAATGTTTGCGTCAGATGTAAAGAAATTTCCTCCGGGCTTTCCTGATATATATGGCATTCACAAGAACATGATGTAACAGTGACCTTTGACCGCAAAAAATCTAATCAGTTCAAATCCAATCTATACCAATATCTATGCAAAATTTGAAGAAATTTGCTTAGGGCAGGCTGGAGATATTGCATTCACAAATCCATAAACATTTTTTGTGCATAAATTCGCTCAAGGTGTTACTGCAATATCATGCTCACAAGAAGGGGACAGATGGACAGACGACCCAAAAACATAATGCCCCTGGCCACTGCTGCCGTGGAGGCATAAAAAATAGCTCTTGACAACCCAAGAGAACCATGACAGAACTAATATTTCACCACAACATTTGTGTTTTGGATCACACTCTGCCCATTATTGTTCCAATGGGCCTCACTGGGGCAGCAAACATCCTTAAATGCATTAGAAGCCAATATTTAGATGGAGACCGAATTTTGAAAGCTCCAGATGCAGTGTGGTAGTTGTGAGGATTGGGAGAAACCTCAGCGGGCAAGTAAAATTTCAGGCTGAACCCTGTGGGCTAACTAACAATATTCTGCCTTGGCTGGAGTCCAAGCTGAAAGAGCTGTGCATTCACAAGTTCTCTACACACAAAAGACCCAACCACCCCATCCTGTTCAGTGTTCTACATATGCTGAAGATGGATTGCTACAATACAAGGAAAAATGGTGTGGAAGATATGTACTAAAAAGTAAGGATGCTGGACCCAAATGGTCTACAGTCTAAAATAATGGAGATGAAAATCCATTTAAGCATATATATTTTTGGCCAGGGGGAGGCGAACAAGCTGTAAACACAACAATGGCGTTCCATATAAAACAAAACTGAGTGCGCCACTGTACAATACCACCAAAACGTTAAATGATTCAAAATGATACCATCTTACAATAATTGTATTGTTTTTACATTGAAGTGTAGGGTATTTGATCTGATGTATAATTAAAAACAAACAGGTTAGATAGACTGACCAAAGTACACTCTCAAAACAACCAAAGCTGAATACACCTAACCCTAATCCTTGTGAGACTTAACAAAGATGAGAGACGGTACAAGACCATCACTAGGCTACTGAACATAAGCCAAAACACAGTTGCAGCAGTGAGCCATGCTACCAGGAAGAGTAAAACTAGCAATAACAGAAGGTACAGTGGCCGTCCTTGTACCACGCATGATTCACTATTTATGAAACCTTGCATTGAAAAACAGAAAGGTCAACCTCTACAGATGGCATCCAAGAAGAAAATGACTACTCACAAAATGGTACAAAACAGTAGGATTAAACTTTGCCAAAGAACATGAAAAGAGGCCTGATTAGTATTAGCAGCACAATCTTTGATGAGATGAAACCGAAATAAACTTGTGTGGATCAGATGGGGTACAGCAGGTGTTGGACCTGGCCAGGACTGCTGGAGAGACTGCACAGTGCCAATCGTGAAATATGGAGGTGAGAGTGTGTGTGAGTGCAACAGGTAGGGGAGATTACATTTATAGATGGCACTATGAATTTGTATACCCACATACTGAATGAAAAAATTACTCCAAAGACACCCCAGAAGCTTTGTAGGAGAGAAATTTTCCTCTGATCCCAAACACACAGCAAAAATCACTCAAGAGTTTTTAAAACTTGGACCTGGCTGAGTAAGTCCACTGACTTGAATCCAAAAGAACACATCTGGAGTATTTTAGGGAAACACCCAGCTCTTTAGCAGCTAAATTCTCCACAGTGTTCAGCAGCTACTTGCTAACTTTGTTTATCTGCCATGTGCTGCTGGGCAGTTTTAAAACTTCACCGTAAAACTCAAGATGGACAGAAGCACTGAACTTCTGGGCTGAAAGTGACTCCCACCCCTCCACTGTAAAAATGTACTATTGACCATGAAGTAAAGGAGAGACGTGGGAAGAGTGGTATTCGAACCCCATATACCTACCAAAGTTTTACATCTGGCTAATGCTCTCAGTTGCTCATATTCCCCCATCACTAACTCTCTTTTTATCTCTCTCTCTCTCTCAACACATGACTACACTATACTATAAATAGTAGCTGTATTCCCCCAAATCATCTTCTCACTGGGGGAAAAGTATTAAACCTAAATAACCATGCCTTTGCCTGACAGGCAAAAGGCCAATGTTTCACCTCTAAGCCTGACGCTAATCATGGTGACAATATTTAGAAAAAAGGCACACAGATACTCACAGCAGCCCTGTCATCTCTGACATTTCCCATTTTCCATCTTGTTATCTGCAGCCTTCTGTTGACATTCCCAAAGCCTCACGTGCGGAGCCCGAAACAGTCGAAGGAGGATCTAAAAATAGCAGCAGCACACAGCTCGGCGTGCCCAATATGAGTGAGCACGTTTTTAATATCCCCTCATTAAATATGCATGAGATTAAGTACTCTAGACTCCACTGTTTATTGAGTGATGTGCATTGTTTTGAAATTCGTCAACTCCCTGCACCCAGCCCCCTAAATCTGTTGTTTTTCCAGCTCAATGCAGATGAATAATGCTCGACTGAATGACACGTGAATGGTACCAAAACAGATATGATAGAGAGCATACTGTATACAGTAATGTAATCATTATCACACTGTTATTGCTTAACATCCTTGCTCAAATTTTTCCTGCTTGTTTTCTAAACACAAACACATACCCTCTGTTTCTTGTGTTTTTTTGGAAATTAGTACAGCTCTGATTACTGCAATTACCTGATGACATGATTTACTTGATAGGACAAATATATCACTTTTATCTCCTAAATGGAGGAAAGAAGGCACAACCTCAGTCTCTACAGCTGTCAGACATGCACTGTTAAATGTTTTAATTATAGCCGGAGTGATTTTGAATGTCAGAGGTTTTACAGTCACCCTACAGGGCATATACACACAACATCTCTCTGTACGTCACAGAGCTCTCTGAAGGGCCTTGGGAGGAAAATGCTGTTCTGCTGTTTTTTTTTTCTTTTCTTTTTTTTAAAATCAGAAAACTGGGCTCACACACCTGTGCAGGTGCCACTAATTCAAATGTGGGTCACCGCTTGTGACCCCCACAGACTGAGCAGCACATGTCACAGTAGATGCTGACAGACCCGGCCAAACTTCATACGTGTAAATTCATGAGGACCAACTGTGGGTAGAACTTTCTTCATCAATTTCCTAGTGATGATTTTCCAAGAAGATGCCATATCTGTGGTAAAATAGGCACAAATGTTACCAGGCAGCTAAATTCCCTTTGCTGAATTGGCTCCAGTGACAGCCTCTATAATCCGAAGGGACAGGTGTTGCCATGACAACAGCTTGCCCTGAGCTGAGCTGGCGAAGCTTACAAACAAATGATTACATGAGTGAAAAAAACCTATGCCTGTGCCAAATATGTGCGTAAAGAGCACACAAGGCATTCTGCCTCCTCCGTCACTTCAGAGGACAAAAGCGAAAAACGCATCCAAGTTCTCACTGAGTGCTTCAAACAAGAACGAGCAACACAAGGTGGATACCACACAGTGAGCATAAAGTGACCTTGGATCTATCAGGAGATGACTTAGTGCAGGAGTTGTGGTCTGACAGTGCATGGTTGCCTCATCTCTCTGTTGGCTGAAGATAAAGCTAATAATAGAGCTACTGTATCTTACAAGAGTGTACAGCAGCACCACCAAATCCAAAGGCAGAAAAACACCTCACAGAGTCCTTCCAGGGCAAGTGAATCCATGAAGAGGTGACCGTGTTGCTCTTGAGCAACAGTTCTAGTCATTTCTAACCTCTTTAGAGCCCAATCATTTATTACTAGGAACCTGAATAGTGAGTGGCGGACCTGACAGTAGCAGTGTGTGTAGCATGGGCTCAAGTTGTGTGTTAAGGTCAAAGACTTCCATCTGAAGAAGTTAGTCCCGCTGAGGGCTATAGTCTGTGCTGCTTTTACAGATAGGGCTTAATTGGAAGTCTTGTCTCGTTTTTTCCAAATCCCCGCTCATTTATTTGCTCTTTGGTTGTTATCAACTACTTGAGTGCTAATCTTTAAAGAGGATAAGAACAAATGCTGGGCTTGCAGTGTTTCAGCAAGGTAAGTCAGTTTACCTCAGTTGTTAAAACTATGACAGCGGACACAGCTTACAACTGGCTACTGGCTCTTACATTCATACTTATACTACTTCTAATGTAATTCTCTGCAAGAAAGCAATAAAGCACATTTCCCAAAAGCTATTCATTTAATAATGGCTGAGCATGGCTGGGTTATGTTGAAAGTGGCAGGTTTACCATACATACGTTTGTGTGCATTTCCCTGCATTGTCACCACTGTATTCATTACATTCATGGTTAGAACAGAGAACGTATTCTGTCTGGAAGAATGCAATGCTTTGTGCAGAACATGGCAAACAGGACCTGCCATTTGTCACATAATGTAGGCAGAGCAAGCTTCTCCTATAGTACATGCCAATATTGACCAAATAAGGGTTTGTCTGGGTTTTTTTTTTTGTTTTGTTTTTTGTTTTGTTTTATCCATCTCTTATCTATGCTGTTTATCCTCAAGGGTAGCGGGCGGGCTGGAGTCTATCCCTACTGACATTGGGCAAGAGACTGGATAAACCGTGGACAGATCACCAGTCCACCGCAGGGCTGACATATAGAGACAAACATTCACAATTTAGAGTCACTGCATGTCTTTGGACTGTGCAATGAAGTCAGAGCGGAGAGAACCCACGCAGGCACAGGGAGAACATGCACACTCCACACAGAAAAGCCCCGAGCAAACCAGGGTTCAAACTTGGAACCATCTTGCTGTAAGGTGACAGTGCTAATCACTGCATCACCATACTGCCCTTTTTTTTAAAAAAAATATTATGGGCAGTGATGTATGTAATGTGTAACAAATCTGACACGTTCACATCAAAGACACCATGATTTGCCCCTGTCAAAAAAATCCCCCCTAGAATACCTGCTCTAAACCTGATCTTACTATGGTATATTTTTTAACATCTGATTAACACAGATAGAGAAAGCAACATGATACAAATAACAACAAAACTTCCACACTATAAAGAGTAACACAGTAAATTACATGACTTTTACTGTTTAATAATTAATACTGCACTAATTTATTTTGTTAAAATGCTGTATTAAGGCCTTGTGATATAATACACCAGCTATATTGTATCATTACACTCTAGTAGGCCATATTGCATTACGTATTCATATGATATGAATTATGATATTATTATATCTATTAGATTGTAGGCTTTTCTATATCTGATTTTTTCTTTTTACATTGGATTTTACATTACATTGTTTTGGCCCTTTACAAACGAAAAACATAAATGTTGTTACTGCCCTCATTACTATTAAGGACTCATCAGGAGACAGTGGCCTGAGAAATGACTGCATCTGCAAACACTTTTCTATTTGGCTGACTCAGCACCTCTAATGAGGGCAAAATGGTGCATTTACTTCACCACATAGTGTCCCTACTCGCAGAAGAAGGACATTTTTTTGAGTCAGAACTCAAAAAGGGAATGAGATATATTTCTCTATCAATAGCTATCTGATAAAGAATGTTGTGGTCTTTGTCTAATTTTGCACCATTTTGTGAGAGAAAGTAAACTGGGTCTATGTTTTGTGGACATATAAAAACGTTTTGTATACATCTGTAAAATTTGATTGTCATTGATAGGAACTTTAAGTGTTTTGTGTCAATCTGCCCATTGGATTTAGATTTTCTTTGGAATTTTGGCCATTTTCTTGCACTAAATTGAATGTCACAGTATCACGATAATTAAAAGGATCCTCACTCTGAACTATGCACATAAAAAAGGAAAAGTCATCAAAGGTCACCCATTCAACTTTGAGATGGACCAGGTGACATGGGGTAGTCAGGGGTACTTTTGGGACCATTCTGTTGCAAATTTCATGGGAATCTGGTCAGTTAAAGACAAATAATAGGTAAACGTGCATACACTATGAAAGCCATAATGTGATTTTGACAGCCACTTGCATTTAAAATGTCACTGATTGGGCATTCTGGTGTCTGGTGTCAATGTCTCTGGTTTAGTTCTGGCCAGAGACCTTTATTACATGTCACACTCTTCTGTCTTTCCCTGTGTTTTCTGTCTGTATCTGTATTGATACTTACAAATGTGTCATTGAAGGAGCCCCTTGGATGAGAGGTCAAATATCTTCAGGTATCTATAACCAAGTCCAGTTGTCCTTGATTCAGTCCTTCTGGGCTAAGGTTATAAACTTTGTCTAATTTTGGCATGTACAAAATCTGCAACTTGTTTATTTAGCTTCCCACTACAGACTGCACAAGCATTAAAAATTTATAGAGTAAATGCCTTTTGAAACTATTTTTGGGAGCCACAGCCCACAAAAGCTACCTTTCCCTGGGTGGCACAGGCTGCCAGGGTAATTTAGGTTTCTAAAACCAGCTCTCACGTTTATGCTTGTGATAGAGGAGCATTAAAGCATGGAATCATTATAAGTCCTTCTCTGTGAACTCCGGCTTATATTCTCACAGAGCTGTCTCATCCAGGAACACTTCAAATTAGCATCTCAGCCCACAGGGCAGTACTAGGAAAACACTGGACTGTCTGTAACGTGGGAGCCAGGAGCTGGCTGACAAAGCCCAGAGGGCCACAGCAGCCCTCGCTGCCTTTGGTTGGAGGTTCTAGAGTGTGAGTGGGAGAGGCAGAAAGAGTAGGTGGACAGTTTCATCACTGTGAAGAAAGGGAGAAAGCAGACTGTTCTCCCAAATAGTTCTGGAGGGTAGCAGTGACAATTAAAGAAGAGCAGAGTTGAGCTGATTGCTTAATGTGAGAAAAAACACACCTCAGCACTCTAATAGCCATTCAAACCCACATATTCGCTCCCAGGCACGTATGTGCGCTCAAAATGGATTTGAAACTACACAAGAAACAGTAAAATTAGCGTAAAGGCAATCACATCTATTGAACATTCAAGAGGTCATGTCAATTATTCAACAAGCCTAGCTTTCTAATTATGCACATGCACATAAGCATCATCAATTATGCACATAAATTATTCACATTATTAAAGTGTCAGAGCAGAAATAGGAAGAATTGGATTTTGAATTTATGACATGAAGGGATTCCCAATTTCTGTGGTAAAATACTTAATATGTAAAGTTACAAAATTGTGTTGCTGATCTGTAATATATTTATTCCCACAATAACTATAGCTACAATAGGACAACACACCTTAGCTTCCCACTGACCTGAGTTAGTTGTTTTTCACCAAAACGTGGTAAGATTATTTTTATCCCTGAAAACTCGTTAGCAAGAAGGCAGAACATTTGGATAGATAAATAAAAGTCATGGATAAATGGCCTGAAGATCCAGTTTCTGCCAAGTGGATGAGAACTTTAATGAGCCAACTGAGAAACAGAAAATAAGAGACTAAGCATAAATATCAACAGTTCTAAACAATCACTATGTCGTGCATGAACTCACATGTGCAGACACAGATCCACCGACACCAGAGTTTTCCCTGCAGTGAAGTTTTAGTGAGCAATTCCACTTTCAAGACCATCTATCAAAGAGGTATGATTAAGGATGCCTGAACTCATCTGATAGGGCTGTGGGGTATGTCAGACAAAATAATTTAGAAAACAGTGATGTTCATAACACCTGAGCAAGTTGATGTAGTCAAAAACGGGTAAGAGAGCACTGAGTTTAGAATATTTTATCACAGATAAATGGAGAGAGAGAATCTCCATGATTGTGTCAACACAGAGAAATTGGAACATGTTTGTTGTAACATGCAGATGGATTTAATTAGGCATTGCACATGCAGGCAGGGGAACCTGTTGTTAACACTGTACCCTACAATGACATTATCATGCTAAGTTTGTTGCTCCACTTGGTGGAACAGTTGTGTCCTTAGGGGGTGGTGTTGTGAGAAAGCTTCACATTCTGATCCTTATAATTAGCTTCTTATTATTCCCATTAACCAGTGGCCAATTAACATGGCATTTGGTCTGCAGTGTGTGTTTGTTACTTTCTCATATATAAATGACACAGAATAAGGTAATCAGCACCCTTGAAACTATGCATGTTGGCCAAAACTGCAGCTTTAAAAACACTATTTTCTGCGTAGTCTTGGCAGACACTGTGCAGATTTGCCTCTAAGAGGCATAACAAGTATGATCAAAGTGTAAGCCTCAGCTCTGCTATGCCACAAGTTCTCAAAAACTGAACTTGAGCCAGATATGCATCTGGACATGCACAGTGATCTAGGGACATAACTGTTTGCCTGCCTATTTTTGATTGCAAATGAAGACTTTTTTAAACAACCTTTAGAATTTACCTTGTCATAAGCCAAAAAGTGAGAGGTCATTAAGTCAAGCTTTTAAGAATACATTGTTGGAAATACCTTTATGTTCTTTGCATAAAATCTGGGACTGGTCAAAGGTAGCCACTTAATTGATTTTGCACAAAAAAAGCCACATAAATTCACTGATAACTTCATTATGAATTTCATCTACAATTTGTCAAGAATCTTCAAAAGCCTGTTTCCCCTCTTCAACCAAGAAGCCTTCCATTTTCATCTTCCCATTTCTATTTTTGGATCTTTTCTGTGTTGTCCAGCATAGCCTTTCCTTCCAGAGGCTTGTTACTTAGAGCTGGTGGGATCTGGGCACATGTGTCCCTGTTTGTTTCCGATGTATTTTCAGAGAGGTTAATGCGTGCTGACATCACATAAATGTCCTCTCATCCAACTGAGAATATGCCAACCATGCAGCAAGCAAGCCAACTGCACACACGCACACTCACACTCCATCACTCTGTCCTTACCTCCCATCTCAGTTGATCTTTTTTTTTTCTTTCTATACACTGCAATCCCATTGCTCTCTTTCATAACCAGGCATTCCTGCTTGATTACTCTAACAGGTTCATATGACAAGATGCACAGTATCAGTATTTCTGCCTTTTATCCCAAAAGAGTGCCCTGAGTTTTCTAGGTCTTCCACTCAGAAGTGTTGGAGCACTTTCCAGTGAAACATACAAGAGCTCTACAGTAAATACTTTAGTTTACGTAGAAAAATATGAAAAGGACATTAGCAGATATAGATGTCTGGGATTACCTTGATGTTTTAATGAAGGTTTACTGCAATAATGTGACTATATTAGACTATAACTCGAGAGGCTGAAAAACTTCAATAATAAACTTCAGTGGACTTTGAAGTTCACGATTTTCTCTCTTTGAGGCAAAGGCACTAACCACTAACATGTTCCGGTAAGTCACACAAAAATATGGGAGTATGGGACTGACCACCGGTAGTGCTGTAGAGCAATGTCTATGTTTTATTTGTATCACATGCCCATGATGATGCACATGCAATGCAATGAATGTGATTCACACTCATCAGCCATCAGTTTTATACTCTTCCACTGACTGACAGTTGGTCATATTGGTCAATATTCCAACAAAAGCAGCGAGGAAGAAGACTACCATGACACAAACATGGATGTAGACAATGCAAAATTTAAAGGGGCTATTTGTAAGTTTTCTCTGAATATGGTTTCTTACTGGGAGCAGGTGGTAGTGATGGTCACCTGCCAAGAGCTTCAGCCAACGTTACATTTACAACACAAGAGGTTATAATAGTGCTACTTCTTCAGGGCAGTCAGGTGTGTTGCTATCAGAAAGTGAGTCGCTATCGTTAAGTGACAAGATGGGCCCACCGTGCATGTTTGAACATACTTCTCACAGACTTCAGTTAAGAAAAAAAAACTAAAACAGCTTAACATTTAAAACATTCTAAAACGATTTTTTAAAGCAAAAAAAAGCATGCGATTTTGCTGAATATTTTCAGTGTGAGCTTAATTTACAGCTCAGGGTATTGGGACATTAAGAGTTAGGGACATGAAAAATGCAAAAGTTAATATGACTGCTGTAGAGCAGCAGTTTTCAGATTTTCAGATTTCTGTTTGCTTGTTATATGAGATTACATTTCAGGGTAAATGAATATTCTTCAAATATTAAATGTATTTATGCAACTTGGCATATTGTACTTAGCCATCTTGACGAAAAAGCAAATAACAAGCCACAAAGTGCTTTATGTTGGAGACGATTCACAATCTCTGTATTTCTTTTTCAGTTATGAGAGGGGCAGACAAGACTGTCTGTTCGAGCCTGAGGTAAGGTGGTAACAAGACTGCAAAGAGACAGAGAAAAAAAAAAGGCAATCTGACTTTTCACCTACCGCAGTAAATGTACTACAGATGTATAGCAGTCTTTCCATTTTTGCAGTGATGTATTGACAGTTTAAACAATCACTGAAGCACACAGCAAAGTGAAGGGCAACATCACCTTACGAATTAAAAGGACTGAGACAGAATTACAGGCAGTGAACAGAATTTTCTATGTAGTGGTTCAAAGCCTGTGTGTGTGTTCAACTTCCCTCTCACATCACAGTTCTATTGAGATGTACAGTCTAGTACTTAATGAGAAATTTAGATTTAACAGACTGGAAAGCTCATGTCTCTTCTCTCACAATAACTAAATCAGTTTTGAGGCAGCATTTCTGACATTCTCCAACAATGTTAATTACCTCTGAGAAAAATATAGCTTGCATTGTTACTATCTTTTGTTGTACATTTATTGTGTTGTTATGATCATGCAAACTATTTTTACACCATCATAAAATTACAGTGGAATCTCAGACACAAACATTAATTAGCTTAACCTGTGGCTAAATAATGAGCTACAATATCAAGTTTGTTTGCTCTGTGTCCCACACTATCACATTCAAATACTTGAATGCCACTGGACCTCTTTGTCTAAAAGAGTACTTAGATCTTCTGAATCACTCGACTGAAAATGTGCTTGCCCCCCCCCCCCCCCCGGCAGCAGTGGTAATCTACTGCCATTAAATATAGAAGAGACCATGACCATTTCCATCACACCAGGACGGCCCAAATGACTAAATCAAGAGTGCTGCTTCCTCATGTTATGGCTGAAGAAGTGGGTTCATATCAGGACCTTTAAAGTGTCTTTTTGTCATGTAGTTACTGTCTTCAAATATGACCTCCTCAGAAGTATCTGACACAGTAGAGTCATTAAATGATCCTGTACATAACATTCTATTTTTCAAATAAAAGAAACTGTTCTAAATGAAAAGTTCAATCACAATAACCACAAAAGACAAAATCTCAGTGAAGACCAGAAGGTAATATGCAGATATAGGCACATACAGAAACATGTGCACACAGAATAAAAAAACAAAACACACTGACCTTCACAGTGTCACCATTCACAGTGGGGTATTATGGCCCAGTATCATGGTAGATATAGCCACCTGGATAAAAGGGAGGAACTGTTCTCTTCCAAGCAAGAGAAGACATATGTTCTGTACAGCACAGTTCATTAAACACATATGTTACCCTCAGCGCAACACACTACAAACCAGCAGTGCACAGTACAGTAGAAGAGTAAAGTCATATCAGTGCCAAATGAATAAGCTGACTAAATGTGACTCAATGTCATTCCATTTGATACGGGGATGCAAGGCCAAACACAAACTGATATTTTGAGACGATCGTGTGAAGCAATATAAAGAGAAGCGTTGTGCCAAGAAAAGGAATTCCCCATCAAGTCAGGCTCAAGTTCAGCTATTAAAACTACTCTTCTTACGCTGTCAGACGTTTTCCCCCAAACTGTCATTTAATGCATATGCTGGATTATTTTTGCATATTTTTGAAAATGAAAGCAATTTTTAAAAAATCAGTACATACAGCATCATATTGCACATTAATTGTAGTGCAGTTCATAGCTGAAGCTTCACTGTACATAATGTGAAATTCAACACATTCATTGCTGTAACACAATGTATGTGTTATGGCAACCAATTGTCAGTGAGGCCACTTGGATTATTACTTCAGAGGAATATATCATAGAGATCACAGAAAAAAAAAATCTTGCCACAAATTAAGTTACACAGAACTGTGCGTAATTCATTATAAAATGGGGTTTATTTTCATTATACTTCCATTTTTGTTAGATGATGTGGTAATTTTAGTAGAACAATTTCTTTTTAAAGGTCTTTGAGGTGAAAAAAAATGTCATCCATAAAGACTCACTTAATCCTCAGTCTCTTGCCAATTTTAATATGTCAGAGTGGTACTGTGAGAGTGTATGGCCATCTTATATAATGCGGATCTGAGGTTATTCCTGCTTGTAGATGAAGGTAAAGGAAATATGTCAAACACAGCTGTTTGGTTAAGTTGTTTTTGGAGTTTGAGGCATGTAAGCTTCGATCTTCATGTTTAGTTGTGTCTTGATTGTGTCTAATCATCTTCTGTAAATTTAATCATGCAGGGGAAAAAAAACTGTCAAACTTTTAAATTAGTTTCATGTGGTGTTAGATCATATAGTGTGACCGTTATGCAGAGCGCAGAACAGTAAAAATGACTGTGGTTTTTATCTTTGGGCAGCCAGTTGGAGAGAAAAGGTTTTCTGATGTGAGGCTCCGTGTTAGCGAGCATCCTTCCAGCTAAAGTGACAAGAATCTGATCTCCTGTTAAATCCAGGGATTCTGCAGCTGACTGTTTATTAAAATGGGATTTGGCGCATTAACATTCAAAAGATTTAGAAGAGAAAGTTGTGAGGATTCTGACAAGTGAAGCTAGGTGAAATGTCATCACAATTTTGAAAGGGATGAACAGTGAAAGCTACGAAGAAACTCAAATGTGACAGGTGTTCAGTTCGGTCAGCTTTGGCACCAACTTACACATTCACAGCTGAGATCTTTAAGGCATATTATTTCCATTAAGATCAGTGTCAGGTAACAGAGTGACCAGCAGTGAGTGAATACTGTGATATGTGCTCGATAGTGGGAAAGAAAATGACAAAGAATAATTTTCTCCTTGAGCATGACAGATGGGTAGCAATTTGAGCAGCAGATATAGCAGCACTAACATGTTGCTCAAGGTTTTGGAAGAAGTCTTGTCACAAAACGGTCTAACACATCAGATCCAGCCAAGTTGAGACAAGGTGACTTTGGATTTGGCAGCCACATAGGGTATTCTACCCCACTGAGAAATGCTGTTGTATGTGTGTGTGCGGTATGTGAGCCTGGCAGGGGTACAGTGCTCTTACTTGTTTCCTTGACTTCTTGTTGAACAGATGTATGGTAATTTGTCTTTGACTTCCTCAGTTTCCTTAATTGTCCTGTAATTGATCGTAGAAGATGTTCATGTGCCATGTGGTCCCCAGGGTGGCCGGCTGGAGGTTACACAACACAGAGAAGGAATTAGTTTAAGGTGGTACACTTTCCTCTGACCTTGAAGTATTTACTAAGTACTAAATCACCAGCTATTGTACATATTTTACAACACTTTAACAACAGTCAATATTTGGAAAGATCCATTATGCATTTAAGTTTGCAAAGTGGAAGAACAAGTTGGACTAACTAGTTTCCACTTGGAATATGGAATCTTAGCATACCTTGCTAACAATAGCAGTGATGCTCACTTACTTAATTTACATTAATTTCATGGCAAATTACCAGATGAATGTGTGTGTGAAGATGTGTGTGTTTTTCTCTTTTTTCTTTTCTCATTACGGTGTTGTAATCTGTAACCTGAATTTCCCAAAGGGAATGTCCCCAAGGGATCAATAAAGTTTTTATCTATCTATCTATCTATCTATCTATCTAATAACAACAACGAGAAATTAACACATTTATGTAGGGGGTGCTCAAATGACTGGGAGCTGAAGAAATTATCTGTTTTTTTCATTTAAAACTGCCTCTGTAAGAAATCTGTTTCTGTTTGGAGGAAATCTAATTGCAGTGTGGATTGTGTTCACTGAAAACTTTTTTTTTGTAGAGTGTTTGGTAAGCATACAAAGCCCTCGCCCTAGCGACCACTGTTTTGTAAGTTTTTTCTTGTGTTATTACAATGCATTTTTGGTTTTTCGAAGGTCATTTCATGCTTTGCCATTCCTCTTCTAATCCCTAACCCTCCTCCTCGCCCTAACCATAACCAAGCCAGCGCTAAATGACATGCAAAAAGTTTAAAACACGTGAAATGTCCTGAAATTGCTGTGCTATTCATCTCAATCCCGTAAGAGCATGTTAGGGTCACTGACACTGAAGAACACAGTTTACAGCCAGTTGCCCTTAATATATTATTATATAGGACTAACAACTATGCTTAGTTTTATATTCTTTTAGTATCTTCAGACAATACTTAAGGATGATATCTCATTTATACTTAGTGACTCTCACTCTCACTTAAATTTTCAGCTACATTATTGCCAAGAACAGCATAATGATTGATAATTAAGACATGAATACCTTAAGTATCATTAATGATACTCTCTGCGACTGTATTGAACAGACTGTAAATCCACATAGTCCCTGACAGTTGTTAAGTCAAGGTGAAGATATGACCACACATATGTTCATCTTAGATTTAGATGTCTTTTTTAATAAAGCAGAGCTGAAAGAGAAATGAAAACTGTGGTTGTTGAGGTATGTACAGTATACACAAATGTGTGTGTTTGCGCAAGACTTCCACAAAGAGAAAGAGACATGCTAAGTCATGGAGGATGGATTCTCCTCCGGCAAGCCCAGTTAACACTATTAATGGCTTCTCTGCATGTCCAAAAGCTGTCTTGCTCCTCATTAGGGGAAAGTGTCATTTCCTGGACCTTTGCTTAAAGGGACCCCTGCTGTGAACTGAAACAGAGAGCAGACCACTATCTCCTACTGGGGCCGCCCTTGAGTGTCCCTCTCTCTCTCTCGACTCCCTTTCTTTCTTTGTCTCTAAACCCATCCATCACTGCTTTCCCTGTTTTATCCAGGACCCGAGGAGGACTTTCTTAATTAGCGCAGTCATTAAAAGTAGAAAATCTCACAAAGACACTGTGGAGGCATGCGCTAATTCCACATTCAGGCGCTATCATCCCTGTGTCAAAGGGATAGATTGGATGGTCTGAATATGCCACTATATAATGAAAAGAGCTAAAAATAACTGTATAGTCAATTTTAACACAGTGATTTATCTGTTTGAAAAACCATCAAGACTTCATTAATTCTTTTTGAGTTGTCAATGCACTTGTACAGTATCTGTCTATTTAATGTGACATCTGCAGACATATGGAGAGAGATGAACTGGTGGTGAAATGGTGCTGTCAGTATTACTGATTTACTACCAACTACGAATAAAACAAACTTGTACTGCTTTTAGTCTTGATGAAATAAAACATAGAAATACAACTAAAAAAAGAGGATTAATATAATCAATAAATCTGCAACATTCCAGACAGGATAATGAACAGCTTTTTGACATAAGCAGTTCATCTATGTTATCTGGGTGCCATCTGCAGTGAGTAAACTATGCAGTGTGACTATGTTTGATCTTGCTTTAATTTCAAACAAATACTTCAACATTTTGGGAAATGCACATGCATCAAATGAGAGGCTTCAGGCTATTCTCATGTCTGCACTGGAGCCAGGATTTGATTAGGTTAACTTAGCATAAAGACCGGAAGAAAAGGGACACAACTAAGTTTCTCTAAAGTTAAAAAATACAAGTACCTATACCACTAAATCTCAATGATGAATGTTAATGTACAATGTTTGTTGAAACTGCATAAAAATAGTACTTTTTGATCTGTGTTCTGTCTGAATATACCTTTAGAGTTGCTGGTAAATGTAACTGAGGTTAAGATCTCAGAATGAATAAATTATCAATCAATGCAGTCAATGACACTTTTTGTTACATCTCAATATAACTTTTGACTTCCATGAGTTACAAGGTACATAAAGGTCAGAAGAGTAGCTAACCTTGGAGGTGAACACAACACACGTGAACATATTTCTTCAGTGGCAGCACTAAGCTTATGTCCTTTCAGTCCTAAGGAGACTCATTTTAATGTTTTTTTATTTTTTATTTTTATTTTGTTTGTTTATTGCTTTAATTTGCTTTTATCTAAATAGCTAATTTGGTTCTGGCTGAATAACCCTCTTATGATCTCATAGCAGTACAGTAAATTGTCCTTTTGGCTTCACTGTGATTATGACCTTTGCTGTTCTGTTGGCCTTCAACTGCACAATGTCTGTGTAAATGTATTATTATGGAAACATCAGTGTTACACAGCCTTGAAAAATAAATGCCCTATTTCAGCATGAATGGAGCAAGCAGCACAAAGGTCTGGTCCACAAAGGACCCTAGGATGACTTTCTTAAACGCTGTTGCATGTCTTTGTTGAAGCAAAGCAAAACAGACTGTTATGTTCATGTGTTGGTGTTGTGTAAAACAAATTTAGCTGATGATATGCTGTCAAAAACTCAACTTACTGTAGTTTTCAGTGTCTCCTTTAAGTGATGAAGTCTGCTATAATTATTTAATGCAGCCTCCACATCTTCTGTTTTCTGTTAACAGTCCAGATTGTACAGACCTTAAGCTTGCCTTAAGTTTATTATAGTTGTTGGATAACATCATTGCTTTGTGCATGCCTTATGGGAGTTATTCTCCCAAATTTTTTTATTGACAAGAACATGAATATTTTTAAGCATCAGCATTCATGTGTCCTTAGGTACAAAGCATCTCCCAGCCTTGATATGTTTACATTCAGAAAACACACTGTACTGATCATTTATATGGACAGTGCACAACTATCAACAATGACATTTATCAGCAATGTAAATGTGCCAAGGTTACCCCTATAGTATACTCTATATAGTCTGTTTCCACAAACTCCTTACCTGATAATTCATTGCAACTTCCAGCCCAGAGTTTTGTAATTGTATACCTGTTGCTGGCCTTTTAACCTACACGCCTTATCTGTGAGTCCAAACCTTAGTATACAGAGCCATTACACTTACGGAACTTGAGTGTTCAATTGAAAAATTGCTGTGGACTAGTTTTCCCAAAATACATTCATATTTATCCACTGCGGCTCACAATTAAAGTGTATAATCTCCAACAGATATCTGACAAGTGAGCAAATCACAGCTACGCATGAGTTTGACTCCAAGTATGAAAAGTAAGGAAAAAGTCCCCAGAAACCAATCATCCCATTAAGTGTGTTTATTGTGACTAGTGTATCATTTGTTCTTTTTTTTTATTCATTTACTTCACTATTTACACTATTTGCAGATTAAATTAGTAACAATGTGGAAGTTTATTTTGTGATATCTGTTTTGCAGGTTTTATAGCCCTTATTCTAGTCCCTGAGCTTCTCAGTTGACGATCACTGACCTGTTTAATCAGAGCAACTGTACTATCTCATTCATTGACTTGCACTGTGGTAAGACAGTGTCAGCTCCAACCACCCATCACATAAACATACTCCTGGGTGCACCCAACCAACAAAACCTATCCAGGCAGCAAGGCGTGTCTGCACTCGGCTGAACATACACTTCAGGCACATTCAATAGAAACAGTCAAACAGAACACAAAGACTCTGAAATAACACCTGATTTTGATAACGGACCTGTGTACAATGGACTATGGGAGAACTAGGACTACAAAGGATACACTAGTTGTGTGAAATAGGTATTTCTGCTTTCGTTGGTTACCTTCAGAGGAACCTTTGAAATAGGACAGCCCTTGTCAACCTGTGATGTATTTGGTCTAGAAATGGGGACTTATGAGGATCTAGCCTTTGAATTGGGACACAGCCTGAATACATATGGATGGGAGGGAAACTCCTGACTTTGCAATTTCAAAGGAACCTGCTGCTCCTGATGATTTGGTGTATCATCCGTGTAACTGTGAGGGCTATGAACATTAATTCATCTCAGCAAAATCATTTGGCATTGACAATGTCATGATGACTTTAATGATTCAAGAGACACCTTTTTATACTATTCTAACTTGAAATGTGGCCAAGTTTTAGGACATAGTGAGTTTCACTTTTTCTTGTTCCTGTTCTTTTAACTGTCCTGCATCAACATCTGTAAACTGTACACTGCTAACTGTGTCTCTATTAGCTTTTCTCTGCCTCAGAGAAACAGTAGAGCGCGCACACACGCGCACGCACACATACACACACACACAGATGTGGAATTACATGTGACCCAGATAACCTTTCGTGCCTACACTTCTCTCAGGGCGCTAAAAATAGCTGCCAACATTAAATGAAATATGACTGCATTTCAATGTAAATAATGCAATGAGTGGTTAAAGACACAGACATCTAGACTACCGTGCTGTTCGTACATTGCCAGCTCTAGGCAATTATTTACTTCCATCTGGTGTTAGTGTGGTTTCAAAAGTGTTCTAAAAACTGTTTGACAATGTAAAACTAAACTTTACCAAGGTATGGAGGAATAATAGTCATACATGTACTCATAAATACCATTTGATTCCTACCTCAATCTACTTCTTTCTCTGGTTGTGGGTGTAGATTGGCGCCGAATATAGTCTGGTCCAGCAGTGAAGTACGCCGCCTCCAGAATCCCGTGGAATCATGGGATTGTGTCTCAGCAGAGTTAAGAGGAATCTAAAATACACATAAAACACAACAGTAAAAACACACACACACATACACACACAGTTTCATTTCATTATATTGTTTCATTATATCATATTTTTATTATTATCTTTGCATACCACCCCAGTTATGAATCATTTGTGTATCATATTAATGTCGACCCATTAACTGCATATATACAAGACTAATTTGACCATAATGGGCATGGTGAGGTAAGAGAGATAAGTTATCTTAATGAGCATGGGTTAGTCATCCCCATTAACAGTGCATGGAGTCCTCCTAGTGTGTCAAGGCTGGAACTTGGTTGTCTGGGCTACACAAATTTGCACAGGGGTTGTTCTGACATGCATGAGTGGTTGTTTTCTTTTATATTTGTCTGGATTTTGGGTAGAAGTATTTCAACCAATCCAGGTCCAAACATTATGATAAGATTCTGGAGATGTGTGTTCAGGTCCTCTGTGAGCCTGTTTTTACTGTTAGTTTTACCCAATTTAGTCCACATGCATTAGACCACCCTTGTGCTAAGTGTGGAAGACTTCTGAAAAGGACTCTTATGTGTCCTCAGTGTGACAGTTCAACCCCTTACCTGGAGGTACACCTAAAGACAATGTTTTCTGGGATTTTAGAAAGCATCGCTGGCCTTTTATATGACACTAAGAAAAGCATAGGTGTAAACTGTAAAATTGATGATTCCACTCTGGTTTCAAGGTCCTGTTATTGTGCATGCTGGCTCACTGTCTCGGCTTATTGGAGCGCTTGAATAGAACAAAACCATCAATTATGTAATTAGTAACATCTTTGCTTTTCCTACTCTGACGAGTCAAAATGTCTGCTGTGAAAAAGCCCTGTTGAGATAAAAGGCTTTGGAATATGTGTCTGTGTGGGTGTGTGTCTGTGTGTGAGAGAGAGTGTTACACACCTGGGTCAGTGTTTCACAGCAGTTAAGGACTGCAAATTGATGCTTTAATAAACGCTAATTATCTCACAAAGTAAAAGTAGTATCACACTAATTAGGGCGCAGACATTTCACCTCATTCTATTAGAACATCAGCTTTACACTCCCCTAGCAACTGTTCCTCAAGAACACCAGAGGTGGTTGCGCTGTTATTCTGTCCATGTGTATTGTATGGTATGTTCAAAATCTCAAAGTAATAAAAAGAGTGAGGGCTAGAAAAAATTGTCAGGATTGTTTGAAAGCCACCTGAAACCCAGTTCCTCAAATATGAGTCATCATTGTGCCTTTCTTGGCAGTATCCTCTGATCAAATAATCCACTGCTCACACAGTGTTGTTTACACTATATGAATAAAAAGAATGATGATGCTTACTTAATGTCAATTCCTCCTACGCCAATATAGCTGTAATTTTAAACCTATCTTACTCTCAAAGTAATTTCTTCCCATCTAATCTCCTTATCTGTCTTTGCATAGACCTACCACAGTATAGTAGTCATTTTGAACTCTGAAATGCCACTGTGGCTTATACTATCTCATACTGAAATCATGAGTTAAAATGTGTCATGTAGAGGTGAAATTGTTCACCACTGATCCTTTAATGTGTACACTGTATGCCACTATGTAAAAATAAAAAGTCGTGTTGACGTCATTATTTTTTAAAGATAAGGACATCATGTTGTTTGAGATAACAAAGACAATGATCTGTCATGTGATCCACCCTTACTGACTGTGATTCCTGATAAGAGAATGGCATTAAAATGTCCCTCTGTGAATTAGAGTGCATTAGAGCTCCCTCACAGGCTTTATATACTGTGCATATATTGAAGAATTGACCTTGTTTGACAGGACTGCTCATAAAACTCATCAGCAAGCATTATGAGTATGTGTTTGTCCTGTGATAGCTTGCTATAATGTCAGTGTTATCCCAGCAGTCACCAAGACAGATTAATTAAATTACATGAAATATGAGCAAGAGTCCAAGTGCAGGGAAAAAAGATACAGAGAACTTTTGGAAATAAAACAATGAACAGTTGAACTTAGGTCTGTGTTCCTGATTTGAGAGGCCCCTGGGGTTTAAATTGACCCCTTAAGTTAGTAATCCAGCTTAGTGAGACAGGCCTAAGGTCCAGCTCTTGCTTAGTTTTCTCTAACGGTCATCTCTGCCTTTGAGCTAATTAGTATATAAATCAATTTTTATTGCCCCACAGCACTCTTTTTTGATTTCCAATACCTTGACCATTCCCCAAAAGTTGCTACCAACCTTGGTGGTCTGGGAATGGTCTGCTTTTCCTGATGTGTCTATTCCATGAATAAAATTGCTGCTGCTTATATATTAGGCACATAGTACATGGTGTGTCTGTACCCTGCAGTGGTCAAACATTACATAATGCACCTTTAAGGCTGAAGTACTGCATTAAACTTTGAATGCTGTGTAAGGTTAGTTCACAGAACAATTAGATTCATGCTACAAATGTAAAAAAAAAAAAAAACACAAACAAACAAAGTGCTCTGAAAAACAGGTCAGACAATAACAGTGTTTAGCCCTTGCAGTGTTTGTTGAAAAGCTCAGACAATTTATCTTTACACAGCAACAAAACATATTGTATACTGAAGAGTAAACAAGTGTCTGTGGTTTCAACCTTAAATGAATGTCTTTGTTTATATTCACAAAGCTTTTATATTGTGATTTTAAGGGTCTTTATTCTGCTGAGACATAAATCACACTGTCCTGGAAAACATAACTAAACCATGGTCAGTTGCATAAAGGCTGCAGTCTTTTTCTCCATAAAACATTTTCATTTTCAGTTGGCACATCATAATGAGATCATAGTGTAACATGAAAACATCTTGTTGTAACTTGAACTAAATGTTTTCATTATAACTGCAACATGTGTTAAAATTGGATTTTTTGTCAGTGACGAAACAAAAATACATCTGAATTTCAATTTGAGCATTTAATCAGATTTGATAGACAGAACAGAATGAACTTACTTATTCTTATACGCCACTTAAATAATCAGTGACAAAATACAAATATGACAGGAACATGAGAGAGTTATTTTTCTGCTTGTGTGGGGAACTCATTTCTGCCTTTTACAAAAATGTTAACCCCTTAACCCTTTTGTATACTGAAAGATTGTTTGTGATTTCACTATGCCAGCATGAATCCAAATAAAATAGCATTGTTTAACAAATTCAATTAAAAGCTATTTTTAATTAGATTTTTTTATGTAAAATTTCATGTCTAAAGAAGCATGAATACACATATACAGATTTTTTACACCATTTATCCAATTTGCTTGTTGCTTGTGGTTTGTTTATCCAGTATACCATGTTAATCTGTCGTACTGCAAATGAACATCAACCTTTCCTGGTTAAATCAAAACTAGGAAAAGCATTGTTTAAGTTCAGTTATTGATGATTGATTTTCTCTTTAGTTGACATATCAGCTTTTTTCATTGTCACTCACCAGATTCAACATGCTTTCCCAGGAGTGAAGGTGGCAACCAAACACTTCCTGCTTTCGCTTTTTATGCTGCTGATGTCATCAGTGATGTCACGGGCAGCTCCAAGTATGGGGGCATTATAGTTTGTTTAATTTCATGTTGATAAGAAATTATTTATGGTTACAGTAGTTATCTTTGCAAAATTATGATAAATGTTGAGAACTTGGGTTAGAGGTTAGGTTAGAGTAGAGAGAGACTAAGACACTAAGACACCCCTGAGTGAAATATGGATCTGCCTAAGCTGATTCTTCAGTAAATTGCTGGGCCTATTTAAAGCATCTGTTTGTAATTCAGGAGAGAAGGATGTCTATTTTAGCTGTGTGCATGTGACATTATCTTGTGTCAATAAGAGTCTTGAGATTCCTTCATTCCCTGATTTTTTTTTATTATTCTTTTATTTTTATATTTTATTGATGTTTTATATTTTTGTTACACATGTTCTTTGGTTGCCTAATTAAACATCTCAAACGTTCATCCAATAACAGTATGTGAAAGGAATGTTACTTGGACATTTCATAACTAACAATTTACACATGACCTTAAAAATAAATATAATACACCTTTACACAAGGAATTAGTTAAATGACAAATAGAAAACAATTAACATTTGTCACATATATTCAGTTAAATCAAGTGGTTCAGAGCATTCAATTTCACCATATTCTGTTATAAGATATGGAATCAGTCATTAGCTGCAATCAGTGTTATTTTAATGTGAATTATTTAGTAATAGTTTTACCTGTACATGGTTCCAATACCATTATTGAGTTTGCAGACGACACAGCGGTGCTTGGCAACAGCGATAAGTCAGGCTACAGGGAGGAGGTCCAGCACTTGGTGGCATGGTGCACCAAAAACAACCTGGCCATCAACACAGAGAAGACCAAAACAGCTACAGTACCGGCCATTCCAACCAGCAGGCTCAGGAACAGCTTTTTCCCTTCAGCTGTCACCTTGCTAAACTCTGATTCTCTGAGTCTGCACTTTCTGCTTTTTGCCCTTCTGGTTAAATGCTAAACTGCATTTCATTGTATCAGTACTTGTACTCTGTGCAATGACAATAAAGTTGAATCTAATCCAATCTAATGGTTTTAATATTACTGCAGGTATGGAACACTTAACGTTAGTTAGGAACACTAACATCATTTACTGTGGACCATATGGCCATGACAAAGTTGGCAGCGCAGACAAATTGGAAACTGGCTGTCCTATCCGATCATCATGATTAAAAAAAAGTGTTCCCTGGGTATATACAAAAACTACACATTGGACCTCTGTGCTCTTCTTGATGTGTTGTTTCACAGCCAGTGGAATTGCTGGTTACAGGTGTGTGCTCAGCAGTCAAGGTGTGACATGACCAGTACCTGCACAAAGGGTTGAGTGGCATACTCTGTTAGGTAAGACCTGATCTTTCTGATTTAATATAGTGCAAAGTGACTTGACATGAGACACTGTTTTAGTAGGGGTTGGCACCAAAAGGAAGAACAAATAGGATCAGATATTATCAGCATAGCAATGGCAAGAGAAACTATGTCATCAGATGATCTGACCAAGAGAGTTAGTCTCTATTGAGAAGAGTCATATCATATTCTGTAAGCCTGTGTGACACAGATGCCAACATGCTGTTGCTACTTCATCTTGGTGTTCAACTAGGTGTTTGAGGGAATGAAAGGTGTCTTTGAATGCAAGCATAAGCTGAAATGTGCTTTTCTTCCAGTGCATCAGTTACAGCTACAAAGTGGTGAAGAAAATGAAGATCACACATGTATCTCCATAATGGCAAACATATAAAAAAGGTAGACAACGCTTGTTCTTTTTTTCTTTTCTTTTCTTGAGTGATTGAAAGAAACTGAAAATCTTTTGTATTCTTAAGTCTGTATGTTCTTATTTCTTTTTAATGATTCAAAATAAGAGCATCTTCAGTGTTCATCGTTAACTGTCTTTGTATATTTCTCTCAATTCACTCCCTTTTCTCTCTCTATGCTCCACAGAGGACCATATCATTCTTGTGTGGTCAGGCAGAAACCAGAGCTGATGTGCTCTACTGGGAAATGTAGTAAAAGGTATGTGAAAACAACTTCCATTATTGGATGAAAGCTGGAAAAAACAAGACAAAACCTGTGTGAGAAAATGACTGAATAAGACAATGGACAGAATGAAATGAATATACAGTGGCAGTGAAAAAGAAGTTAAAATTGTAATTTCAATTTTTTCAAAGACGCACTTTTGACAAGTGGCTCATTGTCATGCTGCTGAACATTGTGAAAAAAAGTCATGTAATTTTGCACAAAAGTAGAGGACTAATGGTTTTGTGGAAGTGCAATATGAAAATTATGCTTGCTGATATATTGTAGGACTCTCGTTACATTTCTGTATGGTGTTCTTCTAGTTGAAAGACAAACTAGGGAACTAATGGTCTCCATCTCTTTTCAACACGTACCTTTCTCATGTCATTTTGTGTAACTTGACTGCTGGTGAGATCGTTATGATCTCCCCATTGCTGTGTCTTTGTAAGACTACCAAGTGCAGTGTTTTCCTATACCTGGTTTCGGCAGCTCTGGGGAGCTTTCAGGGGCCCAGCTGGCAGCTGTGATTCACCTTTGGATTATGTCTCCACAAAAGAACAATGGGGGGGGGGGGGGGGGTGCAGAACTGTATTGTCCAGCATCTTAGCTATTCAAGTCATCTCTCAGAGCCAACCAAAACAAACACTGACGACACAGTGGCACCTTCCAGGCAAGATGATAGCTGGTCTCTTTACAGAGTATCCATTACAGCGTTGCAGCAGTCACAGAGCTGTGCAGCAATGTTAACCTGTGACAAAACAGTCAAACAAAAAAAAAAAGGGGGGGGGGGGACTAAATGTATTAAATATGCATTTCAACATTTGCTGCTGGGGCGTGGGGGCAAGAGTATGTTTTTTTTTTTCCTCTTTTCTTTTTTCACTTTTTCTTTAAATTCCATAAATCTGCACAAATTGATATCTTACATCTAAAAATGGATGAAATGACAACATGGATTGTAAAAGTTGCTGTTTTCAGTGACAAACCCACAGAGAATTATTACAGATTCTCATACTGTTTTTTCTCACTTTCATTGGTCTCATGTGCAACAGCAGCAGGCTGGTGTTTTCAGCAATAAGTTAATATATAAACAAACAAAATAAAGTTCTTAAACCCATGCTATGTTACCTGTCTAGCAGCGGACAGACAAAGTTAGCAACTAGCTGGTGAAGCAAGCGCAGGGCAAAAACATCAACTGATGGAGGATTCAAAGTTAAAATTGAAACAGAGAACTGCTGCCCTGAAACATGCTAACAGCAAATTTGATTCAAAGTGAATTAAACCACAGTTTTCCCCCAAAACGTGTTACAGTCAGTGTCAAATGTTTGTTTTTTATTTTATTATTATTATTATTATTATTATTATTATTATTATTATTCATCACATTGAAAGACGGTTGACGGGAGGAAGAAAGGGTGAAAGGAAAAGTCATGAAAAGAACAAGAGAAAATAATTAGCAAAAAGCTAAGTTTTTGCTATCGCTACATAGCCAACATTAGCATTAACATACAGTATGTTTACTTACCAGTCTTGAAGAAACGTTGCGACTTCATTCCTTTACTCGCCAAGAGCTGTCTCCAGCAGTGGAAAACAACAGCAATGTCAATTCTTTTTTTGCCTCAATTTCTATCGTTTCTTCTTCGGTTGAAATTAGCATGCTAAGCAGCTAGCCCTGGCCCCTCCAGTCTCATACTACCACGTCATGGTTGTGAGTCACTCCTCTAGTCTGCTCTCACTCCAGCATGAGTTTGGTTCGGATGGTTTTATCGCAGTCACTTTAGTGTTTAAAAAATCACCAAGCTGAAAAGAACACATTTTCCCTCTTACTCCTGAGTAGTTGTGAAGATTTGCCACCATGTTGAGATATCTGTTGCTCTGGCTATTGTCTCCATCTCAAGACAATGGAGCCCCACAGAATTTTGTTTGTAGCACTTAAAACAGAGAAAATGCTGTTTGAAAAATTCAACAGCTATTTGTCTCTGCAGAAAAAAAAGTGCTGGTTTCTCAGACCTCACTGTGGACTCTTTTCTTTATTTTTTCTATTATATTTTCCAGTAAAATGCCAAATGTCCAGAGACACATAGAGCATGTTTTGGATTATTTGTGTTATGGGTGAATTGTCGCTTTCATGTGTTTTTATAGAGTACCACTCCAGGGGAGAAATTTACTTGGCTGAGAGTCTAGTGAATAGATATTGTGAATATGTGTTCAGTGAATATTTTTGCTCCAACAACATTTTTAAAGAAACTGAGTCTTTCCTTTCAAAACTGACACATATTTTTAGAAATGCACTGAAGCGAGCGTGGGCTTTGGTGTGTTTTGTTTTTTGGAGGATATGTTCTACTGGAGCTTTGATCTATGGCCTTGTCACAGTGAAGGATACGTTCTATTTTCTTTCCTTGGTATTGAATCAGTAATGGAAGATGGGCCTAAATCAGTGCCATTGGTCATGTAACACCTGCCTATTCTCTTCCATTTTGTTGTACATCCTGGGCTATAAAAATCTTTGGGCCCAGATTACAGTATAACTCTGTTTGGGGGCAGTGTAAATCCCTGGGATTTTTACATTTGCTCATCCTCAACCCATTCAGTCGTTTCCTACCACACAGAGCTCTTGGGATTAAACGGATAGAGAAGGGGGCAGGGTGTCCGCTGGGAGCTGGCTCTTTCAGCTCTTGCTTTGAGGATGATGGTCAGCAGCCATTATGTAAGCCAAGTGGATTTCAAATGCATAGTTGAGCCCTTCTCCTCTGTGATGCATGATGCCTTTGTCTGTGTTCCACTAACCGGGTAGCCCACGCACGCTATGCAACACACATGCAAACGCAGAGACTATATAGTAGGCTATACAGTGTCCTATGCACTGCAGAGTCCTTCACATTGTGAAGGACACTGATGCCTTCCAACACTTTTTCTATGCTCACCTTGAAATTTTGTTTGCAGACAGAACTTGATAGCTTCTGTGTCAGACTACCACACATGAGTCAGATAATGCAGAAAGAAAATGCCTGACACACAAAATAAAGCACTATCATAGTCACTGGATGTGTTCCACTTTGGATAAAATTACATTACTCAGGCAGATTTGTGGCAGAGCTGTCGTAGTTGATCCTTTATAAAAAAAAAAAATACAAGCGGAGGACAAGCCAAAGAACATCAATTAAAGGTGCTCATGCACTCTCCTGAAACAAACTGGTTTGGGCTTAAAGAACAATTCAAATACACCCAATTTCCACTTTATTAGGTACACCTAGCTGAAACTGACTGAGTCTAATTCAACAGCCCTGTAATAAATCCTTCTTTAATGAAATTTAAAATGTTCAGTTTTTGTTATAACCGTTTTAAAGAGATACTGATTTAACTTTATAGCCATTTTGGAGACTGTAGTATGTGGTACTATATAAACAGTGCCACATACTGGGGTGGGGGGATGTCACAGGAAATACTGATCTGATTTAGGTTTTTTCTGTTTACTGCACTTCGCATGAGATTAATTGATGAATAAAAATTAATTAGGGGATTATTTTTTACAGCAGCCTCACTTTACCTTTAGTGAAGAATAAGTGGAAAATGAATAAATATTAGAAACATCAGCACAGGACTAAAAAACTCTATTAGTTTTAGATTTCTGCCTACTTACTGAACTGTACATTTTCTGATCTCTGAGCAACATTACTGAAATACAGTCAGATGGAGCAATGAACGTGAGCAGTCAGATGATCAGAAAGGTTTTTTAAAATTTTGATTAACCACAATTTTTTCAGCGAAAACAAAGACAAACATTAAAATCACTAGTCAAAGTATTTATTTGAAACATCCATGACTGTTTACAGAGCAAAGTTTTGGTTCAACCTTTACTTACCATACTTGCTGTATGCACACAGTTTTACAGACTTTTTAACTGCCAGTTTGATCATCTGACTGTTTGCGTTTCTTGCCACGTCTCTTTCTCTGTGGTGCTGTCATGTCCCAAGAGAGTGATGACCAAAGATATGATAAAGTACCCAAGTTTTTTCTGGACTTACAGAATGCATTAACAGAGTTGAAAAAACAAAAAACAAAAAAACAATTTTGAGTAAACTGAACACGACTAAAGCAGAACTTCCATCAATATCAGATTTTATTTTGCATATGAACAATTCCTGATATCCATGCATACAGTATATGAGCTCACAAGGTGGCAAAGAAAGAGCAAGAGAGAGAAAGAGAGAGACAGAAATAGAGAGAGAAAGAGAGATCTTTCTTACTAAAATATATATTCCACCTAATGAAAGGGACAGTTTTGCAGGGTATAATAAGACAGCAGCAACCCACATTGCTTGCACTGAATTAGTGTTACAGTGTCACAAATGAGGTTATTAAAATTGGTTAACTTCATTTATAAACTTCTGGTTATATTTTAAACCAAGTGTTGTAGAAATGTTTTTTCTTTTTATTGGCCTCATAAAATTTTGTCTTCATTTTAACTGGAACCTGATATATCTTACTATATATCTACAATACATTTCATACAAAATAAACACTTAATATAATGCATGATACATTTATATCATCACTGTAAACATGAAAACAAAACCAACATCATATATTTACTGTACTACAGATACTGCAGAGTCAAACAAAAATGCTTGATAAAAGTCAAAGATAATATGCACCCCTGTTTTTACTGTGATTGTTCAGAGGTCAGATAGCACCGTATGTCAGACTGTGGACAGCCCAGAGGACCGAAGCTGTTTTTTTTTTTTTATAATTGTATTTGGTATTTTTCTTGCTCAGCCCCCCCCCCCCCAACTACCAGTCACAGCATATTTGTTTGTGTCCTCTCAGTACTCCTCTGAGTTCTGGATCAGAGGATCAGACAGAGTCCACCTTGACCTGGTTATTGTTAGTCATGAGTGGTGATGGTTTACTCTTGAGCCTCTCCCCTGCATCGTTTGAGCTGTCCTGGAAGAAGATGCGCGCCGTGCACACCGACACTACAATGCGCTTGTACTCACGCCGGAAGTTCTGGTTCAGCACACCGTACACAATGGCATTAAGGCAGCTGTTGAAGTAGGCCATAAAGTAGCTGGCCACAAATAACCACTCGGGGATGAGGGGAATCACGACCTCCGGTTTGATTGCTACGGCTAGGCCGATGAAGTTGAGTGGCGCCCAGCAAACGGCGAAGAGCACAAACACAACGAACATGGTGACAAAGTTTCGAACATCATGCGGCGTTAGCTTGGGCCGATTGTCTGGTTTGACCCGCCTCCTCACCTGTATGACCAGTATCCAGATGCGCAGGTAGCAGTAGGTGACAATCATGATGGGTAAAATAAAGTGAAAGAAAACAACTGCGATAGTGTACGCTGAGCTGGCTGACTGTTCAAAGGTGCAGGAGTAAACCCGCGCGTCATACTGAAGCGAACCCACGAAGAGGTTGGGCACGATGGCCACCACAGTCAGCGCCCAGATCAGCATCACATAGCAGACAGAGTTTTTGTCACTGTACAGTTTATCGTACTTGAGGCTGTGGCAGATGTAACAGTATCGGTTGATGGCGATGCCGGTGATGTTGAAGATGGAGCCAATGACGCTGACGCCCATGAGGAAGCCGCTGATCTGGCAGTGGACATAACCCAGGTTCCAACCATTGTGGAAGATGGAGGTGAGGACCAGAGGGTACGGGTAGATGGCTACCACAAGGTCTGCCACTGCCAGGCTCACCACAAAGATGTTCCCTGCAGACAAAACACAAACCCATGTGGGAGAGACAAGGAAAGACACATGAGTCACTGACAACACAAGCAGAGCAAATTGGTCCAATGAACAAGATAAAGAGAGCACGAGTGATTCTGCCAAGAAGCTGCAAATTGTTCTTTCAGAAACAGTCTGGAGTTATCTGCCTGATAAAAGGATTGGAAGCCATTTGCTTCAGTGTGGAGAAAGTGCCAATGTATAGAACAAATATCAGCTTCCAGAGAAAAAAACACCCGTGAAGTCACCCAGGTAATTTCTGAAGGTAACATTTCAAACTTGGGTGAAGGTTTTTTACAAATTCAGCACTATCACTCTAAAGGTGTTCTGTTTAATGATCTAAATCGAGGTTAAAGGCTCTACGTGTTCATACTGCACTGACCTTTGAGAATTTGAAAAAGAAATGCACAAGCTACCTGACAGGAAGGACAATCCTTTTAAAAATCCAAAAGGCTATGGTATGTTAGAAAATGGTTGGCGATAATTTAAGTGTACATGATTTGTGAATATGCTAAAACATGCAAAACAAAGACACCAACACAGTCCTTTAGAGACATCCATTTGTTTTTGTCGCTACTTTGTTACATAAGCCACAGGGAGAGGGCCTCAAGGCTGGAAGTTGAGAAGGAATGCATCTGCAAATTTAGTATTGTTTGTGTGTATGTGTATCTGTGCACTCGTGTGAACACATTTGGTAGTTTCCCCTGGTGATTTTGGCGTGTGTGAACTTCAGCTTGCATTCTTGTCACCTTTTGATGTTGGTGAATAATGAAAGGGAGGGAGTCCCTGTCGCTAAATAATAAATTTTTCTAATTACCAGCAAGGACTCCACGTTAAGCGTGCCAGGCTAACATGATCTACAGGCAGGACGGTAATCAAAGCCACACAGGGCCCCCCAAACTGATGGGAAAATTATACATGGCATGTTGGAGATCACACTGTTGCACACAGAGGGTCGACATGACATGTACTTCAAAGAGAAAAAAGAGCAAATATCTTACTGTGCTCTGTGAAAGCAGCCTCACTTGTGCATGAAGGTTCACAGTCCATTGTTTCCCTTGTTTTTCTTAATTATGCCAGCCTCTGCTTATAAGCATTATTTACTGCTGAGTGAGTCATGGGGACACTGGAGGATCTTAACATGTAGCCACACAGCATTTTCACAACTGTCACTTACAGCTCAGTGGAAGTGTGTTGAATGTATAGCAGCGAGCACCGTTTTACAAGGTCTAATGACAGGCCCGCATTCAGTTTTGCCTATGTGACAACACCCTGTCACAGATGATATGATGCATTTACTGCATGTCAGATGGGAAGTAAGCATGTCGTATATCAGTACAATCGCTCCAACCGCAAGAGGCAATTTCATTTCTGCGCTGACGTTCAGTCTGTCAATATCAGACACACCCCCGCCTCCGACCCGCAGGCAGACCTGTCAGTCTCACCTGAGCATTAGAATTATGCAACTGATCAGCCTGGTGACCTGCTATTTCCCGTCGAACATACCATCCATTCCACTGCCAGGGATCAAATGCTGCTATTAATTAAGTTTTGTCCTTTTCTATCTGTCATTCAGCCGCCCTCTACAGGGAATTAGGCGCACCTGCTGTTGTTACACGATCCCGTGACTGTGACTGTGTGACTTTACTGTATATATATGTGCATATGAGTGTGTGTGCTATTGTATATCTATCTTTGTGAGGACTTAGGGGTAAGGATATTTTTTGGAGCTCACTCATGTTAGTCTACATGCATCATTGTGTGTGTGGCTGCTACATATTGCCACTAATGCTCAAAAACTCCTCATTATATCTTTAAGACTTGGTTTTAAGGGTCACGTTAGAATTAGGCTTAGCTTAAAATTAGTTTGGACTTGCATGTACAGTAGCTGTGGTGGCTCAAGTGGCAGTCGTTCTTTTTTTTCTCTTTTGGCCACCCGGGAGCAGCAAAGCAAGTTGTAAACACAACATTGACGTTATCACCTTATGAGGTTGTTGGTTACTGTGGCTAACATAGGTGTCAGTAAACAGCTGTTTATTCACACATCGATCAGACACGAAACAACAGCAACATTCATGACTGATGGTGGCTGGCTGCAGAAAGTTAAGCTTCATACATACACTGCCAAATGAGAACATGTTTTTCATGTTTAGAGAAGGTGTTGTGACAATGTGCAAACAGTCACGTTAAGGGGCTCCCTCTCCCTCCCTCGGCTGTTCTTTACTGTAACAACCCTGTTAAAGGATTTTAAACTCAAGTCACTGAGTATTAACAGTCTTGACCTTGACAAGGTCATGTTGTGAAAGGCCTACAGGCAGCTGGCTCTTTTGGCTGTTGGACTCTCTCACTCACTGGCTCTGTCACTGTGACTAGTCTTGTGATTGACGCATCACTCTGAGTTTTCATTTGGCTTGAGGAGAGATACGGCCTGGTGCTGTGTCCCTTTTTCCATTTCTGCAACCCCACACTTTCAACCAATTTCTGTTAGGATTTAGGTACAAGTGAAGTCCATCTGAGCATTTATTTTGCCTCTGTAGCTCGCAATGAATTTTGACACAGACTGACAAGCTAAAAAGATATACAGATATGCATTTAGACTGTATCCAGCCACGCTGACTTTTTCACATTTTACAGTGTTGCAACATAATCTGAAAATGGAGATTATTTTTTGGGGTGACAGAAAATGAAATCCCGGTATCACATCCATATTAGTTTTTAATAATCTACTGTATGTCAGTGCTTTGAAAATTAATCTTTTGCAGTAATGACACCTTTGAGTCTCTATCAGCCTGAAACATCTGATTTAGGATTTTGTCCCATTTTTCAGACCACGGTTACTCCGGCTCAGTCAAGCTGAAAGTGAAGCGTCTGTGAGCTGCTATACTGAGGTCTTTCCACAGATTCTCCAAAGGGATTTAAGACCTGGCTTTTGCTGGGTCATGCAAGGACTGTCACTTTCTTGTCCTGAAGCCACTGCAGTGATATGTAAGGGCTGTGATTTGATATGGAGCTTAGTGTAAGTGCAGTCAGGGACATTATTTTATTCTTAAATCTCTTGCTTCTACTTGTTCATCGACTACTTTTATCTAATCATTTAAGCTCCACCTCCTGGCTCCTCTCCATTCACAAATTTTGCCTCTTCAAATCAGGTAAAAAGAGGCAATTCCCTCTCGGTTCATATTACCCAATCAAATGAGATTAAAACATACCATTTACTATATCCTCTCACTAATCAGTGTGTATGTTATTTACTACAATCATCTCCTCCTGCACTTCTGACTCACAATGTTGACCTCCCCCACAGACATCAACATAACACTGGCCAAGCCAGGGGGCTGACCAATTATACGGTTATTCCCAGTAATTGGGCATTAGCCCAAATTAAGTCTAAGCCAAGAACTGATCTAACATAAGACTTCACATTTAGCTGTGTTTATTCTTCCTCCAGCTTCACAAGTCCCCTGTCTCTCTGCACTGAAAGAGCATGCACAGCATGAGGCTGCCACCTTCACACTTTACAGCAGGGATGTTGTTAGACCAGTGGTGAGCTGTCTGTTTCCTCCAGACTGCCTTGCATTACAGCTGGAGAGATAACATTTTTCATTGTTTCAGAGCAATGTTTTGCTCTTGGAATCACACTGTTTTCGAGCAGTGTCTTTCAGTCTATCTGACATGTTGCCCAGCAAGTGCAGCTCTGACTTCTGGCATACAAAAGGTGTTATCTCAGCAAACCTTAAGTTCCACCATCAGTCTTTGGAATCTTTGTCACTTCTCTGACTGACACCCTTATTGCCCAGTTGTTTGGTAAGACAGCTTGCTGTCACGTTTAGAATATATTAGCCTCATGGTAATTGCAAATTAATTGTTGAAAGTCAGTCTATTATCCTGTGAAATCTCAAAACAGAAGTTGTTTTGTATCCTTCCCTGGATTTATAACGCCTCAAAAGTCTGTCTGTGAATTGTCTCAGTTCCAATCTATATGCAACACTGTTATTATTTCTAGAAGTTTTCCCACAGAAAATATTCCAGTTCAGTACATGTGTTACAATCCCAGACGAAACAGAATAAAACTCTCTAAAGTTCCCTCCAAAATACTCTCCTCAGACAGAGCTTACTCCCAGGATGTGTGTTTCTTAAAAATCAAAAATCAGTAAAGTACTTTGTAAATTTGTAATTTGTAATTAATTTGTAAATATATATTTAAACTGACTAAACAGTTTTGAGTGCCTTATAGGTTTATTTGTAGCAAGATATCTTTTAAAGACGTCAATCTAGTGGCAGTCTGTGCAGACAACTGTCTACCAACTGCTAGAGGCTGCTACACTGATGGATGTTTAATGTGAACTTGATGCCTCTTTCTTAAAATGGAAGTTCTGATAACATTTAAAGAGTAGAGAGAATGTGGGTGTTCAGCTTCATTTCAGATTTTGAGCAGATGGTAGACTGTACTGTATAGCATTTGTGCCTTCACCACCACTAAACCCCTGTAATGGTCTGTGTTAGACATGATGTGCATGTGCTGAAGGTTAGCAGCAGGTGGAGCAAGTCTGAATATGACCGCCTCAACACTGTGGCCTTTTGTCCTGACTGCACTAATGAACTAGACATTTCAGTACCCATGGTCAAAAATCAACTCTAACTGCATACCTTTTCAGGGGGAGTTACTGAGGTCAGAATGAATGTACGGAAAAAGCACGGAAGACCCTTTAGTACGGCACCCTTAGTGGAACAAACTGAAGAGCACACATTTTAATGTATGATAATGTGTAAGAAACCACTCCAGGAGTATGAATACATTTCAATATGTCAAGAATATGTAAATTTTGATTATAATTACATTCCATGTATAGTCCCATGCATTTCTCATACCACGAATTTAAATTATAAATGGCTCTCTATTTTCATGCCAGTGCAAAGACTGGTGAAAGCTGTGCTATAAGACGCGGGTATTTTCCTGACCTTGAAATGTACTTCGTTGCTTTGGTATTTTCATGCCCAGTGTTATTTTTTAGATGGACGCGGTAGCATAAAGGGATGGCAGTTCCAAATACATGAGGCAGCACAAGGCAGGGTGTTTACATTTTACAATATTGAAAAACAGACCCTTTATTAGTGCATCCTCAGTTAGCACAAACTAAATGCTTGGCAGAAATATACAGCAATTACAAAACAATAGTGAAAAGTGTAACTTCACACTTTAGCATCTATAGCAATATACTTTAGACAATATGTAAGGCTTTACTAAAGATGATCAAACCTCTACAACCATCAAAAGGCAACAGAGGAGATGTGTTTTGTCTGTGACCTCTAATTTGGAAATCGCCACAACAAACACCAAGATGCTATAAAATGACTGCAGAAACATCTATGTGGCAGCGCACATCAAGCTGTCGGTTATAACCTGGTATTCTGCAGCAGGGTTATTATTATTATTACTCTTAAAAGTATTTTGCCTTTATTGGGCAGTCGACAAGTCACAGGAAACAAATGGTGCTTTTCCACTAGCACCTACTCGGCTCTACTCAACTCGGCTCTATTTGGTTTTTAGGGTTTTCCATTAGGTGGTAGTACCTGGGACCAGGTACTTTTTTAGTACCTCCTAAAGCCACTGATTGGCCAGGGAGTGACGTCACTGGATGAGTCATTAGAGGGACTCCTTCACAAGAATCAAACCATTTTTAAAACCTGGCAACAGCGACCATGCGTTTTTATTATTTCTGTTATAGTCATCAAGGTAAATGGCTACACGCAAACCAACACCGTGGTCCAACAACGAGGTGCCGACGTTTCTGTGCTTGGTGGCTGACAACACAGGAGTTTCGGGCCGCCTTGCTATGACGACCCCACCCACGTTGAGGTGGTACTCAATTGTAATGGAATATGACCGAAACCGAGTAGAGTCGAATCGAGTAGAGTAGTGCTAAAACAGTGTAATAGAAAAGCGGAAAAAGTTCCCCAGCTGGAATCAAACCTGGCACGCTGCTATCACAGTATATGGCATGCATCGTACAGTAACTACCTGGCCACCTGGATGCCCCTTTTTGTACAAAATTTATTGTTGTCATTGGTGTTATGTGGATCATTGTGTTGCAAAACAACATGACTTGTAGACGGAAAAAAGTAGACTTTAAATACCTCCAGAAACATAAATTAAACTTTCTAAAATACTTTGGGAAGCTTGTTTATGATGTATACATACTGTATATTCTCTCAGACAACGTGACTGACTGAGATAATCAATCACCACACCCATCTGACTTTTATTCCACTTTGTCGGAATGATGGGTGCATACTTGAATACATACTCAGTGACCTTGCCACCATGACCTTGCACTTTGTGTTGGTTTTTGCTGCTGTACCCTTAAAACAGAGCCCTCAGTGTATTTAGCTCTCTGCATCTTTTCTTTGCTTCTACGAAAACACTCTCCTTGTGGGTTTTCTTTCATCATTACTGCGGTGTGACTGCTCATGCATGATTCAGCGATCAGTAGTCACAGTGTCTGTGCCAACAAATTCGAAAGTCTTGAACAAAGCTAAGCCCTTGATGAATGAGAGGATATGATGTGTTTTGTGTGTGTGTGTGTGTTTGTGACTGTGTGTGCTGAATTCACTCAAAATATCTCCCAGCTACCACTATGACAGGGGAAAAAAAAAATCGGATTATCGTGGCAATCCGTCCAGCAGAAACCTGGTGGCAGCTCCCGGGTGTGCACACAGAAATGTGACAAAGTGCACACAAAACAATAACTGTGATGGTGGAACTTAACTTGAACTGCATTAATAATAATCCAAAGAGAAACAGAGCGAGAAAGAGAGGTTAAGAGAAAGGGAGAAGAATTAAAACAGAGTGAGAAAAAGAGAATGAAAGCAGCCCCATACAGAAGAAGAGTGATTATGTCCCTGGGTCACTATTGGATTTGCGGATATTGTGTTTATGAATGAAGCCAGTGACAGGCGTGGATGATGAGACTCTCGGCAGGTTTAATCTCCTCTCTTCTCTTACAGGACCTATTTCAAGAGTCTAGGATGAGTGCAAAAAAAAAAAACACAGAACATACAGTACATTAATAATAAAACATGGAACACAAAATCTGTCAGTGGCCATCTCTGTTACTGTACAGAGAATCTGTTAGTGAGAATAGTGGGAAAGGAAGCACTTTTCATATGGATTTAAGTGGAAGTGGTTTATTCCTATCCTGGTGTGGCAAAGGCAAGAGGAGATTTACAAACTGACCCCAAGTGCCCTCTCTGGTAGGGAAGTACCAACCATAAACAGCAGAGTGGAAGGCAGCATTATACACAGTCAGCCTGATTCTTTCGCACCAGGGCTGTTTTCATGAAGCAGCTGGCTCAGAGTAGCCTGAAGATTATTTAAATGTCAGAATCAAGTGTTAATCACCACAGTTAACACTAACACACAAACAGTGCGAGTTAAACAAAAATCTGAATGACCAACACAAGGTTTCTTTTTGTGGGCTTAATTCAAGGTTATTTCCTGACTCATGACATCCATGAATGTTTATCACTATGTGCCCATGTGCAATTCTCTCATCGGATAGAGAAAGTTTTCCCATTGGGTATGAGATTCCTTTCGAGATACTCTCAAGTTAGAACACAATGTCCTTTATTCTGAACCATTTTTTAAACAGTAGGGCATTTTCTGTTTCTAATACGACAGGAATTTTGCTAGCAGCAACCCATTTCAGATCTATCACTATTTTGTCTTTTCTTTATTTAAGGAATAAATGAGCCCGTTTTCCTTGCCACTCTTATGATGTCCTGTGGGTTTTAGCACTGGGATTCAATTTGAGTGAGATTTTTAACAACATCTCAGATCTCATCTTAGGTTTATCACCCAGCTGGCCTACCACATCAAACACGTAAAAAACAAAACAACAACAACAACAACAACAACAACAACAAAAAAACACGTAAGCAGCCTCAATCTCAAATTGCTGGACTTCTTTCTTACAGCTACCGCTGCAATTTTGAGGATCATGTGTTGTGAAAATACCTGTCCGCCACGCTTACTTTCTCTGGTCAGGGAGCAGAGATGACAAAACACCACGGGTGGTGTCACACTGGATGTCAGCCAGGCCCCCACAGCTGGTAGCCTGACACAGCCTGACAGGACCAGTCACGTCTTCCAGATAAAGCCCCCTAGACAAGTTGTCCAATGTCATGTTGTCAATCTGATTACACAGTCTTCATGTGTCATGAACTAGTGGCAAAACAAGATATAAAAAATTAACCTGCTTGTCAGACCAGTCATGAAATTTAACAATATTCGCATCTCTAAAATCTGCGTTGAACACCAGTTTTGTCATCTTTAGTCATAGATGTACGAGCATTTATCTTTCTATCACACTTGATGAGCATCAGGTCATTGTGTGGGGGATACTGTACTTTAGATCCCCTGAGGAGCTGTGGGTTGGGTGAACCATGTGGCCACAGCTCTTGTAGCTGCTGGTGCTGCTAAGATTTACAGTACTCCAGCTGCTCCCCAGTGAGCCTCACTCTGTGGTTCAGCCACAGTATCTGTAAACTAGAGAAAAACTCAATATTATCTATACAGTTCTATGTACTGTAGCATATTCTTCACCTCCCATTTAACATCCAAGATTAGACTAGAGGACGTAAGTAAGAAGACAATGCCAGCAGAAACCATTATCTGAAGCTACATGCTGTTTGCATTAAGGTATTTCTGCTGAGTTCCAGTCCCATCAGATAGTCATTAATGTGGCAGGTGCAGGTTATTTTGCTGATGCTAGAATCCAGATCCTTTAACCCCTTTCATACCACTCACGTGTGAATGACGTGAGTTTCAGCCATGCTTCATTCTAGTGTCGCTGATTCATCTCTGTGCATCCTTGTTCACAGAAACTGTAAATTGTAAAGCTTTAATTTTCCTGTTTTTGTCCACCTGTATTAAGGTTGTGATATATACTGACCAAACATGGCATTTTGCATGTAAGGCATAATTTGTTCAACTTAAATTTTTTTAAACTCCAGCCACTGCTAGCCACTTACAATGCATTATGATTACAACTGGGGGCATGAATAACACCAGATTCTTATACCATGCTGCAGACATAATTTTTTCACAGTGATCACATTTTACTGTCACTACGGTCTTTTGTGAAGCTTAGTTAGAGTGCACCGTTTCAAAACCAAATTCTAACAATCAAACTGAAAAGAACCATTGCTGCAAAGTGACCTTTACAACATGCACACAATATTACAATCCGCATAATAAAGGAGTCAATTTCGTCGTTTCCTTTCAAACAGAGGAAGAACAACATAGAAGCACAGCATGTTAAGACAAATTATCTGCAGAAAAACAGATTTTTGAGGCAGTATTCACCCCCACCTGTCCCCACAACAGAAGTACCTTTTACCCCCCCAACCCCTCCATCCTGCCTTACTATTCCACAGGTGATTCCAGTCTGAGTAGTAGAGTAGCTGTCTGAAAGGTAGACCAGTGCAGAGCGTGGCAGGAGGCTGATGGGTTGACCCAGATAGAGGGAGACAGACTAAAAGTTCAACCAGGACACATGGGATAGGTTTGAGTACAATTTTACAGTGACCACTGCTTCTCTCTGTCTGTATCTCTCTCAAACACACACTCACACAAACCCCAAACTATTGATTGTGCTCCACCTGTCTCCTTTAAAAACCCACACTGATGCAAGCACTGTGACAGTTTAATCTACAGTTCATACAGCAACGCGCCTCCAATTTGCAGCGTTCACTATTTACCTGCTTGCCATGGTTATTGTTTTTCTAATGTATGCTTCAACAGATTCAATCCAACTCAACCGGGAATGGAGGCAAAGCAAAAACCAAGAAGACTGTGTTTTCATTTCCAGATATTGCTTCATTTCCCAAAGACAAAGTTAGAATTTGTGAGGACAACAAAAGTCATGTCAGTTACGTAAGAGCGTACAAATCTAGCTCTGCAGACAAGAGGGCTACTGTATAGATGAACAGTGGTACTGTCTGCAGATGGTCACATGGAGGGTGTTTCAACATTCGATTCTGCTGCTAGTTGCACTGAAGCTCCTGCAGGTTAGTGAATGACAAAGAGCCCCAGGGCTTTAGAATATTACATGGAGCCGCACTTGATAGATGACATGATAAACTGAAGTCCAACACTATACAATACAGTATATCTGATCTAGTGTTTGTGGCCATGGGATCAGAAATCCAATGCCAAGACTACACAGTAAGTGTTTAAGAAAAAGGAAGGGCTAGTTCAGTAAAGAAACAGCAATAACGATGTAGAGGAGAAACATACCAGATTTCATTTTAATTCAGAGAAAGCTATCTTGACTTACTGATCAGCTTTTTTCACCAACAAATACGAAACAATAACTGAATATATGTGCTTGTAACAAAATGTGTGACAAAACTAAAGCTAGTACTTCTTGCACATAGACAGATAAGGATAATGTGTTGCTATAGTGACAGTTCACAACAAAAATGCTATCGCTTTAAGGGTCAGGTACACCAGAAAGTGGCAGAGCAGAAGTCATACTCATATCTTTGCAAAAAAGGCTGTTTGGTACTGCATTATATATATATATATATATATATATATATATATATATATATAACCCGCGCGCGGCGCGCGCACAAGGGCAGGGAAGGAAGGGCGCGCAAACGCGCCTGGCAGGCAGAATACGAGAAGATGAAACGCACAGGGCGGAGCCCACGCAGCGCGCGCGCGCGCGGCTGCGCGCGCGTGTGCAGTATCTGACGAACCAGCACCATGACTTTTTTCATCGTTAAATATTAATATAATAAAGGAAACCAGCATTGATATATATATTACATCGCTGATAATAGAAAGTGAGCAAGCCGAGGCTCACTTTTGTTAATGAAATATATATATATATATATATATATATATTAGTGATTTTAAATGAACAAACTATCCATATATATTTGTATACTAACTATTACCACAGGGTTCACTTGTTATCAGAAGAAAGTGAAAATTATAATAGTTTCATAAATTACTGATTAATATATAATTTTTTGAAATGAACTGGCTGTAAATGTCATCAGCAATGTATGATACTATAAAGTGTAAATAATTATAAACAAACAGATAGTAACAGTCCATTGTTAATTCCCTGATAAACATATAATAATAAATAATAATATGAAAATAAGCATCATAATTGTGGAGAAAACAACAGTTTAAATAACACTAAATTAATTGAAATACTATGTTAATGTATAAAAAATAAAATAAATAAATAAAAGCCAGTGTTACCCTGGCACACAGACTCCTCCAAGCACTCACATTTCACATTGTTACACACATACACACACACACACAAATGCACACACACACACAGAGCAACCAATTACAGGGTAGCTTGGATTCCCATTTGCAATTACCAAGCAGCTTGATCCTGTCAGAAGATTGGATTGATCCCATTTATGTCATTTAGGTCCCTGGAAAGCAAGTATTTAATGAGGAGTTACTGCCACTCATTATGAAATGAGCACACTCATCATGCTTCAAGGTCACTGAGGGTATTTTACAATAAACACCAAAGCTACAGTAAAATCCAGATTGTTACTGTAAAAAATAAATACTACGCGTCTTTTACTCTAGTGCTCAAAAAAATTATAAATAAACCTCTAGTAGCTGTAAAATTAATACAAACCACTAGCTGCAAAATGCTTTTAGTCTAAAGCAAACTTTTGTATTACATATTAAACTTTAAAAAATGTCCCCTTGCCTGCAAGTACTCACATAAACAAGGGTGTTAAACAAGGGAGCCATTCTCCTGTTATTTATTACACATTACAAAGCAACCATAGAAAACTAAATGAGAGGAGACATTCTGGTTAATTTGTAATAAAATAAAAATTAAACCATAAAGAGCAGAGGAGTCTCCCTAAGTTGTTTCCTGAATTGGTGGAGATTGCGGTCACAATTAAATTAACTACTGGTAAGAGACCGGAAGGGAATCTGTGCAGATATCAAAGGACAAACATTTGTACAGCTTATGTACAGCCATCAACCTCCCTGACCTCCACAACCTTAATTTTCACTGTGATTGCTGAACTCTCCCTGCCCCTATATGCCAGGTAGCTGCATATGGGGCTAGGATGTATTTTGTATATTAATGATACATCACCATATATAACAGCCCCCCCTCCCATTTCAAATAAAATGGCATTTAAATACAGTACAAGTAAATATTTATGCCTGGGGCTGAAGTTATTTTCAATTAACTATTAATATACTTTACAGTTGTGAAGGCAGTTTCATACATGGTGGAACTTCAGAGCTTATCACACTGCACAGCTGATGCCGGGTGTGTATCTGTGAGTGTGTATGTGCTGTTTGCTCCACTTTCTCATGACAGCTGCTGTGTAACTTCAGGTTCTTGCTCTGAATGAAATATTTGCAGCTTGATATTAGAAACGGTAGATCCAGTGTTTTCACCAGTGCCTCAAAGACATCTGTCTCCACAGCTCGGAAAGCCACCATTTCTCCACATACAGTAGATGATGGGTGTGATGTCCTTCCAGTTGGCTTTTCGTTGTAGCATCTTTCAGCAAATTGTTTTGGTTTCTTGAGCCAGCAGCTTTTTTGTTTTGGTTCATCAACCACATTTCCAGCAGCCGCTCTGTTCATCGAAGAAATACAAACCCAATCTGACAAATACACTACCTGCTCAGCAGCAAAAAGCATACACAGTTAGTGACTAGCTGGCTCAGACGTTGTTGAAGACCAAAACAGATTTTAAAGGAGAATGAATGCACAACTCCAAATGAATGTTGATGTTGCTTCATGCCTGCAGGATGTTGAAATAGCCTTCTTTCTAGAACATTCACAACAACTTACAAGGCGATAATGTGTCAGTGTTGTGTTTTACGGGTTGTGTGCTGCCCCCTACAGGCCAAAAAGATAACACAGGTGATAATGTCTGCATTTACGCAACTTCTACTAGAGCTACATATTGCGAGAGCTGGAGTTGTTCTCAAACATTCCTTGTGGTTGCTGTTTAAAGGTCACTGCAGCTGTTGCTCTGCATAGTCTGCTGATACTTTTATTCCACTCATCACATCCAGTTTTACATAACGAGCGTCCTGTTCTGTTCTCTTTTGGTCACTGCCTCTTTAACTCGCCCATCTCATTTTCTTCACTACTTAGCATGCAAATGTGCATTTCATTTTGTATAAAAATGGAAAAAGTATGTGACAATCTTCTATTGACCTATCAGTGACATTGCTACATTAACAGCTGTACTGGTTATGCAATGAGCTGTGCTAATATTCACTGTGCAATTTAAGTGACAATTAAAATGCATGGTACTCTACCGTTGTCACTGGCAAAATGCGAGACAGGATTGTATGACAGTTTTAGGTAATGATTCAGTAATGTGATGCGTTATGTAACTATCCTAAAGCCAACAATCCTTTGTATATTTTGATATATTGTTTCTGTTCCATGGAAAATTGAGGTCAGACCAGGCTTTAGCATCTGTTGAGCTTTATTATATATGATTGGTTTGTGGAGCAGTTATTTCCATCATCCCTATCATTAATTATTACCAGAAAAGGCTCAATATAATCTCCTTATACCATAGTTGGGATTCTTTCTGCATTTTTGGAATGTCATCTTTTACTATGTTTTCAGACTTGCATACCATAAATTTGAGGAGCTTTGAACAGATGAGCCATATTTTATTGCTGTAGTTAGCTTATCTTACCATTTTTATAGGTGTCACTCATGTAGCTTTGGACACAGCCTCAATTTCCCTATTTACTGCATGTAGCTCTGCTTCGAAGTCACATACAGAGCAGCCAGAATGTCATATTCTCCTTGTCCCACATTAAAAATCCACTATCTTTTTGCATCACTAATATTTTCCCACATTCATGTGTCCCTCAACCTCATCACTTCCTGTGCAGCCATTCCATCATAATTATATTGACAAGATCAAAAGTTCATTTAAACATGAGTGTGTGTGTATAGTCACACAAACACAATACTACGAAAACTGTAATCTAAAACAATTGGAATGACTTCATGGATCAACAGTAAATACACAGAAAAATAAGCATCATGTATAAACACACAGGGGAGCTGCTGGGAGACAGACATCAATCCCCACCTGCATACGACATTGCAGCCCTCTCTATTCCAGTCTCACACGCCACTAATGAAACATGTTCTATCACAGCCAACATCACCAAGCTGGTATGAAAGGAGGATCAGAAACGCAGGCAACACTATCAGGACACATCCTCCTTATTACAATATTATTTTTGTAAGTTTTCATCTTTTTTTTTCCGATGGAACAAATTTACCCCGATGTATCTCTGTTTAGCTTGTGTTTGTTGTCATTTGTTGTGGGAGATTAAACCTAAAGGGATTTGTAGAAATAGACCGACAAACCAAATTCAATCTTGCAAGCATAACCGAGAGAGCTGCAACTGACAAATATTTACAAAATTACCTTTGTTTTCAATGCAACAAAAGAACTGTTGCTTCTATGCAGTGTCAGACATCCAAAGTCAAAGGACATCTTCAGATACTTGTTGTTTTGTCTGACTGAATATTTTATTAACGATGGATTAACTGACTCTATGTAACATTTTCAGGTGTGCAACTTTACTGCTCCGATGAGCCCTGTCGCCTTCTTCTATTAAACACAGAAAAGTTAGAAAACAGTTGGTGAACATAATGGTGGATGATAAACCCAGATAACAGGTACAGTAAGTGTGTTGTTGTTTTTAGTTGTGTAAATGGGAGAAAGTGTTTGCCTATGTGTCGACATGTGACTTTAGAAATTGTGGTCTGCCTCCCAGAAATGAAACACACAGTACGTGCATACTGAGACACACACACACAGACACAGGGCCTGTTTAGCCCCTGATCCTATCCACTTAACCCCTCAGAACTGTGTGTTTCACCCTCAAAGTTCACCCACAGTTAACCAAAATCCATTTCTGAATTCTCTCTCATTTTATTAGTCTAACCTCAACTGTGAAGAAATGAGGATCAGTCAAAATATTCTCACTTAGCAAAAATGTCCTCAGTCTGAATCTTAAATTTGGTCCCTATTTTTACACACATGCATGCATACGTATGGCATAACTGCCACACACACTATCCTAGTCTGAAATTACAACTGGGGCAGTAGTTTGGACTCTTAAACAGGATAGTTTGTCATGCGATTAATGGGCACAGATGATGAATGAATGATCAATTTACTCATTTTGGATCGGATGATATTGTATTGAGCTCTGCACAGACTAATTGACAGCATCCACTTACCGCCTTTCTGAAACCTAATTGAATTACAAAAGAAGGGAGGGGACAGATTCATGCTCTGCTTTCACTACAATCTGATGCACAGCTCCAAACATTTCACCTCAGCAGGAAAAGCTGCTCTCATCCTCTAGCAACATCATCTTCTTGTGGGTATATCATGGTATACATCTCTCACCAGTTCATGTAACTTTCCCATCCTAAAGAGAACACCTTGGGTAAAATCTGTTCTGAGTGTAACCATTTGATGTAACCAAAGTCTCCGCTGGTTACATCAAATCCCAATCAGGGATTTTTTTAAACCTGTGCCAGGCCCAAAAACTGGACATTATTTATGTTGTGAAAACACCGACTTAGCAGCTTAACAGTTTGGACTGACTTGCTTCGTGAAGCTGTCAGTCAACTCAATAAGTATTTACTGGTTAACATTTCCTAAATTCTTCACGTTTGATTGTTTTGATATCAGTTGCTTAGTAATTTTCACTTTTTTCATTATTTTTTGATATTCTATAAACTGCGCAATTACCATGAATAATTAGTAAATTAATTGATAATGAAAATACTCTGACAGTTAACAACTCAAGTGTCCTCTGCCCTGCATACCTTGGCCCACTCTGATTTCATGAACAGAAAGTGTAAGGTAGAAGTGTTAGAAATCTCTTTTGCCAGTACATCATAGCAAAAACCAAGTTGTAATAACATGCTATGCCAACGCGGTGGGTATAATTGAGGTGAAAGGACTTTGGTATAAATTTACTTTAATCACTACACTTCCCCTTCTCTCTTTGTTAGTACACCTGTGTCCTTTACTTCATGCCACCTAGGTACCAACAATATCATTGCTGGCATTAACTTCAAGCACTATTTAATAGCGTGATTGCTTTAAATATGAAGAAAGTATTAGTGGTATAAACACCCACTTGAAATTATTAGCAGAAAATGCTGCATTTCTGTTGTTGTCCAGTCAGGTTGAATATCTCTTCTTTTCTATAATGACTGAAGTCCCAGTTCCTGACTAAAGCTCTATTAAGAGGTTTCTGATACTAACAATGAACCAAACACTACTGTATGTACAGGAACTAGTGGGTTGCTAGTACTGCCAAACCCACTATGAATCAGCTCAACTTTAATCAGATTTGAGCCACATTTATCTCATCGTTTTGGTTATTAGGTCTGTATGTGTCTGTATTGGGTCCGTGTGGCTGCCTTCCAGTGGTTCTCATGGCAGGGAGGTGAAGTAAACAACTGCTTGGTAAATGGAGCAAAACAGAGCTAAAAGACAAGTGAATGTTGAGCCTTGATACAGCTAGATAAAATTATAATGTTGCTCCGTGTCTGCTGGATGTTGAGGTAAGCAGTTGTTTGCTAACATTATTATTTCAGAAACTGTGTTTTTGTGTGTGTGTGTGTGTGTTTTGGAGTTTCTCTTCACTGATAATGATCAAAAATCACTCTAAGTAAGTTTGGGCAATGGACAAGCCTTAATAGAGGAGCGCACAGCGTCACAGCTAAACAGTTCTCAGGAAACAGACAATCTGGGACCAGCTCTAAATAGAAACAGTCTCAAATCCCAACCCTAATGCCCTCATCCTTAACACGCTCTTATTGTGCAATACTATCAACAAAATGCCATCCTCCCATCAGTTCTCAGAGCAGATATAGAGGCTGTTCCTAGGATGACACAAGATGCAGTTATAGTACAATTGGCAGAAAATAGGTGCATCTCCGTGAGTGAAAATAACCATTCAGTCCACTAAATACAATCCCTTATTCATACAAAAAAATCTGTGTTACTGTTATGTGTAACCTTACCTGTGATATGTTTCCCTATACATTGATTTATTTGTGGCAACATCAGCAATGACTGCCACATATTGATTCTCTATTTTATTTCTATTTCAAACGGGTAAAATCTTATTTCCTTGCAGAGCTGCATGCAGTGCATTCATTCTCTCTGCTCCTCCTTGCCCTGCTCTAACTTTCTCGCTCCCTCTCTCTCTCTCCCTTTCAAACACATACACACAAAAGCACTGACAAATGACCTGTCTGTCACAGTCGCACTGTCCATCAGGAGCACCGGGACAAATCCCGCTACATCGGTGGGCCGTCAAAAACCCCCACTAAAATCTACGATTTTACCATCCCTGTCTGTCTCTTTACCGGCCCTGGGTGCACATGAGAGTGCATGTGTGTGTGTGTGTGTGTGTGTGTGTGTGTGTGTGTGTCAGGTGTGTGCTCACTGGCCATTCACAATATGTAATCAACACTCACCTACCTGACTCGAGTCAGTTAGGGTTGTTATTTGTTTGACACAACGTGACCCTCCCGTCAGCTACGGCCACAAATAGAATCTAATTTTGTGGGAAACACTGTATCTTGTCAATGACCATTTTGGTGTGACCACTGAACTTCCCCTAACCTTGCCTTATCTACTTTTACTTTAGTCAGCGAACAGCAACCACAGCAAAACAATCTGGCATTGAATCACCCATAGCGCCTCTAGTTGAAATTAGAATTTAAAAGATATTAGGTCGACTATGGCAGCAGAATCAGCAAAAAGGGTTCTAATAAATGTCCCAAAGCAGCACTGATATCAGACATATCTACTCATATCTCCCATTTCATCACAGTGTAATATTTTCCATAAAATATATCATTTATTTCTTCATATTACTACACGCCACATGGGTTCATTCTCATATTCTCAGAGAAACTGAGGCTCAGACTAGGTCACTGAGCACTGAACAGCATGAACATCTAACTTCCTACTGCATAATTCCCTATTGCTCTTGGATGGCACCCAAAAACCCTGGAATGCACCCAAGCGATGTGTGAATGCGTCTGAAAGTGTGACAAAATACACTCATTTAGACAATAATCATGGGGAGCATGTTTATGGGTCATTAAAGGAAAGCATACTGTGATTAGGAAATCTCACACACTAAGCTCCTGCTCATTAGAGGGACGCGTAGGACTCAACTAATTACTTTACAAACGTGACAGGCCACGAAGAATGTGTCATAATCTGCCTCTTGAGAATTAGTGTACACCTCTGCACTGCTAACTGTGACTTGTCTTATCAGAAAAGTGCTGCTGAGAAGCTGTGTCTGAAATACTGTTCTTCCATAACTCTGCAGGTAAATCAAAGTGCAGGAGTCTCTGACACACATGTATCCACAATAAGAGCCCTTAACAACACAACTCTTTACAATGGAATCAGTTATGTAAAGTGGATATTGAGTTAAGTGATCTTAAGTGATGCAAAGCAGAGACAAAAAGAAACTAAATTGGACTCTGGCTGCATAATAGAGATCTAATAATGGAAATATTCATTGGTGATTAGACTGAATTAAATGGATGAGTTAATGATAGGATTGGCTGTTGGATAACAACATATCATTACACAACAATAAGCATTAAATATTTGGGTGGTTGAGCACACAGAGGCATGCACTTAAAGCCACCTCAAACCAAGCCTGACTGATCAGTAAACATCAGTAAACAATTGGCCATACATTGCTTAGTGTAATACACTTGAGGGCAGCAAAACAAGCTGTAAACACTACCTCAACATATAATAACCTTAAAAGAGTTTACACAGTGTGGCATTAGCAAACAGTTGTTTAATTAAACATCAAGCAAATACATAGTGATATTAGAATTAATTTAGAGCAGGTAGCATATAATGGGTATACCGGAGGTATTTTTCTGCCTGCTCCTGAAAACAATGCTGCTTATAGCAGTGAGAGTGAACCAAAACAGTACAGTTTTGATAAAACCAAAACAATGAGGTAAAAGAGGCTAAAGGGAACTGTACAGTTGGATGAAAATTCTCTGTAGATTTGTCACTGCAAGTGGCCCCCGTTTCACATTACACATATTCACGTGTTCCACTCTTATAAATAATGATAAAAATATCAATTAAAGCAGCTTTAATAACCTCATTCATATAAAATAATCAGTATCCAGGGTCAAGTTTTTATATTGGAAATATAATACAGAAAATGTTAACTTTGCTGCTAATTTAAAAAAGAATTTCATCTGTGTTATAATAATTTTCCAAGGTGATAAAACATTACTTTGACTTTAAGGCAAATTATTTCTACAAGATTTTACTGAAGATTGTCAGATCACACTTGCACTGACTTTAAAATGAATGGAAACTTGTACTTTACTATTTGTGGGCTGATTAAAAAGTCCCCTACTGATAAGCATTAGTTATACTCCTTCAGTCTGCTCCACAGCAAATCTAACAGAGATTTCTAGCTACTGGTTATTATATAACACAAACGTTTACAGAAGGTTTCTGAGGAAATTCAGGGTGAATCTTGTCTTGTGCATACTGAAAGAACAAATGTGTGTCTCCTCAAATGTCTTTGGAAATACAGATTTTTAATGGCCAGACTCTTTTTATTCTTCTCGGTCTCTGAACAACAAAACCTTATCGTACCATTCATTATCTCCAGAGAAATATATGTGCTGTTTTCATGTTTTGACAGAGCTTACATGTGTTCCCAAAATTCAAATGGCTCTACTCCAAAATTAGAAAGTATTATCAAACAAAATACTTTTTCGCTTTCCTATTTTAGACCTGGCATGGTTTGAACCATGTTACTAATTTCACACAGACAACACGCACCCCTCTAACCTCGGGATTATTTTTAGTATGTAATGCCCTCCCTCCTGTGCTTTGTAGTTACTAAAATTTCTATTTTTATAATGGTGCAGTCATCTGGAGTGAATATGCAGGACAGTGCTGTGTCTGCTTGATAAACCACCATGCTGAACTCAGAGACAGTGGTCTGATAAGGCTGAATGGAGCAGTGTTCACAGAGCTACATCAAATGGCATTCATGTGTCTGCCAAAATAATCATCATTACACGCCATTCAACTGAATTGACCCATTGGCTCACAGAGAGTGAGGAGGCTTTCTGACTGTGCTGTTTGCTTGTTAGTCTGCTGGGTGAACTGTGCTCAGTTTTTAGGTCTAACAATGATAGAATAACAAAAAGGATAAAAAATAAGAGAGGAGAAATTTGAAAGATAATGAGGTCAGTTTGTGTGTTTGTCTTTTTTTAAATTACATCTGGGAAGGACTGACTGAGCCTGCATATTTCTCTGTTTTTCATCAGTGTCCTGCTTTAACAGTCATACAATCTGACGCATTCACAGCTGGAAGCTGCTGAGTCCAACCACAGTCTTCCACTGTTGGCCACTGAGTAGAAATGGTGGACTAAGTGCTTCGTTCAAGGGCACCTTGAATGCAGAGGAGAGAGTTTCTTGCCTCTCTGTTCTGTTTCTCTCAACTGGGATTCAAACTGGCACCCCTCTCATCACCAGCCAGCATCTCTAACCTCTGAGCTTCTGCTGCCTTGTGTGTGTGTGTGTGTGTGTAATCAAATAAGTTACAGTAAGCACTCTACAGTATGCATGTGTTATGCATAGTTCCCCTTGGATGAGCATTAGGTTTTACTTGATCTCACTGCCCTAAGCTTCCCATGTGCGTCATCCCAAGCTCCTATCAAGCAGAATGAAGTTTCACTGTATAATATTGTAAATGATTAAAAATAGCACAGGGAAGCATCCCCCCACTCCAGCTACTCTGGAGTGGGGGGATGGAATCATAAATGGCTGCAAATATGCTCTCTTGTATGTATAAGTATTTATAGACTTTATGTTGTCCTTTTGAAGTTAAAACATGCTCTGTTCTTGAGTGTGTGAGACTGAGAGACAGACACAGACAGAATGAGAGCAAGAGAAAGGAAACATGCACAGGGGGTCGTGACACAGAGGACCAGATGCCAGACGCCTGTTCTTGTTAAATTCGACCATGTCAGGCCGGCCATTGTTTAACACTTAATAACAGGCTTAAATCATTTTGCCCACTTGGCCATTATATAATCTGGAATCCACAGGGTTTGTGTGATAACCGTCTTATTGCCTGACTGGCTTGATGCAAAACGCTATTGGCAGAATTCCTCTACAGGTATGCGGTCTGACAACATAACGTCCTCAGAGAACGGTGGGGGTGTTGGATCAGAATGATGCAAACAGACAGGGTGTCATGGAATATGAAGCCTGGAAGGTCAAATTTAAGTGAAAAGAGAAGAAAAAAAATTGAGCGTGCGTTTGAGGGTGAGTAAACTCGGGAGGAGGAGGAGTACAAAGAAGGTGGGAGACTGAGATGAGGCACAAAACTTGGTGAGGAGAACGCTACGCAGAATGTAAACCAGAAAAAGAAAGAGACAGAGAGGTGTTTTCTCAGAGGAGAAACCTGGAAAAACACAGCCTACATTCTTATCGTACAGCAGATGCAAATCATATATACAGAATGGATTACTGCAGGCAGGCTGTGTGTGTACAGATAATCCTGCAAATATTAGAAAATCATGACAACGCCTAGGAGCTGAGGCACCTTGTAAAGAGTCGACTAAGTCAAATGAACACTTGCTGGGTCAATTTGTCTTTCTCAGATGACCCTGGAAAGAGGCCTAAACCCAACATGACAACATGGCACCTGCCAAGTCTGAAATCATCAGGTCAAATGGAGAAAAACAAGACAGTTTGTTGCAGAGCAATTTTCCCATGATTGTCGCTATTAATGTCACAAAAACATAAACCCAGTCGCCCGTGGTGGAAGCAAAAAACTAACATGACTGAAATGGTGATTCAGTGTTTTTCTCAGAATATGAAAAAATAAATTTTTTAAAAAGCCTCTGTCTCTTTCACTGTATGTCTGCTTTGTATGACAGGCTCGCACCAATCTGCTGCCTCCCCTTTCTTGTCTTTATCTCCACTATCATGTACTGTTGTGAACCTTTCTACCTCCCTCTCTCTCTCTCCCTTGCTGCGTCTGAGAGCGAGAGGCAGCAGCAAACAAGCCAGACAAGGTTGGCAACACAAGCGATGATAACATCATGCACACAATCCCAGCAGTGGAGCCACAGCGGCGCATATATCTGCTACCTAATTAGATACCAATGTGATCTAATGTTTGAATTTTAATCCTTATGAGAGCCAAAAAGCCCTCTGACAGGAAATCTGTACAAAGTAGATCTGCAAGCCGGGGCGGAATTAATGAAAACGTGAAAAGTCTTTAACATGTTTCCAAACACACAGGAGCAGTGAAAAAAGCAGTTAATGCTGACTGTAAGTTATCAGGTGCAAAGCAGCCTCAGGGTGCGCTAGCAGGCGCTCCTTTTTTTCGTGTCTTGGCTGACAGCAGAGGCATTAACTAATCTATAGCTGGGAGTTAAGTGCCTCATGAGTAAAAGAAAGAGATTCTTATCCTCTTCCACTCAATGTTCATTTATTCAGCTTGGGCAAACTATGAATTAATTGCAAAGTCATGACCTGCTGGCTGTTGTGGGTCCCCAATTAGTCAGTGTTTTTCACCCACTGAGCCCTTTTCTTTCAGTTCTTATACTCTTAAGCTCCTCCACCATACTGTGCAGCTCTGACGCTTATCACAGCAATCACCACAGAAACTGACAAACCTGGTGAGCAGCTATGACTTCTACAGCTTATATCTGTTACAGAGCAGCTGAAATGATAGCCAAATATGGGTTTTAATTAAATGAAATAGTTCATTGCAGTGTTTGCATTACCTACTGCTTCTCTTCAAATTATAATTATCCGTGGGATAAATACTCAAGATGGTATCAAATTCAAAACTAATATTTCAGTGATGTGGAACAGCAGAAAATATGTGACTGCTCTGAGATTGTGTTTATTTTATTGGGCATATAATCTGATAATGTCTTGGCAAAAAATCACACAGTAGATACAGTGCAGTGCTTCTTATGTCAACAACAGCACACACTCATTATCTCTAACCTATGGTCTGTTCAGTTATTGAGGGCCCCTTTAATAACTTAAGCTTTGAGGCCCACATGAACCTAAACGAATACTGTATACCTTACAGAAAAGCGGAATCTGCCTCATACACAAACAAGACACTTTAAAGATCCCTTCCATCTATTGTACATACAAAGCTGAAACTTAGATTTAAAGTTATAATCTTTAGTATTTTCATGACACCAAACTCAAATTTTGTTATTGATGGCATGCATTTTTTCCTGTGATAGCCAATCAAAGTATTTACATTCAGTAATTATCTGTCTATATAGTAGCTTTTATTGATAGTGGTGGAGTCCGCCATCCCTGTGCTGGACAAGGGATTCACACGACATTGCCATGTTTTCAGTTGTCTGTCTCACGTGCATCTGAATGAACAGATACGCTTCAATATAACGCGTATTGGGCTCTGAGCCTTGGAAAAAGTCACCATAGTGAGTTGCAGTGACCTACAGCTCACTGCTGTGCCTGAATGTATCCTGTGTAGCCACACATGGAGTACTGAGGCTGCCGCTCTGCTAACATGCTGCTCATGTTATGCCTCCTGTGTAGACACGGATTCAGACTCCCTGTGTAATGTTTGCTCTCTTTACACCGTGTGCGAGCTGTAATAGGTTACCATTAATTCAAATTGATCATCCTACTGCCACTGCCTCACATTACAAGTTTTCAACTGGAACCAAATCAACGGGGAGTGGAATCTTAATGGTTACAACTTAAGGCAAACTTATCCTCTTCCGCACATGAACGTGAAAACAGCCTTCGACACTCACTGAGCACTTTTTATTTTATTTACTATTAGGAACACCTGTACATCTACTTATTCGTGCAAGTGTCCCATCAGCCAATCATGTAATGAAATGAATAAAATGACACAGATAGAGGCCCGGAGTTTCAGTTAAAGTTCACATCTGCATGACAATGGGGGAAAAATGTGATCCCAGTGACTTTGACCGTAGCATGATTGATGATGCCAGATGGGCTGAACGATTATTTTTGAAACTGCTCATTGTCCCAAAAAACAGTCTCTAGAGTTTACTAAAAGTGGTGTGAAAAACCAAAAACATCCAGTGACTGGCAGTTCTGCGGGCGGATTATTGATAAGACAGGTCAGAGGAGAATGGCCAGACTGGTTGGAGCTGACAGAAAAGCTACGGTAACACAGATAACCACCCTTTACGACTGTGGCGAGCAGAAAAGCATCTCAGAATGAGCAACACACATCGAACCTCGAGGCTGGTGGGCTACAACGACAGAGGACCAAGCCAGTTTCCACTCCCATCAGCCAAGAACAGAAATCTGAGACTGCAGTAGACACAATTTCACCAAAACAGAAGCTGGAGCATGCAGATGTTCAGGTCAGAATTTGGCATCAACAGCATGATTCCATGGATTCAACCTGCCTTGTGTCAGCAGTCCAGCCTGACAGAGATGGTACTAGAGTGGAGAAGGACTTTAATATAAAATGTGACATAATATACAGTTCTCTATCCTTTATCTACTTGCTTTGATCATTGTGGCAAATTCATTTTAGCCTAACAACATAGAAACAGTTAAACTTCTGACCCACAGCTGAGATGCATTCACAGCTCCTGTCCCTTAGTCACTGTTGGTGAAACTGTAGCAGTGTGAGCCAAGGGGTGCACAGCAGGGTTCACAAGGAGACAATCTTGTCATCAGAGGTTGGAACACATGATACAGCCACCCGATATTGATACTGTTGGCAGAGGATACATTATGCAGCGTTGCTTGACAATGCCTGACACAAGTCTTCTCTGTGTTACTAAACTCTACATCTAGTCTTTACAATAAAAAGTTTTTTGATGTGGTGTTAAGCCATGCAGGGAACACTCGGTTTTCAAGAGTACAATAAGTAGTAAACACAGCCATTCAAGCGAGAGGTGGTGCAGATGGTTTCTAAGCACAGCAGGAATTGAGAAAATGATATTGTTTGAGAAGTACACTGGGGATGGCTGAATTTTTTAAGAAGAAAGGAATAACATAGAAAGGCCAGGTATTTCAGATGCAAGTGAATAAAAACAAATAAAGACAGCTAACCACCCACTTTCAACTTAGCAGGGAGACCTTAAACCACCTTTTGAATTTGAACAGAAATCAGCATTCATCTCAACACAGAGGGGACACAAGTACATTCTTCCCTTTAGCTTTGTTCCAGCATAACAAACCCAAGAAACTCGTTTCTTCGGTTTAATCATAGTCGTGCAATCTTGATACAGATATGTGAGACCCTGATAAAGCCTGGTCTAAAGGATTACAGTTTCTCACAAAACAAGTCTTTCAATGGCTTTCCTCATGATGAAAATGAAACAGGATGCTGTGAAAGCAACATCTACTGTATAACATTTACAGAAGGGGATTTGTTTTCTTTTCACAGCCATCTCGTTAGTAAGCTCCGCAGTTCTGAGCCAATTTCCGTTCAGAATCTACCAACAAAGCCAATGGATATTTAGAGACGTAAAACATTCATTTTAATTGGAGACACATGCAAATACCACTTAATTCTCCATTAATGCCTGAAAATATTCATTACACTGAGAGCAATGCTACTGTGCCACACACTAGAGGTGTAATGAGCGATCGAAAATAACATACAGCTGAAACACAGCCAAGTCACGCACCACTGACAAAGGATAAACCCTGTGTCACACTCAAAAACAGACACCTCCCGCTCCAATGTGGAGCTCTTTGGTTTATTTTGCAGCAGCAACAAGCTCAGCACACCAAAGCATCAGTACACCAAAGCTTGTCTTTGTCTGTCACTTCAGACTGTGAACGGTACAGTAGGTAAGTCACTGTTTAAACTTCCTGTGCTGTTGAACCTGTAAAGTTTTCTGCTTTGAGAGCAGTCTGTACAAAGAAAGCAGAGATGGTGTGACACAAAAAGGACTTTTCAGATATTCCACAGACATCTCACTCTCTTTTGTTCTCATTCACTAACTCGAGCTGACAACACGAGCCAAGTGGGAGAAAAAAGCATGATTCCATTGTTTTCCAGTGAAGATTGCTGACACCAAACCTACCTAGAGTCACTACACTGGACAACAAGGACTGCTCAGATTCTCCACTTTGCCACTATGCTTAAAAATTCAAATGTTAACCCCTTTTAACAACATGTCAAATCAGTTTATAGTCTTCTGTGACATACAAGATACAAACAACTCTAGGTCAAACATGGAGGAGCAGCTAAGAGTCTTGTATCATAACCTATGCAAAGAAAAGGCAATGCATGGCATATCAGCAATCAACACAGGGCTACCAGGTTTGGTGTTCTCCTCCGCCAATATTTCATGGGCTGATGCTGCACTCTCTATCCAAACTGCTCGCCAAAATGGTCAGCTGTGAGAATTCCTTGTTGGAATCATTTGGTTTTTCTTCTGCATGATTTTAACAATTTCTTTATCTACAACAGAACAGGTACATTTAAGATTATTTACGGCATTGTGCTGAGCTCACAGCACTGATTCTGTATCCAGCCATGCACCTCAAAGCGCTCACCATGTGTTGTTGGCTTCATGCTCACTCGCTCACTGGCTATTTCATGCACTGACAGAGGGTTTTGGCCATGCAGAGACGGCAGTGCTGCTGCCACCTACAATATGTGACCACAGTGCCTGCCAGGTTTTCCACTGAGTACATTTCATTACTCATTATTTAATTTATCCCCTTGTTGTTGGACTGCTGTGCAATCTCCAACAGCATTTGGGTCCTGCCAGGAAAGTTTATGCCCATTTATTTTTCCATCAAAGAGATCTGATCTACCCAACAACAGGAAACTGAATTCTTTGAGGACAGAAAATGTGGCAGTTAAAACCCACTCATGAAAGTTTAGACTGGTGCTCAGTCAAAGTCAAATATGTGGGTGCGTTTGAACAATCATCCGTGGCATCAAATTCCCCCAGATAAGGTCCAGCAAAATGAACACCAGCAGCCCGCCCACCATCAAAACATTCCAACACTGATGAAAGTATGAATGGAAAAGTTTTTATACCAATCAATATGTCTGCCAATTTGCACGCAATTTGCCAACGGCTTTTTGAACAGAAAATCATAAGAGCCTTAAGTTAGGCATGCACATCCCCAGAACTTGAATGGAAAGTAGCAGATGCGCTTCAAAGGCATGAATTTGAGAAACCACGTCATCAGCCTACGTGGGGCTTATTAGTATTCACGGACAGTTTTGCAAAACACAATTAAGCTGAGGGTTTTTTTTTTCCTCCCCTCACCTCCTTTTGATTCTCAGACATTGGACTTTTCTTCCAGATGCTTGGTCGGAATTCAGTGCAGCAAAAAAGAAAATTGAATTGTCCAATGAAGTGCATAAATAAATGGCAATTCTAGCTGGTAATGCTCGACCATATAGGCTACAACATTAAAATGGAGATAATATAACCGCATGCTCGATTTAATTCCTGCTGCTGCTGCATTATGACCTCCTTACATGTAATTAGCCATAATTAATGGAACAACTTCAAAGATGCAGTTTCCTAAATTTATCTGTCCTCTTGTCTCACACTTTGTTCCACAATTTAACATGCAATACCATGACTTACAGAATCACACAGATATAGTTTCAGATTCCAGAGACAAATTCTATTTCAAGGCACCTCGGCTACAGCTGTGTTGTCAGCGGCTTTATTAAAATGCTCCAATCCAGGGGAACTACTGGCAGAGTTTCATGTGTGCTTTATCAAATGCTGATTATCATAAAGGAATGGCAGCTTGCAGGAATCTCAGTGAGAGGTGATCATATCCTTGTACATCCTGGATAACACTTAATATTCCTCGCAGGGGCTCTCTCCGCTCTCTATCCACATGATGGAAATCTATTCTGACCCTAACATTTCTGCAGTGAGTGAAATGGTAATGTCAGGAGTGTATTTAGCAAATCACCCTACTACAGCGTCCAAATGATGACAGCCATGATAAGTGTAGCTGCCAGTTAGTGTGTGCAGACCTGAGCACGACAGAAGCCTCTTGGGTTTTCACAGCAGTGCTCTGTCCTCTCTATTAAATTTTGAGCGTTTTACCACCTTCACTGAGCAAGGCAAACACTGCTTTGTCAATCGTGTCCACACTGGGGGGGCGTGCACTATTTAATCCACAGCCCATATCATAATTAAATTCATGGTCAAGTGGCGTGTGTGTCTGTGTATAAAAAAAACCCACACTCATGGCACAAGTTCCATCATCCACCTGGTAATAATTTTAAAAATTCTGTTGTCATTATCATTATTAAATTAAATCTCCTGGCTGGACTAACATCGATAGTGGAAAAGCCTGGGAAGCATTAGTCTATAAGCACTGCTGGATGAGGCGCTGGGCTTTCCCCGTGGCTTCAGACTGTGTCAATAATTACTATAGTGTTTCTCTTCGCTTTACTCTCCTCTGAGCCCTGCTTAGCTGCCCGCGTACTTGGTGTAGGTCAGTGAAATTATATCCGCTTCAAAAGTGGGCTACAGCAAGTCGGGGTCATGTTGAACAGTCCATTACAGTCAGCCTCTGTGATGACAAATTTTACTATAAATTATAAGAGCAAAAAATACGTGTGCCAGTAGTTGTATTTAAATAACACAAGAGAGGAAGTAATAAAAAAAATAAATAAAAACAGTAACCTTAATAGCAGACGTGTTATGGGTTGACAGGGCTGTATTAAATCGCGAGCACTGGAATTTTTCATGCCGGCTCGAATTTGTAGAAGCAAAGCTCACCGGAAAAAAAGATGGACAGCCGTTAAAATGAAAAATGAAATGTTTTCATCAGTGACAACAATAAAGCGCCTTAGCAACAGAATATATCGACGTGGGAATGCGAAGCATTTCATCAAAGTGTGTTTCAACTACCTCTACACGCGGTTGTTGTCACTTTAAAAGTGTTTGGCTACAGAGTTTTTGTTTTGTTTTTAAACGCAGCCGAGTAGAATAATGCGCGAGCGTCGCTCCGTTGCAACGCACGTAGCCAACACGCGCACTTTCCCCCCGACTTTCAACTCACTCACCTGCGTTCCTGAGCTTCTTGTTCCGATAGACGGAGAAGATGACCAAGAGGTTGCCCAGGATGTCAACGACGATGGTGAAGATGAGGAAGCACCCCAAAGTTGTGGTAACCCACGGCGGGCGGTTCAGGACGGTGTCACTGGGGTCTGGCGAAGAGCTGTTCAGGTGAGACCCATTTATAACCATTGTATACAGTCGCTGAACTTTCTCAACTGACCCAAATTCAACGCGCCGCGACTCCCCGTGCGTCCTAAAGCCTGGATTTCGGAGACGCCGGTGGTGGGATACTACAGTCTCCCGCGGCTTTCATCTTCATCTTCTCTCTCTCTCTCCGCGCGCGCGCTCCTCTGTCTTCTTCTCCCCCGCGTGGACTTTACCCAGCTGCAGTGAATCAGCTCTGGTAGAGTCCCCCCTCTCTGGTCGCCTCGGTGTCACTTCTGTGCCCGTGTGCCATTCACTTTGTTGGTACGCATGTGTGACATGAAGCCGCAACTTCAAACCTTCCCAGCATGTGATCAAACAGTCCGGAGAGGAGCGGGTTTTATTTTGAGGGAGAAACACTGTCGCTTAGTGGCCGAGAGGAGGAAAAGCAACTTTACCTCTTGGTAAAAGCGTCCTACTTCTTTTCATTTACCAGACACGTGTTCATTCATGGCTTTACGGTCCCTTGCATTGCTTTATTTCAGCCCATTCATTATTATTTTGAAGTATCATTCATGTTTTATCTGTTTCATGAAAAAGCCCCAGTACTGTCTTATTGTAGCCTGTCTAATTGTAAATTTCCCCACTGTGGGACAAATAAAGGATTATCTTATCTTATCTTATCTTAGCCTACACGGATGCTCAGGCTTGCTAATCATTGAAGGTGATTCGGTCATTAAATTATCCAGGTTTAAATGATCCAGATTCAGAGATGGATGTTAAGGTCTAAACTGAATCCACAACTTCTGCTTTCTCAGCTGCTGCCCACACATTGCCATTTGTGTGATTCAACACTGAATTTATTCTGTATAACATATTACTGTCCACAGTAGAACCACTGACCCTCCCACTATACAGACTTGCAATCACAGAAATACTATTGAAACAGTTTTGTGTTAGCATCCCTGAGAATGGATGGTGGCGTTTCTATACAGAGAATGGCCATTGCGCTCTATTGTTAGTTAATGATGTTCACAATAAATGGGTCAACACCCCCCTCCCTCCCAACACACATGCAGCTCCTGCAGCCTATTCACAAGCTGTCTCAGAAAATGACAGTTTATAACAATAAAAGGTGAAACCTCTCATCTAAACTTTTATTTTGATCTGCAAATTTGAGGATTTGAAGAATAATCACATATTTTGCAAAGGACTGCCAGTCAGTCACAGCCCACCACTGGTTATTACAGGATTTTTCATTATGATACACAGTGAGGCTGAAACTAATAATACATTGTCAGAAAAATAAACTGTAACTATGTTTATTAATCCATTAATCATTTAAGGTAATTTTTCAAGCAAACGTGCCAAAAAATGTCAATTTTCAGCCTCTCAGATATGCAGATTTAATATCATTGAACTGAATATCCTTCTATATTTCTGACATTTTAACAAATAAACAATTAATTCATTGAGAAAATAATCACTAGATTAACTGATAACAAAAGGAGTTGTAAGTTGCAACCCTATTAAACAGCAGTGGTTCCAGACTTTTTTGGCTTGTGATTGCAGGAAATGAAGCAGTGGCTATGCATTATTACCAGGTCAGCCAAACAAATGATTGTTTGGGTATTTTTAGAGGAATAAATAGGAAACATTATGCAGAATTTCACAAAAAAGGCACAAATTAGAGAAATGGCAGAAAAAAAGAATGGCAGTTTAAAAAAAAGGCTTTCCTATCCTGGTATTTGTCTTGTGGCCCCCTAAAATTGTATCTTGTGACCTCCTGGGGTTCACTGCTGACATACAGTGGTGTGTCTTGATTTAATGATTTACTTACATTTCTGTATTTTATGAACTGGTGATGCTTGTTTCAGTTAATGACCTGCTGGTTGCCTGTACTGACAGACCCACTGGTCACCGACAGACACTAATAAGTTATTGATTACTTAATCCTTTACGTGAATTAACAATAATCATTAGATTTTACAGGTAATATAACAGATAAGATTGTCAGTATGTTTTTGCTTTTGTCAATGCCTGGTGAATTTATTACTCACTGTCTAGTCATGATGTGATGGTAAACAAACAACCTGTTATTATTCAAGACCCTAATTTTAATGATAATACACATGTATGTATTCAACATCTTCACAGTTCTCACTGAAAGAAAAAGAAACACTTGGCCTTGTTACATTATTCACCAAGACACTCACAGCTACTAGTGTTATGCTATAGGCTTGTTGAAAGCCAAACACTTAATATCTGAAAACACTGATATATTCAACTTTATGAAACCAAACCTACAGTATAAATAAATAAATAAATGGCCTAAAACTGACTATTAGTGAGTGAGTCTAGTATCACATTTGCAGCACATTTTTTCAAACCTTATCAGGATGCTTCTCCATGTAGTTGTCACCAGTGCAACTCTGGAACAAGAAATATAGAAAGAAATGTTACTACTGTACCCCACTCTTTGTTTCTTTTGAAGTCACTGAGTTTTTAACATGTGCACATGTTTCACTGATTTGCAAGTATAGTATAATACACTGATCCAGCCCTGACTTTGCTTTTATTCTAAGGAGACTCTTGTCTTTCTCTTTCTCTTGCGCCCACAACATGACCCATGTCCCAAAATTACGAGCCATAACAATCCTGTGCTGCCTCTTCTGGTATCTTCCATTTTACTGCCTTTTGCCATATAATTTTAAAATTCAAACAGCTCATTTTATAAAATATTTCTGAATTGCATTCAAGCAAAACACGATCATTATCTCTCCCTGCCTGCTTCCCTATATTACATTTTACGTCTGTCTATTACACTGAGCTACTCTGCTGGCAGACATTGATCAGCACACACAGAAAGCTGTAGTGCATTCAAAAAACATATTAGGAACACCCTGCTGTACATCAGGATAAACTGGAGGGAGGAAAAAGAAGTAGCAAGGACTTATTTTGAATAATTATGGCAGTTAGTGAGACAGCAAAACAGACATACTGTAAGAAAAAGTAAATGTGGACTCGGTGGGAGGAAAGGAAAGTCTGAATCTTGGTGAGTCATTTGCTGATGTTGAATTATTTCCATTTTTGCTTGATGATAAAAGAAGCTAGGTAGCATCAACAGAACAAGTGGAACATTCTGAGCTGCTTCATCAGAGCTGCAATTATACATTTACTTAATCTTCTCACTTTTTGTGTATAGAAATATAAACTATATTTCTATATCCACTTTTCAAAAAATGATAAAACCTTTTCTGGACATGTTTTGTGGAATCAGCATCTAAATTGCAGCTCTTGCATGGATGTTTCCTATGGCTGCAGTGATTTACAACATCTGTCTCATGACATCCAACATCCTTGGAAAGTGCAGGACTGTTAACCCAGGTTGAAAGCTGACATCATCAATGATTTTCAATAGACATTGCTTTTAATTAATGTTATTTCAACGCCTGCTGAGTCAGTGACAACTCTACAAGCTAAGTGGTGTGCTAGCTCCGTGGCCTGTGAGCGTTGATCCATGATGTTTTTTTCCTCCTGCTAATGTTAGCGCAGATTAGACATTTTCATTCATGTTATGTCAGCAGCTCCATGACCAGTGTGGTTCAGTACTAACTGTGGCATCCTAACGCTGTAGCCCACAAACATGGATACAATATGGTTTTTACCCTTTTTTAACATGCCTGTGTGGTGCTGGTTATGTATCAGTAGAGACGTACCGTGAAGACTGTGTCCGAAATCACTCACTCATTCACTACCCCTTGCTCACTATCTAGTAAATTCAGCGTAGAGGACTAAACAGTGAGCTCATTGGAAAAGAGTGAAAACACTTTCGGACAGTACTTGTTTTCTCTGCGCCGTTAATTACGTCATTGCTGTCGCACAATTAAAACGTGCCAGATCAACGTCGGCTGGTGGACCATCCATAATACTTTATTAAAGTTTGCCGCTGCCTTTTATTCAATCAAATTTGAGGCTTATGATAAATGTATTGCTCTACATTTTAACTTTTATTCTTATATCCTATTTTCTTACTGTATTTTAGCTTATTTTATCTTTTCTAATCTCTTAACCGCTTAATAAGTATATTTAATTGTACTTGAATGTCCTTTTACGTGTTTCTTTTACACTTTACTTTTATGTTTTATGTAAAAAGCACTTTGAATTGCCTTGTTATTGAAATGTGCTGTCCAAATTAACTTGCCTTGCAGTCGTTTGACTCTCCTCCCGTCGCTCTGCGGTTTTTCGCTCCGTCACAGCGCGAGTGCAATGCATGATGGTTTGTATTGCTTGGTTAGTGACCATATGTTGAACACTACTTTTCAGGATGCATTATGGGATACTTAGAGTCTACTATACACTCGGACAGCACAAAAAATGGCACTATATAGTGAGTAGTAAGTGATTTCGAACACAGCCTATCTCCTATATCATCATGCTGTTTGAAGTCCACTTGGAAAGTTCAAGCTATTTAGCTTAGCCTGCTAATATCAGTGCTGATTCTCATTAAATACTCATCATTCATGATATTTAAACACCTGCTAAGTCATGGGCAGCTCCTCTTCACCCAGTGCCGTGTTTATTCAGCATAACTGAAAAGGCGGTGTTTTCCTGCCATTAGCTGGTTCTCTTTCATGAGTCCAGATACAGTGATGGAAAATGACCAGACTATCAAAACTCTAAAGTGCCAAAGTAGAGTTGGTAGTGCTCAAATCCAACATAGGCCTGCACAGCTTCCAATAGCCTTGGCTCTTAACTGGTTAACTGCTTGTGTGTTTGTAGGAACTGTTGGGATATTAAAAAACTATTTTCGGTGCCTACCAACAGAGATAATGCACCAGTCAATTTACAGTATCAACACTGTCAGTGGCACCAAAAATTCACATCCCCTGAAGAACACTAATGTGAGGGCAGCTATCACAGCAAAACAATAAATAAACTTCAATTCCATCCTCTTGGTGACTGCACAAATAATGATTCAACTTGAATCATTGCATCAAATGTATTTCCTCCTGTAAATCAACCGCTGAGACTTCCTTTATCTATCTCCCATTCCTCATTGGAGTCCATGATTCACTGTTTTCCCTGCTGCGCCTTTATAATCATCCAGAGCAATGAGACTTTTATCTAATGGATAATTGAAATGGTTTATAAATCAGTAATTCCAGTGGTAGAGAAGCAAGCATGGAACACGTAACCCAACCCAAGACGAGTAATGAACAGGCATCTGAGAGGGAGAGAGACATATCTGCAGGGGATACTGTGTTTTGTTTCGACTCTCATGCTTTTAGGAAAGCATAGTGTCGCTACAAGGGTTTACTTTTATTAAAATGGTCTTAAGGAGTAAACTGGATAATGCTCTGGCACAGGATGCACCTACAAACGCTTTCTGCCACATTGCTGTCATTTTAAGTCTTCAGAGGAACATTAGAGGTAGAGAGATTAGACGCACATTTTCTTGCACCTTTGAATGTAATTCAATTTACCTGACAGAGGAAAATAGAGAGGGAGGGATGTTATCTTCAAAGGAGCTTCTTCACTTTATTTGCAAAAAAAAAAGGATGAAGGTAAGATGTACAGTGTGGTTTCATGATAGCAAACAGAGAAACAGGTTCGAGAGAGCCATTATGAGTTTGGTGGTGGTTGGGAAGTGGGGGGGTGGGGGTGAAAAGGATCAGGGTGAAAGGGGAAAAAGGAGAGTGGGAGAGAAGTGCTGCGTGTGGGGGAGGTAAAGGGCAGATGCACCCGTGATGAGGACAGGAGGGTGCTAAGAGGACCCACCCCTCCAACACCCCAACCCCCCCACATGCACATATATACACACACACACAAACACACAAGCACACTCCCGCTCATGTCTCTCATTTGAGAGAGCTGTCAGCAAAATGAAGGAGAGGAGACAGAAGTAATGTAATGAGTGCGGTCTCGACACAGCCCCGGCATGTCTCTGCCGCTTCACTGGTCATCACTACATCCCACAGAGAAACAAGAGTGTTTGCTTTTATCTGCCGTTGCGCCCTCCTCCTCCTCCTCCTCCTCCTCCTCTCACTTGTCCGGTTGCCATGACAACAGCGGAGCTCCACCCAGGAAAGAGATGTGTATGCTGGGAGAAAGCGGATTATTGGGGTCAGTGGTCTCTGCATGTGTGTGTTTGTCTCTCTCACGCACATGCACACACATTTTCTCACAGTGTGTGATTACACATAACAGTACAGTAACTGATTATTTACCAAATAAATTGTTTTGTTTTTGCTGTTGTTGTTTATTCAATCCATCAACCCCCTGGAGAGTTTAACTAAAGAATTCATTTGCTGCTGACCACTAACAGTGCAGTTTGTGTATTTTATTGATTTGCATTTATTTTTGCTTATTACTCTAAAACTTCTTCATGTTTTTACGCTAGTCTGGCTGGAGATGGAGCGGGGAGCCGGGGGAGACTGGCTGGTGGCTTGCAGGTGCGTGCCAGTGAAGGTAGGGGAAATGACAGAGACATCCCAGACACTCGCAGGTGAGTGGCAGAGGAAGCTGGCAGAGCGAGGAGGCGAAGCAGCGGCGCAGTCACAGGTAACACAGTGGAGAAACACCTCAGACGGCACTGAGCGGCCAAGATCAGAACACCACATATGTGGCTGAACAATCTGACAACAAGCGGATGACGAGCTGGTGGGTTCTTATACTGCAGAGACTGATGAGTGATGAGGAGCAGGTGAGCAGGACAACCAGGTGATCAACGCCACGCCTCCAGCACACACACACACACACACACAAAGGGGAGGACACACAGGGGAAGACAGGGGGGAGAGACAAGGAAATACTAGGGAAGATGCTGTGACAGTTTCTTTAAAGGGCTAATCCAGAGAATTTTTCTTTCTGTGAATTAGTCAGATGAAGTCTTTATTTACTATTAGCTATTAATATTCTCACTTTTCTGTGGGCAATTCTGTAGACACTGAATTAAAAAACTCTTGTAACTGGTCAAATAAGACAGTAAATCATGTGAAAAGAGTTATAGGTTATTTTATTTTTTCAACAAAAATGAAACGGTTCCTCAAGCTAACAATGGGGCATAGTGTTTGGTCATTAGGAGCACATTCACAGCTCATTCATGTTTCTGTCTAGCTGATGATTGGTTAATTAAAGAGCTGCTCTCTGCTGCAATTTACAGAGGAATACTGGCAATTGTCTCCAAAGGAAGGAGCTAATGTCTCCCAAACACATTAGACAAAGCTCCCCCAAAGTCACAAAATACATAAATCATTCATTAATAAATTCCCCTTTTCCTCATTTTATGTCTTTAATGCAAGATTTTACATTGTCAAAGCTGTTTTATTGCAAACAAAGACAGCTCTGTTAAATCGGTTGGTCCACAAAGGAACATGTCATCTAGATGTTTAATGCAGTTCAGATTGGCATGGCAGCCATCTTCACCTTTTTTTGTGTGTGTGTGTGTTTTTTTCCACCCGCTGCTTCTGTTGTGACTAGGCCACCTCAACAAGTGTCTTTGTTTCCCTACAGCAGCTCAGGGTCTCCCCCCGTTGTCTGTGGATAATAATTGTGAGGCAGACAGCTGAGGTGGGTCGATGTTAATAACAGCCCAGAGTCTCTCTGTATAGATCAGATATTTCTGGGTGTAGGGAGGGGCGGTGTGTGTGTGTGTGTGTGTGTGTGTGTGTGTGTGTGTGTGGGCGGGGGGGGGGGGGGCTCTTTCAATTTTTCATGAATGACTGGGCAGATTTTCAGGCCCTAGAGGTTGATTTTTTCCCCCTTTTTTCCCCTAGGTGTTCAGTACTGTGTGAACATATTTAAACAACACGTTAACCTCTAGTTAATCACCTTCCTCCACTCTGCATTTCTCTCAGACATTCCTGTTTGATTTCACTCAATATTTGAAGTATTTGATATTTGCATATTGTCTGAGGAACCAAGGCTTGCATTTATAAACGGTTTTGTGCACACATCCTGTACAAACAGCAAATATAGGCATGATTGATGAAAACCTAATCTTGCTGTCAGAAGCTCTGGATTACACTGACTGTTTTAAACTTTCTGTGTTGACTATGTGTTTTTTCCAGTGTGTGAATTGTATATATTTATACAATATATGAAACTTTAGTTTTTTAATTTTACAAATGTGGCTATTTGGCTTCAGGGTTAAAAGAGGGAGTATTATAACTGGGAGACAGAGCTGTATGGGGGAACTCATGCAGACTTTCTAATCCCTGTGCAAGTTTTCATACCAACTGATGTGTGAATTGGCTGATGTGACTGATTTGTGTTACTTCATCCAGCCAGAAGGATTTACTGAGTGAAATCATTAGATGAAACAGCACATCTCTCTCTGGGTCGTTCCGCTGTTGTGGCTCCCACAGCCCGTCCTGTCCTCCCTCAGACTTCATGAGCTGCCATATGCAGCCATCTTGTGGCCGTTGTGCTATACTACAGACTCACAGCCTCCCAGCTAAACACTAATAACCACAACCCTTGAAGCAGAACACCTCCTTTCCCAAAGAACTGCATTTATGATTCCATAATATGAATAATGCATTAATAGGTATGAAAGTCTTAATTTATTTAATGGAAAAACACCTGGTGCCATTTTCAGAGTTAATTGGATCCATCAAGCATGACATTAAGCAGCACATGAGTGGCTGCAAAGTGGTTCGATTACCCACTGCTGCTAGGAGTTTGGGATATACATTTCTCCACATCATAACTCACAGAGAGTAGAGCTGTTTGAAACCCAAGTGCTCCCTCTGAAAATGCTTCTTTTTTTTCTGCAATCCAGCTGAGGGAACTAATGGGTCTTCGCAGCGGCCTCCTCTCCGGGTGACAAATGCGTAAAGGTGGAGGATAAATGCATAGGTGGAGTCGGGAGCAAACTGTTTCAAAACCGTGAAATGTATACATCTGCGCTTTGGGGCTTGGAGAAGCAGCACCGCGTGACAACACCACATGTGGGAGAGCAGATTGAGAAAACTGAATCCACTTTGTTTATTGAATGTTGCACAAAACTCTTGAGAGCAAATGGTATGTTGCGGTGAAAACATCAGACTTATTTGAGTTGACACTTTGCTGATCTTTTTTTTAGCTGTTGAATGATGGCTTATTTTAATACAATTAATCCACTAATAAAGTGTTTTCAGTTTCTCACTTTATAATAAGCCATTGGCTCTGAAGTTATAAATGTTATGATGAGTTCTTCCACTTTAATAATCCATACAGTCTACAGTCCTTACCTTATTAAGTTAACTACTGTGCGTGTGCAATTTGAAATGTTCAGCTTTTATCACCCCCGGTGGTACTATCCCAAAAGACAGCAGAGCCCACTGCCATTTATATGACTGCAGTATAATCACATTAAGATGTACATTAAGATCATTGTAGAGTACTAATGAAAAGACACGAGTTATGCTGCGCAACTTCATTTGTGAAAACCTGGCAACCCAAAAGTTGGCTTAATGGTCATTTAAACATTAACAAATTAATTAATACTGCTATAAAAGCCACTGGTTGCTTAGTGTTCCTCATAATAAATAGATTGTATTCCATATACACCCCAGCATGGACAAACTGCAGGCCTGTGGTACAGCAGGCACCACTATCACGCAGTCATTTTGGTGACATTATAACATTTGTAACGGGGAGGTTGAGGAGAGATATGTCTTGACAGTAGTCAGCCTGTAACAGCAGACTGGCAGTGACTCCTCCATCATGACTGAAGGTCAAAAGGTCAGTCTTCCACCACAGAGCCCAGGAGGAAGGAACACTCAGTCTTGTGTGGAACCATGACCAGTGCAGGGGGGGGGGAAGAAAGAAGGAAAAAAAAAAACAAAACGCAAGAGCACAGACTGACGGTAGCGGTGGAACCAGGCCTGGAGGTATCACGGTCATGTTAGTTTATCAGCCTCATGTGAGACAACGAGGGTTTATTGATACAAGCGGCCGCAGGGAGTCAGAGGAGGGAAGTGACATCAAACTGTCAGACTGTAAGGAAGCCTGAAACAAGATGTGATTTAGAGTTCATGATTTTACTCTGTAAGATAGTTTCCTGTTTTGTTTCCTCTTAAATACTGAAGCTTCATTGTTAGTCACAGGCAGCAGTATTTTAACAAAATTACTACTTACTACTACAACTACTACTGGAAAAAAAAAGCACATGGAGACGGTGGAAATATTTTTTAGGAATAATTTATTGCCAGTAGGAAAGCGTGAGCTTGTGGCAGTATTCAATAAAAACCTTAACAAGACCATAGCATTGCTCACACACACATAGACACCTGAAAAAGTCACGTGTCCATGGATAACTCTGCACTATAAATATATTGGGTCCCATTTTCTTGGTGGAAAAATAAAGAGGTTCCAAAGTCAAAATGTACAAACAAACAAATTAAAAAAAACAAAAAAACAACAACACAAGAATATGCAGTCGTTCATTGAAGACCCTTTTTGAAATGAGCAGGAGACGATAAACTTTACGAGTACACTGTGTGCGGGAAAGCCACGCTCTTCTCTCTCTTTTTTTAACGTTTCTTTTTTGTGAATGTAAGCACAGTAAGGCTGATAATGTCACACCATTTAACTCTTTTTTTTGAAAATAAAAGCATAGAATATCTACAAAACCTAGTAAACTTTGAAATCAAAACTGTACATTTAAATTTACATTGAAAATGAGGACTTGTATAAAAACATTTTGCTTGGTTTTATTTATAGAAACAAAGATATTACGGTGAAATTTCTTTTCTTTTTTTTTTCTCCATGATGTTTTTTTTTCCTGTTGTACATTGAAACGCTGATCCTACAGACAACCCACTTCCTGTGTGAGATGACAGTTACTTAAAGCAATGGCACCGCCAACTCAAAGGGGCAGGAGTTGGACTGAGCAGAAACAAAGATGCTACAGAGTCTCTCCTATAGCTTCTTCAGATCTTCTCAGCCGATTGGCCTTAACAACCAGTCTCAACAACCCCTGTGTTTTGACTCAATCCATTGTGTGTGTGTGTGTGTACATGTATGTATGTATGACTGTGTGTGTGTGTGAGTGTGATGTTGTGTTTTGTGTGTCCACATACACATGTGCGTGTTTAGTGTGGGTGGGGTATCAGGGGCTAACATAAGGTGTAGCTGTGGGTTCAGGCACTTTTGTTTGGATCCAGTGTCAGACTTCAGTGTGCTGTTGGGAGTCCAGCGCCGGGATGGCCAGTCGCTCAAAGTGGCCCTCATCGCCGCTCTCGTAGTCGCTAATCATCACCTCGGACTCCTCGCAGCACGCCGACATGTCCGAGCAAGAGGCTGTGGACGTGTACAGAGACATGGACATGTTGTCCAGAGCTGAGGAGTCAAAGTCCCGACTACAACCTAAAGGGTAGCCCCCTCTGTAGCCACTGGTGCCCAGGGTAGAAGCTGGGGTGGTGTTGGCTGAGGTGGAAGTAGCCCCTTGGCCCTCGGTGTCACCCCCGTCACTCGGGTAGGAGTGCTGCGGCAGGTACTGGTTAAGGCTGTAGAGCTGGGGCAGGGCCGGGCGCTGGCGGACCCCGCCCGAGCCACCCGTGCCAGCTGCAGATGGGTCCAAGTCTCTGCCCAGGGACCGCAGTGTGTCGCAGCGGTCAGCGTATTCTGGCAGAGGTGGCGGCGGCAGGTCGTCGTTGGCGGGAAAGTCCTCTGGCGGCGGAGGGAAATCGCTCTCAATGTCAAAGCCGCCGGGATAGTAGTCGGTGTCGATGGCACTCGGGTCACTGTACAGAGGGGCAGGTGACTCCACAACCTCATACTGTGGAAACTCCTGGATTCCAGGAAGTTGAACACTTGGCATCCAATCAGATGTGTCCCAGTGATATCCTGTTTGAGAGGAAAAACAGCCCAAAGACACACATTAATGCTCTGTACCAAAGCTCAATGCATCCAATCTGATTATTAACATTCACCAAATGCCATCATGTTAATGTTAAGAACCCACACCATGCAACGGAAACACAGTACAACATCACACCAACACAATGAGTCGTCCACTGACACACACTTAACTTCACAGCACTTAGTGAGAGCAACTTTTGAACACACTGCAGACACATTCACAAACTTGACACAGTGAAATGAAAAAAAAAAAAAAAACATTTTCAAAGTTCTAATCCTATGTCTGTTTTATGCTTTCTCTAATCTAAAAATAGACTTTTCAAGTGTCAAATATAATCTGGGGTGACAAGCTAACCTCATGCTAGTGGCTATCAAGGCGTTATCATGGGTGGCTGGATATCAACTGGCAAAAGCTTTGTTTACATTTTCAAAAGAATATGGTTCCATCTAACAACACGAGTGAGGGACATGTGGATGTGATCCTACAGTCCTCTACAGCTTTGTATCTCACTACAGCTCCAAATCAGTCCAATAAAATCTGTAGGATTTGATTCTCTCTTGGAATTAGACCTCGTCAACGTCCTCTGAAGCTAAAGACGTTCTAACTTTTGTTTCACTGTGACTTTAAGGCAGAGTTGTCCTTCCCTCCATCACTTCACCAAAGACATGGTTAAAGAATATTCTGGAACTCTGAAGTTAAATAAACCATTTTAACAAACAGTAAAATTCAGGGTCTAACTCTTTTAAAAATAGTTACTGTAGATCCTGTGACAAACTCTTAAAAAGTAGTTACACAGACACACATATACAAACACATATGACTAAGAATATTTCCAGTTAGTTACTGAGCAAAACCTTTGATCACATAACACTCGGATTAACATTTTCTCCAACGATGTCACCACATCAAAGCCATGCATTGGAATGTTTTTGGGGTAATAAATAATCTTACAGCAGCAGACGTAACACCTTACGAGGCCACTGATGCGTAAAGCGCTCAGTGTCGCGCCAGCTTTGCCTTACTGGGGAGGTTTAACCCTGCCCTCATTAAGCTTTGGGGTTAGTGATTAAGCGTTAGAGGGTGGGATCGGGGGTAACACCAGTGTACATTAGGCAAACAAAGATTAAAACAGTCACCTCTTGGGTTCTTGAGATCATGAGCCAAAAAAGACTCTTTGTATGATGCAGGAAAGAGGAGAAAGAGAGAAAGAACAAGTCACATTAGAACCTGACAGGAAGGCATCATTGGCTATAAGCACAAATGAAATGAGGTCAATGAAACACTAAAGGACTAAATAATGAAGAGAGAGTGACAGGTTAATCAATGGACAACAGGTCTGCCATTTTCTTAAACAGACTTCTTGAAGTGTGTAATCAAAAGTTTGCAAAGATCAATGCTAAGACTTGAAGGCAACACTTCTGTGCCTCTTTAACTTTTGTATTTGCATATCTTTTTAATTAGCAGCTGAATCTAAAAAAGGCGCACGTCAGGGTCGGATGGAGTTTGTCAGTGTAAGATAATGGCAGCTCTTCAACGTACACTTCACATCCCTACACCGAGGACACAACCACTGGCAGATGGAAGCAATAAAAGAGTACCTTCTCCTTCCACCGTGTCAACAGCAGGGTTGACAAGGTGGATTACTGTCACTATGGAGGCTTGTGAGAGGTAAGGGAGGGGAGAGTGGGTGGAAGAGATCCAGCATTAGTACGAATGCTTTTATAATTTAAAAAGAAAGGGAAAAAAAATACACATATGGAGCGCATGGTGAGAGCGACACTTCCCACAAATTTTGCTTACTTTTTTTTCCGTTTCTGTGTCAACACTGAATGTTTGGGGGGTTTTCATGGCTGGGCACAAGACAATGGTGGAAAAGGCGACGCGGTGTGGAGGGGGAGGAGGGGGGATCGGGTTTTGTTTGTGCAAGATAACACACAACAACAACAACATACTGAGATGCTACGGGGTGCCATTGACAGTACAGATGGAAGAATCTGTGAAATTCCCTGGAGATATAAACGCATTTCCAACCCTCAACACATTGAAAAGCCTGTGTCTGTGTGTTTGGGAAACAAACTGAGAGAAATAGAATTACTTGTCCAGAACACAACCCATGTCTAAATTGTTTTAGGATTCACTCTCAATTTCAAGGGTGTAGATGCAGGGTTTGATGACTTATGAGCAGCACAATCCCCATCATGATATCCCAGCAACAACACAGGGTAATAAGTATGGATATGAAGAGGAACTGGGAGAACATAACATATGTGTATATACCAGTGTGATATGTTCCTTGATGTTTGCTTTAAACATCCGTTTGTGGCTATGTTTTGAAGAAAAAGAACAGAGACAAACAAAAGAAAACATGCTTATAAATAAAGAAAGAAAAAAGAAAATGCAGATGTCTGTCAAACTTAATGACCTCGTGAATGATTTTCAAACAGAACATAGCTGCTGTCTGAGTAAGTCATCAAACTCCTTTTGTTGAAGCTGAGCGCAGGTAAACTGAGAGCGGGTGAGTGGAAAACAGGGTCAGAATGCTTCTTTTTTATATAATCCCAGGAGAATTACACAGTACAAGTTGCTGTGATTGCTTCCGTCTGTACCGGTAGTGATTGAGGACTTACAGGCCGGACCCCCCCTTTATTTAAAACCTTGTTCTGGATCTGTGGACTGATTTGATCCATATGGGAGCTGAAGCCCCCGCAGCAAAAAGAAAAAGAGAAAAAGAACACGTGACCCCCAGAGCAACCATTCGGGCCATCTCATTCTGAGCATGCAAAGAAAGAGTGTTAGCATTTAATCGACATTGCTCTATGAGACACACAATAACTGCTGCAGAATCGTGCAAAATAGACCAAAGGAAAAATACAATAACTCCTCACAAGTGCAAAATGACATCTCCTACATGTATCTGTACAGCGTCAAAACTATGTTGTATATTAGTTTTTCTCTGTTCCCTTGGAGGAATAGATTTAACATGCTGAATGGCAGCATACCGTTATCATCACAGGACTCTGACTGGAAGGAGCTGAGGGACTGGACCTCAGACATGCTGCCCCTGGTGTTATAGGGGTGACAGGCACTGTCCTCTACGGGCTTCTTAGTCAGGCACGGGTCCAGGTCCACCACTTTAGCTGGTAAAGAAAGCACAGTACAATTTCTACATTTAAATTGCTGAACATTAATATCAAACATGTATATTTTTCTGGTTGATATAGTACAATGGTCTGGTTCTGGTTTGTTTGTAATATTACCAAATGTATGTAAAATTTATGTAATGAACTATGCTCCACTGTTTTACATGAGGCAAAACACTAGAGCACCCTGGAACAAATGTAAAACCACAATCATTTTCTTTCATTTGGAATTAACTTGGGCTGCACTTTATTTTAAGGGTCCATAATTTCTTCACAATTTCCTACGAAGTCTCATGGAAAGAACTGCATAATTTGGTGCAAATTAGAGGAAACAGACACAAAGTTCTTGTTATATTTGTAATTCAAAATAGACTTTAGTTAGTTGTGCTGAGTTTATAAGCAGTTGCTGACTTCGAGAGGAATTTCCCTCAAAGATCTGGCCCATTTAAACCTCAGTAAATATTCATTCATTATATATTTATTTTTAGACACTTAATTGCTCACACAATATATGCTGAATTGTATGCCTGTCTGTAGAAACATTTACAGGTTAAATTGGCAAGTAACTGTAATGTGTATCAATTTAATACTGTCTCTATTTTCTCTATATTTAGAACCAAATTACATAATTATTTTCACTAAATATTACCAGGACATGATTCCACTAAAAATCAGAAATGATTTTGAATTGTACTATTTAGGGCTGCACGATTAATCGTATTAAAATCGTGATCTCGATTCAGAGCTCTTTGCAATCTCATTTCTAAGTGACAACAATTCTGCTGCATTTTCATCAGAGACACCCGCTGCATCAAAATTATGTCCCTCAGCCAATGACAATGTGCCATTACGCCACATGATTCAGAGCAGGAGAAACTTAAATAACCCCAGCGAGTGCGAGTGAGTGACAGCGGCTAATGACAGTTGTGAGGCCAGACATTGTGTTAGGACAAATAAAAACAGCTAAATGAATCCAGAAGAAAACCCCGCTGATGGCACTGTGCTTGTGACGAAAAAAGATTAGCTAGTTAATTCTACTATTTTCTCTTTTTCAATTCTTTCTCTCTCCCTCTCGGCTCAACTAGGTATTCTGCAACTTTATAATATTTCAGCAGCAGCAGTAATATTCCTGCGGCGGGTCACCACTACAAAACGTACATAGTGAAAACACTGCAGACAGACTCTGTCAGCCGGTTTTAACTCGTCTTATCACTGGTAGTTTGCGCTGTAGATGTGCGGATTCTTGCGGTGGGTATGCAGCTGTCAGCAGGCAGGTACAACTCACCTGACACAAAAAAATTGTGATTCTCATTTTTTCCAGAATCGTGCAGCCCTAGTACTGCATATGTTTGTATCAACAGGGGGCACACTGACACTGAACCACTCACATTTAAATATGTGCACCTACAATAACAGCACATGCTATGGATGGTGTTAAATGCCTAATCGTAACTGCAAAAACTGTCTTAACAATAGAAATCTGGAACTCAGTGCACCTTCTACCTGTTGCCTAGCAATAAGGCACAGGTAAGAAAAGCTTTTGCCCGCTAGAAGCAAACTTACCGTCATAGTCATAGTCCCAGTTTGGCTTCTGAATGGAGTCGCTGTCTGACACTGAGTTGGATGGAGGGGGTGGGGGGAGGTTGGGTGCTACACTGCACACAGCCACAGTCTTGCGGTGACCGTGCACAGAGTCTGGGTTAAAGGTGCTGAACTCCGGGTGCTCCGGGATGGCCGAGCCCTCGAACGAGTTCCTGTCCAGGTTGTTTCGCGAGTCGCTTGGAATGCTGGGAGTGTAGGAGATGGGCCGCACGGGGACCTGAGGTGGGATGTCGGAGTAGATGTTCTTGTTGAGTTTGGCGTCGAAGTACGGTCTCTGGAGGAAGGAGTGAGGCACGTTTGAACCTCCAGGGTGTTTGTCGTCATCGTTGGTCTTCGACTTGCTGCGGCAGGCCTTCTTGCGGATGATGATGAAGAGGAGAACCAGGATGAAAATGCTGGAGACAAATACCACAATACCGATCACCTCCTCCAGGCCGATGTTCCAGGAGGTGGAGATGAATTCATTGCGGACCTCGGCACGGAGTTCACACATCTGCCCGCTAAAACCCAGTGAGCAGTTACACTTGTAGGAGCCGTACGTGTTCTGGCACTGGCCTCCGTTGGCACAAGGGTTCTTGATGCACTCATCGACATCACTCAGGCACCTGGACAATACATGGGAATTTACTGAGGTGTACTCGAGGGTGAAATGCTGTGTATTACAAACTACTGTTGCAAAAGATCAGACTCGTCAGGTTGGAAATATTAAATCATTTAGTGAGTTGAGTTTGTGAATTCGAACACAAAATTGACAAACCTGTCTCCCTGGAATCCTGCTTCGCACTCACACACTGGACCATCCAGACTGTCAATACATTTTCCACTGTTTTTACAGGGGTTGTCTCTGCAGTATGGCCCCAGCTGGCACCTGAATTCGAAATAAGTATATGTAAGCAACCCAAAGAAACTCCACTGCTGAGATGTGCTATACAGTCTGAAAGATATATGTATTCAGGGGTGAAAATATAGATTTTATGTTGCTGCAGGATATACTAGTTTGCAAAATAATGGGTGAGACACTATTTAAAAAAATTACAAATTACATGTCTGCAAGTCCCTCAGCTTTGCAAAAAGGTTTTGACTAATATTAAACATTAAATATTATTATTTCAGTATTAGATTATACTGACTGCTGTAGAGCATACTTGATCATTATACCCAGAACTCCTTTAATCATGTCATCAAGATCCATCTACTGACATTGCATTGGTGCTGCATGTTTGTAGGCAATATTCACTTTTTCTAAGTTGTAATACCTCTGTCCTGAATACTGCCCTCTGCACTGGCAGTAGAAGTCATCTGCACGAGGGACACAGGTGCCTCCGTACAGGCAGGGGTTGGAGGCACAAGGACTTATGCCGATCTCACAGTGGGTGCCCATGAAAGAGGCAGGACACTTGCAGAAGTAGCCTGTGGTATAAAGAAGACAGCAAAGTGAAGGCACTGATGTTGAGTATGTTATCTAATCCTGATGTATGGTAAAATCTCAAACAAAAGCCAGTTTGGAAATAATAGCTGGGGCTGTTTTGTCTGTTGAAAACAAATAAAGGTCAGCCATGCATCAAAGCCAGGGGAAAACATCAAAATTACTGGAAACGGGAAATTCAAATTAAGCAGCTTCAGTGGAAATCTGACTGAGTGCAATGAGCTGAGCAGGACATTATGTACCTCCATTAGGCAGCGAGGTGCAGCTCCCTCCGTTGGTGCAGGGGTTGCTGGAACAACTCTCAGCAGGTGCGAGCGCGCAGCCCGGAGCCACGTCCACTATGTCTTCCAACACAGCGTGGGCCCGGTGAGCTTTGGTGTTGAGAGGCAGCTCCTGGCCATTCAGGGTAATGGCCTCCATGCAGCCGCGGAGCCCGTTGGTGACAGGCAGGCTGCGTCCGAGGCGAGAGGAGGCATGCTGTCGTACGTGACCGCCAAAGTAAATACTGTTGTCGAGGTTGAGGGTACGCAGGGTGCCCGGCGCAGTGCCCGAGGCGGCGTGTACTCGGTCCAGCACCAGTTTAGCGTAGTTACCGTCTACCTCTAGAGAGACGGTGTGCCACTCCCCATCGTTAACCTGAGCGCTGTGGACTGACACGAGGCCGGGGCCACTGCCACAGTCGAACTTGTACTGCAGGCGGCCGTTCACAATCTATTTTAGACACAGAACATACCGAGTTACAACATGACTAACAGACAGTATATCTGACATGATTAACACATTAAGACGTGGGTGGAGAAATTGGAATCGAATCAAGTTATTGTTGTAAATCAGTGTATGACAAAAAAACACTCCCTATCGGAGAATGCAGTGTGATTATTTTTTTGATTAATAATATCACACAATACTAGCTTTACAGGAAAACAACAGCTTTATACAACAATACAACTTCTGTTCACACCTCTAAAATTTCACAGACAAACTGTGGATATTAAAAGTTTGATGAAACAATAACTGCATCCTAGGCAGCCAGGTTTTAGTTTAAAGTCTGGCGTGCAGACTGCTGTACCAGACAGACTCTAAAAGGAATGTGTGGAAAACGGCTTGCTGTTTCCCTCCCAGTACTAAAATAGCTCTTGTGTGTGATTTTGTCAACCCACCACCACATTCCCATAGTCCCTCATGTGAAAAGAGTTTTAAAATGGCTTTCTGAGCCCTTCAGCATAGTTGGTGCACATGACTGGTTGGTCTCAAGGGAGGGCCAGTCGGTTCTGTGTTTATTAAGCCCTTCTGATATGGAAATGCTGGGTGGTAATACAGAGAAGGACAGTCAGTCTGGACTTTATTATGATAAGCAAAGTTATCATTTCAGTTTTAAAGAGGCTGGGTATGGTTATGGCTGAGTAATAGGGCAGGAAAAATAGGTTTCCACAAACACACCTCGAGGATGCTGTAGTCCGTTCCTTTAGCATACATGACAGTGGCATGGCTGGAGAAGGTTCTGAGCCTCAGAGACAGTTTCATCAACTCCTTGTTCTCGTTCTCCATGAGATGATATTTCACATAGCCGCTGCCGCTGAACGTCAGTGAGTGACCATCTGACAGGAAGTGACAGACATTTATTAAGAAAGCAAGGACAAAGATATCTAGGGACATGGATAAAGAGGCGGGTAGTCTTACCAGAGCATTTGCCCTTTTTGCCCTCTGGACACACGCAACTGTACATGGAATCTCTAGGATCTGCCACACACTCCATACCCTCGGGACAGGGGCTGTTCTCACACAGGTTATTCAATACAGGACATCTGCCACCTGAGAACCAAAGTACATCTGCTCAGAATGGGAGTTCAAACAGACAATGCTTGTACAAATAAATGAGTGTGTGTGTGTGTGTCTTGTGTGTACAATCAGTGTACCGTCACACTGGCAGGTTGCAGTTCTCTGGTGTCGTGGTGTAACGAAGCTGAGGCGAGCCGTGCTGTAAGTGGACATAGCGGTTTTATCCAGGGAGATGACCTCATCGCAGAAGCGCAGTGGGCAGTCCAGCCCAGCACACAGCTTCTGCACCACCCGCAAGATCCGGACCCCCGTCATCTCCTCGATGACAGCTGCAGAGGAGTTCAGCTTACGGAAGACCACCTGAGGAAAATTGAGAAATGAGCACCGAAAAGACTCAATAAAGAGGAGCAGCGCTGAGATGAGTACTCTGTTAATCGATCAGCATATCCACAGAAAATGGATCCACAGCAGTGTTGATAATTGATTAACGGCTTAAGTCATTTATCAAGCAAAAATGCCTGACATTCAAGGATAAGCTGAAACAATTAGTTGATTTATCAGCTGACTGGCAGAAAATTTATCTGAAGCTTTTTTGATGACTGATTAATCATTTCACTTATTTTTCAAGGAGGTAACAATTACTACGTTCAAGTTCTTGCACTCCAGAAAAGTGTTACAGTTGAGGTGCAGCATCAACAAAAACAATTACAATCACAGGCACAAAAAGAGGCAACACATTGTGAATAAAGTGAGTACAAGCGTGCAAGATGTTTAACTTCTTTTACAGTCATTAACACTAAACATTAGCTCTTTCCTACTTCTCACGTGAAGATCTGATGCTTCTCTTTCCTTTTTTCTTTTTGGCATAGATGATTGTATGGTAAATTGAACAAATTTGTGTTTTGGACTGATGGTAAAACAAATCATGGAGTTTGAAGATCAGACATTTCACATCAGAGACCAGATATCAGAGCATTTTACTATTTTCTAACATTTTACAGTCAAAAGCTGACATGTGAGTACATCTTTCTGGTGTATACCAGATATCTGATATACACCACAATCTCTAATATCTTAGAGCTGAAACAATCAGTTGATTAATCGACTACTTGATCAACGGAAATGTATTCAGCTGTTTTGATAATCGTTTTAGTAATTTTGCAAGCAGATTGCAATCTGTCATTCCAGATTTTCAAATGTAATTTCCAGCTTTTCTCTCTTTTACTTAATTGCAAAATGAAGTTTTGGACTGTTGGTTGCACAAAATAACTTAAGACATTACCTTGGGCTAGGTACAGTTTGGGCCCCATCAACTATAAATACACATCTAGACACAGAAAACCTAACTGTGGTTGGTCTTACCTCCTGAGACTGATAGGGGCTGCCAGATCTCTCTAGAGTCAGCAGCACATCCAGATCTCCTTGCTCTGAAGGCTGCAGGCTCACCAACTGCACCTCACTCCTCCTCACCCCAGCTATGTTTCTCAGTGCCCGCTGGAAGTTGCGCCAGTAGTCCCCGATAAACTCCTCGGGAGCGATATTTGCAAAGCGTACAGCGATGGAGTTGTCCAGGGCCTGGCGAGCGGCTTGCCGAACGTGCACGGTGACATCAGCAGCCGTGGTGAAGCGTCCGTCAGTCACTGTCACATTGAGAGGGTAGTGACCCATGTCGAGCGGCCGTAGGGCGATCACTTTACCATCAGAGGCAGAAACTGAAAAGAAGGCGCCGCTCTCATCCGCTGACGAGGAGGAAGATGACGGGGCGAGGCTGTAGGTCAGAGTGTCGTAGATGTCTTGGTCAGTGGCGTGGATCTTGCCCAGGACACCTCCGGGGTATTCATCGCCGGCAGTGGAGATAAAAATGTCCAGGGGAAGAATCGCTGGAGGGTAGACGCTCTCCTCGATTATACGTACGCTGATGAAGGCGGTGGAAAAGAGGGGAGGTTTGCCACTGTCTGACACCTAATGTGAAAAAGGAGTAGGAGAGACATCCATGAAGAAATAATGTACACTTGAAATTTTTATCTGCAAGAATTACTTTTCCAACAGCAGAGGGCAATCAAACTCTTCCACTGCTGACATCCTTTAGCTGATGCCATCTACATACTGTAGGTGCATTAGATATTGAAGCCAGTAAAATATCTATAGATCATGCACTTTCGCATTCACCCTGTCATAGGGAAGTCATTGCTTCTGCAGAGAAAAAAACATTCTGACTCAAGTACGAGTGTACATCTTGTGTGTAAAAAGACTTCACACTTACATCTCATATCCCATCTGCCCACTCTTTTTTTCCTCTGTTCTTTCCTCTGAGGTGACACATCAACACCCAGCAACACACATAATCTAGCCAACTCAAAGCAAATTTTATTTATGCTTCTAGTATGAGATGTGCTCTGATGTAGCAGCTTTATCGTATGCCCTTATCAATTCAGCATCTTATATGGAGTTGTTTGCAGGGCTAAAAGCTGTATTTAAAACGCATTTAAAGGGATTAAAGGATGGAAAAGCTGAGACAAACACTGACTATTTGAGAGGACAAAGAGTAAGAGACAGCAAGTGAGTGAGGATGACAGGAAATGTACAGAGAGTAAAAAGAGGGAAGACAAATAGATCAGGTTGCTGTGGCTTGACGGTTAAATCAATACAATCTCTCAACTCCGGTTTCTCCTCAGTGCTGTGACTCACCTGCGCTTGAAGTAGGTAGTGTTCTTTACTTTTCCTATTCAACACCCCCACGGCCACTAGAGCTCCGTGCTGATTGATGTGGAAAGCATCGCCCTCGTTCCCATCCACGATGGCAAAGGTGAAAGGTGGGCCATTGTGGGAAGCGTCCCGATCAGTTACGGTGAGCTGAAGAACACTCGTGCCTTTTGGTCGATTCTCCTGCGGGATACAATAGGGGAGAGTTTAATATTTGTGCTGAGAGGAGGTGGTTGTCATGAAGCTATTCAGTCCTGTGATGTTTAACTACAAATGTTTTTTCAGAAGTTACATGATATGCGCCCACAGAACACTGTTGACGTGGGAGAAATGTGTTGCAACAGTGACTGTCTGAAACTGTCTCCATCAAATATCTGCCAGGATAATATTTTTTCCAACTGAGAAAAGCAAAACTCCTTAGCAGGAGATGGCAATGTCCGTATGGCAATCATGTCAGTCCAGCCTTACATACTGCAAAAATACTGAATAGGCTGAATACTGAATACGTAAACAGCTACTAAATGGATTGGCACAAAACCTGGTGCTGATATTCATGGTTTCCAGGTGATGAATCCCTATGACTTCCCTCTAGTCACCTCTAGTTTTCCTCTAGTCACCAAGAGGTTCACATTTGTGGTTGTGAGTGACATGTCTCAACAACTATTGGATGAATTTGCTGAAGTCATTCATGCCCTGCTCATGATGGATTGTAATTACTTTCTATTTTGAGGTAGTAAAATCCAGTTTTTGTCAACTTATATTAACCTCCACAAGTGAGTCCTTCAAATAGTTGGACATGGTGTGCCTTGAAAACTCACGTACCGTTGTTGATTTTAATTGCTGCTGATTTTACTCTGCAACACTTTGAGATTTGTTTTTAATAAAAAGTGCGTTTAGAAATAAAATTTATTATTATTACTATCATTATGGTTTAAGGTGAGTTGATTTTTTCCCTCTGGTACTGGTGTTTGTCAGCTGGTCCACAGTATTGTGGCTAGGCTTCAGATGAGTAACAGTCAAAAGGATGATGTCATTTTCACAGTTGAATTTTTGTGGGGTTTTTTTGATTTTCTATGAGTGAATGGGCTTCAGATCTGTCCCTTCTGTTGACTCTTTCAAGTCATGACTTAAAACTCTCCTGATATTCCTGGTGTGGTGTGTGCAGTATGTGCAGGCCCTGTGTATTTTTTTTTCTTGTTCTGTTTTAGTGTGATTTTGTGCTTCACTTTGATCAAGGTTCTTCAGTGAGTAAAATAAAGCTAGTCAGGATATTTTTCAGGGGCAAGGCAATGTTTCATCCTGAACTGCTTGAGCTGTTTGCAACGTGTACTGTGCTTCCTCACAGTATCTCTTAAATTACTTTTTTCAGTTTTCTAAACAGACAGGAAAATTGGAAACGTATCACCCTCCATTCCCTCCTACCTTCCCTTTGGAATCATTCTCCCACCTCCCCCACCTTTTTTTTTTTTGATTTCCCAAACAAGGATACAGGTGCATCTCTTTTCATTCTTCCCATCTTTTCCCTTTACTACAGTCAACCATCCATTGTCACTTTCAAATTTTCAAATAAATCCTTTATCCCGCACTCTTATACTTAAAATGCAGCCTATGTCTTTCAATTATTTCACCCTCCTTCTTTCTCCTGTCTCCGTACCTCTGTTATTGCTCCATCCTCCTACTTGCTTCTTGACATTCTAGTCACATCGTCTTCCATTATTCCTCCCTGTTAATCCCACTGCCCCCCACCCCACCCACACTCTTCTTTTAAATCTACCTCATTCTCATCCTCTCCACACCGACCCCCCTCCACCCCACACCCCCTCTCACCTGGATGATGAGGCTGTAGTTGGCCTGGGAGAAAAGGGGCGGGTTGTCATTGACGTCTGAGATGTCAATGTTGATCATGGCACTGCTGGAAAGAGGGGGCACCCCATTGTCTGATGCTACCACCACCAAAGTGTACCCTGAAGTCTGAGAGAGAAACATAGAGAGACAGAGAAAGAGACAGAGAGACAGAGAGAGCATTACTATTACTATAGATAGGCAAAGCTGCTTTTGTGAGCAATAATGCAGTGGAGATCAGTAAACAAGCTTCCCTATTAGGCATGACATGACTCAACTGGATTCTGCACAGAGTGCAATTAGTTTCTCAGTGGATTAAAGTCTGTGTGTACAGTCAGCATTGTGTCTGCTGTTTCTCTTACTCTCTCTCTGTCCAGCTGGCGAGCAACTCTAAGCTCTCCTCTGAGTGGATCAATGGTGAAGGGGCTGCCTTGGTTACCGTCCACGATGGAGAACCTCACGTGATCATAAGAAGGCCCGTCAAGATCCTCAGCCATCGCTGGATCAATCAGTCCAATCAAAGCAGCAGTTAATTAACATGCATGTACTTGTGTTGACCTATATGTTGAAGGCTAAAACCTATTTTTTCTCAGCTTTTCACTGTAGAGATAGAGACTTTATGAACACACAACTGTTTGCCATATTTAGAACAAATCTGGATTTCAGGTTTGTGTTTGTGTCTGAAATTAGTACGCCATACACCAATCAGGATTTTGCAACACTAGTTAAAATCTGACTGACTATGACTATAATAATGTTTTCTGCTTCATCTTTGTTGTTGATTTCTGAATATTTATTGTTTGAGAGAAATACCAATTTAAAGACTTCAAAGCATGACTGTAAAAGCTGAAGCAGATATAGTGGATTAATCATTGACAGAAAAGTAACTATTTACATAATCATTTCATCCATCCGTATCTATACTGCTTATCCACAAGATAGACAGATGGACAGAACCATAATAAGTTCATTGTTTTTTTTTAATTCAGTTAATTTGGATCATTTACCATTTTCAGACAAAATACTGAAAATGTTTCTGTTCAATTTTCTCCAATGTCTGAGTTTCTGTTTTGAAGATGTCGCTTAAACTCTGAGGACATTAGATGGACTTTTATTAATTATTTTCTGACATTTTATAAACAAAACAACTCATCTATTTATAGAAAATAACTTTGCTGATTGACAGTACGAAAATAATGTTTAGTTTAAAAAGCCTGCTATGGCAACGTCATACAGATACATATGACCTTTTCCTTCTCCCGTTCACACTCCTCCAACACACACACACACACAGAAACCCACAGTCTTAAAACCCGCCAACTGTCACATATTGAAAGGAATCCCAGGGGAAATCAGCAGACGGTGAAGATTTACAAGTATGAGACAATGGCAGGTATTATGATCAATAGTTTATATTCAGGTACTTAGACACACAGATAAATGGGCATAAGCAGAGGTCTTTTATGAGGGAATGAGGAGAGGTGGGCAGCTGAGGTAGACAGGAATAGACGGAGAGAAAATTTAACATTAACATTTAACATGCAAAAGGTAAAAAAGTGCCTTATCTTGGATAGGGGCTTAATGAGTCAAATGCCTTTTAATTAAACTGTTTGAGCATGGCCAATATCAGATATTACCACGGGAACAGAGGCGCAGTGAGCATGAGAACATTGGTCCTAATTTAGCTGTGCCCACAGATGGTGATTTGCCACAGGTGCAGATATGTGATAGTGTATTCTGTAGTGTGGACAGAGGAAAAGGCTGCGAGGGCAAATAGACAACTAGAAATTTAGGAAAGGTACAAGGCAGGCAGCAGATTTAGCTGAGGGGGAAAAGTCAAGAGAGTGAGATGAAAATGTCTCTCTGTACCTTGTTACAGTAATTAAAGTTTATTTCCCCCATGACACATACCATGAGTTAACATGCCTCTAAAAATGAAACCTTGAATTCTCTTACCGTCATCACAGTCTTTCCAGCTCGGTGTCACATAAGCTAACGACAGCTGTAGACGCCTGAGGCTAAAAAGAGACAGGTCTGTTGTCATTGACATCAGGTCAGGTTGATGTTCCAGTGGCCATGTCACTGTGGCGGTGGTGAGCCACCATCTAGCAGCCTCTATGGTGATCATGAGTATTCATGGGGAGCCTGTGGTCCAACGGCTCAATCAAAGATGTCACCTGAGGAATGAAGTGACAGGAGAAAAGTTGGAAGGGAGCGGTCTGTTGGTGTCACATTATTTTAATTCTTACTTCAGTGCTTGGAATATTTTATGTGTGTTTATTATTAAATACAGCAATGACACACACAAAAAGGTACATACACAAAAAACAAGCTGTTATGCAACAATGATTTTACAGAGGGCAACACACTGTGGAGTCATTCCTGTTCCTATCATATCTTTTGTCAATTGGTTTATAACTCTATGTGCAAACATTTTCCAGCTCAAATACAACACAAACTGCAAGTCGTCGTCACCCATCACTGAATCTCATTTGAAATTCAAAAAGCTACGCTTGGTTCAGCTGCTTTAACTTGCATTACCTGCTTGCAACTAAACAACAGAACAGTATCTTATCTTTATAATGGGCTTGATGGTACTGTCATTTTGTCCCCATTGGCTTTAGCATGATGGGAACATGATCCAGTGTTGAGACAGGAATGTACACTATGTAGACTCAGCAACAATGTAATGGTAATGGGCAATGTGACTCTAGATATTTTACTCAATATAAGCCCTGTAGTGATGATGGGAAGAAGAATTTGTTGAGTTTTATTCAAATTAAATACAGGTGTTTAGAAATCATTTTAAATTTAATTGGACTGGACATACCCACTGTACTATTTATGATAGTAAGCTAAAGCACAATGACAGCAATGTTTTTCTTGCCTACCACATATACCGGTTTGTGAATCCACAGGTTTATGCATGCTCGTTCCCCTGATGATGCTGTAAAGAGATCTCGTTTAGCCTCTGTGTCCGGCTGGCTGCCTGCACTCTGAGCACCTGCATGCCCAGCGATGTCCTCAGACACGGTAGCCGTGTATTCCAGTGCTCAAACACGATTCGGATTGTCATTGATGTCCAGGATAGAGATCACCCACCTGGCACAGCGAGGAGGAGCAGGCCCGGCCTGGTGGCGCACGGGCTTTCAGCTCATTCCTGACTGCACCTCCTTTGATCCAGGGCGCTCGGAAGCAATACACCAGTGTGGTATCAATTGAGAAATATCCATCATAGAAATCGACCAACGAGTAGAGAATGTCGCCTTAAGACCTGGAATGACGAAGGGACAATTTAGTTCATTTTGCCACGACAAAGGATCTTTTTATTGTCTGTGGCAAACATTCATATCAGTTATAATGTGATAACTCTCAGTGTCTGACCTCATGTTGGCAATCTACCACCCACATCTAAGCAATTAAGATGGAGAGAAAAATGTTAACGTCACCAATAAGACTGATGGCCACAGCAACAGAAATACTCCTTTAAGTGCAAGGGATAAAAAGCATATTAGTTTATATTGGTATTGGTTCTGACTGATTGAGCTGTCATCTTAGATTTGATGCTTAACATCCATCTTTCACAGTCTCTGATAAACAGGGCATTAGCGTCTAATGCATGCCATACTCATAACTCATGTCCTCCACTGTAAGCGCTCCCAGCCTTGAGACAGGGGTGAATCACAATAATAATCCTTAATACCTTCTGCAGGTGGCCCCATTTAAAATCACGCTGTGCATACTCTCCATTTATCAGGTAATTCCCTCCATCCTCGTGGATCTCGTGCTCATTGTGGAGGCTACTGCCAGGGAGCCCTGCTTATCTGGTTCCCCATCACTTTAATCTGGTTTGATCATCCTTAGGATAGCTACTTTAATGGTGGTTAAAGAGAACTGTGCTGAATTAAGATGGCTGTATTTCCTTATACATATATATTACAATGATTGTGTACTCATCCCCTAAGTCTCATGCAAGACATTTTCATGTTAAAAGCAGAGTTGGAATGATTAGTCGATTGACAGAAAATTAATCTGTATCTTCTTTGTCATGTGATGGAGAACTGAATATTTTTGGGTTTTCAACTGGTGATACATCACCTTGAGCTGTTAAACCCTATAATGGGCTTTAAATTTTCTTAAGTTTTCTGAACAAAATGATTCATCACATTAATCAAGGAAATAATAATTAGATTAATCATTAATTAAAATAATCTTTCTTGCAGCTCTACATTAAAGACAATCTTGCATAGAGCATTTATTCATGTAAATTTCTGTGCTGAAAGTAAACATGCAAACTGATCATTAACGTGGCACAGATAGATGTGATTGTGTGGACCTCTGGTTCTTTTAAGAGATCTTTTTCAGTAGTTTTAGAGGCAAGATTGTCAAGAACATGTACGAATCTGGCAGAGCACCGATACAGAAAATTATCACATTCCTTTACACAGAAGCTACATGAAAAATCGAATGAAGACAATAACAAAAGGCAGTGCAGAGGGCAAAGGGAGACACTTGGATCCAGGCAGAGTGATGGAAGGACAAAGCAGAATCAAAGAAAGAATGTGTACTCGCATAACTTGGAGTTTATCAAGATCAGGGCACCAGTCTGGGTCATCTGTCTGTCTGGTTCCTAACTATTTCCACACTGATAAGTGCTGCCTCTCACAGATTGTAGCAGTGGGCTGAACCCAGGAACAGTGATGTGGGTAGTATCAAACATCTTCCAGCCAAATGGGCGAGCGGATCCACAGGCTGTGGCACGGCAATAGCTCAAGAATAGGTTGCACTGAGATATGCACAGTTTAAATATCGATGGAAGATAAAGCAACTCTTTTCTCTTAGGAGGGTGGGAGGGTGGTCTACATTAGGCTTCATTTGATGGTTGGCTGCAAGACAGTTGACTGGAGCCTGAGTAAACTGGGTCAAAGCTACAATGCCTATTTTCTAGTACACTCTGCATGTCTAGGACTTGCCAGTTGTGATTCAACTTGCACCTAAATCAAAGAATACTAGACAGACACACAAAAAAGGACCCTCAATGTATGCGATGCCCGGTGTGTGTGAGGAAATACTAATCAAATCCCCCTCTGCTTCCCACTTTCAGTTTGTGGTATTGCTCTGGCTAAACTGCGGGAGCACCTTTTCTCACCTTCCTTCAAGTACCCTTGTCTTGATATTCAAAATGTGAAGCATTTTGTGTAAAACCTCAGGAAGAAATGTCTTAATACCAGCTCTTTTCTTTCACGTTACTTGTTTCTCTCTGGGGACCTAGTCAGCATCACTTTCATTCTGTCAAGCTGTCAGTCCAGCAAGCGAGGACCAGGAAAGGGAAATAGAAGAGGCGTTGATTCTCTGACAGCGAACAGGCTGAAATGGTGCTAGCTAGAATGTCTCACTAAACTAAAGGTGTAATCTGGGCGGCAGGTCAATAGTTTCCTGAAGTAAAGTCTCAAGGAGTTTAAAATGACTGTTAAACTGCACGGTTTAAGATCTCAGTCTTATCACAGCAAGTAGTTGGCAGTGCTTGCTGAAAGGCAAAACGCCGAGATAAATATGAAGCCCTGGAAACTGCACCAGGCAAGTGGAAAATTGCAATCATCCCATACAAGAAATTCCAAGCTTGAGAGAAAAGAATTTCATTAGAGTGTAATAGACTTTTAATTTGAGGGTTGTCATTCATGAAATTCCCATTGTTATCCCTCCCTCGCATTTAGTGTAAACAGTTGCATAATGAAGATATAACCTAGGCATTGTTAGTCAGCATTGAGTCAAGATACATGCCATACTAACATATGATGCTAAAACCTTTTTAAAGGTGCCTGTATTCTGAATTATAAGTGTATGTTGTTTTATTGTGACTTTGGGTAATGCATTGGGAATGCCGTTAATTGCATTTTAAGCAGAATGTACAGGCATTCAATGAGGCTTATTGCCTCATAATTAACTCTATTGCCTCAGCAGAAGCAAAACTTAATGGAAACATATTTGCCTGAGGCACTCAGTGCCTCAATTTATCTAAAACACAGCTCTGATACTGGTACTTATTATTCATACAGTGCACTTATAACAATAATAATACATCTAAATAAACGAACTATATTAAAAGGAAAATGACTAAAGATCAAGATTTTAAGAATAATAAGTATTTCTCAATTGAATTGCTGTAGTTGTGAGAACATTTATTTTTAAAATTGCTTTGCATACACTTTCTACATCCTAGCATCATCACACAGACAGACAGAAATATAGAGTGGGAAAAAGGGTTTGAAGTGCTTATATCCAAATTCAAAAATGAGGGTTTCTTTTTTTTACTTAATTTTTAACATTACATTGTTAAATGTTTCAATAATATTAATGATTTCAAAATCAAATTTTATGTCTGTGATCGTTCACTAAATCCATCTCCAAAACTACCAATTCTCAATCAACACTTGTATTCTACAAGGTGAAGGTGGGCCTAGCCTTGGTTCTCCCACACACATGCGGTGGTTGTGGTGTTGTAGTGAGGCAATACTCCCATACATAAGAGTTTGGAAAGTGATGTCTGTTTGTGGCCTTTCCAAAACCAAAGTCTGCACAGATCATCAACTAATGAGGATGCTGACTTTTGGCTGGAAATATTTATGCATATTTCTCTCTCTCTTTTCACAGGGTTACTGTTTTAAAACAGTCAGCTAGAAATATTAAAGTGAGCAGAAAACTGCGCTTGTCAACTAACTCATGGAGCTGACTTCAGCTGAATTAAGTACAATGATAAAATCTGCTGGCACTTACAACAGTTGTCATTTCAGTCAGCAAAATCAGCTGCCAGCTAGAAATCTGAAGCCTGCGTTTGTCCACGCTCTCTGAAATCAAGGCCTGTTTCAAATTACTACTACTCTGGGCAGTGATTTCACCTCGTTAAACTGCATTTGCGAGAACATAAAGCTTGACAACAGGGCAGAAAGATAGCAAAGTGTCAAATGTTCAGATGTTTGCTTCAAATGTGAGCCACTCCTCTGTCCACAGGTAATCAGCTGCATCTAATACATGGATTTAAGAGTTTGCACTTAAGACAAATTCAGCTGGAACAGGGGCAAAACGAAACACAGCTGTCAATTTTATGATCGTTTGCTGGTTATTTTGATACTGGAAAACAAAGATTTCCTTAAGTACAGAATAATGGATTCCTTTCCCTTCTACATCAACTACAAAATTGTGGAAAAGCTAGAAAAAATTCTCACCATTGTCAACATCATTATTCAAGTTTTGCCTGTGCCTGTCTCTGTGTTTTCCTCAAGACGCCATGGTGGGATCAGATGAGAACTATGGCGGGTTTATAGTTGGCGTCTTCCGCAGTGATCTTGATTATCGGCCTCTGATGCCGCCCTCCTCGTCTGCCCTTTGTTTTGAACCTGTACTCCGTCTTGCTCCTCCCGGTCCAGGGGCTGTAAGGTCTTCAACTCCCTGGAGATAGAACAGAAGCTATTTTGAACGAAATACACAGAGACATACACTCTCTTCTGGGAGTAGAGGATGTCATTTGGATAAAAAAATGACAACATCAAAGCCATTTCCTTTACGAACCAAACATAAAATCAGTGTAAGCAATTAAATCAAGTTCAGTTTGTGTACAAGGAACGGAACCATGTACACTAAAAGCACAGTAATCCTTGTCTACTGTGTACTAACCAAGTAAAAGCATCTAAACAATAATGGCTTTCAAGAGAAGAGCAGGAATAAATAAGTAATTGAAGCGCGAGAGGAGGAGAGAGCCAAAGAAATTAGAGGCGATGAAGGAAAACATCGGCGCTGGCAGCTAAAGTCAGCTTGGAAGTAAGGGCGTAACGTTACAGCCTCTCACAAACTCCAGAAACCTCTTAGCGGTCCTCATCTGCAATAATCCCTACTTGTCTGCACTAAGGAAAAAGAAATCCTCTCCATAACAGTAGCACTGCTGCTAGAAGCTCAATATGGAGGGATGCCAAAAGACAACTGGATGGTATTGTTGCCTTATTGTCTGCTTTGGTGTCAGTCTCTGAGCATATTAAAACTCGAATTTACTTCTTACTTAGGGATTCTTTACGGCAGCAGATGTGTTATAGCTGTTTAAATCTACTGGCTTAGTTTGTTTGTCGTAGCTATTTTATTTTATTTTTTTAGAAACAGGTTTGGTGATTAACTGCCATTGTTTTCTTTCGTCTTTTTTCTGCTTTCTTTTTCATCCCAAGCTTGACCAGCTGGAGCATCTGATTTGAAAGGTCTCCCTGAAGAAATTATGTGTGCAAGTAAAAGTACATAAGTCATAAATTCGATTCAAGTGTTGGTTTGTATTTTAATTGCCACTGTAGGTCTTACAGATACCCCTGCAGGAAAATGTTCTTGGTTCCATTAAAAATGAATAAGTAAATAAACAACTGGGCAAAAGAAAGCTCAGTGCCTCTTTCACAGTGATAATGATTTGAACACGAACAGATATAAAAATGAAAGACACTAACATTTTACAGAGCATCCACAATTCTGAATCTTGTAGAATGTAAGACTGCTGTCATGCTGAGCTGCCTTTTTTTGGATTTTGTGGTTTGAGGTAAGAGGGCCATGAGTGTTTGATAGAAAGATTTTAACATTGAGTGTCCCACATACTGCTTCCCTAAAATTCAAAGTAACCTGAAACACACCTGGACTGAGAAATCGGCTCAATGAGGACACAGAAGAAAAGAAAAGACAAATGAATCAAATAAAATATATTACCTAAGTATTTTAGCTTGGGATTGGCGTGACATATACACACCTGTGTCAAGTCAATGATGAACAATTCTGATCCAACTCCCTGGAGCTCATAAAGTTTGGGCATTTGGCAGCGAATGTCAGCATCTGTGGCAGAGAGATCTGCAAGATGAGCCTGCCGGCAGAGAGTCCTCTGGGGCCTTTCACTGTACAGGGACTGGGGATGGATAGGTTAAGAGGAAAATGGAGGAGAGTGAAGAAATTAAAAGTGAATACAGGACAAACTGAAATTAACTGCTAAAGTACAACACAACTGAGAAAAAAATGACTATACCTTTTAGCATACAGGGTTGTTGTCATTGGCATCAACTGACCTCCACAATGGCTTTGGCAGTGAAGATGCCGTGTGGCAGTAATATTAAGGAGATAATTGTCCTTCTCTTCCGCAGTCCAGGGCTTCTGACAGAGACCTTCCATTCATTCTGAATGTATTCGATGTCAAATTAATGAGTGGTCCCCTCCTGTTTAGTGTTAAAGAAATATAACACTTCAGAATGATCAACAACTCCTGAAGCAAGGGAGCAGCCTGAGTCATTACAAAGACACAAGGATAAAGAATACATCATCAATTTTAAACTCCACTTAATATCAATTAGCCAATCACCCAAATTATAATTTAAGTAGTAAGCGTTACTTCACACATCCTCAATTCTAAATCAAATAATTTGGTACACAAGCAGGCAACCAAACCGATCAACAGCAGGAGCGTTGAAAATGTATATGAACTAATGACAGTGCTGGTTCTAATTCCTCACCAGTACTTCCAGACTCGCTTCACACTTTAATTAGCACCAGAGGAAGTATTTTTTCCCCATCTATTTCAAAAGCATTATTCAGATAATTATACATTTCTGTATTATGATGACCTAAATATTTGCCTTGAGCTTGGGCAGATTGAGCATGCTCAGACTCTAACAGATAATAGGACTGTATAATGTTTCAAAGATGAGATATTATCATCATATTAAGTGGCATAAGCGGATTATCCCCCTAAGCTCTGTTTATGAAAAACTGTTCTACAAAGGAGTAGGGAATAAACTCTCTGGGCTTACTAATTATCTGTTTTGTGAAATAATGAAGCATCCCACCTGTGATGAAGTAGTTCACTTGTTTATTGATGTCCTCAGAATCATCATCCGTGGTGCTGAGGATAGCGATCACCAGCTGGGAGGAGGGTCATCTTCACTCACTGTGCTTGTAGATCTCTGCAGTGAGGCGGGGTGGGTTGTCGTTCACATCGGCGACTATTACCTCCCACTCTGGTGCGGTGACATGTTGGACTCTGTCCCCCTTGGTCTGTGGCCAGGATAGCAGTGTGTGTTGTCCATCTTTTCACGGTCTAGCCTCTTTTAGGTGGTTACCCATCCAGTTCACTATTAACAGCAAACAGCTCAGAGATCTCCTGCGAGTTGTTTGGGAGTCAAGGCCTATAGCGACATGTGGGTGGTCCCCAGAGTCATGGTCGGTAGCTTTGACTTGGATCATGAGTGCCGCTGGAAGGGTTTCGACAACAGCCTCCTTAAGGTCTGACTCAAAGACAGGCTTGTTGTCATTAAGGTCTTTCACTTGGATGTTTACATTTACAGATGCAACTATCTCATAGTTCTCATGTTTGGTCTGGGCCAGCAAAGTGGAAGTTGGTACCATTTGGTAGTCTCTCATGGTTGAGGCTCTTCTGAAGCTTCAAGGCTCCACTGTCCTTGTCTACAACAAACCTCATCTTCATTTGCTCTCAGGGTGTTGCCCTTCACAAGGCTGTAGACAACTGGTTGCTCACTCTCTGCCTGAATCACATCTGATTTCTGTGCCAATGGGAAGGTCTTCAGCAATAGTGCTTAACGATAATGTGGTTCAACAAATTTGGAATTGGGGTCTCTGGTGCAACAATCCTGATGTAAACCCATTACAAGTGAATGTTTGGATGGATTCCCAGTATCCTTTGCCCTCAAAAGAGCATAGGCTGGATTTCTCAAGTCAATCAGACTCTCTTTGGTTACAATGACCCCAGAGGTTGGGTGGATCTCAAGTTCTCCTCCACGTTTTCAACATCTGCCATCGATGGAATACTCAACATCAACGTTGCTTCCCTCATCATGTCTGGGCAACGTTTTAACCACTGAGGTTCCTCTTGGGACATCTAGTGATGCAATAGTGGCTTTGTACTCAGCTGCTCTGAATTGTAGAGGCATTGTCATTGACATCTGTGAGAATGACATTGACAATACAAAACCTACTTTTCACATGATCTGGCTATATAGGAGAAATGGGGATAACCTTTTCAGCGGTGTTCTCACGATCAAAGGCTCTCCTAAAGTGAAAATTTCTCCATTATCATTGACAGAGAACTTGTCTTTTGCAAAGTCATTTACAATCTGGTATGTTATTTGCCCATAATGCCTCGTCATCTATTGCCTTTGCTTCTGCTACCAGGGTACCAGGTGAGTTTTAAAATAAGCTCTACCACATAGTCCACCTGAGAGAAGGTGGGGTTGTGGAAGTTTGCACCGATAACTGTGACCATGGCCCAGGGGCTCGCTTCTGAATACACATCAGACACTGATACACTGAGGTTGTAAAGAGGCTGCATATGTGGCCTCCAGTGGTTGGAGATGATGATGGTGCCTGTGTCTATGGCCAAGTTCTGATCTTCATTTCCAGATGTAATTGAGAACTCCAACTTATTTGAGTCTGAGCTGTCAGCATCCGATGCTTGGACTTGGGTGATGAAGTGTCCCGTGGGAGCCCAGTTCACTGATAGTGGTTTTTGTAGTGTGCTCTGTAAATGCTGGGGCATTGTCATTTAGGTCGGTAACATCTATCGTCCTGATGACATCACTGGAAGGCGGGGAACACCTCCGTCCACCACCAGCGGACTCTTAACTTATGCTGCTGGATCTCCTCGTGATCAAGAATTTGAGCTGTAAATTGTTCCTGTCATCACGGTCGATGGTGAAATAATCTGAGCTTTTCCTTTCCTCAACCAACTGAAAGAATACTTCTTGATTATTACCAGTATCAGAATCTTTGGCCTCAACTTGCAAAATTGATGTACCAATGACAGGGCCTCAGAAATATTGGCATAGTAGGCCTTTGACAGGAAAACAGGGGTGTTATCATTACATCTCCCAATATGATGTCAACAAACACCTCTGAGTGAGCTCAAGTCGAGAAGGCCATCTCCTCACATTTAACTTATAAGCAGGATGAGTCTCAAAGTCAAGGCTGAATCACATGAATAACAATGAAAATCAATTGAGAACTGTTTGAAAGGATCTCCCTCAGAGATGGTGTACATCTGAGGCTCTCAGAATCATTGGCCTGTTACATGAAGCACAGGTGTGTGTAACTGTATGTTTTCAGGGTTTCAATGCTGTAAAAAGGAGAGAAGCTACTCAATCTGAACATTGCTTTGTTAACCACTGTTGACGGCACTTCTACTTCAGATGAGGCGGCGACTCTCCATTATCCTTTTACCCGTGACAACAACGACAAAGTCTGTGTTGAGTGACTCCTTCTCAAATTTCTTTTTAAAGGGAGATCACCAGTGAACATTTGATGCTCTGATGTTTCCTTCAGGTAATAACGGATATCTGCATTTGAACCCATGTCCTTGTCCACTGCTGTGACCTGTGGATGACCTGGCCTTCCTCTGCGTCCATCTGGACCAGGCGCACTGGCTGAGCAATTCCTTAAACTATCTCAGTTTGTCATTCATCTTCCACTGTTACAGTTACTAAAACAGCAAGTCCCGTCTTCAGATTTGTCTATCTCATGACCTCGACAACGATATCGACGTGTCCTGCACCTCGCGATCAATGGAATCCCAGTGGTTGAGATTACTCCAGATGTCGCGGCTAGTTTCAAACCTGCATCGGGGTTCAAAATTTTATAGAACAAAGGCTCATTCCTGGTTTCCCCGACAGCAGCAATGACAGCTAGTGTTTTTCTTCTCAGGTGAGTTTTCTTGGGCGTAGGCTTTGTAAAGATTCCCTGGTGAACTTGAGCTTGCTCTCCTTGTTTTCTTTTTACATTTATCTTTACTGTAGCAACAGTGGCAAATCTACCATCTGACACCCTAACCTTTAATTCATATCGGCTCCTCAATTGTGTGACATTCTGAATAGAGATTATGCCTGTGATTGGATCCATCTTAAATTTATCACCGATATTACCCTCAGAGATGGAGAAGAGAAGTTTGGAGTTAGGCCCAGAGTCTGAGTCTGTAGCATTGATTTTAATGACTTCCACCCCTTTGTATGTTGGCACTACAACTGTTGTCTCATACAGTTCTTGGCTAAAAACTGGATGATGTTAACGTCGTCTTCTGGTCACATTGGCCGCTGTCTGTGCAAACAGGCGTGGCATTCCTAGATCATGGACCTGGACGGTGAAGCGGAAAACACTCCTCTGTTCATAATTCAAAGCTGTTGTAATTCTGATATCGGTGCTTGAGTCGTGAAATAGTTGTGTGCGAAAGGTTCAACAATTTGATAAATGAGCATGGCATTCTGGTCACAATCAGCATCAGAGGCACGAATGACAAAGGGAGTGTTTTCATGGGTCAAAACAACACTGTTGATGGGAGCAGACTCACTGATTACTCCTTTGAATTCCCTCTGGAGAAAGACTGGAGCATTGTCATTTTCATCCTTTAGATGAATCTGAAGTGTTGTGTTGCTGGCAATTCCAGCCATGTTGGTGCCCTGTATGATGAGCTTGTATTGAGCGGTAGTCTCATAATCTAAAGCTTTCTGGGTCACAACCACTCCAGAGTTTGGGTTTATATCAAAGGCGTTGTTGATGTTGCCACCTTTTATTTGATAGAAAACAGACGACTGGCTGACAGCTGTGACCAAGCTTACAAAACTTCCTGGGTTGGCGGCTTCACTGACTTCTGCAGAGAACTCCTTTTCAGTGAATCTGGGGGCTGCATTATCAGAAACTGTTACCACAATGTGCACAGTGGCTGTAGTTGACAGTGGAGGCACTCCATTATCAGATGCCTTAACAGTGAGTTCAAACTGGGTCTTGCTGCTGCGATCAAGCTCTTTGGCTACTATAATTGTCCCAAGAACAGGGTCAATGGCAAATGAGTTTGCAACATTTCCTGTAAGACAGAGAAGACAAAAGAATAATATGTTTATGTGGTTGAACTATAAATGTTTTTCAGCCTGACCTATGATAGCAACTAATGCAGAGCATACATGGTAAAAAAAGAAAAAACTTTTTTGATGTGTTGTACCAGGAAGACGTGTTTTGATGAGAATTTGAAATAAAATGCAAGCTACAGTTCAATTACATGAAGTCATCTTACCCATTTCAAATATGCATGTATTCAAACAGAGAGCTAATAACCACATATTTTTTGTTCTCATAGAACAGCTTACTGTAGGAGAAAACCACTGTGGGAAATTCTGAGGAGGGGGTCTGCCCATCTCCCACGTATTAGGAGATCCTCTAGACAAAGTCTTCAATATTCTCCCAGTATTTGTAAAGTATTCCATTCATGATCAAGATCCAGTGGGCAGCAGGGCTCAAGATGACTCATACATTTTTTACGAGCTGATTTCATTTGTATTATTTTACAATGAAAGCATTCTGCTGAGAGAAAAAAAGGGGAAACTGTGGCTGAAAAGGGTTGCACAGCAACTTTACGTATATTTACCTGATTCGATGCTGTAGATGATCTCTGCGTTGTCACCCTTGTCTTTGTCAAGAGCTGTGACCTGGAGCACAGCTGAGCCCACGGCAGCAGATTCAAACACACGCCCAGAGTAAGGTGTGCCTATAAACCAGGGTGCATTGTCATTGGTGTCATCCACGTTGACAATTACACGGACCAGGTTCCTCTTTACTGGGATGTCCTGGTCTCGGACCTAGAGAAGAGAAATTGTGAGAGACAGGAAAAGGAAGGAAGAAGAATAGGAAGAAAAACAGAGAGGCAAAAGTGTGAGAGCCCTCAAGGGATGATTACTTCTTGAATATTAACATCAGAATGCAACAAACTATTCATGTTTTGAAAAGCATTGAAACAAACAAGCGTAACTTAATTTCATGGCTGCTTCATTTTCTAATGGAGCACACAATTCAAAAATAAACTCCACTAAACTATATGTAGAGACTTTTCATAATTTACCAGACTACTATGAAACTGTCTGTGTTCACTAATTCATACCATGACAGTGAGGATGTGATGATGCATTGTCTCATGGTCCAGTCGCTCAGCAGTGTACAGAGTGCCCGTTCCTGGGTCTAGTCGGAACTTCCTCAGGCTGAATGGATCGGTGCTGCTCAGGAGCGTAAAGGTCAGTTTGTTCTTCTCGTCTCTGTCCACAGCACTGATCTGCATGACCTCGCTCCCTGCTGGTTTGTCTTCAGGGACATTCACAACATACACCTGCTGGGAGAACTGCGGCCGGTGGTTGTTGGTGTCAATTACACGGATAAGCACCTATAGGGAAAAAAAAAATTGTAAACACAATTTTTTAATAGCTGACTTCTCGTACGTCATCTTCCACATTATGCATTTTTGAGGCTATTAACTAAGCCTTTTCTAGGGGTCAGATTTACATGTGCAAACAAAAATAATTATATAGAATAGTAGTGTGGTTTTATAGTGAATAACAAACAATAAATGTTCCAGTAAAAGATTAAAAAAAGATAACTGTAGTATACTTTATTCTACAAAAGTCTTAACTGAGTTTTGTTAATAGTCCTTTTGATTTTGATTTTCAGTCTCAGTCCCTTACGTCTGCGCACACACACACACACACACACACACACACACACACACACACACACACACACACACTATAAACTTTTCAAACCCTTCTCCTACACTCTTCAGTAATAAGGAGTGTTTTGTGGATATAGACCAGATCAATATATATGATGGTAAAAGCAATATTTTAACTGAATGGCCACTTGATGCTGCTAACAGTGAAAACAAGAAATCAATGCTGAATAACCACAATGCATCTAAATGAAATCTGAGGTAGGTACAGGCACAGGTGATTGAATCTAGTGTGATAAACGATAACAATGACTGTCAGCTGTGGAATCAGTAAAAATATAATTACATGTCTAAAAGTAATATAACTTTTAGGATGGTTAAATATGTTTTAGTGATACTGTGAGTGATAGTGATGCAGATTAAATTGTCTGCTACTGCATTCATAAAGACCTGTTCACACTCAAATCCATGAAACAAATTTCTATACATCTGTGCTTCTTGCTTTGGAAATCAAAAAGTGTGGTGCTCTTTTCCCCACACACAACAAAAAATCTAACATCCCCAAACTGTAAAATTCCACCGGGAGCATGTTTTATCAACACCAGCCACTCGTCTACTGGACTTCCGACAGAGGATTATGGAGAGCTGCTGGAATGCCATCTCTGCTTCCCAGACCAGCAAGGGGCTTCTACCGTTGCCAAACATGGGGAACAAAGGGATCAACCCAGATTAGACACCTGCATACCAGACACCAGGGGGTGATGTCCCGTAAGGAAACAGTTGAAGCCGAGCTGTTTGGTGCAGGAAGAGCAAAGGGAGACTATAGTCACAAAAGCTCTGACCAGTTGACAGCTCACTAGCTGACCAGGATTTGTCACATCTCTGGTCTACACAACTGCCCGCTGTTGTTTTTTGTCATAATACTGTTTGTTGAGCAGTGTGAGCCTATATCAGAGACAAATATAGACTCAACCTGACAGGACTGATAACATTTACAATCTGCTGTGTGCTGTGATGTTGGCAACGCTGAGGCACACAGATGTCATCTTGCAGGGGGAGCGCTGGGCTGCACGCTGTCTGTCACTGCTGTAAGCTGGCTGTTTGCCACAAGTCATGTGTCATGAGCAACCCATGACACACTGCTAATCAGGACGTGTAATGTAAAATAAATAGAGTTTTCTAATGAGACATTAACCCTGAAAAACGCATGTAATTGGGCCTCTGGTGCATGTTGCGCCCACAGAATCCTGACTATCTATCTTATTCCGAGCATGTCTTCTCATGTCATGCCAGGCATCATATAGCACCAGATCCCTGATGTCTCACAATCCGCCTTTTACACACACAGATGCACATGCATGCACCCACACACATAGCCTCATAAAATATGCTCTTCCACACATACATCCACACAAAGGGGCTGTCCAGTATGTCTCAATCTGGCCAGCGTCAGATAACACGTCTAGTGAATAGTGAGTAAGGTGGCGAATGCTGATAGTGCTGTCAAGAAGCAGAAAGAAATGGAACCTGGTCAGTAGTATCCACATCTATCTATAATGTACTATTTCATATGGTTTAGAAAGCACACAAAAGGCTATTCAGCCCCCCTTCCATCCCCCCACACGCACACAAACTTGCCTTTCCCTTTGCAAGGAGGCTCTACAACACTTCAAAGGAACTTTGCCCCCAAACATCACAAAGCAGCATGATACAGCCTGACTGCAGCAGAAATGCTGGTGTAGAAGAAAACTCTGTAGTCTTTGTATAAGGCTTCCTCTGGGAATGCTGAGGAGGAACAAGATTGGGACTGAGACACAGACGTGACAGATGGAGATACTAAAGGGAAAAAAAGTGCTGTGAGGGTGAGATGAGAGTAAGAAAGAGAAGTGACAGTGAAAAACCAAAGAAAGCTAAGGGAAATGGTCAAATTTAGAAAACACACGTAGTGGGTGAAAATAAAAAGAAGCACACAAACAAAAGATGTGGCTGATGATAAAAAAAAGTCCAGGAGAAAAAGAGTCCTAGATACAATAGTCAGCTTTGATACTGAAGGCAAGAAAACATAAGTATGAGTGTCTGAGGTGAACTTTGGAGTGAGACATAAAGAGAGTCTTTGTAATGCAGACTGAGATAACATGAGAAACAGGAGACCAGGAACAGATTGAGAGCAGAACAGCTTGAGGTACTTCTGCACGGCCAAGGGAGGATGTCATATAGCTGGAGATGGGGGAAGGGAGTCCGGGCTGCATGCCGAGGCTGCCTTGTTGGCGCAGCTCCTGGCTATGAGGTGCCCAAGCTGGAATGCGGCACCCCTTGTCTACATCAGCTGATCCTTCAGAGACGCCTTCATAGAGCTGCAACGGTCAAATGGAAAGCACACAGCAGAATGGCCGACTGTTTTCCACAGACCTCCCACAGAACAGGGTCTCTCAGACTGAAATCTCCACTGGAGTCGCAGGATGGCTGGATTTGTAATAAATTTTAAATTGTCACCTCAGTCTGCCACTGTAATTTGAAAATAAATGATATTTAAGCACAAAGGTCCGCCTAAGAGGCAACAAATAGAACAGTGCCTTCTGAATAATGAAACACCTTTTGTGTGGTATCCCAAACAGGACACACGGGAGCTCTCATTGTGCTCATTGTCCTCCTGTGCCATGCGTAGGAGAGGAAGCCCCCCTGCCAGGTGGCAGGTTCTGGGCAAAGGCAGGGCACTGGCACAGAGCACTCGAACATGTTCCCAAAACAGGATTAACACAGCCCACTACCCACAGAGGTCCAGCGCTAGTGTTTGCTCTTCATTCTACCCAAACAGAATAATCATCATCCCTGCATGCTTGGCCGATAAATGTGGAGATTTTTGAAAACCAGAGAAGGAGAAAATCAGATGGAAAGACAGAGGGAGACAGAGAAACAAAAATGAGAGAAGAAAAAAATTCCAGGAGAGAGAAAATAGGCCAGCCTGTCGGGTAGCAAAGCTTCCACATGACTTTGATTTGAGAGATAGACAAGTCCAACTTTGAGGTTTCACGAGGTGCACTGCACGTGTGTAGATCTAATTTGAAGTGAAACTGTTGTGTGACTTGTTTTGAAGGTAAACAACACACTGAATGAAACAAATGAAACAATGAAACAAATCCATACTCAATAACAAACAATTAATGACTAATTTGCATATGCTTTCCTATTGAAATTCTCTGTTCTTGGATTCATTTATGTTGCAAGAACAGCCACAGGGAAAATTGGTTACTCAACATAATCTTTTCTTTCATATTATAATCTGCAGATTATAATATTTCTTCAAGTGTTTGATGACTAATCTTAATACAGTACAATCAGGTGGATTAACTAAAGGGTTAATAGTACTTGCTTGCCTTGAAGAGTAAACCTACCTCAAGACATAAATTAGTACACGTCAGTATGGATTCACACAACCTTTTCAAAACCTTAGCCCTATTAGTTACATAGTAATACAACAAATATGCACTTCCCAGCAGGAGGTGTGTTTACTGTTTGTGTTAAACCCCCCGCTGACAGAGCAAATACTATCAGCGCTGAACAATGTTATCCACTAAACAACTTGGTAGCCAAAACACTCTGATGGCTATACCCAAACATGTCCAAGCACACTGTATTCTGATTCCTCAGGGCATTTAAGGTTTTCCCAAACATACACACAAACCAACCAGTTGGTGCTATATGTCATATGTCAAACATGCAGATCATACGAAGGCTAGATACTACACTAAAGACACATGTTCTTACCTAAATGCTGTGAAAACCACTGCGGCCAACACAAGTCAGTGATTTTTTAACAATGCTTTTTTGTGGAAAATAATGTGTGATAACAATAATTGTTCACTTTCAGGGACGTGTTCGTTAATTAGCCAACCAAATGGTGCCTCTTTCGGTCACCTACTGTACTCTCAGCATATCCTGGACAGTTGGCCTACATCACTAAGTGTGGTTTATGGAGCACACAAATGCAGTAAATCCATTCCCTCGACAGAGAGCAGCTGACCTACAGTGGTCAGCTGGGTATACAGTATCTTACACCCTATATACAAAAATATGCACATTCAAAATCTGCAGGCAACGAGAAAGACTGAACTGTTGTTGGCAATAAGCTTCATCTGATCTACCGTACAAGTGAGTATTCTTTGACCCATTTCTTGTGTGAAACTTAAGGTTCAACTGATCATTCAGCAGTTCTTAGAGTTATAGTTGTTGGATACCACTATCCTTTGGTATCCGTACAGGAAAATTTAAGGTAGTGTAAATTCTGAAAATCCACCCCAGGGCATCAACTATCCGCTATGGTTACCCAGTTTCAAGACATCACAGGCTGATGAACACCTAGTTTTCTGATATTATTTCACACACATAAATAAAATGTCATGACATCATTGCGTGTGACATAGTTTAAAAGTCTGTCCCTGGACAAGCCTGAAAATAATAGTCATACAGAAAACAAAGTAAACAAACTAAAATGAAAGTAAGTTTGGAAGTCCATTAGGTGTTTCTGTATTTTTTATGACCACTGAATTAAATCATTGCCTGTAATGTGAAAGGGTTGCTAGTACAGCCGCTCCCACTGAGAATTAACCTTTGAATGTGATTAATTTGACTTAAAATGTCACTGCATGTAGTACTGCTGAGAGGCTTTTAAATTCTCTGTTGCCAGGGCTTTTAAGAAAGTGATTTGCATGGGGAGAGGAAGGGGTGGCTGAAGAAATAGGTTCTCTGTGGCTGTTTTTAAGGTTCTGCACTAAAGAACTTGCTGCTTCTGCGGATGAGCTGCAAAATGCCAGTGAAGGCGGCGCTTCATCCGAGGCTCAGTGGAGCACAGCAGCCAGATGATGAAAGGCTTTATTCATACGGAGTGACAACAAATAGATTCCTTTCCAGCTACAGTTCTCTGAAGCTCCCCTTTGAGGACAAAGGACAAAACATTTTGAATGCCACCATCCCATATGACCCGAACTACCATGTACAAATGTTAAAAATCTCATGGACAAGGCATGACCATCAGAACAAAAACCAAAGACAATTTGCATGCCTAAAAGCTTTTATCATGGCAGTTCAGCTTTGGTATCAGCTGGGGAGCAAGATATATGCAAGTAGGATTAAATTAGCATATTAATATACTAAAATGCAAGTATGCCACTGCTGTGGAAGCTTTTTGGAAGCTATTTAAACTTCACATCAAAATGGCTCACATGTAGGAGTATCACATGATTATATTTTCCTCTGCATTAAAGCATATTTTTGGCTGATTTTACAGTTTCCAAACTGTGTCATTAGCATGTCTGTATATGCATTGTAATATATTTAGTTATTTACAGTCCATTCAGAAAAGACCAAGGCAATCTGTTCCTCTCAGAGAAAAGTATGAGAAGTTCCACAGGTTCAGTGAGAGACACAGCAGAGGGGAGGAGTGGAGGGGGCTCAAGAATGCACACTTTAAAAAAAACAAAAACTCTGGCTAGACGGCACCATCATCACAGCAGCCTTTGCATCAGGAATGAGACAATGGAAGATTCCTGGAGCTCAAAGCTAAACTGAGATGGTAGAGAACAGATGAGGTGGAACGCTAACTACCATATCATGCTTTCTTTCTTTTAGGGTATATGCTAATTTGCTTTTTTAGATACTCTCATGTCTGTGTGAATCTACAGGCAGGGTATGATTAGGTTAACTTGGCGTGAAGACTAGAAACAAGGGGAGACAGCTAGCCTGGCTCCGTCGGAAGACGAAAAATCTGCCAACCAGCACCTCTACAGTCCTGGAGTCTTGTCATTGCCGTGAGGTTGCCAGGCAACAAGAGACAACTCACTGCACTGGTCACTGCACCCAGCCAAGAAATAGTCCTGCACATAACCCCTGTGAAACCACAACTTGTCATTTATACACTTTGGTTTTTGTGCAGAATATGATGTGTTTATTAGTGAGCTTAAGAGGTGCTAGTAGGTGGACTAGAACCATACTACCTTTGGACAGAGCTAAGCTAGCTGTTTCCCTGTGTCTGCCATATGCTAAGCTAAACTAACCAGCTGCTGGTTGTAGCCTTATACTGAACAGACAGTTGGTGTCAATCTTCTCATCTAACTCTCACCAAGAAAGCAAATAAGTAAATTTTCCAAGACATCGAACGATTTTTGTTTTAATCAAATTAACTGTCTCTCTATCTGGTGAGCTTTCCATGTTATATCCTATGTCTCTTGTATTATCAGTCTTTTTTTTTTCAAGGTAGCATGATACAGTTAGAAGTCAGGTCATGTGCGGATGCAACGAGACTTAGGCCCTTACAGCACCATTTCCCCTGGCTAGCTGAGAGCGATGATAGCTTCACAACGTAAACATATCCCTACAAACAGGACAGTTTGGCCACTGCTTCACTCATTACCCTTCCCTTTCCTCCTGATATTTCTCACATGAGGAAAACAGAACCATGACAACTGCCTCATCAGCTTCCAACCGTTTCATTAGTGTTTCAATTACCTGGGTGCTGACAGTTCGTGTCCCATCTGTGGCTTCCACCGTCAGGTTGTAATTTGATTTCTGCTCAGCGTCCAGGGGCCGCGCTACAATCAAGGTTCCACTGGCCTTGCCCACGTCAAAGCGGCTGTCATAATTACCACCTGTGGAATTATTTTTTATACAAACAACAAGGAAGGATGAAAGATTAGTGACAAATCATCGCCTAGCTGTGTGCATGTACCAAGATTACACAGAAACTAAATGGGGGTACTGAGATGGACATACACACATCAATTTTCTGCTGTCCCACTGTTGTAGATAATGACGAACAGATACATTCATGTTGATGTTGTTAACTATCTGTATAGATTTGTTGTTTATCTAAACATTACCCACATAATAGCTACTTATATAGTATACTGTGGGTGTTAGGATTAATCATATAAGTAGCATGGATGCAAAGTGGTGAATGTATAACAATACAATATACACTGTACTAAATTATTCTAAAATCTCTATGATAAACCATACAACAGTGGACACTAAATAGAGCTCTGATTCACACAAGGAGAGGTGGTTTTCCTGGTTCTCATGAGATTCTACATCAGGTCACAGGTTTAAGATGAACAATGTGGCACAACATGAATCCAGTGGCACAACACAGTTCAACCACAGCCAACAGGCAGCACCAACAGACAATGTACGATGATCTCTTAATACAGCACAGCCTATTAGAAGATCCCAGCAGCTACCTTCTGCTGTACAGTTGTGGTCACAAGCCATCTGAAGGATGTAAAACATCTCAGTATCCTCTATGCCGTCTTGCAAAAATCCAACCAAATAGAACATTCCAGAGAAAAGAGGAAAGCATTGGCAGAGCACAGAAAGAGAGAAGAAAAGAGACGTGTCAGTCAGACATTGATTAGAGGGAGGACAGGCTGGGAGGAAGGGTGAAGAGGCAAGCATTTCTGAAGAGTCAATTTAAGTCTTCTCATGCACATAGTGCTTAGCATAAGTAAAAATACATTCAAGAGAGGATGAACTACTTTTTAACACTTCAAAACCTAGTTTCCAGTTAAAATCATAGGGGAATATACTGTTTCTCAATTGCCTTACACAGGAAAGTTGGGTTTATATTTATTGTTTTTGACCTGCCACTGATTCATGATACAATTCTGTTATCTAAACTGTTCTACAATAGCAGACGGCAATTACTGCAGAGGTAGTAAAATTGAGGAAACCAGTTAAAAGTTTTCAGACTGGCCAGTAAACTGCATAAAATATAGGCTGTAATCCTTCATTTATGTGTGTTTAGGCTAATTAAGAACTTACAGCTATGGCCATAAGCTATAGCCATAAAACCTACATAAGACTTAAAAATGCAGGTACTGCAGTTTGCCTTTATATAATATTCATAGGAAACACAGCATCTGATCTTTAAGAAAATCCATTTGACTATTTACAGTGCATGATTGTACATGACAGTATATTGAGTAATAACTTAATTTACAATTGAATACATTCAAATATGTAAGGTATATTATTACTCCATAATATTTAAGGTAGCTTAACCACACCATGAAATCCACTCCAAAACAGAGATGGCAATTACTGCTGCCCTGCTAATCTAGTTAGCTTTAGCTCAGAATCTGGCTTTTTTTTTCCACATCATGATTGGATTTAGCAAAAGCCGCATTTCGTTATATAAAACAATACACTCAATTACCAAGAAGTTGGTTCATCAAAAAGGATATTTTTGAATGATTGATTACCACTAGGGAAAAACAGCAAGTCAAAGGCTAGCTGTAGCTACCTTTCTGGCTACCATTTCTACTACAAAACTTACCAGCTGTTAATGTTTTTTCATTAACCGAGCCATATCACACACTATGTTAGTCCTTAAGTATGAGAGTTTTTCTATCTAAAAAGCATTTCTATGACACAACATTTCTACAGTACGCATGCATACACATAATGATAGAGATAGATGCATGTGAAGGAGGCAGTACCTGTGATTTCAAACCACACTGGAACATCAGAGGATTCTGTGGCGACAACGCCCACCATGTGCGCCACAGGGTCGCTTTCCATTACGGAGAAGGTGAAGGGGGATTCCTCAAAAAGCAGGGGAGCTGCATCCTCTGGCACTTCTGGTTTAGGAATCCACTCGATATGCAAACGACAAGTGGAGGATTTCTGAGGACGTCCATTGTCGACGGCTTTAATCTGAGAGAGAGGCAGAGAATAAAAGACTGTGTTACACACTGTTATGCAACATTTTTGTTGCAAATGAGCTTCTGCGCAGCTCTCTAACGGATCTAAATGTAAAGGAAAGAAAGCGTGATACTTAATTCTTACGATAAAATAAAGCAATAAACCCTATTAACTTTTAAACACAACAGATGCATAAATAGAACCACTGATTTGTGGCACAAATCCACAGAATGGGTTGTATTTCAATCGTAAAAGCATTTCCGTACTCTGAGCTGTCCACATGGCAAGAAAACCTCGTACTCAGACTGACAAAACACCCTTTGTGTGGCGCTCTTTTGTGATTCCACCTTTTGTCAGGACTTCAATTACTGTAAACTGTGGCGAGTAGTGTCGTCTTGCAGCAGCACACAAAACTTTTTAGAGACATAAATCTGGTTTAAACCACTTTAGGTATCACCAACGAGTTATCGCTGCAGTTTTGAGAGCCAGCTGAGATAACGAACCGAGAGCTGAATTCTTCTCACAGGTGGAAGACTGATGGATAATGGTAATTTTCACACAGATAACACATAGTGTAATTCACAGACATTCTTCAAAAACTGTCAGTACGCTGAACATTGTGACAAAATTGACAAAACCAACCAAAGTGGCTCTTAATAACCAACACAGCTATAGAGTCACAGGAAAAAAGCAAACATATATATGTTCAGAACAGCTCCCTAAAATTTCAAGTAAATGCTTTTTCAAGTAATTGTCTTCTACACTTGTGGTCCACTTAGCTTTCGATCCGTCTTACAGAGACATTTTTACTGCATTTTAAACACAAGAAATGAAAAAAGGGATGAGAAACAAAGGGGCTAGAAAACCTGAGAGGATGGGGAGGTACAATAAACAAGCATCTGTTGTAAAGTTTTGCTGCTCACTGAGAGACTATCAGGCTGAGGACAGGATGAAGCCCAGGGATTAGAAACTTACTGTGAGAATGTCGTATTCTCCGGCGGAAGAGAACTTCTTGGAGGACACCAGGCCGGTCTTGGGCTCGATAAAGAACTTGCCATGTTCGTCTCCCTCCTCGATACTGTAGGAGATTTCGGCGTTTGGCCCCTCATCGCGGTCCGATGCAATGACTCGGTACACCGGGTCTCTCTTCATGGCTCTCTCTTTCTCTGGCCTCTCCCGCTCAGGTAGTTGGATCTTGTAGATCTTCTCCAGGAACAAAGGCCTGTTGTCATTCTCGTCAAGGACTTGGACGATGACGCGGACGGTGGTGGATTTAGGGGGAACGCCGTGGTCGGTGATTGTGATCTGAGAAGACAGAATAAAGACTTCAGACCAAGAAATATATAGACTCAAGGGCTTAGGGCTGACAACAAGGATTATCACACTAATAATCCACAACATTATCATACTCAGTATCTCTTATCATTTCAGCTCACAATGCCACTATTGTTTTCTTTTAGATATAGACACAGTAAAGACCCAAATCCCTTCAACAGTTACAGTGTTAAGAGGAGGCAGTGAATAATGCCAGCAATATCACTGAACGTTATATAAAACTATCCTGGGAATTTGTAAAGATCAAGACACTCCGTTGCGAAGTCATCATTCCAGCGCCTGAAATTAATCAAAGAAAAGATAAAAGGGAAAGCATGCTTTTTCCCCTTCATCATCCTTTCATTTCACTTCTTAAGTGGAGTTAACTGGCAGCCAAAATTAAAGGCAATTCCCTCTGAGAGTAGCTGTCGGGGGGGGTCTTTTCTAATGCACATTCTTTACTTAACAAAACAAATACACATCAGTAACAGGCTGCTATACACTGCTCTATAGCCAGCGACTCGTTATTGTCTTTATCTTTTTAACCTAATAATCTAATCTCTACAGTATGATGATTAATTTAGTCAAACACTTAAGTCATAAAATACTCAAAAAACCTCCAGCAGAAGAACACAAGACTAAACTGGATTTTATGCACTCTATTTGCAGCCCTGCTGGAGAGACAACTTTAATATCAATAATTCTGGTCCCTTGATTGTGCGATTGTTTGATTCAAACCAGTTTTGTCTGGTTGGATATAAGCAGTAGCACCACACTACAAGGGCTTTCAGATTCTTGAGCCCCTATTTTAGCCTAATGATAATAATTCTAAAAAATCAATTTTTTTGCATAAAGGTAAACCTTCTGAAGCACCCAAATCTGGTGATTTGGCAGCATTGTGGGGCAGAATCACCTTACCTTTCAGTGACCGCTTTAAACACAATTAGAGCAATTGAGGACATTTTCTTAACCCTTAAGATAATACTGGACCCTCTGTTGCCTCTGAGGAGTTACAGGTTAGAGATGGTATACTCAGGTAAACATGACTTTTTTCACCTGAAATCTTTCCTAATCTGAAATATCATTTACTATGTTTGCCTGTGATAATGATAACAGTAGGTTGTATGGCTGGTACATGAACAACCCACCAGAGCTAATTATTTTTAATTAGCTGCAACCTCTTCATACTGTTAGCACCAGCTGCAGTGACTCTGCTGCTGTGTGTCAAACTGGCAAAAATGACTATGCACAGCTAATAAACATTAGGACTGCCCTCAACTAAAGCCTAGGGGGCTTTTTTAAACTCCAGAACTGCTCGGCACAAAAGACAGTGTCGTATAACTGCATCATTAATGAAGCCTTAATTTAAGTCTTGACATCAAATGTTACTCGTGGCATGCTGACGCTTTGTAATTTGTGCCATTATTTAACACTCTGTTGTGTCCTCTGTCATTTGAGTGTACAGTTTGAGGAGATTAATCAAAAGCATAGAGCCCTACACTGACCTAAACAAACACAATTTTCATATAGTTCCAGAAAAACGGGCACAAGGGTTGTTATGGAAGGGATATGAGCATTTCTAGCCACAAAATTCAGTAGAAAAATACCATAGATGGGCAGGACAAATGTCACAGTCATTTAAAACCATCTGCTAAGTGCTTCACTAAAAACAGTCAGGAGTCCAGGGCCAGGCACACACCATTTGGTGCCATAGTTTCAATTACTAAAGTAATGTGTTTTTGTTTTTCTCACAGTGCCTGCAGCTGCCCGTGCTATTCACATGAGCAGAATTAATTAAATGGGATGAAAAGAAAACTGAGTGTGAATGTCTCTCTCAGGGAGGATATGTTGGTGCCTATCCTGTGCTTTATAATGAAAATTTCCAATATGATCATATGAGCTTTTTGGTCCCATACAGGCATAAAAGTATAGAGCCTGATATCACTAATAATCTAGAATACTCTGAAAAGAACTAAACAAAAATGATTGAAAAAACAACCCAGTGACCATGTTAATGCACAGCACCTAATCGCAACCGCTGTGTTTGTGTGTGTCTGTATGCACTCACAGTTATCTATCTATCACCACATCCCTCTCTTTGGAACATTTTCATCAAAAGCCTTTGTTTGGTAATTAGGCAAACTGCACAGGAAGCGTGTCTCTTTGCGTCAGTACTGAACTGCTGTGAAGCTGCCGACTGAGAAACTGAGACAACTCATTATGTTCTGATTCGCTGTTGCAAAACTTTTTGCTTTTTCTGACAAACCATATGTAAGTGATGTGGATTTAATGCATTCAGTGTTAATTAAAACAGCCTGGGAGTCAGGATCAACTGTGTGCAATTGTGTAAGATTGTCACTATATAAAAAATGGCATATGTTGATTGCTGTTTGTTATAACACTGGGGGGATTTAAGTTCCACACAGCTGTTTAAATAGTGCTCAACTTGTATAGTGCAACTCTTATTTCAGATACATACATTTCAGAGGAGACACTGTACCTCTGCAACAAATGTTAAATTACATAGAGAAAAAAGACAATATTCCATCACCAGATTGCTACTAGAATGATTCCAGTGTGAATTTTAGTTCATACTGCAGTTTGTACTGTAGTTTCTCCCTTCGACTCCATTGCGCCTGGAAATATTTGGTTAAAAATGGCTATACATTAGCTTTCTAAATTTCATCAAAAAATGAATTCTGTTCACAGTTTTTATATAAACTTGTCACTTTTTGCTTCTCATGTCTGAAGAGTTGCCAATTCTCTCTGTTTTATATAATTGTAAGCTAAATATCTGCGTTTGGAGCACCGCAACAACAGAGCACCAATCTAAAAATGTGTCTTGCCAACTGCATGCTGCAATAGTCTCCAGACAACAGATGTGAGCAGCTCATTCACCTCTGCTTCTCCATTAGAGTGTGTTCCCTACTGTCTCAGGCCTCAATCAACAGCATGTCCTGGCATGTCCCACTTTTGCTATTTACCCACTAACCCCCTCCCCTCCCCCCTTCTTCCTGGGACAGAGGCCTCTCATCCTGCCGCTAGAGCCCACACAGACCATCGAGAGCAGCTTTGCTTTTTCTCAAATTCCCCCACTGGCTTTCTGCCTTTAGCTCGCTCTCTCTCTTTCACACGCAGGCACACGACCAACTACCAACCCCCATCCGTCTCATGATAAAAGCTGGAGCCCCCCTGCGCTCCCTCCACCTCCTCTTGGCATTTGGTGCAAACAATGCTGACACAGCCCCCACCCTAATTGCTCCACATGTTCCACATTGCCCCGCATGTTTCGTTTCTTCTTCTACAACAAGCTGGTACAAAAACTTCAACACCAGCTAGGACTTCAATTCGATTTGTTCTGCCGGCACCCATTCCACACACACAAAGGCATGTGCTCACACATATATTCTTCTGAGTCATGATTAACCCTTAATTAGCTGCTCTGAAGATACACTGAGGTGTGTGTGGGTGTGGGGAGATCTAAATTGTAGGGTTTAGGGGGTCTGTGCTGCTCTATAGCCCAATAAAGTGCTTCCTGCTGGATTCCCAACAACCAGTGACCAACACTTGAAAACTTCTTAAGTTGCCATGGTTACACATCTCTTCTCAGGCTGTGTTCACGCAGCCACTTTCTACCTATTTAGGTCAAATGTTACTTGCTTTAAATTATCCCCCAACTCATATTTAAATTAAACAAGAATGTGCAAGAGGAACTTTTAATTAGTTATTTTCCTGGAAAATTGCAGTTCTTTCTGCACTGGACTACAGTATCTGATTAATGATAGTAAGCTCTGGTAATAAACATTACACAGAAAAGCGAGAATATCAGCATGAAGTGAATAGGGCTGTTGAATCTGGCATAACATTAAAGTGTAACAGAGTTTGAGCTAAGTGTTTAATGTGGTTATTAAATGTCTATCTGGAGGCATTTTATCAAATGAGACAAATGAACAACATTCATGAACTCGGCTTAGGCGGGAATTTGCTTTTTTTTTGTTAAAGACACAAAGACTTTGCATCAGACATTAATTTCAACCTAGTAATTCAACAGCTTTCAACCACATGTTGGAAGTAGCAATTCTACGTCTACAGCAAACCGCTGGATGGAGGAGCTTTGGGTTTGCGTGGGAACCTTTTTCTGACCCTGAAATCCAATAGTCAAAAAACGTAAGATTCAATTGTATTTTTTTCCTTCCAAACTTCTTTTACAACTTCATTCATCAGCTAAAAGTTTCCCTCCAACATTACAGTCTTCCCTTAATCCCCACTTTCATCCCTATCATTTACTCTCAGTCCTGTAATGAAATTAGCGTAGCGCAATGTGCAATCAGAGTATGAAATACAACACTGCTCTGGCACCAGATGCACCAGCATTAACCGTCACCCAGTGATCACTGAATTGTGTAACTTCTAACAATAATTAAAAGGCGTCCAATCTGCTCTCTTGTCAGCACCGGGAACACAATTAAAACACCCATTATCAACCGTGGGTTCTGTGGTGGGGGAGAGAGGGAGGGAAGCATCAGGAGAGAACAGAGCTGAGCTCAATTAAAACCCACAAGTTTAGACACTGGCCTGTTGGTTTGACAGCAGCTTCCTGTCCCGGCTTGCTCCATCCACGAGACGGAACAGTGGGAAAGAACAAAGGAACAGTCACCAGGATCTCCTACACGCCTCCCACCTCTCCCTCCCACCCCATCCGGAAATCAGTACAAGGAGAACTTATTCCGAAAAGGACACTTCTTGCATATTTAACAAGACTTGTTTTTGTTGGCAACATGCGGCACTCGGCCAAGGTTATCAGAAAAAAACTTAAGTTCAGAAACAGAAAATCTCCTTTTGAACTGTCAAACTTAACAAGTTGACCTTTACGGTTTGTAACTACCATGTTATAGAAGAAGAGGCACACACTGCCCCGTCTCCATTTCGTTGAGTTGAGAATTAGTCAAAATATAGTGCTTACCTCAAGAATGTGCTCATCTTGTTGTTCTCTGTCCAGTCTCCTTGAGGTAGTTGTAACCAGACCTGTTAAAGACAAACAAGTGACATAAATTTTGTATTGTTTTATTTTATATCAGCAATTCTAAACTCAAAACCAAAACTATCACTGAAAATGCCATAGCAGAGCTCAAAATATAAATAGGCCAGGTCAAAATATCAGTATATGCAGTAGTATATGTTGACCAGTCAGTAACTGCAGGAGAGAAATGTCAAAGATATGCTTGAGGTCATTTCAAGGCAATGTCTCCACCATGTAGTTCAGAGAGTTAAAAGTGTTTTAGCTGCAAAAATCTCCTTGTCAGAAATTTTATGTTGTAATGTTGATATCACAATGGGCCTACTATTGTTTAGCAAGTTGCCAGACAAACTAAACCGCAAGTTCTTGTCTTCTTTTCTTTAAGAAACCAAAGAGACACTCTCAGCAAACACTAGGTCAGTGCAAAAGGGCAGAAACAATATGTGATTAATAAAACTCAAAAACAAAACCCAACAACAATAACAATCCTCCCACTCACTGCTGGGTGACATAAACTGAACTCTGCTGGTTATCTCATCAGTCACCCATGAGTTAAGAGTCTGCATCTGGAGGAGTGCTATGCCTGCAGGTCTTCCCTGTTTTTGGTCAATCCAGCTGCCAGACAGACCACCACACTGCCTTACATATGTGAAATATCACAGAGGTCTGCAAATAGCGCCCAAACAGCAGCACAGCCTTGACACCCTGCTTTTAGTTCTTCCACAAGCTGACTAAACAGACAGCCAGTCAGACATAGCTCAGAGTCCGGAGTCCTTTTTGAAACAGAGAAAAGGAAACTTCAGAAAAGATCCGGCTGCTAGTTGAAGTGTTTTAAGGGTCTTTTTGAGCTCTATCACTCATTTAAAGTAGGAGGATTGATGTCGTGTGACATCAATCACACAGAGGGGACTTTGTAAAGCCAGGCTTTGGAAAAAAGTAAAAATAAAACAAGCTTGTGTTCCTAGCTAATCCCATTTTGAATCGCATTCACAAGCAAAGGAAGAAAAGAGAAGAAAAGGAGGGAAGGATACTGCTACACGGCTACATTATAAGCAGCGTTCTGTTCTCACTCCCAGTGTAATTGCAACTTTGCAGAGACACCGAGTGTAGACATGCCAGCTTCAACCGCACCAGAGCTGTCTGCTTGCCACACTGCGTCTGATTAGCATAAAGCAAAGGATTTCCGAAACCCAAACCCATCAATGGCACATATGCCTGCAACAAGAATAGCAGGCCACAACTTACAGGTCCTGAAATAGCCCTCCCTCTGCACTGCAATTGAGGCATATGAGCGAGGCGCTTTTGCTCCCCTGTGTTTTATCATCTCCGTCTTAGGCTTTATTTAATCCTCACAGTGAGCTGGGAAGATAAAGGTCTACTGATATCTGGTAAGAAAAAAAAAAAGAGCACCAAACATTTCCTGTGGGTGTAACCCCTGTTTTTATTGGGCAACAAATTAAAATGTTAATTTTACACTGACGCAAAATAACATTCGCTGAGGGTGCAAATATGAATGACAAATCTAAATTAACACAAAGGGTAGACCTGCCTCTTCCCCTCTTTCCCAGTGCTGTTACATACAATATACCTCCTCACTTTGTGGAAAAGGGCGTTTCAACACTGACAACACAAATTAAGCTTAGTAAATTTATATGACCTGCAGGAATTCCTCTTTGCCATATTGTATGACGTCTGCTAAAAAGTTAGCAGAGGATCAGCATGGGTTACATGAGCTAGCGAGCTGTAGATTATTACCATCAAAGCTAATAGTTCTGCTGTGTCACATCAAAACAGACCAGGCTGACTAATTATTCATGTGCTTTAGCGAGGCTGGAGCTGATGGATGATAATGTTTTTAAGCTCCCCTGTGTGCCGTGTTAGGTAACTCTTCTCCCTGTACATGTATTATAGAGCAGAATACAGATGACAACATTAACCACACTGAGTCTAACTCTCTGATTTATAATTCCTCTGTAAATCAGTTGCCTAATCAAAGCCTGGCCTGGTATCATAACAGACACAATGTAAAGAGTGTGCTCTCAGTACAGAAGCATAGCAAGGCAACAACATTAGCAAAACCAATCAAGTCACAAAATGATTGGCCTTTATCCCATGCCCAGCTCTGGAGAATAAAAATTTGGTTTTAGCTCTGCCTTGTAAAGTCCCATTTCACAAATATAATTTACACCTTGATGCAGCAACAGAGGGTACACCGGAAGATAAGTTAATGACACAGGGAAGAACATTACTGTTTACCTTTTGTTTCTAGATACGCACGCTTGTTCAATAACCATATGTTTTGTTCCAGGTATAAACCCCCCACCCCTCTCTATTTCTCCACTTGAAACACAAATTAGCACTGCCACCTCCAGTCGTAAATAGGGATGGGAAATTGGAAAAAAAAAAGAAAAACTGGAACTGAAAAGTTATTTGGTCCTTATTTCATTGTGGTTAGGTGCGGAAGAAAAAATGGCAACAGCTTGAGCTCTCAGCATCCCTCAGGCAGAGAGCACGCTCAGATTTCATGAACTAAACCCTGCTGAAATCTCATTGTCCAAGAAGTGACACAATCAGGAAGGTGTTCGGTAAGGACTCCTTCCAGATACCATTGTGCCTTTGGCAACAGCGGGGCGCCGACCTTCTCGCAGCAGGGTGGCAATGACTCCTGTCAGCGTGTGTATTTTGAATACACATTTCAAATGCAGCAGGCCATCCTGTCATATAATGAGCAACTGCTTGTAATCCTTTAGTTTGTCTCAGGTTGCTGTTTTCAATCACATAAAGTGAGTCCCTTAGGGTTGGGTTTACCTCTAATAAAATTATTCTAAACAATTAATCAACTGTCAAAATAGCTGATTCAATCACTAATTATTTCAGTTCTATAACAGTCAGCACCACGGTTTTGGAGCATGGCTGCATGGTGAAGTAGTTTAAACCACACGCTCAATTTTAGTGCTCTCTCGCATTTTTAACATTTAAGTATTTTAGAATTTTGATGGAGCGTGAAACCAGCATCTACTTCAAGATGTAGAGATGTCTGAGATGAGAATCAAACATCTGAAATGCAAAAAATATGTTGCACATGCTGTGGATGAGTAGAAGTTATTTTTGAGTTGTGGATTAAACTGCCTTTGTTTGCTTCTGTTCCATTTCTGTCCGACACGCTGCCAGCTCGCTGCCAGATCTCTGACCACGGGACTCGCCTCCCACTCTAATATCCAAGCGCTGATATCACTTTCAGGAAAGAAACTTTTTTCTAAAAAAGCTAAACATGCAAAAACTAGAATCTATTTAACCTTATCCTGTATGGCTACATGCTCACCAGGAACGGTCCTCTCATGCAGGTCTTTGCTGGCTAGCGTTCCAGTCAATAAAGGTGCATACCTCTGTATCTTCACCTAAACGTTAAGGAACTGTAAAATGATTGGTTGGGAAGCCAGCGCTCACCAAAGGAGTCTGCACTTCCAACCCACAGCTTTTGTCACAACACACACATATACACTCACACACACACACACAAAAGCCATCCTCAGGCGTGGGCTGAGCTGGGCCGACAGTAATTATAGCCACGCTGTTTTGAGAGGGGGAGAAAAACAACAGCAAAGCAGCAGTGGCACTCTCAACCATGTCCTTCAGCGCTACAACCACTGCTCTAAAATGGAGGCCTGGAGGGAGTTCAGGAGTCCAGGACATTGTTGGGTTTGTTCATACCAGGGCATTGCCGCTGTGATTAGCAGCCTTGAGAGTGGCACACATATTTATGTGACACACATTTAGCTGTGACTCCAGACAATCGGGAATGTGCTGGGTGTCTGCAGCGGTTGGACTGGCTGTTCAATTTTAAAGTCCTTGAGATATGACAGAGAGCTTTGAAAATGCATTATTTAAACACTTGCTATTTCTCTTGAGTGGGGAAAATAAGGAACACAGACTGCAACATGTTCAACCCCAAAACAACTATGGCAGTATTCTCAGCTTCATTATGATTTAAGTGTCTGCCACTCGAGCCTAAGACAACACTGGGGACAGTGACTGTTTTCACTGCCATCGATGCTGTCGAATATCAACTGTGGTACACCAAAATCCAAAGGACTGTGGGAGTTTAAGAAGGGACTGGTACTTCAAAGTAGGAGCTGTTTGTCCCTTTCTTTATAACCGAGCCTCCAAGATGCTGCTGAACAAGAGCTACTGACCGTCCTCTGTTGCTGAGAAGGAAAGCAGTGCTTGGCATGCAATTTGAAAGACAGTGCAGTCCAAGAAATACCCTGTCCTGTCATCCAAAAACAAACAGAATTTAACAAATGCTACAAAGAGAGGCCATATAAGCTAATGCAAACACACTGATACATACTTAGGTTCTTTGTAAAAATGTGTAAAAAGGCATTTAGTGGGGAAGCATTGTTTACATTAGGATTGAGATGTCTCAGCACCTCACAGCTGCGAGGCTTATTTGTAATCTGAAAAGACAACCACGTCATGGAAGAGCTGGGACTGTAGGGGATTCAGGTTCCCAAGTGCTTGTGAAAGTGAATGTTATGTGGTGTTGTGTAAATGGATGGGATGTTTGGAAGCGGTGGAGCAGCTGAAGTGTTATAGTGCCTATGGTAGTTTTGACCTACATAAATTATTTTATGTACACATAAATTCTGGGAGATATTTAAGACATGACATTACAGAAATATGATATAAAGTATCAAAAATGTTGATATTGCTGGGTGATTTTTTTGGTTCTCATAGATACTGGTTGGCCTGTATATTCTTTTACACGTTAAAGAGTCTGCTTTAATGATTTTATGTTCTCCCGCACAGAATTTAGTGGATTCAACACTGATCATTTGTCATCTGTCAAATTCATGGACATGTAAAACCAGCCAAGTCCCATTGTTGTGCCTTAAGAATAAATCTGCAAGACCAATTAGATTGTTCACCCTCTGCCAATCAAAAAATGATAAGAGCTGAGTTACGAAGTTCTGGGAGGGCAGATAAGGAATAGAAAATCAATTCCTCAGAGTTGCAAAACTAACATGGACAAGGACAAGCAGAATTTTTATTTGGTGATGAAGTTCTTAAGCAAATGTTTTAAGCGGTTTAGTCTGCTTAAAGGTCTGCATGGTTACACTAGCATTCAAAGCAGTGGATACATTTTGTGGCAAAACCAATTTTTCCCAATCAGCGCAACTCGATGATTCACTCGCTGAGGCACTTATTTTTTGGCATTGAATTAAACTGATTATTAGCAGGCTTGTTAGCTTGGACAGCTTGCAAAATGGTAGGGGGGAGTAAATAGCAAAGTAGATAAAGTCAAAATACGTTAAGACAGCTGTTATGCAATAGTGTACCCATCTGGCTAGCATCGTACAGTTAGCTTACGGCTACAGCGGTTCACCAACTGGCCCTGGGAGTAATCACTGGGTCACCAAACTTCTAGAACCAAATATTTAGGAAAGACACAAGGATGAATTTCACTGTGCCAACTTATGATGTGACCAGACATTTACATGGTATATGTCCATATGATCGGGAGTAAAGCCAACAACGTATTTGGAATTAAGTTGAACATCCACAAAGTACAAATACAGTGAAATGTATTGTTCCCTTCAAACTTGCACATACTGTTGTAGTCTACCCACTCTAACTTTGTACTGTTCATTTTTTTCAAGGTACTTTTAGACCTTCCACATCTAAAGCGCTTGCTTGTATGGTTCACTTGAGTAGGTGAGAACACACTAATCATATTTTGATGGGCACCAACAAGACCAACCTGGTCCATTAAACAGAGGCGTCTCAGAGCACTCCCACATTAACCCTTGAGAAGGAACCTTTTAAGTGATGAGACATTGAAAGTAAACAGTACACATTGTAAACTCACTGTGTAGTGATAGCGCAATGTTAGGAAAAGTGTTTAATCTGCTCACAAATTATCTCTGCATATTAGCTTGAGTTTATCTCACTTGACCTTCTTTTAACAGACAGATGCAGGCGATGCATCTCTGTTGTGATTGGTGTCAATACACTGTCTTTGCCACAGTTTCTTTAAACACCAGTCAAAAGTCTAATTAAAAGGTGTCACTTGATCTGTGATGATGGAATAGATGGTTGCCATGGTTACTATGCCTCATTTTACACAGATTAAAAGTACCAGCTAGGCCAAGTCTGTTTATTTTCTTGCTTTTAGGCCATGAGGTTGGTCACCTGGCACATCATGGTTTCGCATTTGCACATTAATTTGCCCAGCTTCATTTTTCACTCAACAGATCACAGCTCTCCTGTAGTGTTTTTGCTGAGTTGAGAGATGAGTAAACCTTTACTTTATCCCTCCTCCCAGCTGGAGGGAATGTCAGGAAAATCTTTACACAGAACTCGTGGGTGAATTTTCTTCAATCTAACGTTCATAGAGATCAGTCATGATTCAATGAAAACTTCATCCATTCTCAGTGCCAAGATGTTGTGAGACGTGGCCTTCTTTGCTCTTTGAAAGAGAGGGAATGCCAAATGTTTAAAACGATATCATGCCAAAAAGGCCCCAGGTTGAATTTGTTTCACAGATAGTGTGGTTAAGCTGAGTCTGAGCCAACTAAGCCGCCATGACCACTCTTTGTAGTTTGAAGAGGAAAATAACCAATTTATCATTTCCACATTTTCTTTTCACAATCTCTTTTGAGAGCTGCGACAATTGTTCGGCCCCCAAATCACCGGAAACATCAGGAAGTTGTTGGAAGTATCAATTTCCTATCTCACTTCCCCTGATAGTTGTTGGGGCTTTCGTAAACCACTGATAACACCAGTGTGAGTGTGAGTGTGTGTGTGTGTGTGTGTGTGTGTTCGCTCTCCCAAACAGAGAAGGCGTTACTGAAAGTTGATATGAGCACCACGAAAAGTGGATGATTCACAGCTGCAAATCCTAGTGGCTGCTTTCCCTTACCTTTTCAGTCAACCCCAGGGATGACAAATGCACATAAAACCTGTCGAAGGTATCCAAGCTCGCCAAAGCTTCACCCACGGCATTCCTTTTCCACTGATGACAATGAGCTGCTGGCTTTAGACGAAGAAAGAGAATGGGCTAAAACTGTTCAATACCCAGTAAGAATTCACTTTGCATTATCTATCTTCATTTGGGTTTAACCACTGGAATGAAACCTGCCGTTAAAGGGCAAACATTATCAGGTACAGACAACTATATCCTATCCAGGGGTTTTCAACCGACTGTAGGTGCTCCAGGCAAAAATCTCATGTGCTGGGTCAACATAGACTAATGATAATTTAGTCAAAAAAGTCAATGGACAACACTAGGGCAATTAGAGAGGCTTTAGAAAGTACAAATACTACACATAGAGAGGTATAATAGGTACAGCAGGAAGCAGAGTAATGAGCATTCAGCAAGATAAGATACCTATCGCGATCTTTGTCCCAGCTCACTCTCCTTGGCTAAGATATGAATAACTTCCTGTGTGAGTGTGTGCAGTGTGTGCCTGAGTTCTGACTACATGCTCTGCCTGGTTGCCCTTTTCCTAACACATGCATGTTCTGGCATAAGAGCGCTGTTCAAAGTCCACTAAGTCATTGCACAGTAGAGGCATTTCAGAGAAGAGAGTGAGTGATTCACCAGGTAATGAACACAGCTCACTCTCCCACAGAAAAGGTGGGCAACTCATGTCAACAACCTCAGATGAACTAGCTCAGAGTGCTGACAACTCCTTTATAAAGAGAAAATAAAACTAGACAGCTAGTGGGCAGGCTGTCTCAAAAGCTGTATGTGTGGACAAAACATGCTTTTTTCTAAATTTACACCCAAGTAATAAACAACCTTTGATTGCCCTACAATACAACCAAGGTGTGAGTCTTTTTCCAGGAAGTGCAATTCTCTTTAGCCGCCAAACCAAGGTGCCTGAAGGAGACTGGAACAACCGCGGTCATGTCCGTGGGTGGGATGAGATCTGTGCCACAAGACAACTGAGCATTGGTTCGTCTTTTATAATTTCAGACCTGAACAGCACTATTCAAATTCACTGATCTCATACTGATTTAGAGCACATAATTCATATCCAGCTGACTGGCACAATTTTCACTCCATAAGGATCTGCCTCATTTTCTTCTCTCTCTTTTTCAATCCCCTCAAAAGCAAGGCTATATCAAGCTGTTGCGTTCTGAGCTCTCAGACGTTCTGATTGCCATAGTGTCTGCTAGAGAGAAGAGCTGGCCTTGCACTTTAATGACAAACTAAAGTCAGAACAGACAAAACAGCAGGACTTGTTTACTTGGCAGAAATAAAGTAGGCCTAAGCCTTTCATCCTGGGCTTTGCTGAGCCACCGTGGATCTGAGCGGAAAAAGGGCAACCAACGCCACCCAAGGCGTCAAGCAAAGCCTTCATATATGTTTGAAGCTTGACAGGCTGCTTGGAAAGCAGCACAAGGCCATAGCCCATGATAGAGGGCTAGCTAGTTAGCTTGGAACACATGCCTGAGGAGTTCCAAAACCCACACACAAAACATAGGCCTTAACGTCCTTTCCTTTTTCCCACCCCTTTGCAGAGCTTTGTAGATATGCCAAAACAGGGCCTATGCTTCCAATGCAATTTTAGAACATGTAATTACAGAGACTTGCATGTTGTAAATTTAAACATTTTCAAAAACCTGTAATATGCGGGTAAATGCCATACTGAGTTGATAATGTGGAGAGTTATCAAATCTGTTCTGATCTTGTTTAATACCGCAGATTTACATAAATAAAATAGAATTTGTAATCATTCCCATTTCTTAGGAAAACACTAGTTATGAAGGCTGCAGCTGTTTTAACTGGCCCTCTTCATATATCACTGTTTCTCTTGTATTCAGCGACACTTGGCTCCCTGTTTTCTCTTGTTTTCTCTCCCCACCTACCTCTCTACCTCCTCTCGCTGCCACAAACTTCAAAAACTAAAAAGACAAAAAATAACAAAGCATCCGAGCAGTGATTTAATGAAGTTTTCTTTGTCCACACCACTCTTTGTTGAACCTGACGCAAAGGCCTCTGGTGTCCCACTGATAAAAGTTTTAACATGCTTTGATATGCATGAATGGGTCTTATCCTTATGCTTCAGTGTCCTCTGTACCACCACATAAAAATACAGCCTGTTCTGCTGTACTGAGGTTCTGCCCACAATGGACTTGACCATAAGCTTCATAAATACTCTGTAATCCTGGGAGTAGGAAATATTTACTTCAGATATGTGGGGTAAGAGGACTTTAGTCAACTGCTGAATAAGTAATGTACTGTATGTTTACAATGGACAGTTATGATGAAATATCTTCCAAGGAATTCATCAAAATAGAAGCCGTCCTTTTGTGGGAAAAGAGAAAAATATACAGTCTTGCAGCAAAATGAAATACCAAAATGCTATGCTGCTCATTTAAGAGCGGCTGCTTCAGTGTAAACATTGCTTTCCAGCTCTGGTCCTGTATTATCACAGGTTACTTGTCCACGGAAGGACAAAAAAACTAAGACTGCATCTCAAGATATTTTCTCCACAGCTCTGGGTCTGACTACGTCGTTAACACAGCGTTATGTATGACTGCTTTGTTGGAAGATAAATATTCAATTTCCTAGGACTTTTTCTTTTCCAGCCTCACAGACTTGTTATCAGCATACATTCGTTGATCTTGTCATGCATACAGACAAAACATCTACCTTCTGTGTCCGCATACCTAAGGTTTCCCCTCTACCATTATCATTCATTTTTCTTTCTCTTTCTGTCTATTGGGGAATGCCCAGCATTGCTTGGAGGCTCGTTTGGGAGGCATGCTACATGATGAAACCTTATTTGGTCAGAAAACTTCACATTGCCAGTTCCAACCAAAATAACTCTAGTTTGTTGATGTGACTACCTTGGGAAACAGGACCACACACACACGTCAGGAAGGACAAATTGGAGCAACTGCTTCACTACCCATTCCTCATTTCAGTTTAATGAGCACTTGCATTTGAAGCAATCAGAGACCCGTGTGTAAGCTTGGTAAGAAAGAAAAACAAATTCAATAACTGGCACTTCAAGAGGCAGAAAGAGTTTAAGGATCTCATTTTGCTTCCTGTGATCTATGTTAGTCAAAATGGAAGTTATTCAAATTCACAGTAACTCAGGGCCTTGATTTCTATTTTGATAATGCCTCATCAGTGAAGTACACTTAATAGCTCAAATATAGAAGAAATTCTTCAGCACAATCACAGTCACATTCCGAGTCCAGAATTTAACGAGAATAAATCTGTAAATTTACAAAGTAGCTCTGTCTGTACATGGAGCCTCACTTTGCACCTATTACACGTATTTCTTCTGCTATTCAACTAAACATAGCCTGCTCCAGCAACTTTAAAAGAACCTAATGAAATATTAATCATCACACCATTTCCAGGGTACGCATATGAGAACACACTTTAGAGTGTTAGAGTGGAAAAACCCCTGTAGGCTCAACCCACTCCTGTCCTGGGTTAAAATATAATGTTCACACTGCTCCTCCTTTTCACCAGAAAGGAAACAGGAACCTCACAGAAGCACACCACCTTATCAGCCATACACTACAGTATATCCCAAAACCTAGCCCTGAGTCTCAAAGGATAATATGTAGAGCAATCTTTTTGCTACATTTATGACCTTTGGAGTAGCTGATGTGTCTAGATAAGCAAAATACATGTGGAATTTCAGGCTAAACTTGTTTATCATTAAATCCATCAGTTAGGATATATCTGATCCCTGTGATATAAAACTGCATAACAAGCTTTTGTTGTTAATATTTATACTTATGAACTTGTGGTTAGATAAACTGTGCACTGAAAAAGGTCCACTTTTTGAATCTAAGGACTGTGAGCTGATTTCTTTGTAGTAGTTAGAAATTTCTCTCTTAAGCTAGCAGCCATATTTAAGGTTGGCATTTGTCCTGGAATACAACATAAGCTCTTGACCCAGAGCAGGGACTTCCTGCCCTGAAGAAGCAATTTACAGTGACATGAAGTGCAATCCAAGTTACAGCAATCTTACCTGTCTTTGCATTAATGGCAAAGAAACCCTGGGGGTTGCCGCTTGTGATCCTGTAGGTGAGTTTATCACTGGCCTTGTCATCTGGGTCAACTGCATTTATCTTGATGATTGACACATCTTTAGGGGAGTTCTCCATAACAGACGGGTAGTAGACAGGTTCTGAGGTTTGCGGTGCATTGTCATTGACGTCCTGCACTTCAATGTAGACCTCGACGAAGGCAGAGAGCGGCACCACGCCACGATCCATGGCGTACACTGTGAGCCAGTAGTGAGGCGTCGTCTCGTGATCCAACACTTCTTGTGTTCGAATGATGCCTAAGAAACGAGGGACACATAAACAAACTCGTAAGTTTACATCATTTCAGGGAACAGTTTTATGTGCAACACATGCCCTGAGTCTCATATTACCACCTGCAGCATGAGTGATCTCTGAAATCAATTTCTGGCCATGAAGAGAATAGAAGCTTGAATACCAGCTGCCCCTGAGCAGGCAGATATGGGGGCTGGTTGAAGGCCTCCTCTACATGTCAAGGTGGTGTATTGACAACACTCAGTCAGTGCTCCTCTGTTTACATTCACTGGCAGGGAAGTTTCCTTACTGCCATGTGGGGGCTGTAGCCTTCAGCTGAGCAAACAAAGAGCTTTCAGAAACATGTGAGTCCTATAAGTTGACAATGGTTAAATGGAAGAGTGGGGGATGGGTAGATTCTGCATTTTGAAAGAACTAAAAGAGAATATATGAAAATGTAGGAATGACTGAGAGTATAAAAAAAGTCTAAAGCAGCATGCATGGAGAATAAATAGCACAAACACATTTTGTGCTGCTCTCCACTAATGCAAAAAACCTCTTAGTTTTAACAGTAAAGCACTTCTATTGGACATGTAAATTCCTTGGTCAGTGCGCTGCTTGACTTAAGTAATACAGCAGTTATAACATCTGTCAACACTATTTCAGATGCTTAAATGTTTGAAACTGACCAGCAGTGTCAGTGTTCTTTCTGATCTTTCTGAGGAAAAGCTAACAGCAAAGTTCACAGGAGTGAATTTGCTTTAGTGCTTTTCATCTGCGCCCAACCCCACTTACAAGCACTCACCAGGTGCTCAGTAGGTGCATTTAGACTGTAGAAAAGGGATAAGGGTGTGTGTGTGTATGTGTATGTGTGTTTAAGCAGTGGTAGGTATTTCAGCTTGGGGGAGAGGATGTGTGCACATGCCTTTGTGTTAGTTTGCTTATGAAAAGTGTACTTCACGTGTTTATATGCAGAATAATAATTGACCAAGGTGATATCCTAATTACTGCTCCTGTCATTTAACATTTGACCAGAGTAAACTGGAGGTTTATAGTGCTGAATACAAACAATCTGAACTACTCTAAACAGATACACAGTAATTATCCTTATTATTCCTTTAGTTTCTTCAGCAGAGTTAAATATGCTGAAAGAGGAGGTCTGGATAAAACAAAAGGCAAGGCCCTCAGAGGGCAAATGTGCTGCAACAAAAATGAGGAAGGAGCTGCTGATAATGCAGCTACAGTATAACATTTGGATAACTTGCACATGTGAGGTCCCATTATTTCAACAAGCACAAACTATAAGGCAGTGAAGGGCAACATAAACACACCAATATCTTCCAGACAATGGAAACACTGACAACCCTTATAATAACAGCCATTTTCATGTCTGTGTTATTTGCTATCTCTCTACAACTTTGATAACTGCGATGGAAATTTATAGCCATATTTGACTGTATTACTATCTGAAACCAATAAAAGTGAATTATGGCATAGGCACACCCGTATCATTACCAGGTATGGGTGTTGTCCACTTTCTGCAACGAGCCTGAATCTATTACAAACTTCCAGTCCCTGCTGGCCCAGATAAGGAACCTCCACAAAACCATACAGTAAACATAAGGACACATTTCAAAGGTTCGAGTAGTTTACATAGACCATCTCTTTGCTGCTGCTGCCTGTGTTCACACACTGTAACTTGATGAACTGCGATGACTGAGTGTAACTGAGAGCAGCCAAACCTCTTGCCTTTGGTAATGAAAAATTTCTCAGGGAAAGAGATAACACACCAAATAACTTGTCAGAAAAATCTCAAATTTAACAGAGGAGGGGAATTTGGCGGTACGGCTAATTTATTCTCTCACCCTGCTTTGCTTTAGCGTCCCTGCATTTTGGGCCTGGGATCCTCTCTTGTCATTAGTCATCATTACAGCTCTCTCACTTAAGCTTGAAGCATGTAATAAGAAGGGTAGTCAGGCAAGGGAAAATAGGTAGCTCCCTAGTGAATCCTGAAGCCAGAAGTCACATGGCAAAAACAATATAGGCCAGTGTATCAAGAATGCAAATTAGACAACTCTCTATAAGCAAACTAATGGTGTAAAACTGGCAATACACAAAGTTGGAAACACAACCAAACATTTGGAGATAAATTAAGATGAACAAATACAACATCATAATTTAAGCCAAATATTTAAATAAATGAAATAATTAAATACCATGATATTGACTAATTGATGCTTACACTGAAGCTGACAACTTGCAGTGGATAATAAAGATTGCTGCGGGAAGAAACATGCAGGTGACTGCAAATGTTAGACATAAATAAGAGATGCAAATGACTATGCGAGGCATCCTGACTGGAAACATTAAAGGATATGGGAATAAATGTTTCAGACACCCACAGAGAGAGAATTAGTTGAGAGGGAGACATTACATAGAGAATGTTAAAGATGAATGAGAAGGTGAAAATGGTTAGACAGGTTGGTGTAAGGAGAAGAGTTCCAGCAAAGCCGAGGTAGTCATGTGTGCACATGTACACGTGCTAATAAGACAAAGTACAAGAGAAAAGACAAACGGGAAAGTACAAGACATTTTTTGTGCTTTTTCCAAGGAGAGGCTCATGCTTGAGTGCTCATCTGTTTGACTGGCAGACACCAGCATAGCAGCACAATTCCACTTTCACCGGGGTCATGCTTTTTGCTCACAGTTCTTCGCCTTGTATCTATCAGCACAGAGGAGGGAGCCTCATATTTAACATTTTAAAAAGTTGCAAAATGAATACAGCTGCAGCTGCAAGATGAATGTTACTGTCCACACTTTTGCATTTTAAGAGTAAATGTCAGCGCCAGCTTGCACGCTAAAGAGTTTTTTTGTTCATATTTATCTCTGAAAGAGACTCAAAAACAGACCAACTTGACCATAAAGCATGTAAAATGAAAAAGTATCTGCCCTGGCCTTTGGGTGAATAGTTGCTAACAAAGCACATGAAAGATGAATCTGAAGAATTTAGTTGCCACACCCATCCCATATACCTAGCCTACCCAGTAAGGCAGAAGCAAAACCTGCCCTAAGGCCACAAGAAAAAAAAAACAGACTGTGCAACAGCCTCTGCCAGATTTGCTTTCCGCTTTTTTTCCTCTGCTCTTTTCTTTTCCCTCTGGCTTTGTTCTTCAAAGTTACTTGAGCACAGTGGCAGTGAGGTGGAATCTTCAGACAGCCAACAGATTCTGAGCTATCAAAACCAGCAGGTATTTTACATATACATATACTCAAATCAATGTCCTGCACAAACACACAATGGTTTTAATCTGTAACAATTTATAGTCACAGTAAATGCATAGTGTGCCACATTTTGGAGAGGGTGGGATTTGCTTGAGTGAAACTACCTGAAATTGTTTACTGCGTGTTACAAGTTGTCCAGTGAAACAAAGTGGAGGGCTAAATATAGTATACTATGGCATCAATTCAGGATAAAGACTCACAAAATCCAGTTTGTCTGACTTGACTCTGGAAACTTGCATTTGACAATCAAGCACTGACACAAAAAGTTGCGATTATGTGCAACCAGTTCAACATCTACTCAAGCTTCCTTGTTCATTCGGCAGCTGAAAAGTTGGGGCTTGCTTTGAACTACCTTTGTTAATTCCAATTACCCCTACCCCACATTCCTCAGCCTTCTCAGGCCTCTAGCTCACATGCTTACATAAACTTTCTCAGTGCTTCGCCCCCCCCTCTTTCCACAGCCTTGGCAAAATGCTTCAAATTCCACCACCACGTTGTAGGGCCTAGTGTAATAGAAAAAGTCCTAAACTAAGCTTCCTGTTACCCAGCAACTTAATATCACATCATCCCAAAGTTCCCAGACATCTGTAGCCAAGATCCATGTTTCAAAGGCATTAAGCCTATTGGTATTAATATCTGAAACCTCTGAAAAACTTGAAGATTCAAAGTATGATTCAAGGAAAAAAAAGTTTTGTTATTGTTTCATTGCCTGAAGCACTGATTTCATCATTTCAGTGCTATAAGATGGGGTTGTAATTAGTGGAAAAGGTCCTTTAAACCTTTAGTAACAACAAATATTCTTTGTTCTTAAATTGGTGGTGGTTTTTTCCCCTTTCTATCTAAATGGATCGCCTATTAGCACACTAACATTAGGTTTGTCACTTAATTCAGTTAGCAACACTAGCTACACCTGGCAGTCAGAGGTTCTAAATATATAGAAATGCATACAACACTGTATATCAATTGCTATGAATAGGTTTACAATAAGGGTTGCATTACACACTGACTCGCATTCATTCCTGTATTTTGTCTGAAGGGCACACAGAGGTCATAATACATTAGGGTAGGTCTCGTACACAATCATAAAGATGATACAGTATCACACAGAAACCCTGTCTATCTCATCTCCTTCAATATCCTGGACAAACAATTACAGCCTATTGAGCCAGTGAGCCATTTCCACTTCATGCATCACTGTGCACGCTGTATACAGTCACTACTGGCAGAAAAATGGCTGCCAACTGCTGGCTTAAGGGAAAATGGCACTTTAGACAAGTTCCATCATTTCACCCACCTAACAATGAAGAACACAGATGCTCTGTGTATCAGTGTAATCCTACTGCTTTTCTGTTTGTTTTAAAGAGAGATATACCAGTACTGATAATGAACTCAGAATTTTTTGAGCCAGTGAGCACTGGAAAGAAACTGAAAAACTTTTTTGATGCAGTTGTTACATGTCTGTGATGCATGACTGAATGAGATTTTCTTTTCCCATTTTTTTTTTTCAAATTGCCTATTAATTCCAGTTGAGATAGCTTTTGGGACTTAGCTGACGATACAAAGCTTCCATTGTTGCTGGGAACAGTGTTATTTCAGAGGCCTTTGAACAAACCTCGGAGCAATACTCCTTGATTTAATATCACAGTATTATTTAGGAATAGTTACTATGTATCCTAGTCCTGAAGTACTCTCTGCCTGTGCCTCTGATAACAATAAGGGAAACACAGGGTCCATCTGCTATTATCTATAATCCCATTGTATACAATAACCTCTGCTCGCCAGACTTTCAATTGACAGCACAGTACATAACTACAGATCAGTTCCCCCTCGAATAGTCATTACAACACAACAACATCAAAACACAACATTATTAACTTCAAAACAGAAGTATTTAAAGAAACAGTTCAACATTTTTGGAGGTACCGTTCTCCTCTTTCACGCAAAGAGTTGGATGAGAAGGGATATTTCCCTTCCCTCTTCCTGTATCTTAATACAAGATTGTGGAGGTTACACCCCTATTGAATAGTATAGTATAGTCAGTAGCATGTTTAAACAACTTAATTTGGAAAATAATGAAACATGGTCATAATTATATATATAATATTATGGGTTGACAGACAGGCAAATGTATTTTAGTACCCTACTTCACTGCACCCGGGTGTATTTGTGGTCAGGGTTGTCACTTTTCAAGTATCAGACAGCATGAAATTGGTTATAAATGCCTGAAATAGTTGCTGAAATTTGAATAAAAGGATAAAAGCATGTCAGTATCTCTTATATCTCTGCCACAATTTAGCAAAGAGAGCCCCATGTGAAGTTGCTCAAATGTGTCTGTTGGGAAGATGCTAATGTTTTCAAAATATCACACTAAAAGCTATACACTGCTGTTTGTGGAAATGACTCAGTTTAGTACCAGTGGTTTAAAGTATTATACGATAAACTACTGATGAAATTGTTTTTTGAGCTTTTTATTTTACTAAATTAAATAAGCAAAATGTTCTTATGGACTTCTGGATGCTCCTGGGGACCCACTGTGAAAAACACAGCTTTAAAAATTTAAAAATCTATCATACTATCCACAGTACATCAACAAGAATAGAAAGTATTGATCTAATTCATGAGTGTTAGCATGACATGAATTAACAGACAATGAAGCACGTCCTCTGCACAAGGCAGCCTCAAGTTTCTTTAAAAAGACTTAATGGACTGAGAGAACAACATACTTTTAACTAGGGAAAGTGTGTTTTTCATTTAGCAACCTACAATCAACTTTGTCCCGCTGCACATTCCTGGTCCTGTCTCCACAGTAACAGCACTCAAGCAAAGACTATTTGGAATCATGTGCCACTTTGCAGTCCCACTTTTATCTAAAACATATAGAGGCTGAATAGAAAATTAGGGACAGAGGGCTGCAGTTTCTCAGCTTTTGCAAACTATAATTGATGCCAAAAGACTGACCATAACACACACAAGCATGCATCTTTTTATTACTATTAAGAGTCTGTTTGACTTTAAAAGGAGAAGTGTGGAAAAACGAGTGAAAGACCAGCAATTTTTGTGGAAATGAAAAACACACTAACAGGACTTTGTCATTACGCATCAGTTTCATTTGCTTTCACAAAGAATGCTTTCACAGCACAGGCTGCAAACAGCTTCAAGTGAAAGGGCAATGCATACATTATCCAACAAGAAAGGGCAATGCATACATTATACAATCAGCATCTGCGTCTCATCTAGACTGAACATACTCTGCTCTGGTCACCTTGTATACCGGATAATTTCACTTCAAGTCGAGACACAACTTGCTTTGAACACAGTTGTGTCTAGCTCCATACCATTACTTCCATGGCAATATAGCTTTGAGTTACTCTTTCCTTTCAAGTAGAGACGCAGACATTGATTATCCTGTGACCTACGTTAGTTGATATTCACTCAGGGGTTGGGTGATCTGGCAGAACCCATCATCCCTCCTTGTTCCTCGAACCACGCAACAAACTTGGTGTCACTGTGTTTCACTACAGACATTTTAAACTCCTTTCAGTACTTGTCTAAAAGGAAAGTTTAGGACTTCACTGTCCAAGGTCCTTCAGTTCAAAGCCTCAAGACATTTTTCACCAAACATTACTAAATCCTGCAGCATGAGATGAGGTCGCCCATTGGATTATTTAAAAGTGCTGAAAAAGGCCTCCTGTCGAGGTGGTTCTTTACCCTTTCCCTTTGACATTCCTATATTCCTGCATTTGTCTCCCTGTGCTTTTGATTAATTAAGGTTCAGCTTCCTGATTTGCACAATCTCCCTTAGTCATTCCAGACAATAGGAAATGAAAAGACAGTTACTCATTGGCAATAAAAAACACCCTTGCCTTTCATGTCGGTTGATTTTTGCCTCATGTAGGGTGTGTTAGATTTGATGCCAGCCAGGTGTAGTTTAAGGAGTGGAGACTTGCTTGCGTGCATCATGATAAGCATTGATTTATTGCAAGTCTGTTCTGACTAGCAGTGGAAGCTGACCTCAGATGGGTTTGTGTGTTTCTCACCTGAACACTACCAGAGTAAGCAGTGTATATATATCTTTCTTCTTTTAATAGTTTTGCTGAGTGCCATCATAATTAACTCATATACAGTACACAGCACTCTTCTGGATTACACTACAGCCATAGTCAGTTGAGCAACATCTTAAAGCTTCTGTCCAGCCAAGGAATGCTAGTATCTTTTTTAATTGTTTTCAACTGTTTTAGAGCATAAGATGCAGTCTCTCGGAAAAGGAAATGGGTTTTAAAAAAAACCCCATCAATTATACAGACTATTTGCCATACTTGCCCAAAATTGGCATCAGCCTTAAGAACCAATATCAGTTGACCTTGATGGTCCCAGCATGTAAATTTGTAGACAGCCACTTATGGCATACAAATACAATTATGCTTCCTCCCCAGAACAAAATGCTGGAGAAACAAAGTACAATGGTGGCTGGTGTTGGAAAATCTCTTAGAAACTATGAGGTGTGAATATAGAGTTAATTAAATAAACCAGGTCTAAAAGCTAATGCTGGACTTGCATTAGACAGCAGAATGTCCATCTTGCTCTGTTTCAGGTGAAACAATCAACCTAAAGGTTGACTTATATGATAAACACAAGCACTTGGAAAGCTTTTAGTACATCTAGGTTCAGTTTCATTGGTCAGAGACTTCGTCCTTATCTGTCAAAAATCACTTGATTATTCGCAAAGTCTCTGATTAAAGCGAGGGATGGTAAATTTGGTCTACAGCATGGGAAGGGGCCCAGAAAAGAGTCTTGATAAGAGAAAGTTTAAATTAAGATGGCACTAAGCCAGTGACCACAGAGTTTTTAATAACACAGAGAATGTCTGAGCAAACAGTTGCCATGGACTCCCTAAGCAGCCTGACAGAAAAGGAGCCATATCTGGAGAAGAGGACATGGCTTGCATAAAAGTGCTTCTTCTGCTTGAAATGGATGCAAATGAGAACAGGATGGCATTCAATAAACAGCAATCACGGACCCCACTTGTTAAATTCAATGGCTGTGTCTCACAAACAAATAAGTTGTTTGTTCCTCCATGCATGGTTTGGGAACGTCAGTCAAGTGGGAAGCAAGCATGGCCTGTTTGCCTGTTCCAAAATACATCCTCTGCTCAGATTTGTTAGATACACCTGCTCTACGAGATTCACTCACTGTCTTTTTACATCAGTGACCACAGAGTGCAGTGCTTTCAACAGCAACATTTTGTTAACCCACAAAGTAGTATTGTTGTTTCTGTGTTATTGTGGATACCACTAAAAGAGGAATAGCTGAAAGAATAGTGATTTATATTGTGGCAATAGAGCAAACAAAACACTACAACACAGATTGAGACTGTGCAACTGACTGATGTACTCTCAACAACCACATGTGCAAGGGTTTAGAATTACAAGTGTCAAGTAAAACAGGAAAAGACTCAAGCAGTCTTCCCTCACTCCTTCCCACTCTGAAAAACAAATTCCATAACTGAAGGTGCGTGGCTCCTGGCATATTTCCTTATGCCACTTTTTCATTTGTTTTCTAATTTTAAACCATTTTAAAACATTCTGGTTAAGATTCACAACATGCAGCTGTGGCACTGAGTATATAGCAGGGTGCGCACCCATGCTTATATTTTCCTTTTAGAAGCATATTCTTAATGCATATGGTAGCCTGACGAACCACACCCTTCATCTTGTGAAATCATGGGAGGGGCATTACCACCTTGGCTGTATTTAGTTGTCTACTGACCTCAGATGTAATCCATAATAACAGGACCAAACCCCGGACAATCCTATCATTTCACCTCCTGATAATCACTTAATATAGGCCTCTGGGATTAAGCAGAAGATCAGACCAGACTCCCTGAATCTGAACCCTACACAGTCAGACATGGATGCCAGTTACTGGTCTGCATGTGGCTCCTTTTAATACTTTAGTACTACAGTCCATCTTAAATCTGTGCAAAATTCAACTTTCACTAGAGTCAGTTTAGAATGGAAATAAGAATACAATTGAAATACAACAATGTCAAACTGCGCTTGAAATTCTTACATTAAGGCTTCACAGTCACTACACACAGTCACTGGTTCAAGCTTTAAATATCCCAGCATCTCTGTTCATAAAACAAAATCTTATTGCAAATCAGACGTACAAGCACTACAACAGAAACAATCACAAACACACTGCAGCTGACACACAGCCCTAGAGGACAGATCCTTCATAAAGGCTCATCTCCTCATGCTACATTTACCACGCAGAAGGAAAGTATTTCCCCACAGGTTCACTGTGGAGAGTTCCTGTCAAATTATTGAATAATTCACATATATCTTATTCTTAATATACATTAAAATAAAAATATAAACTCATTTTACAACAGTGAAAGTCAGCAGCAGACTAATAAATTTAATTTCCAGCTTTTTTATGTAGATGAACCTTTGAGGTTACATGTGCCAAGAGAAATCAATGTATTATGCATTAAGTTTCACTGCCTAATTTAGACATTAAACATGTATAGTGCTGAGAGAAAATTCATTTCAAATAAGGGAAAAAGTAGCATTAAGCTGCCCCAGAATGTAGCTATCAAGTTTAGAAAGGAGGGCAGCGAGCCAGGTCCAAAACATCCAAATCAGGTGATTGCTGGGTTTTTGGGTAGGAACTCCTGAAATTCCAGGCTGCTTATTTTGAGCTAATTTGAGTCAGCTGTTAAAATCATTCTGGGCAGCTGAGCAAGTATTAACATATTTTCAGCAACATGAATAAGGAACCCACAAGCAAATCCTTGCCGTCAGTACACTACTGAAAATATGCTGTATAAAAAAAACATGTTTTACATACCATTAGAATATCTTCTCAAACAGATTTGACAATTTTCCAAATGTAACCTGTTTTTAAAAAGGAGTATGTATTTACACAGTGTGGGCATGACTGGGGAAAAGAGAAGGTGAAATCACTCTCAATCTTTTTACTACCACAACAACTGCTCAAGAATGTCCACACAGGTCTGAGAGACAGCTGGTCCATCTGTTCCTGCTGTCAGTTCTCCCAAAGAAGAAAAATGACTGGAATCAGGAACCTTACCATTCTCCTGGAAGACTCCCTTACCTCATTGTTCCACAGCGTGACATGACTAAATAAACTATGGCTGCATAAAACTTTCCCCATGCAAAGTATTGTAAGCTGATGCACCTATATTTCAGAAATTATCACAAGACTCACATAGCTCTGTAGTGACATTGAGAAAAGAAACTCACCAGTTTCCTCATCAATGGTAAATATCCCCAGGCCAGACCCATCTCGTATGGAGTATCGGATCTCTCCATCTCGTCCTCTGTCTTCATCCTCAGCCGTTACAGTCATCAGCGAGGTCCCAACAAGAGCATCCTCCTTTATAAATCCCTTTTCCACAAATGATCGGAACAGAGGCCTGTACAGATTCTCATTCACATCTACCACATCCACCTCAATGAAGCAGGTTGATGACAAGGATATGGGCTTCCCTTTGTCCTTAGCCTTTGCTGTCAGGTTGTATACCTGCTTTGTCTCGTAATCTAGGTTTTGCACAATCCGCACGGCACCACTGAGTTTGTCCACTTCAAAGTTCCCATCTCCGTTATCAATAAGGCTGTATCGTACCTGACTGGAAGGCCCAATATCAGGGTCATGAGCCTCCAGCCACATAATTACAGTACCAATTGGAAGGTCTTCCCTCACCTTCACGCGGTAATTAGGGGGGACAAATTTAGGCGGATTATCATTCACATCTTCCAAGGTGATCTTAAGCGGTACGGTGGACACCAGCTGCGGCTCACTCACTGCCTGGTCACGTGCCGCGATCTTCAAGATATAAACTGGGTGGAGCTCACGATCCAGCGGCTTTGTCACAGTCACCACGCCGGTCTCTGCATTGATCGCAAAATGATCTGTGCCTCCCAAAATCAAATACCTGACAACTCCATTATCTCCTTGGTCCTTGTCTGTCGAATCCACCTGGATAATTTCTGTCCCAATGGGCGTGCTCTCGCTTATTTCAACTGAATAGGAATCTTGCAAAAACTGGGGGCTATTATCATTTGCATCTAGGATCTTGACATCCAAGAGGCGCGACAAGGATTTCTGTGGTATGCCAAGGTCATAAACCGTAATGTTGAGGGTGTAATGGTCTGTTGTTTCCCTGTCAAGAGGAGAATAAACCAAAAGCCAACCGGTTTCCATATCTACTATGAAGCGGCTTTCAGTGTCTCCTCCTGAGATGACATATACTAGTTTCCCATTGAAGCCACTATCCGAGTCTGTGGCACTTAAATGGACAATCCGGGCCCCAACAGGAAGGTCCTCTTTAACTTCAATAACACTGGGGAAAGATTCTGCAAACTGAGGAGTGTACCGATTGACTGAGTGAATGTCCATAAAGTTGTCATCTGGCTCAGTCTGTGTGTGGATTTTGCTGCCCTGGAGAAGCTTTTCAGCCAACATTGTGGCGACACCAGTTTCAACACATTTTAACTGGACAGGCTTGCGTGCCGTGATGACAGTTATGTTCATGATCATTGGCTGGGTCTCGTGTTCGCCGTCGGTCGCGATGATTTGTAAACTATGAAAGGACACTTTAGCTGCCTCTCCCTCGCTCAGCGTGTGCTTCAGTGAAAGCATGCCAGAGTTTGGGTTCAGTTCAAACAGATCAAGATCGTTCCCAGCTTTAATTTTGTACCGTACGAGCTGCAGTTCGTCAGCATCTATGGCAGATGCTGTTGTTATCTGCTCTCCCACGCCGTGATCTCTTGGCACAGTCACTTCACAGTCCACATTTTCAAACAAGGGCTTATTGTCATTCAGGTTATTTAATGTTATGGTGACTGATGCCTCCACTTCTCTCCGGAAAGGGGATCCCCAGTCTGATGCCCTGACTTTGAGATAGTAAATCCTGGGCATAAGCTCATAATCTAGGACCTCCGAGGTACTGATGACACCAGAGAAGTAGTCGATGACAAATGGTTGAGGGCTCAGATTGGTAATGCTGTAGGTCACATAGCCATTTTCACCTCTATCTAGATCTGTGGCTTTAACCGTTACCACACTGGTCCCTATAGGTACGTTCTCATCAACAGTGGCCTTGTAAGATGTCTGCTGGAACTCAGGCGCATTGTTATTGACATCAATCACATCAACGATCACTTTTGTCGCCGCTTTTTTGTCACTGGTGATCACATCTAGCTCAAATCGGGGGGCAAAATCAGCATTGATTGGTCCAGCAGTGCTGATTAAGCCGGTATCTGGATTGATAGTAAATCTGTTCTTGTCAGATTTGTGTCTAAAAGCATATTTGAGCTGTGGATACTTTGGCACAGCTGTTAGCATAGTGACAGGTGTATGAAGGGGGGCAAATTCACTCAGATTGACTCTGTAAACTGCCTTTTCAAATATAGGTGGACCCACTTTGAATTGTGCAGAAGTGACATGTACCAATTTTGCAGATGAAAATTGAGGGGGGCTGCCTTTGTCCTTCGCCTGTAAAGTAAGGTTGTATCCAAAAGGCTGGCTGTCCCAGTCAACATCTTTGACTGCTTTTATTTTATACTCTTTGCTCCCGGGGCTGCTTCTTACAGCCTTGAACTGTTGAAGAGGGTCACCGGCAACAATACTCAATGATGCTATCTCTCCATTTGGTCCCTGGTCATTGTCCTCCACCGTCACAATGGCATAGGTAGGGTCATGATCTGTGTCAGAGGGGGCTAAAGTTACTGCGGTGATTACTGGTGCATGCTCATTGGCCTGCTCCACCCTCACTGTGAGTTTGGCCATGCTGCTGAAGCCACTGCTGCCGTACAGCTTCATCCCTCTGTCAACTGCAAGGATCTCCAACTCATACAGCTTAGTCTCGGAGTAGTCTAGTTTGCCAGTCAGCGTCACCACACCACTTGTTGGATGAACTGCAAACATGTCAGTCCACGCTCTAAAACTATAGTAATATTCTCCATTCGTACCGATATCTGCATCAGTCGCCGTGACCTTGGCAACACTCGTGCGTATGGCCGTGTTCTCTGGCAGAGAGATGCTGTAGGATGTTGGTGAGAAGAGAGGCCTCAGATCATTTGTGTCCAGTACCTGCACCTTAACTCTAGCGCGACACTCTAAATTGGTGTTCCTCTCTGAAGCTTTAACAGTCAGCATGTAGTGGTCTTTAACCTCCCGATTCAGAATGGCAGTGCTGCCTCCTTTGGTCCTTATTCGCAAGAAACTGAAATCTCCCAACAGGTAGTCCTCAGCTTTGAATAAGTTCTCATTGTCTCCGGAGATGATTTTGTACCGTATCTCCCAGGTTGGGTCTGTGATATAGATCCCCATCTTGGTGTGACTCTCTAAATAAGTCTTAGCAGCTGAGTTCTCATATATGGTGGCATTGTAAACAGAGTGGGTGAACTGCATGGAGGCGGCCCTCACCATCCTTTGGTTCCCTGCGCAGCCACAGAGGAGCTGCAGGAGCAGCACAAGCAATGAAACCAAGTGCTTCCCCATTATCGTACCGTGATCTTCACAGAACCACCTGGAAAGAAAGAAAATTAAAATTGTCAATGTTGTAACATTTAACAATATAACCATCCAAAAAATGTATATAATTAATTGAGATTACAACTAACAGCAATTAAAGAGCAAATACCCACATGCAATCATCATTTGCTACACCCATTCCCTGTGTGGCCAAGATAGCCTAAATACTGCAAACCTTTCTTTCTTCATTGTGCACTTTCCCAGACTCTAAACGCCATGACAAGTGATGGCTGGGCTGATAAATGGCTAAATGGGCTCCATGTGGAAAAGATGAGGCAGAGCAGTCAGTCAGGTGACGAGATCTAAGCCTGCACTGCTCCCATGTCTGCACAATACCATATGCCAACTATGTGAATTTGATACCAGTGGAACCTCATTTATCCAAACATCAACTTAATGAGCTTGAAGAAAGGACTGGCATTATGAAAATACATTAATTTCCTTATTGATGCAAAAAACAAAAAATAAATAAATAAAATTCAGGGGAATACTGTACATTTAGGGTGGCTTTCTTTTTCTCTTGCATGGAAATGCAATAATTTAACATTTCTGGTCTAATAAAATTCACACATGTAGCAACAACTATATAGCAATATAATAACTTAGAAAAGATACTGGACTTTTCTGCCAGTAATACCAGCAGTTGCACGGAGAAAATCTGCCGTGTTAAATCAAACACAAAGATGCTCTTTGCAGTCTCGTCGACCTACAATCATGGTTAAACCCACTGGGGAGATGAGTAGGAAACTGCTTTAAAATTGCACATTCATTCGTTTACAGCCGCTTTACAACGTCTCGGGCTCTGCGTGGGAGTCCGTACAAAGACAAATAAAAAGCGAGACATTGCTATGTCTGCACAGGAGTGCTGTATATGAAACCCACATTATTTACTTTTGGCGTGTCAAAATGACCCGTTTAGTTATAAATGCTTTATGTGCGGTTAATAAGTGACAGAGTCGAGCTCGGATCACCTTAAATCAGAAACTATCGCCTGCAGGTACAAAAGAACCATCTGCTGGCGGACGACCATTGTAAAAAAAAAAAAAAAAAAAAATCTAACTTAAAACTAAAACTTGTAGCTTATTTTTACTCGTGCAACAAAAAACACTGCGCGTTTGCAAAATTAACTTCCTCCGTAACCTTTAAGTGACCCGTTTTTATTAAGGAAAAAGTACAATGTTTCAATAAGATAAGTTAGGTGCTTCCACACTATTTCATTCCTAGCCCCATCCCCCAACTAAAGCCATTCACTTCACTAGACGATGGCAGCCGTTTGCTTAAAAAACACACCATACACCTTTCCAACACAACACAAAACTACGCATAAACTACTGTCAGAATGAGCAAGAAACATTTCAATTTCATGTGCTATCAAAAACGATATGAAACCTTTAATTTTGTTGAGGCTAAACTTCTCCAAAGAGGCAGAGAAAGCAGCGGTGGCTGGTTTCTTTCACAGCCCCGCGGCTCACAATAGCCGACGTAACCTCTCTCAACTTTTTTTAAACGTTACAGAGATGCCAAAGCAACTAAATAAGATACACCGAGTGCAAAAATCGATTCACATACCTCTTCTATTGTTAATCTCATAGATTGGGAGGTTTTGCATGTAGTTTATATAGTCCAAATCTCGGCATGGTAGTACATGGACTTCTCTCCTCTCCGTTACTCCATCTACCACCACCAGGCTGCCTCTCTCCTTTCCTTCACTGCTTCCCTTTCTCTCCCACACTGGATCTGCCCCGGTATCTCTCCGCGCTGCGCACGTCCGGATCTACTTACCGGCTGGCAGCAGGAGAAAACCTTCCCGCTGTGTCTCAGGACCCAGGACCGGGCTACTTTTGATTTATAGTGACTACACTCTCTTATATGTGTGTAAAATATTCAGAAAATTGCCAAAAGGCTGCGCTCAGCTAACTCAGATGAATCTTAATCTATTAACCACCACTTCAGCTGTAGCCTCAGGGTAGGCTACTCATTATTATGGGCGTAATTTTAATGAAATAATTTGTTACTATAACTTCAAAACCCCGTTCAGTCACTTCTACATGGAAATTGATTATGGCATCACCTATAAAATATTAACCTTTTATTGTTTAGCTCAAATTGCTCACATTAGGTTACTGGGCGCATAAGATGTAACCCTAACGTGAAATGCATTCTAGTTCCATTTAACTGCACGTTGTTCACCTTTGCTTATCACTGCAATAATGCAAATCAAAAAACCATAACCTACAACAAAGTCCTCTTGAGGTCAGGGCACGTGAGGTATCCTTACAAAGAGCAAATGGGACTAACCTTAATCCAATATTCACCTCTCCAGCTGTAGCTCAGAGTCACTCACTACACGTTCCGTGACCAGGTTATTTTGTGACACATTAAAAACAAAAGTTGAGTTTAGTATGCAAACAAACACCAAGAAGATATTTTCAATTAGACAGTAATTTGTGCTCGCTGTGCAGAAAAAAACGACCTATGGATTCACATCACAACGTTGTTGTCAGCATTACCAAAAAAAGGTGGATTAACTCTGTTTTGCAAGTGAAATCGCAGTTCAGGGCACTCCTGATGATGATAAATAGGCTAATAATACTTGCAAATGCAAGTTCCTCGCGCGTGTTGTTGCATTTTATATGCTTTTAACAACAATTCTTGGGATTATCTTCTACTCATTATTCTTACTAATGCTGCTGTTATTTTAATAGCCTGGGTTAGGCTGGAGATATGGCGCCCAGCAGTGCGTGCCTGACTCTGTATTTTGGCATTAGAGCAGGGTGAATGATGATGGAAGTACAGTCGCCATTAAGGCGCTGATCCCATCAAACCCCCACCACCCCGACCTCCTCCTCACACAGCCATCCTGACTGCTTCTCAGACCGGAGCTGCACTACCTTCCCCCTCTCCACGGGCACTCAGGAGTGTGGCTGCCATGCGATTGATGGCGCTGTCTCACTGCTCTTTCCCGGACTGCAGTGATCCAGCTGGTGCGCCTGCAGAGAGCCAGTGCTGCATGCAGCTTGACAACTTGTCAACTTGTACCGCTCTGTGACTGTGTGAGTGCATGTGCGTGCGCCAGGCGTGCGTATTTGTGCATTTGGTTGTTTGGCACAAGTCAGACTGAGACATTCACTTTTATAAACACCTTCTAAAAGACCCATAGACTTTAGCACAAAAGTTTTTAAGAGTCGTTTTAAACTTCCTGTAGAAACTAAACCTTGTCTTCTGATTTCACTCAAAGCTACTCACCTGACCAGCTGGATGATCGCCGGCGGCCGCTCCAAAACTTCCCTTCACATAAATCTTGGCAATTTTTGATGAATGCCTTTTACGAGCATCTCCAAGATCAGCGAGGCTTCTGTCTGTGTGAATCCGTCACTTTATTCCTCTTCAGTCTCTCGCAGTTTCGGAGCCTTGTGTTTCCGATCCGCTCAGAGCCTCAGAGCCATCGCACATGGTGGCTTGATACAGTAGCGCTGTAGGCTGTGGTTGTGCCTCGTTCCTCTCCTCCACAGCGGTTCAGGTGGAGTCGCATGCTGCTGCTGCCTTCAGGTGATATCGGAAAAATCGTAGTCCTTATAGGAGCGCGCAAGAGGAAGAAAAACTGTATTAAAGAATCTGCAAAGTCGTGCTTTTACTTGTCATGCTTTTACGTCTCCTGCTCGGAGAAGTGATAGAGGCTGCTGAGGGGGCGGAGTGAAAGGAAGTCACATCAACAACTGATGGAGAAAGTGATGTCTTTGATTTTGAGTTTTTTGTTTAGGCTTGTATCATTATTCCTCACTTAGATAAATCTCACACAGTCTAATACATTCAGTAAAACTTGAATTTTAACCCACTTTTGATGCATATTTTCTAACCTAGAGTGTTGCATTTTTTAAATGAACAGCCATGAACAACATTTTGTTACAGGGTGATTTTTAAAAAAATATTTTCTGTATCAAATGCACATGAAATCCATCAGGGAGGGGAAGAACAAAGTTTGAAAGTATAGGAGCATATCAGATCTCCTTCAAGGCACCCTGGATCTGACACCTTCAGACTGAGAAATGGCTCTGACGTCACGGATTCCTCTCCCATTCCATGCATGCACAGCTCAGTGTGATGCCTGCAGTGTAGCTGTGTTTATCTTGTCCAGAATATAAGCAACCACCACCACACAGTACGTGTGTGTAATTTTTTTGTAGTTTTTAACTCACTCCGTATATGAATTATGTTCTCACACTCTTTAAAAGACCACCATCTGGTTTTAATAGAGATCAGTAAAATGCACTTGAACATCAGAGTTAGCAAATGTCTTCATTCAGTTCCTCGAACATGTGGTTAACAACTAAACTCGACACCGCGCTGTGAAGTGGCTGCCAAAAAATGCCACAGCAAGAGAGAGGGCTGCTGGGAGCCGGCGGTCCAGCGTGAGAATCTCTGCCTAATGTCCATTCAGCACCGGCTCATTAAAGTCACATTTGCCCACAGGCTGAGTAAACGAACGAGACCTATGGGCTTGGTGTGCATGCATGTGTGTGTGTGTGTATGTGTGTGTGCAGGAGGGCTGGTGAGAAAGATTGAGCTTGTGTGTCAGGGTGCAAGTGTGTCGTGTTTCATCTCTCTCTCTTCTCTTGGTCGCCGCTCCATCACACTCCCATTTTTGTCTTAGACAATGTTAGGTATCTGGAACAGCTTTCTCTCTCTCTCCCTCTCTCTCTCTCTTTGCTTCTCCTCTAATCTGCCTGTAAAGCTTTAATTGAATTCAGGTCAGGTGATGCCTTGGGCTGGTTCCACTGCTTTGATCTCACCAAGCGTTTGCAGTCCTGGCTGCTGGGGGTCAGGTCCTAGTGCCTTATAGACCTTATGGATGTATAATGTTTGCATTAGGGAGCTCCTCCAGCCCCAAAATAACATGTTAAATCAACTGCACAGATAGAAGTATTATAAACTTGAAATCAGGAGGCACCAAGGGGCAGTGTTGGGCAGTAACTCATTACTTAACCTGAGTTATGCTTCTCCGGAGATACACACAAACATCTAAGTGAACCTATGCAGAGATGGGTGTCATGGCTAACCGTAGGCCACAGAGGCTTAGACAGGAATCATCACACACACCTCCCAAATCTCAACAATGTGCTGTGCGGTCCTGTAATGTATGAGGAGGCTTCAAAAAGTTTGTGGATAAAGTACATAGCTAAAAATCATATGCAGGGATTTTGATCTCAATGCACCTGTACGTTCTCGTACTAACGTGTTCTAACATGAACCCTTAAATGCACATTGCAATGCAAAAATAAACATCATAACTTAAACCGTTTTTTCTAACTGTCCTTTTTCCACAAACAAAGCTCTCTCGTAAAAACGTTAGCTCATATTCTTTGGCATGAATAACGATTACAAGTTTTTAGGCCTTAGAAACTTAAATTACTAGCATTTAAAGTAAAACTGAAATTGTGCCAACAAATCAAGCTGGTCCCGATAATTCTTAATCTTAATCTGTGATTCAAAGTGAGAAAGTTCTGTTAACTTGTGTTCTTTCGGAAAAACAGTTTTTCTCCGTGTTTAATTGAACTATTGCACAGTGAAATCTCATTATAAGTTATATTAATTAAACTTTTCCTTTATTATTAAGTCTGTAATTAGTTCATCAGTTTCTAGCTTAAATTGTTTAATTCTCACTTTCAAAACGTATAATCATTGACTCAGCTGAGTCAGACTCATCAAATTTAGTTATTTCTAAAAATTGTTAGCTTACTCACATATACTACCCAGCACACATTGCAGATCAGACCTGTATGATAAGCTTGGTGCTGGGACCAGCAGTCTGGGGAGGTGGTTAGCCTTTAATAAAAAAGGTTGTTGTATTTATTCTATATGCCGTGAGCTCTTAGCTGGCTGGCTAACATTAGCCACCAGGAAGCCTGCATTCATGAATGGGGCTGATTATATTCAGAGCTGGAGGGCGTGAGAACACTGTAGCTTCACTGGGAGTAGAGGACTTCGGAAGTGCTGCTAAGTGCGGCTGTCGATGGTCAGTAAATATCTCCACACTATAGGCTGGCTGCTTGTAAACCACAACATCTTGTTTTTAATTTTTACATACACTACAGGTTATGTGTGCAGGTGTAGAGGGTTTGGAGTCATTTTAAGGAATCTTGGCTAAAATTGTGCTGAGTAACAAAAGTAAAATAACGAGTGATATAACTAATAACTTTTGCTGTTGAGTAATTAGTGTAATAATGTTATTACTTTTTTCAGTGAGTGACTTGCAATGCGTAATTGATTATATTTTTCAACTAACTTGACTGCTGAGGAGTAACTCTATGCATCCGGGAGACTTACTGTTTTCTTTTTTCTGTCACTCTGAGCGCATGTAGTGTGATAGCTTGATGGCTGACACATCAGTCTCTGCATCGTGTGCCATAGTGGTGTGAAAGGCATCACCATTCATGCTCAGTCTGGATGCCTCATTATGTCAGAGTCTACAGAACGCTGCATATTTTCTCCCATGTAACACACTGCAGGCTCAATTTCCTCTTAAAATCACACTAATCCGCTACAGATTGTCCTCATGTTGTTGAGAGATGTTGTGAAAAGGCCTGGACTGGCATGCTGAGTGAGTTACTTCTCCTTTCCCCGTGACTAATGTCTTAAGCTGTAGGTTCCCCCTGCAACTTGAAACTGGATAGAGATCTGGAAAAGATACAGATGATTTGTAGCGCGCCTGCAGCAATAGAGCAGCCAGGTATCTGTTTCTCCCACCATCCAGTCTGTGTAGAATCTGATTCCGGAGGCAGAGCTTAACTGTAAGAGAGATTAGAATAATTCGATATCTATCCTGCTAAAGTGTCCTCAAGTAAAGACAGTGACCCTCCCTGAGCTGGTGTCACCGTTCATAAGATACATCATGACAAAATGAACACAACACACAAAAACTGAGATTTTGGTCTTTATACTAAGCTTTATTTTGTCAACAATGTACCTGACACTATTTTGGTATGCAGATTTTTTTTTTAGAAAAAAAAAAACACAAGAAATTTATGGGAAATGATAATAAACAATTGACATCTCCCCTGCAGCTGGAGACAAACTGCTGTGCTCTGAAAATAAAGTCTTCTGCTGCCTCAAGCAAAGCAGGAGATTATCTTAGCAAAGCCCCTTGGTTGTAGAAGCTTCCGTAATTACCTAAAAAAATGACACAAGAACACACTGCGCTATATCTGGAGCAACCTGTTTGGAGAGTTAACATTACTGCATTATTTATTAGTGTTGTTACTTTAGGAGAACATGCAAGTGAAAAATAAAATGTGTGAAATAGATAAGGGCACTTCTCTCTGCATGCAAGGCTACAGGGAAAACCTATATTGTGTCCTCAGGGAAATCAATAACCCCCTTTTTTCCTGCTTATAAACTGGATATGTGACTCAGGCAGTGTTGCATTTCGCGGGCTCTTTGTTATTCACTGGTTCATAGTCCAAATAAGACGGCTATCCCTGGAGATGTACCCAGGTGGATCACAGAAGTGCATTCAAAATGTATTGTAAACAGGCCATTCTCCTTATTAGCCCCAAGAACAAAGTCCATCTAGTCACCCAAAAACAGAAAGGGCAATGATGACGATTTTAAAGAGAGCCAAAGTCATTACATCATGTCTGGGCCAGCCCCTGTTCCATTAGCTTCTGTAACTCAATGCACTGTCTCATTCAACATTTGTTTTCTCGGTCTTTGGGAAAAAACAAACCATGTTCCTCTGGATTTCTTATAATATTGTCTGACAAACAGCCAACTTCTACAGCACTGGGTATTAGAAGCTGAAACCTTTGTGATTATAAAAAAGTTAATGAACTATTTACTTTAGCATACGATAAACTACAGCAGGTACACAGTAATTTGGTTTCACTCATATCTGTAAGAAAACGTAAATGTAAAACAATAATTTGTGTTAATTAGTGAGTTTGACAGAGCCAGGCTAGCTGTTTCCCTCTGTTTGCAGTCTAAGCTAAGCTAACCTGTCTCTGACTATGGCTTCACATTTAATGGGCAAAAAGAGAAAAGAATGGGATCAATCTTGCATGTGACCTCTTGGCAAGAAAGGTAGGTAAACTAATTCAAGTCCAAAATATTCAGAATATCACTTTCAAGTTTCACAGTCTTGTTTTTCACAGTGTAGCTCCCAGGTGCATTGTTTTGTTTATTTTTTTTCTCACAATCAAATCACCTCAGCTTCTCTTCTCCCAGAAGTCTGGACTCTTTAGTGCTGATTGACTGGCTGCTGGGAAGAGTAAAATTGGCCGGAGATAATATGTCTTTGATATGGGCTAAACATATCATGACTGCTGCCTACATGTGCAGTGCAGTCTGAGTGGTGTCACTGCCACAAAGGCTGGGTAGGCTAAATAAATTGTTTGTATTAACTAGGATAGTAATGGTCTTGCTATGAGACTCACTCTCTGGTTCTCTTGGGCCATGTATGTACTGTCCACACAAGCAACACATCAACTTTTTAAATTTGGTTAACATGTTTCGCAGACTCTTTTGGTGGACAGCTCTTTGGGTGTGATCCATGTTATATAAAAATGGGGATAAACACTCGGCTGAACACTGTACTGATGATGACACCGGTGTGCTGGCTCATTTCAGTCATTTTTTTCCCTTGCTAAATCTAATCCCACAGAAATTGTGTCGGGATGCCCACAAGGCGCATTTTGGACACGTAGGATTTGCATGGATGGATGTAATATAATAGGCTTTCTACTCGTTGTTTGACAGAGAACCTCCATCTTTTTTGTTTGTGGCGTATTAGGTGATCTTGGGTGCTCCACTTCATGTTAACACCTTGTCTCATCCCACCCTGGGGCAAATGACTGTTGCTATAAAGTTGTGGTTGTATGTCAGCAAAAACAGTCTTGATCCCAGAAATATTACCTTTACAAGGACAGTTTCACATGTCAACAATCCTCAAACAACAGACTTTTGGTACTGTCGTTCATTTACAGCTCAGGGCTTTAAGACAATGATACAGAGGATTGGGAGAGCTTTGAACTAGGGATGATGTTGCCTTTCATAATACCCATGCATTTCCCTTGAATAAACTGGTGCTCAGAAAAGCAGAAAGAGTTAAATCGCTAAAACCATTAAAGTACTTCACAGTAGCATTGTTTCAGACTCACAAGACAATCTGCCTCAGTCTTCAATTTACGTTCTTTTATTAAAACAAGCCAATCATAGTCCTCTGGCATTCATGTATGTATTCTGAACACATTTGCTTATCTAATAAGAGCCATATCGCGTCTCAGATGTGAACCAACAGAATGCCCTGAGGCCCTCACACTGCTTCTAATCCTCAACAGATCTTGTGGATGTCAAGATCACTCCAGGTGAATAAAAGGACAAAAAAGGACCAAAAGTTTCCCCTGTATCTCTTCACTCCCCATCTTGGGTACCAAACAGAGCATTTGTGTGATTAAGTGCTAGAATAGTAATATTGGCCTTAGCACAATCACAGCAGAAGGGATGGCTGCTTGGTCCTTGCCTGCAGACAGCAGCCTGTGGAGTCTACGCCTGCGGCAAGTCAGACAAACCACTGATATTCAACCGTATCCCTTTTTCACAGGAGGTGCAAATTAAACGTGTGAGTATTGGTGTCATATTTGCAGAAATCTGTGAATCACCAGTTCTTTGTCTGGAATGACAAAACTATGGATCTCTAACAATACGTAACTTCCAAGCTGTTCTTCTGTGGTTATTAGCTCTCTGCTGAATACATGTATTTGAAATGGGTAAGATGACTTATGGACTGAACTGGAAGCTTGCATTTTATTTCACCACCTCTCCTGGTACAACAACACATCAAAAAGTTTTTTTACCATGTATGCTCTGCATTAGTTGCTATCATAGGTCAGGCTGAAAACATTTATAGTTCAACCACATAACATATTATTCTTTTGTCTTCTGTCTTTAGAAATGTTGCAAACTCATTTGCCATTGACCCTGTTCTTGGGACACGAGGTAGCTAAAGAGCTGATCAGCAGCAAGACCCAGTTTGAACTCATCATATAAGACCCATAATGGAGTGCCTCCACTAATAACTACAGCCACTGTGCACATTGTGGTAACAGTTTCTGATAATGCAGCCCCAGATTCATTGAAAGGAGTTCGGTAGAAGTCAGTGAAGCTGCCAACTCAGGAAGTTTTGTAAGCTTGTCACAGCTGTCAGCCAGTCACTGCCTGTTTTCTTTCTATTTCAAATAAAGTGGTGGCAACATCAACAACGCCTTTGATATAAAACTCAAACCTGGAGGGTTGTGACCCAGAGCTTTAGATTATGAGACTAACGCTTCAATACAAGCCTCTTCCATCATAACAGGGCACCAACAGGCTAAATTGCCAGCAACACAACACTCAGACTACTCCAAAGGATGAAATGACAATGCTCCAGTCTTTTCCAGAGGGAATTCAAAGGAGTAATCAGTGAGTCTGTTCTATCAACAGCAAGTGTTTCGAATCATGAAAACACCCCTTTGTCATTCGTGCCTCTGATGCTGATTGCGACCAGAATGCCATGCTCATTTATCAAATTGTTGAACCTTTCGCACACAACTATTTCGCCATTGACTCAAGCACCGGAGCCATCAGAATTACAACAGCTTTGAATTATGAACAGAGGAGTGTTTTCCGCTTCACCGTCCAGGTCCATGATCTAGGAATGCCACGCCTGTTTGCACAGACAGCGGCCAATGTGACCATAGAAGTAATTGATGTTAATGACTGTCCACCAGTTTTTAGCCAAGAACTGTATGAGACAACAGTTCTAGTGCCAACATACAAAGGGGTGGAAGTCATTAAAATCAATGCTACAGACTCAGACTCTGGGCCTAACTCCAAACTTCTCTTCTCCATCTCTGAGGGTAATATCGGTGATAAATTTAAGATGGATCCAATCACAGTCATAATCTCTATTCAGAATGTCACACAATTGAGGAGCCGATATGAATTAAAGGTTAGGGTGTCAGATGGTAGATTTGCCACTGTTGCTACAGTAAAGATAAATGTAAAAGAAAACAAGGAGAGCAAGCTCAAGTTCACCAGGGAATCTTACAAAGCCTACGTCCAAGAAAACTCACCTGAGAAGAAAACACTAGCTGTCATTGCTGCTGTCGGGAACCAGGTGAATGAGCCTTTGTTCTATAAAATTTTGAACCCTGACAGCAGGTTTGAAATCAGCCGCACATCTGGAGTAATCTCAACCACTGGGATTCCATTTGATCGCGAGGTGCAGGACACGTTCGATATCGTTGTCGAGGTCACTAGAGAGGACAAATCTGAAGACGGGACTCATGTTTTAGTAACTGTAACAGTGGAAGATGTGAATGACAACAAACCTATGTTTGTTAACCTGCCCTATCATGCCCTGGTCCAGATGGACGCAGAGGAAGGCCAGGTCATCCGACAGGTCACAGCAGTGGACAAGGACATGGGTTCAAATGCAGATATCCGTTATTACCTGAAGGAACATCAGGAGCACTTCCAAATTAGCCCCACTGGTGAGATCTCCCTTAAAAAGAAATTTGAGAAGGAGTCACTCAACACAGACTTTGTCGTTGTTGTCACGGCAAAGGATAATGGAGAGCCGTCGCTCTCATCTGAAGTAGAAGTGCCAATAACAGTGGTTAACAAAGCAATGCCCGTATTTGAGAAGCCTTTTTACAGCATTGAAATCCCTGAAAACATACAGTTACACACACCTGTGCTTCATGTACAGGCCAATGATTCTGAGAGCCCTCGTATTGTGTACACCATCTCTGAGGGAGATCCTTTCAAACAGTTCTCAATTGATTTCAACACAGGTGTTATTCATGTGATTCAGCCTTTGGACTTTGAGACTCATCCTGCTTATAAGTTAAATGTGAGAGCCACAGACGCTCTGACTGGAGCTCACTCAGAGGTGTTTGTTGATATCATATTGGGAGATGTAAATGATAACACCCCTGTTTTCCTGTCAAAGGCCTACTATGCCAATATTTCTGAGGCCTCTGTCATTGGTACATCAATTTTGCAAGTTGAGGCCAAAGATTCTGATACTGGTAATAATCAAGAAGTATTCTTTCAGTTGGTTGAGGAAAAGGGAAAAAGCTCAGATTATTTCACCATCGACCGTGACACAGGAACAATCTCTACAGCTCAAATTCTTGATCACGAGGAGATCCAGCAGCATAAGTTAAGAGTCCGCGTGGTGGACGGAGGTGTTCCCGCCCTCTCCAGTGATGTCATTGTGACGATAGATGTTACCGACCTAAATGACAATGCCCCAGCATTTACAGAGCACACTTACAAAACCACTATCAGTGAACTGGCCCCACGGGGACACTTCATCACCCAAGTCCAAGCATCGGATGCTGACAGCTCAGACTCAAATAAGTTGGAGTTCTCAATTACATCTGGAAATGAAGATCAGAACTTTGCCATAGACAAACACACAGGCACCATCATCATCTCCAACCATCGGAGGCCACATATGCAGCCTCTTTACAACCTCAGTGTATCAGTGTCTGATGGTGTATTCAGAAGCGCAGCCCTCGTCATGGTCACAGTTATCGGTGCAAACTTCCACAACCCCACCTTCTCTCAGGTGGACTATGTGGTAGAGCTTGTCGAAAACTCACCTGTTGGTACCCTGGTAGCAGAAGCAAAGGCAACAGATGACGATGAGGGCATTTATGGGCAAATAACATACCAGATTGTAAATGACTTTGCAAAAGACAAGTTCTCTGTCAATGACAATGGAGAAATTTTCACTTTAGAGAGCCTTGATCGTGAGAACACCGTTGAAAAGGTTATCCCCATTTCTCTCATAGCTATAGACGGCGGTGGAAAAGTAGGTTTTTGTATTGTCAATGTCATTCTCACAGATGTCAATGACAATGCCCCACAATTCAGAGCAGCTGAGTACAAAGCCACTATTGCATCAGATGTCCCAAGAGGAACCTCAGTGGTTAAAATTGCTGCTTCAGACATGGATGAGGGAAGCAATGCTGATGTTGAGTATTCCATCGATGCAGATGTTGAAAACGTGGAGGAGAACTTTGAGATCCACCCAACCTCTGGGGTCATTGTAACCAAAGAGAGTCTGATTGGACTTGAGAACGAGCTCTATGCGTTCTTTGTGAGGGCAAAGGATACTGGGAATCCATCCAAACATTCACTTGTACGGGTTTACATCAGGATTGTTGCACCAGAGACCCCAATTCCCAAATTTGCTGAACCACATTATCGTTACACTATTGCTGAAGACCTTCCCATTGGCACAGAAATCGATGTGATTCAGGCAGAGAGTGAGCAACCAGTTGTCTACAGCCTTGTGAAGGGCAACACTCCTGAGAGCAATGAAGATGAGGTGTTTGTTGTAGACAAGGACAGTGGAGCCTTGAAGCTTCAGAAGAGCCTCAACCATGAGACTACCAAATGGTACCAACTCACTTTGCTGGCCCAGACCAAACATGAGAACTATGAGATAGTTGCATCTGTAAATGTAAACATCCAAGTGAAAGACCTTAATGACAACAAGCCTGTCTTTGAGTCAGACCCTTATGAGGCTGTTGTCGTGGAAAACCTTCCAAGCGGCACTCAAGTGATCCAAGTCAAAGCTACCGACCATGACTCTGGGACCAACGGCCATGTCGTTTACAGCCTTGACCCCAAACAGAACTCGCAGGAGATCTCTGAGCTGTTTGCTGTTAATAGTGAAACTGGATGGGTAACCACCTTAAAAGAGTTAGACCGTGAAAAGATGGACAAATACACAATTGCCATCCTGGCCACAGACCAAGGGGACAGAGTCCAACATGTCACCGGCACCAGAGTGGAGGTAACAGTCGCTGATGTGAACGACAACCCACCCCGCTTCACTGCAGAGATCTACAAAGGCACAGTGAGTGAAGATGACCCTCCTCCCAGCGGGGTGATCGCTATCCTCAGCACCACGGATGATGATTCTGAGGACATCAATAAACAAGTGAACTACTTCATCACAGGTGGGCGTTCATTATTTCACAAAACAGATAATTAGTAAGCCCAGAGAGTTTACTCCCTACTCCTTTGTGAACAGTTTTTCATAAACAGAGCTTAGGGGGGGATAATCCGTTTATGCCACTTAATATGATGATAATATCTCATCTTTGAAACATTACACAGTCCTATTATCTGTTAGGAGTCTGAGTTATTGCCTAATCTGCCCAAGCTCAAGGCAAATATTTAGGTCATCATAATACAGAAATGTATAATTATCTGAATAATGCTTTGAAATAGATGGGGAAAAAATACTTCCTCTGGTGCTAATTAGCAAGTGTGAATAACTATGCCGAGTCTGGAAGTATCAAGAGGAATTAGAAACCAGCACTGTCATTAGTTCATATACATTTTTCAACGTTCCTGCTGTTTGTCGGTTTGAAGGTTTGCTTGTGTACCAAACATATTTGATTTAGAATTGAGGATGTGTGAAGTACTGCTTACTACTTAAATTATAATTTGGGTGATTATTAATTGATATTAAGTGGAGTTTAAAATTGATGATGTATTCTTATCCTTGTGTCTTTGTAATGACTCAGGCTGCTCCCTGCTTCAGAGTTGTTGATCATTCTGAAGTGTTATATTTCTTTTTAACACCAAACAGGAGGGGACCCACTTGGCCAATTTGACATCGAACACATTCAGAATGAATGGAAGGTCTCTGTCAGGAAGCCCTTGGACCGTGAAGAGAAGGACAATTATCTCCTTAACATTACTGCCAGCGACGGCATCTTCACTGCCAAAGCCATTGTGGAGGTCAAGGTGCTGGATGCCAATGACAACAACCCTGTATGCGAAAAGGTATAGTCATTTTTTTCTCAGTTGTGTTGTAATTTTAGCAGTTAATTTCAGTTTGTCCTTGTATTCACTTTAATTTCTTCACTCTCCTCCATTTTCCTCTTAACCTATCCATCCCCCAGTCCCTGTACAGTGAAAGCGTCCCAGAGGACTCCCCTGCCGGCAGGCTCATCTTGCAGATCTCTGCCACAGATGCTGACATTCGCTCAAATGCCCAAATCTCTTATGAGCTCCAGGGAGTTGGATCAGAATTGTTCATCATTGACTCTGACACAGGTGTGTATATGTCACGTCAATCCCAAGCTAAAATACTTAGGTAATATATTTTATTTGATTCATTTGTCTTTTCTTTCTTCTGTGTCCTCAGTCATTGAGTCAGATTTCAGTCCAGGTGTGTTTCAGGTTACTTTGAATTTTAGGAAGCAGTATGTGGGACACTCAATGTTAAAATCTTTCATCAAACACTCATGGCCCTCTGCCTCAAACCACAAAATCCAAAAGGCAGCTCAGCATGACAGCAGTCTTACATTCTACAAGATAAGATTCAGGAATTGTGATGCCTCTGTAAAATGTTAGTGTCTTTCTATTTTTATATCTGTTCGTGTTCAAATCATTATCACTGTGAAAGAGGCAATTGAGTTTTCTTTTGCCCAGTTGTTTATTTACTTATTCATTTTTAATGGAACCAAGAACATTTTCCTGCAGGGCATCTGTAAGACCCACAGTGGCACTAAAATACAAAGTCTAACACTTGAATCGAATTTATGACTTATGTACTTTTTACTTGCACATAATTTCTTCAGGGAGACCTTCTAAATCAGATGCTCCAGCTGGCTGCTTGGGATGAAAAAAGAAAGCAGAAAAAGAATGAAAGAAAAACAATGGCAGTTAATCACCACCAACCTGTTTTTAAAATAAATGCAAAATAAAATCATTAAGGACAAAACAAACTAAGCCAGTAGATTTAAACAGCTATGCAACACATCTGCTGCTGCAAAGAATCCCTAAGTAATAGGCGAAATTCAGCCTTAATATGCTCAGAGACTGACACCAAAGCAGACAATAAGGCAACAATACCATCCAGCTGTCTTTTGGCATCCCTCCATATTGAGCTTCTAGCAGCAGTGCTACTGTTATGGAGAGGGATTTCTTTTTTCTCAGTGCAGACAAGTAGGATTATTGCAGATGAGGACCGCCAAGAGGCTCTGGAGTTTTCCAGAGAGGCTGTGGTAATGTTGGCTGCCTCACTTCCAAGCTGATCTTAGCTGCCAGCGCTGATGTTTTCCTTCATCGCCCCACTCTCTTTGCCTTTCTCTCCCTCCTCTCGCGCTTCAATTACTTATTTATTCCCTGCTCTTCTCTCTCTTGAAAGCCATTAGTTGTTTAGATGCTTTTTACTTGGTTAGTACACAGTAGACAAGGGGATTACTGTGCTTTAGTGTACATGGTCTGTTCTCTTGTACACAAACTCAGTCTCTTGATTAATTGCTTACACTGATTTTATGTTTGTCTGTAAAGGGAATGGCTTTGATGTTGTCATTTTTTTTATCCCAAAATGACATCCTTCTACTCCCAGAAGAGAGTGTATGTCTCTGTGTATTTCGTTCAAAATAGCTCTGTCTCATCTCCAGGGGAGTTGAAGACCTTACAGCCCCTGGACCGGGAGGAGCAAGACGAGCACAGGTTCAAAATGCGGGCAGTAGACGGAGGAGGGCGGTACTGTGAGGCTGACATCCACATCACCGTGGAAGACGTCAACGACAACCCGCCACAGTTCTCATCTGATCCCTACACCATTACAGTCTTTGAGAACACAGAGACAGGCACATATGTGGCAAAACTTCAGGCGAATGATGTTGACACTGGTGAGGAATTTTTTCTCAGCTTTTCCACAACTTTGTAATGCTGATGTGTAGAAGGGAAAGTGAATCCATTACTGGTCTGTACTAACTGGGAAATCTTTGTTTTCCTATATCAAAATAACCAGCAAACGATCAGTTAAAAAATCAGACAGCTGTGCTGCCTCTGTTTTGCTCCCTGTTCCAGCTGAATTTGTCTATGCAAACCTTCATCCATGTATTTACATGCAGCTGATTACCTGTGGACAGAGGAGTGGCTCACATTTGAAGCAAACATCTGAACATTTGACACTTTGCTATCTTCTGCTCCTGTTGTCAAGCTTTATGTTCTCGCAAATGCAGTTTAACGAGGGTGAATTTACCGCTCAGAGTAAGTAGTAATTTCTGAAACAGTGGGCCTTGATTTCAGAGAGCGGTGGACAAACGCAGGCTTCGTATTTCTAGCTGGCAGCTGATTTTGCTGACTGAAATGACAACTGTTGTAAGTGCCAGCAGATTTTATCAGCTGTACTTAATTCAGCTGAAGTCAGCTCCATGAGTTGGTTGACAGCGCAGTTTCCTGCTCACTTTTAATATTTCTAGCTGACTTGTTTTAAAACAGTAACCCTGTGAAAAGAGAGAGAGAAATATGCATAAATATTTCCCAGCCAAAAAGTCAGCATCCTCATTAGTTGATGATCCGTGCAGACTTTGGTTTTGGAAAGGCCACAAAACAGACATCACTTTCCAAACTCTTTATGTATGGGAGTATTGCTCTCACTACAACACCATGCAAACCACCGCAATGTGTGGAGAAATCCAAGGCTTAACAGGCCCACCTCACCTTGTAATGGTTGCTAAGTTATGATTGGAGAATTGCAGTTTTGGAGATGGATTTAGTGAACGATCACATAGACATAAAATTCTGATTTTGAAATCATTAAATATTATTGAAACATTTAACAATGTAATGTTAAAAATTAAGTAAAAAAAAAGAAAACCCTTACTTTTGAATTCTGATATAAGACTTCAAACCCTTTTCCCACTTGTTATTTCTGTCTGTCTGTGTGATGATGCTAGGATGTAGAAAGTGTATGCAAAGCAATTTTGAAAATAACGTTCTCACAACTACAGCAATTCAATTAGTAGTCACTTTATTTGGGTTCTTAAAATCTTGATCTTTAGTCATTTTTCCTTTTATCATAGTTCTTTTGTTTATTTAGATGTATTATTATTGTTATAAGTGCACTGTATGAATAATAAGTATCAGTATCAGAGCTGTGTTTTAGATAAATTTTGGAGGCACTGGAGGCTCTCAGGTAAATATGTTTCCATTAAGTTTTAGTTTCTGCTGAGGCAATAGAAAGTTAATTATGAGGCAATAAGCTCACGAATGCCTGTACATTCTGCTTAAAATGCAATTAACGGCATTCCCAATGCATTACTCAAAGTCACAATAAAACAACATACACTTATAATTCAAGAATATGCAGCACCTTTAAAAAGGTTTTTAGCATCATGGTATACAGTATGCATATGTATCTTGACTCAATGCTGACTAACAATGCCCAGGTTATTATCTTTCCATTATGCAACTGCTTTACACTAAATGGCAAGAGGGAGGGATAACAAATGTGGAATTTCATGAATGATCAACCCCTCAAATTAAAAGCTCCATTACACTCTAATGAAATTCTTCTCTCTTCAAGCTGAATTCTCTAAAGGGATGATTGCAATTTTCCATTTGCCTGGTGCAAAGCCGCAGGGCTTCATATTTATCTCGGGCGTCTTTACCTTTCAGCAAGCACTGCCAACTACTTGCTGTGGATAAGACTGAGATCTTAAACCGTGCAGTTTAACAGTCATTTTAAACTCCTTGAGACTTTACTCAGGAAACTATTGGACCTGCCGCTCCAGATTACACCTTTAGTTTAGTGGAGCAGGACATTCTAGCTTGAAGCACCATTTCAGCCTGTTCGCTGTCAGAGAATCAACGCCCTCTCTTTCTATTTCCCTTTTCCTGGTCCCTCATTTTGGTTGGACTGACAGCTTGACAGAATGAAAGGGATGCCAGAATTAGGTCCCTCAGAGAGAAACGTTAAACGGTGAAAGGAAAGAGCTGGTATTAAGACATTTCTTCCCTGAGGCTTTGCTGGCACAAAATGCTTCACATTTTGAATATCAAGGATAAGGGTACTTGAAGGAAGGGTGGAGAAAAAGGTGCTCCCTGCAGTTTAGCCAGGAGCAATAATTATTAAAACTGAGTGGAAGCAGAGGGGGGATTTGATTAGTATTTCTCTCACACACACCGGCATCGCACACATTGAGGGTCCTTTTTTGTGTGTCTGTCTAGTATTCTTTGATTTAGGTGCAAGCTTGAATCACAACTGGCAAGTCCCAGACATGCAGAGTGTACTAGAAAAATAGGCATTGTAGCTTTGACCCAGTTTACTCAGGCTCCAGTCAACTGTCTTGCAGCCAACCATCAAAATGGGAAGCCTAATGTAGACCACCCTCCCACCCTCCTAAGAGAAAAGAGTTGCTTTATCTTCCATCGATATTTAACTGTGCATATCTCAGTGCAAACTCATTCTTGGCGCTAGCTGCTGTGTGCCACAGCCTCTGTGATCCGCCTGCCCATTTGGCTGGAAGATGTTTGATACTTACCCACATCACTGTTCCTGGGTTCAGCCCACTGCTACAATCTGTGAGAGGCAGCACTTATCAGTGTGGAATAGTTAGGAACCAGACAGACAGACAGACCCAGACTGGTGCCCTTGATCTGTGATAAACTCAAGTTATGCGAGTACACATTCTTTCTTTGATTCTGCTTTGTCCTTCCATCACTCTGCATGTATCCAAGTGTCTCCCTTTGCCCTCTGCACTGCCTTTTGTTATTGTCTTCATTCGATTTTTCATGTTGCTTCTGTGTAAAGGAATGTGATAATTTTCTGTATTGGTGCTGTGCCAGATTACATTACATGTTCTTGACAAATGCTTTCTAAAACACTGAAAAAAAGATCATAAAACCAGAGGTCACACAATCATCTATCATGCCACGTTAATATTGATGGTTGCATGTTTTCTTTCCATTTTGAAAATTTACTCAGACAAAATGCTATACAAGTTTATATACACAATATAAGGCTGCAAGAAAAGATTATTTTATTTAATGATTAATAATTCTTATTTTGTGATTGTCATGATGAATGAACGTCTACATGAAACTAGAAAATTTAAAAAAGCCCATTATAAGGTTTAACAGCCCAGGTGATGTGTATCCGCAGTTTGGCTTAATATTCAGTTCTCCATGTCATACATGACAAAGATACAGATTAATTTTACGTAAATCGACTAATCGACCAACTCCGCTTTAACGCGAAATGTTCCTGGCAGCAGAACTTAGGGTGACGTATTAACATATATGTATAAGGAAATACAACCATCTTAAATTCATGTTTTGATTCTCTTACGCTTCATTGTGGTGTCACGGATGATTAAACCAGATTAACGTGGTGAGAACGTACCAGCAGAACTCTAGCGGTGATCACCACTGGCGATAATGAAAGTCCTGAGGAGGATGGGAGGTTTACCTGACAATGGAATTATAATGGCGTGTTTCAAATGGGGCCACTACGAAACGCTATGATTATGTGTGATGTCTCTAGATTACGGGAGCGTCTTGCCTGAGTGGGGACATGAGTTATAGGCGGCATCCATTGAGCGTTAACAGCCTGTTATCAGAAATTGTGAAAGATGGATGTTAAGGAATGAGAATGTGGTTAAATGATTTAGAAATCAATACATCAATAAGAAACGAATATCGCTTTTTTTATCCCTTACATAAAGAATTTCCTTGCTGTGGCCATCAGTCTTATTAATTGACGTTAACATTTTCTCTCCGCCTTAATTGTAGATAGATTGGTAGATCAAAGCAACATGAGGGAATGAACACTGAGAGTTATCACGTATAACTGATATGAATGTGGAATGGCAGCCAAAGGGTCCTTGTCATTTAAAATGAACTAAATTACCCTTTTTCTGGCTGTTGAATTGCAGCAGGACTACCACTCGTTGGTCGATTCTGCTGATGGATATTTCTCAATTGTTACACTATGGGTCAAGCCTGGGCGTCCCTGGACCCATGATTGCAGTACGGTGTCTGAAACCCCTTAATGGTGCCAGACTTGGGAGCACCTGGAAATCTCTCCTCGCTGTACCAGGTGATCTCTGTCCTGGACATCAATGACAATCACGGTGTTTGAGCACCAGGGGAGCCTGACTACCGTCCCAGGGACATCGCCGTGGGCATGCAGGTGCTCAGAGTGCAGGCAGCCAACAGGACACGAGGCTGGAGGATCTCTTCACAACATCATCAGTGGGGCGACATGGCATGTTCCGTGTGGATCTAAACGGTGGCGTGGCAAGAAAAACATTGCTGTCATTTATTAACAGCTTACTACTTGGCGCTAGTACAGTGTGTCCAGTCAATTAGAATTTTAAAACAGAATTTCTAAACCACCTGTATTTAATTTGAATAAACTCAACAAATTCTTCCCATCAAATACTTACAGGAGCTAGATATTAGGTAAAATATCTAGAGTCCGTACCCATTACCATTACATTGTTATTTGAGTCCCCTTAGTGTGCATTCCTGTAATCTCCTTTTGATCATATTCCATCATGCTAAAAAAGCCAATGGGGACAAATGACTTAGTACCATCAAGCCATTATAAAGATAAGATACCGTTCTGTGTTTAACTGCAACAATACAGATTAAAAGCAGCTGAACCAGCAATTTCAATGATTCGGTGATGGTGGCGATTTGACTTGCAATTGTGTTGCATTTGAGCTGAAAATATTTTGCCATATAGGTTACGCAAACCAATTGACAAAAGATGTAAGCAAGACAGGAATGACTCACAGTGTATTTTGCCCTCTAATAAAATTGCTGCTGCATAACACCAGCTTGTTTTTGTGTATGTAGTACTTTGTGTCATTGTTGTATTTAATATTAAACACACAAAAATATTCAAACACTGAAATGAAATTAAAAAAAATAATGTATTTTCTTTTTGTCTCCTAACTTTCTCTGTCACTTAGTCCTCAATTTGACATCTTTGTGATTAGCCGTTGGACTCTGAGGTCTCCCATGAATACTACATCACCATAGGAGGGCTGCAGATGGTGGCTCTGCAGCTCGGTGGCCACTGAGACATCAGCCTGACTGATGTCAGCCTTAACATGTGCTTCAGTCCGAGGGACCGTACACACAACTGTCGTGTGAGGACACAGAGCTGGGAAGACATGTAATGGCCGGTAGAATTCATACTATCGGCATGTTTAACTTGCAGTACTAACCGTTGTGGAAACCCTGTTGCCATAATGGGCGTGCTGGGTGAGAACATTTTCATCTCACTCAACACCAGCTAAATCTGTGGTTCTCACCTTCTCAGATTGTGTTCATTTGTTTTCCTGGGCACTTTTCTCCTCCTAACCCAGCTACTCTGAGGCCCTGCTCGCCTCTGCACCGCAGCAAATCTGCATCTGGTGCGCTGCAGCAAATTCCCAGACCCAACCTTTCTTCCTTGCTCACTTTTGCCCTGTTCCCGCTCAGTATCATTTTTGTATAAACAGTTTAATTAAGGCATTTGACTCTGTTAGCCTATCAGATAAGGCTTTTGCCCGTATTCAAATATTAATATTCATTCTCTAATCTATTACCTGCCTCTTCTCTCTGTTCCCCTCACCAAAACCTCTAGCCCTTCCCATTATCATGTCTCATTACACCAAACTATTGATCGCCTGCATTGTCTCTGGTTTGGGATGAATTGTGAAAGCATAAATGGCACATTATTGGCAGTATTACAGTTGCTGACACCGGCATTGGCAAAGGCCAGCTGTAGTGAACAAAAAAAGCAGGGCTAATTAAAAATAATGAGCTGTGTGGGTTGCCTCCGTTAAGCCTTGTAAACTATTATCAGCAGACCTATAAGCCCAATATTACCTTAAAAACTGCTCTGAAATGTATATTTTCATATTAGCAATGGATCAAGATAACTATAAGTAATGTGGAAGATGTTATTAGTGATGTACTCTCAGAGAATGGGACTCTCTGAGTATAATTCACAAGAGTATACACATACAGTACATGCAAAATTCAGCCCAGTAGGAAAACATGAAACATGTACCAGGTGAGAGGAAAGGCATGGTTGTGTTTTCCTTTCTCACCATATTCTATCTATTTAATCCTCAGAAGAAATTTTGACTTTTGCACTTCTCATCTCTTCCCATCTCTCTTCTCCTCCCTAGCATGTCATGAGTAATAAATGTATGACCTGATGGGCTGCTGTGGTAAAACTTGAAAACTGAACCACCGCACAGCGTCTCTGGCATCAGCCCAGTCTCTGAGAAAATTTCCACGCTGCCAGCCACCGACTACTTGAATCAAGTGGAGACAGAGCAGGCTGATATTAGGGATGAGGGGGCGCAGAGAGTCTCTCATATGTGATCTTCATATCTCATCACTGATGAAAAAAAAAAAGTGAGTGTGTGGGTGTGAGTACATGCAAATGGTCTGGGGAGGGGCAGACAGGCAGATGAACGGACAGATTAAATTGAAATGTGAAACATTTCTGAAGACAGCAAAGCAAAGATGTAGTGAGGAATGAGGGCCATTGTAATCTAATGCTTTCTAATTTTAGAAAGCCTTGCATTCAATCAGTTCTGTGCTCCAGTATCCACATACAAAGCACACACACATTTGATTGAATGGTTGTCATCTCAAAGGATATTCAGTAAAAAACACTGTTCCCCCACATCTCAGAACTGAACACACTTTAATTAGAGACTAAAACTTATTTGTTGTTCACTCAGTGATTTTTTTTTTTTCTCCTCAGTTTTCCTTAATAATGTATAAGAACAGCTGGGCAGAATATGGTCTGCACATTCATTTGAACTCAAGGAGCTGTAAGTACTGTAGCAGATAAAGAATGACTTTTCAGAAAAGTGGAATTGTCATTACTTCTGACTCATTTAACACATTACAAATGGATAAATTGTACATAGAACATTGCAATTGTGATCTCCTCATTCATTCACACTTCTCCACAACTCACTTGACTTCTTGACTGAAATCTTCTGCAGGTGTCCCTCCTTAAATGTGATTTACAAGTTAGATTGTCATTGTTAGTGTTGCAGTCCAGTACCCCAAGGACTTTTTCTTCCCCGTACTGAATGATTCCACACCTCACGATTCCTGCTCAGTGCCAATGCAGGAAATAGTGTGCCCTAAATGTAGCGTAGTGGAAAGTAAGGGTGTGGAGATGGTGGTGGTGGATGGGCGTGTAGTGTGAAGTTGCATCCCATCACAGACCTGCAATTACCATGTGCTCTTCTATTAACTATAACTGCAGTGTTTCTCCAAGGTCTTTTACATAACCTTTGCAGAGATTACAATACATACAATAGTATATGTACAATAACCACAGTCTCCCTAACCATAACCAAACGCCATGTGCAGATATAGTAGAAAATTAAAATTAAATAACAAGATAAGAAATGAATAGGCCCCACTCAAGTTTTCTTTGTCTGCGGGCTGCGTGCATGGGTGTTTGAACTTCAAAATGATGCATAAGACAAACTGAAAAGTCTGCACAGGTTGTCTAATGCTATAGTTGTACATAACAGCTGACCAACATTACTGTACAATCCCTGTCATGTCACTAAGTTATCACCTTTCACAAGGATGTACAAATTAATTTTTCTCTGCCATGTTTTCATGTGAGTGTGGAACTACATGTTAGGCTGATGAAATGCTAATGTTGGACTCTCCATTTATTAGAGGCCTTGTGCTCATCAGTCGATCCATACTATGATCATTACCTGCAAAAAGTTTTACAGTTTAAATCAGAAACGGCAGCTTAGTGCATAGCAAATGCAGCGAGGTGAAACTCAGATGCATGTGGACCTCAGATCAATAAAATCAATTCCAATTTCATCACACATCGCCCAGCAAAAACTGCAAGGTCAGTTTTAAGAATGTCTATGTAAATAAAAGAAAATAGATTGAAGGGGAATAATAAAGTTTCATGGATAAGAGTTGAAACTTTAAAGAGTTACCAACTGGGATTATTTGCAGAGTCAGACTTTGTGGTGCAAGTACCCTTGACTGCAGTGAGATAAGGAATTATCTGACTCTCTTGTTCACTTCAGCTCCTCTCTTTGCTCTTCTTTTCCATTTATTTCCTTCAGTCTATCCAAGCACTGGTATTTTGTTCTCCCCCTCCTCCCACTCTGTTGTTCACTCTACCATCCAGCTCATAAAAAAACTGGCTACTGGGTTAAAAAGCAGACACAGTCCTGACTCCCTCACAGATAGTTGGTTGGTTAAATGTCAACTTCACAGGAATTTTACATTTTATGAACTGTTGTCCACATTTGGAACACATGCAACACAATTCTTTTGTTATATGTCATGTTTAGTCATTATCATTTTGTGTTAAAAGAAAAAGCAAGATGCAACATAGTGACTGGAAAATAGTCAGCTAAACCCTGTGAAACCATAATTCATCCTCTGACATCATCAAATCTTTTCCCATTTCAGTTTATCTTGCCCTGGATGTTGCACCTTCACACTGATTGTGTAATGTATGCAAGACAAAAAGGACCCGTCTGTCTTAATTGCATTAGAAAAACATTGTGCTGATTCCAGTGTAGAACCATTATGGCTGGTGGATACACTGTGACCATATTTAGTTGAATAATGATCCTTAAGAAAGTGTTTTTTTGTAACACACAAAATTGTTTTCCTCTCTTAGAATGATAATGAGTCACATACAATGTGCATGTCATTACTTGAATCTCTCAATAAAGGCACACACTGCTGCTCACAGGGCAGTGGCCTGCATGTCCTGAACCTAACAATCCATTCACTTGTTGGCAAGTTGGCACTGAGTATGTTTTGTGGGGGTTACTTTAGGTGACATCTTTGGACTCCAGAACATTGCATGGGACCATGAACTATAGCATCAGCAGCCTTGGTGGAAACTGGATCCTAATATTGGTTGTTATAGCTGTTACTTTAACATTAACACAGGCTGGAAGTTCTGGGAATAGCTCTAGGTCTTTCTCTGTGGGAACTTGGTCCACCATCATTAGCCTTCACAGTGGATGGCTGCTGCTGCTGCAATGAAAATGGAGACTCACAGACAACATTAAAAGAAATATGATAACATGAGCATAATTAAATCCACATTTGTTTGGCTTGAAAGCGTTTGAGTCACTGTAAAAAGAAAAAAAAAATCCATGATTGATGGAGGCATGACTGTTTGTACAAATACAGAAGTGAGTGACAGATGGATTGAAGCATCATCCATTAAAAAAAAAAAAAAAAAGTTCAGTACTTCATTGAGATGTGTGCATAAATTAGACATGGCCAACAAACACAAATCTGAGTCTTGAAACATTCTTTACATCTTTTAGAAATGGAATATTGTACATTCCATTGTGATTCAAATATATCTAAATTCAAATACAAGGGGGAGAGATAATATTATTCCACTATTATCTGTTATCACTGGAGAACAGCCCACATCTTTGAATATGGATACAATAAGCACTGAATAACTGGCTTATTTTCTTTAGAACAACTGATTGGTTCTGGTGGATTTGTCATTGTGTGTAGGTGTTTTAAAGAAAAGAGGAATTTAATCACATATTTGACAATACATTGCACCTGTAACTGTATCATCTGTCATAACTATTGACAATGGCAAAGGCAATAAGATGATGAAATATTTTTCTTTGCAAAATTTAGGAAATTAATATACTGACAAACTTAAGAAAACAGACTGTGTCATTGTACAGGTCTGGTCCATCTACTCTGACTCTGTGGGAACTCTGAACAGCTGCCTAAATATTACTCTCTGAGTAGGGTCACTGTTTCTGGTCAGCAGGCATTGGCATCTAATGTTTTCACAGATTTGCTCTCACTTTGGCAGTGGTGAGTGCCTGCAGTAGAGGGCCTGAGAGGCATTTTGCCCATGTGTTTGTTTGACAGTGTAAAAAGTGTCTACAACTGATGGTGTGCCAAAATGCCTCTTTTGGTATAACAGAAAAATAAAATCATCATCTACATGTGATGGATGTAAATCCAAAACAGTTAACAGAAGGCTACATGCATTTTTAGTGGAAAATATTTTTTCTGACAATTGCTGATCAAAACTTGCGGGAAAACTTGAATATGCCCACCCAGACAGATTCCAATTTTATGTAAGGAGGAGAAATCAAATTTCACTTCAACTTTACAGAAAAAAAAAAAAGAAAAAAAGAAAAGTGATAACGCACTTTTCAAATAGTGGATGTCTTATTCAGTACTCTTTAACTTTAGATACCGTGCACAGCTGTGTTCAAAAAACCATTGTATCTCTTTTTGAGGGCTATAGTTGTCAGTTGTCGGTCAGGACTGGAGGGTTTCTTTTACTCCGTATATTCAGTCCTTATCAGCTTCCTGCTTGGTGCTGAGAGCTGACCTTCAGACATTATCTTTCCCCACTCTCTTCTCATCAAAGGGAGAAACGATAAGAGCTGACCGTGTAGTGATAGAAACCCTCCGTTGCGAGTCCTCTTCATGTGCTCCTCCCTTTCAGCCCGCAGACTGGTTGGCTCTGTTATGGGGGACCCCCCCCCCCCCCCCCAACAAGAGATTTACTGCCTTGATGGTCATCATGGGAGTAAGGGGAGGAGGAGGAGGAGGAGGGGGGTTGGGGGTGGGAGGGGGCGATCATTCATGGCACCACATCAAAAATGAGACATGACCTTGAGGTCAAACACAGAGGAGACAGACAAGGTTCAGTAGGTAACAGTGACAGAACAAAACATTTCAAGTTAAATCATTTACATAACGTGCTACAACACTGAATAGGGCTGTAGCTGCGTTTGGCATTCTGTTAGGCAAAAATTTCTCTTGATCTGGAGAGAGTGACAAATAATTATGACCAAGGGCGTTGCTGAATTTTGGTGTGAAGCCACGGCTGTGAGATGGCATTCACACACCCATCTGGTTGCAGCACCTGGTGTTGGTATGTTCTGTTCGAGTGGGATGCAATTAATGTAACCTACAAAGGCAGGATTTGTTTGTGCTCATTGGTTGGCCCACCTGCAGCTGCTTTTGGCAGGAGACTATTCTCAGAGTGGCAGTCAGAGGGGAGATGGCTCCTTCTCCATGTGTTAATTAACCTGGAGGTGACTGTACAAAGAAGGTGTTTTTTGGCTGTGTTCTGCTGTGGGTTACCAGAATGCATCCAGCTCTGCTGTATAAATGTGCTCTCATGTCAACTCATGCAGGAAAACTGTTTAAAAGGGCTGTTTCTTAGTTCATCAGTTTGAGGGACCTTTTTATTACGAAACACGAAAGTACCAAAAATACTATCTATATACTATAATCTCTTTTGTACTGACCTTTACTTAAAGCAAAAATCACAAAATGCATGTGACCTCTGTGTTAATTAAACTGGCACAGATTATGAAGGGACTGAAGAAAACTTTGTATAAACTGAGCCATGTTCTGCGCACCAATTAAACATTTATTTTAGATTTACATGTTAGTCATTGATGCCAACCTTAACCGTCTGAGTTTATTAACAGCTTGGCATCTTTAACAAAATTCATTAATTCCTTTGTGTATTTGAAAAGATAATCAACGCAGAGATAACTGGGGCTGTGGTGGCCAAATTGGGAATTAACAGCCTGATACTGTACATTTAAAGCAACGGAAGCCAGTGCAGATTTTAAGTGTGAAATGTCATTCTTGAGCTTGAAAATAGTAGGTTGACAAAATAATTGTAACTCAAGATCCACTCACTGGGTTATTTGGTTTATTTTTCTTTAAATCCACGGATCTCATTATTATTTATTTTAGCTTCATTTTGCAGTTTGGAAACCCAGAACTTATGCTTTCTTCCACAGTGTATTTTCTTTTTCTTTTGGCCATTTTGTCTGTATTGGATGGATGTCAGTCGAGCGGCGGACTGGAAAGAGGGGAGAGAGAGTGGTATGGCAGGCATAAAAGGTCTCTGGCTGGAGCTGAACTGAGGACGCTGCGGTATGTGGTAATGCTGCTGTCTGTTATGGTACTGGTTGAGGACCAAAGGTACCAGAGTGCCCCATTCTCCTACATATTCATTACTTTGTTCTGACGGTGGTCAGCACTGTCTTCTTGTAAGTTTCCTCTAAGTACATTATTGTGTATATTACTGTGCTCTGTAATTATGAAATAGGTGTTCTTTTTGAACACAGTTATATTTGTGCCTTATCCCCTAAACTTTTGTCATCTGTCCGTACATATGGCACAAGTACATGTGCAGGTTTTGTTTTTGTTTTTTGGATACCACAGATGTACAAAATAATAACACTGAAATTTGTGGGTTGTAATCTAACATGTTTTACAGAGTAAGTAATATTATTTGAAGGATTTGAGTCGTGTCTGTGCAAATATTTGTTTTTAAATCTATTAACATGATCTAGAATGTTCACAGGTTCAGGAAACATTCGACACATACTGGAAATTACAAGCTGTTCACCACCTTGATGTAAGCACCATTGTGGTAGGTACCCTGCAATGTAGTGCATCTGTTAATTCCCCTCCAAGACCTGTCTGTTATGATCCCTGCAGTGTAGTGATGGTGAGTGGGAGTTCTGGAGGGGAGGTGGGAGTGGGCTGCCGTACAGCAACAGTACCACTGATTTATACCCTTGTGGGTCATTTTCTGAGAAATTTGCACTGTACTTAACACAGATGACTCACATCAACTCCAGTGTGTTTTTATGCTCAATACCAAGAGAGCCCTTCGTAGCAATACTGTACATCTTTGTAACAATGGTGGGGAACTGTCAGGTTTATTACAGTATCAACAAATCTAATGTTCTCTCTGGGTAGAAATATGTCACACTTAAAAAGTTCTGTATTATTTACTGAAGTTTGAAAGTTCTGTATAGCTATAGATGTGATTTGTGTTTTTTGGTTTCTTCTTGATGAGTTGCACAGTGTATAATCATCAAGCTACTGACTCATATTGGCTGTGAGTTCATAATATGGTCAATAATTGCCGGGGTTAATGACATTAATTTCCACTACAAAAAATCTCACTGCTACTTTTACGTGTTTAAGCACTATCTTCCTCCAGCAGTTACTTCAAAAAGGACAACAACAAAACTAAAGACAATTATTTATTAATGCGTACTTATCAGCGGCAGCATACATTTTGCAGCATCAGTGAGTAAAATATAAATTAATGTTTGCTTTGTTTAAGAGACACCAAGGTTAGAAATTCTACATTATTGCACAGTAAATTGAGAGAGTAAGCACTGTGTGAAGTGAGATAATTATTAATGCATTAGTGATGGGATTTTGCATGCTCTGAATACCTTAAATGGACATTGGATGTCTCAGATTTAAGCAGACATATTAGTTGTTTTGCTGGAACAATTACCCCCTAAAAGGCCTCTCCAACCAGACTATGCAATATTCATCATATTCTTCTGGCCAGCGGCCCTTTGAGATTGCTTGTTTTGTGTCCATGCACAGGGATACTACAAATTATGAAGCAAGGACATCATTATTGGAACAGTGGCATGTCTAGACTTATTTAGGTCTAAAGGAATCCATAGAGTGGTACTGCCCTCAGTGATTTCAGCATGCAATAACTCTTGCTCCTTTGAAAGTGAAGATAAACAGCAAAGGAAACTCGGTGTGTGTGTGTATGATAAATGGAAGTTGCTGAAAAGTGAGTTAGCTTGATGTTGACTCGCCCTGCATGTGCTTTTCACAGCAGGTTTCCACAGGATTCCTGTGGCTTTCAGGTGTATGTGTTAAGCAGCTTTGCTTATTCACATAAATTCTTACTTCCCTGAATCACACACTGGAGCATCCTTGAAGGACCAGTGTGAAGCCATATAGATCCAGTAATCGGCACCCAAGGGACTGACACAAAACATCTAGATTTCACCCTCTTCCTGTTTTCTGTGCTTATTGTCTGTATATTTGCTGTTGCCACTAAGCACTTTTTTCTTAAACTGAAAGGAGAGCAAGACTCTCATGAGAGGAAGTTGGTAAAGGTATAAATACACACTGAAACTCTAACAGGAGCAGAGTTCTAATCTGTGAGAAAAAGTGAAAACACCAGTGTGGGTGTGGAAGAGCTTGAATATAAGTGGCAATATAACATGTAGTGAAATGCAGTGAAATATAAAGTACAACATTTCTCTGTGAATTGTAGTGGAATAGATATAATATTTTTAAATACAGAAATACATCGTGTTTAGTGATCTTATGCTTTCAGTCAAAATGATTTTTTAAAAAGTACAATACTTGAGTAAATCTACTTCCTTTCCTTTCCAATTCTCATCAAGTCTTTGTATTACCATTAAGTGGCAGAAATTAATTCTACTATTGTTTTCGTACATTCAGTTCAACTGGTGGAACACTGGCGGCTGTTCAGAAGTGAGAAAATCTTTAATACAATTCTTAGTTATTATTTGGCCGCTCGAAAAGCAAATTACATACATCAACATGCAATGTTAAGTGATTTTTTGCCACCCCCTTGTCTACTCAAATGCCAGTTTTCATGTATGATCATGTTTCTTCTACATCATTTGATGTATTTTGGTGCTGAAAAGGCCTGTAATTGTGTCCAATACATAACTAAAGGTCAGTGTGATTCTAGAAATAACATGGTGTTGGAATGGAAATGGGTAAGTGAGGTAAGGCTGGTGTATTCTCTGTCCAGGAGACCAATGTATTTAATTGAGAGGAATATAAAGGAATGGCTCTGTTTTTTGGGATCAGCTATATTTTAAGCAGTGGCCAAGATAAGATTCTCATCATCCGAAATTAAGTACACGGCATCTACAAAATAGATTAAAATATGATTTCATCCACAGAGAATAAATACATGGGTGTCAAACAAATATGGATTGCAGACCAGTTAGAGGTGATGAATGACGATAGCGAGGCCATCTCACCAGCATCCCTCGCCTCTGCTGAATGTAGATAGTTCAGCAGAACCCCTTGACAGATAATCAGGAAGACGTGTTCAGGTCACAAAGCACCCAGAAGGTCCTGCCGCTTCCTCCCAAACCACAGACCATTAGATCACTACCATGGATCACTGCTTAAACAACTGTCAAGCTACACAGGACCCGCTCCAGAGTTTTGAGGGCCCTGGGTGGGATATTGTTTAAGCTTCTTTTGATGATTATATAATTCTCTACTCATTTCTCTCACTCATTTCTCTCTCACTCATTTCACTCATTCTCTACTATTAATCTGAATCTGTTTTTACAATTGGTCTTGGGTGGGAGTTTCATAAAAACAACTTTTACAAAATGTTTTTTGAGGTGGAGTATGGGGCTCAAATTTCATTGATTCCTGGTAGTAATCAATTAATACGATTGAATTAAGTGGACAAATACTTCTCATTTCTCGTATTCTAGTCCATTTAGTATGCCTATTCTGAACTTTTGATCACCTGTAACAAAATTTATCCTTGACCTTGGAACTAGAAGTGACAAAACAGTCTCACCCTAAGAAGAAAAGGCACTGTGGACAGCAGTCCCGCTCTTTGCTCTTTTCCTTAGTCTTATTCTTCTGTGTTGCATTTGTGCGGCAACCTACGGAACACATTCTTTGTACACATACTTGGTCAATAAAAGTGAATTATGATCCAGTCAGTGGCTGGAATTTGCCCACTTGTCATGGGATTGTAGATGTAAAGATTTCCTTGTTTTTTCACATGTAGCTTTTTACAGACTTCTTGTCCATGTTTGATTAAAAGCTGAGGTTCATTTTTGACCCTGGAGAGAGTTAAAGCAGTTAAAACAGTTTCATCACAAGGTGAATTACTTGTCCTCTAAGTGTCATTCTGCCCTTGAATTAAAAAGGAGCAGTTGCCACCATCTCACGGTCCAATCAGTTGCAACTGCATTGTTACTGCGGTCAAGGGAATGATCTGTTGTTGGTGAATTGATAATTAGATAGCAAACAATCTCGACATAAACCAATCATCATTATTTAAAACTGACTTTATTTCCCTGGAAGAACTTTGAACAGATTTTCATGATGGCATAATTATGGTGTTATGCATTTCTCCCCCTCATGTAAAGAGCTGTCAGCTGCCTCTGTGTGTGAAAGGTACCATTGAAATGAACTTGTCCTATCTTGACAGGGAAGCATTTTCTGAATACACTGCACAGTCCGGTGATGTCATTTCAGTTACTGAATGGATGTAGACTGGTTACAAACTTACGGCAAATTTTAGCATAAGTTTACTGAAGCCTTGTGTTTTGTCTATGATAGTGCAAGGTTTGTGCCTTAGGTACTTGGTGGTTTAAGATCAAAAACAGTAGAGTGGCAATTAAATGCAGCATAGTAGAATAAAATAAGATTTTAAATACAGTTCACATTAATATTAGTGTTGCAACCTCTCAACACAATCCTTTAAAAAACTCTTGGCTGCATTACAAGAGATGAAGCTCATTCATGTTTGTCAAATGACTGAGCAGGTGAATGGCTGTAGGAATCCATTTGGAAGGTTTAATGTATTTGAATGCACAAAGCTGAAACTGAGTGGCAAAGATTTTTTTTCCCCTGAAAAACCTCCAGCTTGTATTTCTTTATTTAAGCTCTCAACCATAGCTGAGTGTGAAGAGAAAAGCACAGCATCCACCCGTGGAACAAACCCAGAGCCTCACACTGGGGGAGGCGACAGTGAACAACAATGCTGCCTTTCTCTCTCCACAGCACCAGAGACAATTTGGCTCTGTGTCCATTTGGCTTCTGCTCCGGCCATCCATCCATTCCTGAGTACAGAACCCTCATCTAAGAAGTGTATTATGGTCGACATAATGGCTCAAATATAGAGCCACTTAAGAATGAATTCAGCACTCTAGCTATTTGTAGGGGGCCTTTGACCCACCAGGTGTGATGGAGCTGTGAACGAAGGAAAAATATATGTAACAGAATTCAGTGTTAAAGAAGAACACAAAAAATGTAAATATCCCCTCTAAAATCAGCCGAGACATGCTGTAAAGTCAAATTTTATTAAATGACTAGTTAAAAATTTACTACAGACAGAATTAAAATCCTGATACTGATAAGTAGCAGGATATTTTAATCTCTTTCAGACTGCAGTTGGCAATTCTCCACTTATTTCTCTATTGGCACCCACACATATAAACAAATCCATCCAAGAGCAACTGTTCAACCCAAAAACATTTAAGCTCTCATGGAACTGGGACATAATAGATTAAAGACACGATAAATACAAGATCAACTCTGAAGTTTTTAACAAGGGTAAAACAAGACTGTCCTACTGTAGAAAATGAGCCCATAATTTGCCTGTGCCAGCAGCTTATTAATACCTACACTTGGGTTATATTTTTATACACCTTTGCTGCAATGCTGTAGTAGTTAGTACTAATTCAAATTCTCAGAAAAATTGCTTTACAAAGGATGGAAGCTGCTATAGTAAGGTTGGTGACCAACCAAGATCACACTGACATCGTCCACTGAGATCAGTTCAGCTGAGACTTCAATAAAATTTGGAATGAATGGCTTACTACATGAGTGACTCAGTGTCCTGGGCCAACCATTTTCCCCCTTCTCGTATGATGATGTTATTCAACCTGAAGCATGGGTTGTTAACTTGCATGTCAGCCCAGGGTCAGACATTGATCTATCTGTGTATTTCACTCATTGCTCCAGTATAGGGTGAACTAGTCTAAAGGTTGAATATGGAATTCATTTTATGGAGCCATGTAATACAACTGCACTGCAATGTAAGCAAAGTCCGAATGTGATTTCATCCATCTGCAAACAGACTTTGCTGTGCCACTCTTAGAATATACACGTATTTCACGTGTCTTCATTAAATATGTGGTTCAGGTGAGCTAACCACTAACAAACTAGCCAGTTGGGAACAGCAGCAGAGTTACTGAGAGTTGGGGGTGGACGGCAGGCGTAAAAAGGCACATGGCTGTCACACCAAAGACCTGTCTGTGGTTAGGTTTGGGAAACAAAAGCACTTTGATTAAGGCAAGAGAGAAATATTATGATTTTGTGTTTAGCATCACTGTGAACTTTTTCTGTATTAAACCAGACCATGATCTTTCCCTAAACTTAATCAAGTGATTGCACTGAAATGGACTGATCTTACCACTGAATTTTATATGCTGATGTGAAAGTCTTAAAAGGCATATATAGTCACAACTTTACACTGATCAGCCACAACATTAAAACCACTTGCATAATATTCTGTAGGCCCCCTTTGCGCTGCTAAAACAGCTCTGACCCATCAGGGCATGGACACCCCCTGTGGTGTCTGGCACTGGGATATTGGCAGTGGAGGCCTCCAACATCTGGCTTGTTCTGGTGCATCCCACAGATGCTTAATCAGATTGGGATCTGGGGAGTTTGGAGGCCAGGTCAACACCTTGGGATCTTTGTTATGTTCCTTGAGCCATTCCTGAGCAGTTTTTGTGGTGTGGCAGGGCACATTGACCTGCCTGGGGAGGACAAAGAAGCGCTTTTGCCATGAGGGATGTCCTTGGTCAACAATGTTAAGTTGCGTTGTACGTATCAAAGATGAATGCCAGCAGGACACTGCATTGTAAATAGATGATTAATGTCACCTGTCAGTGGTTTTAATGTTGTGGCTGATCGGTGTACATCATTTCACTTGCATTAAATCACATCACAACAAACAGATTCAATTTAGGTGAAAAAATGCCTGACATTTTTTAAAATAAACTATTCAAATCACTCAAATGAACTTTGATAGGATTCTATGTCTTTGACTGCTTTCAAAATCCACACTGGCGAGCTTTTATGATTTTTGCATTTGTTTCTTGAATGTCACCATTTTTATTAACAGTGGGGTTCTAAAGTTTGTAGAAATTTTGTTGACTGAATTTGGAGCTATTTTATGTTCTCTTATTAAAACCTTATAATCCTTTGTGGAGACATGTTAAAAGTGGAAGTTGTTTATGGTGCAATAAAGCCTGTGAGTGTCATCATCGCCTTGCATTATAGAGGCTGTAAAACCCAAAGGGATTCAAGAAGACTGCTCAGTGACGTCAAGGTCAACGAGACAGACAGGTGAATTTCTTATTGAGGGACTGACCATCCTACAGAAACTGCTGTCATAACTGCAAGCTTCAAACATATGCTAAGGCTCCCTAGTTTAACCTTCTTTTAAAGAGAGGACACTATCATGTTTGGTAGTTTAAGCAGAAGTAAATGTGTGTGTTTTTTTTTTGTTTTTTTTTTTTGCTTTGGTTAAGATAAATATCACTCTGCCAAACAATAACTCAAAATGTCTTGATAGACCATTACACAATTTAAAAATTATGAGGTAGTTTCTAGTGCTCATCACAGCAGAAATTATAGAGTAGAGTTGAAGTAAATGCAAATCAAATCAAATCAAATGAGTGATAACAAATACATGGAGATTTTCTATCACTGCAAACTTTTAAATCACACTCTGACTTTGCTTACATTGCAGAGCAGATTTTAACCATAATTCCCCCACAAATTGTCTGCAGGACAATGTACATGTAAGGTAATAGGAATTTTGCCTTCAGCAATGAAAACACCTCTCAGCAGCAGCCCATCAAAATGTCCTCAACATCTCGACAACCTGGACCCTCATGGGTGGGAATTATATTGTGAAAGAAAAAAAAATGTCACCAGAGATCTCACTAGACCATTCTCAGCTGTATTAGCAGTGAATCATTGTGTCTTCCTCCTCTTTTTGTTTGACCTGGATTATGTTCTGTCTGCAGGCACAGACCACAGTTTGCAGCAGTCAGGGATCTGAAAAGGTACCAGGACTCAGGAGCAAACAGCTTTGGTGCATAAATAAATGTGGCTGAGGCTTCCAATTAGCCATCAACAAAAACCATCTATTTTGAATTTAAAATGGCTTACATTTAGAATTAAAAACACTTTTTGTAGCTCACATTTAGAGTTTTCATAATACTAGTGTACAATTTGCAGCTTATTTGTGTTTTCCCCACCGATTTCTTTCTCAGTTTTTCATTTCTAGAATAATTTTTGGAGCTGTATTACTCCTAAGAGACAGACTGACAATCCAGGTGGGCATCAGTCTGAGTCGTAATCAGTACTACTACTAAAGAATGCTTTAGGCATTTTATTGTGAAAGAGGGTACAACCCAAACCATATAGTTAAATATTCAAAATCTAGACTACTTACATCCTCTGCTGTGAAGAATTCATTATGAAATTAACAGACAACAAGTTGTATTACTACCACATTGTAGTATAAAAAAAGAATAATATAATAATAAAAAATAATGTATCTGTTACTCAAAATAAATCGTACATTAATTTGTTTCAAACATGCCTGCTTTAAGTGTCACTTGAGTGCCTGCCAGTGGAAGCAAATATTTTCAAAGTCAAACACATTTATAATGAATTTTTCTCCTCAGAATGTACAGATTGCATTTTATGTCTAGATTACAAGTCTATTGGGTAGAGGGGAAATGCTGGTAGCTATTCTCAGGAGAGCTACAAACACTACTTCAGAAGAAGGATGGCTTATAACTTCAGGGAATCCCTGTCCTTGAGTGTGTTGACATCTGAAGGATTTATTCAGTGAGGATGAATATGCTGTTCTAAACATCCATCTCTAAAGATAAGTATAACTCACAAGGGAGGTCTGTGGCACTGAACACTGAATGCTGTTATTAAAGGTCAGCCTTTGGCTCAAACGCCAGATATAATAGTTTATTAAATCAACCTGTCCACAGAAAAGTCAATTTTACAGTGGACCGGAATACTGTTCAGTTTAAGCATTTGCTTTTTTATTTTCATTTTGTTGACTTCTTCTGCCTTTAACAACAGATGTCAAAGTCCACGGTCTTTCCTGGACCTTAACATACCATGCAGGAATATTGTAGAAATAACTAATAAAAAAATTGTTCAGCATCAATATTCTGGGGTTTGGAACAAAACTAAAAGTCTACAGCATGCTTACTCCTCTGTGAGGCTGTACATAGCTAAATGCTAATGTTAGCATGATAGCATGACAATGTTGCTGATGTTTAACAGGTATTATGTTTAACATGTTTACATGTTACATTTACATTTGATAATTATCACTAAAGACAAAAATACAGATGAAGGAGGTGATATTTCTGTAGGTGTCTGGTCACAAAGGAAACTCTTTGATGGAGCCAGGTGAAAAGTGTTGGGGTCACCAGGTTGACTACAATTCAGCCTGTGGGGAACAACAACAACATGTCGGTTTCATGGTTGTGTTGGATGAAAAATCAAGGGATTATCAAAGTCATCGGACCACATCCTCTGGCTATCCATCTGATGTTGGTTATGAATTTTCAATCTACGCCAGAGTAGTGAATCAGTTGACCAACATTTCCACTAGTGCTAGTGATTAAATAACTTTTTGAATATATGGGGGAAATAGAACCTAGAACCTCACATATAGTGACTAGAGACTGTCGGTTCAGTGTTTTCCAGCACACAAGCTGATTAGAAAGTGAGAACAAAACTTGGATGTTATACATATGCTTGGATACCCCAGACTATTCTGCTTTTGCAAAGAGACATTGTGAGAAAATTCACCTTAGCTGCTGCTGATAATGTTATTTGAGTCCCTCAACGTGATTAAAAACAGGACATGGTTACACTAGCTACAAATGGTAATTTTAGTAACAAATTTTCACTGTCAGAAATAAATAAAATCCTTTTAAAAGTGAAACCTTCAAACTAAGCATCAGGAAACCATTTTAGTGAGTGGAGCTTTTGACTTTTGTCACTTAACAAGCACACACACACACACACACACACACACACAGTATATGGTCCATTTGGCATATGCTTCTTTCCTGTGTGGGGAAAATAGTTGAAGGGGAGTTTGTCAGCTGAGCTGAGAGCTGGCAAACTGTGCAGAGGAAGAGGAGGAGGAGGAGGCTGGCTAGCACGACCATATACCACACCACAGCCCACAGCACTAAAGCACAGAAAGAGGCAGGAGCCATCTACATACTCCATCTGTGGAGGAGACAAATGAACTGCAGTTTTATAGCTTATCCTGCTGAGCCGGAACATAAGAATGTGCTGGAGGTTTTTAGAGAACCAATTGGTAGGAAAAATGGTGAGGGAAGTGCTGACTTGTGGGGAACTAAAAAACATACCAAACACATTTTGCTGAACAAAATGGGGGATGGTTGGCTGTTTAAAAGGCTATGATCCTGTGATGAGAAGAGAGTAAATAAGTTCTTTAAATGACGTACTGTTTAAAACATCCTTTTGTTTTATGCAGACTGGAGGCTAATGTTTTCTCTAACACAATATCTGAAGCAGGTGACATAAATAAAGCTCCTTTAAGCAGCTGATGATCTACAGAAAATCATTCACGTGTGTTGTTTCGCACCGCATTTACGTAACTGCAGTCCCCTTCTCCTCTGGCACCAGCTGCATTTCTTCATGCCAAATGCACCAACTAGGACGTTAAATGCTACAAAGATGAAATACTGGCATCTCTTCACTGGTTACCTGTTCAGCATTGATTTTAAGATGATAGCACTCGCTTTTAAAACATGATTACATGGCCTCAAGCTATATTTTTAATTCTCTTTGAGTCAGTATGCAGCTTTAGATCCTCAGGACGCTTTAAACTAAAGGTGTTGAAAGGCTTTGAAAAAAGTTGCCCAAGTAGCAGAGGGTCACACAATTAGTATCATATGTTAAAACAGTCAAAAGCTTCTTTTTGATGTAATGGCTTTTATTTTGTCCTCTGCATTGTGATATTTTATCTTTTAATTTTTTTTTATGGGAACCTTACAGTTCTTTCTCTTTAAAAAAAAAACACAGAATGAGAGAGGTGATAACATGGCTTCATAGCATCAGAGGTTTAATATTAAAAAGGCACGGCCCAACCCCACAGGTGTGTTCACTTATTCCCCTGATTAGAGCAGGACTGTGTGGGTGTGCAGACTGTGGCTGATTGACATTCTCAGTCTACTGGATTATGTTGTGCTCAGGATACCTTACACCTTTACTATATTTATTAGAATATGAGCCATGTCAATTCCATGCTACATATTGTACTATTGTTCTATTTTTAGATCTCTGTTGATTCAACACAGTCTCATGGCACTTCGTGAAATAGTCACAAAATGCCATCTGTTGATTTCACATGCATATTTATATGGACATGAATATAGAATTTTTTTTTTCGTGAAAGCCAGCATGACCTGCGTCTTTCATCAAATAGTGAAAACATTTCATGTATTGATTCATTTAGCCCTCATGGACAGGAATTGCTCTTTTTTTTCATGACAATAAAATATCAACTTGTAGTGACTACAGTAATATTATACTTAAGTATGATTATGTTTAGGCACGCAAAGCACTTTAGTCAGTGAAAGTTTGTTCTCTGGTTTGTTGTCGGGTCAGTGTAAAGCAAGTTCAGGGATTTGTCTTTAAACACATTATTTATATCAAAAAATGGTTCCTTAAACGTGTAAAATCTTTCAATTCTGTATTACAGCATTGTGGTGTTAGACTGTTTCACAGTTTTCCATCAGTTTCACTCTCAAGATTTTATGGGCGGGTCTTAAACGGTGGCTTGATCACGCACTGGAGCCACAACTCAGCATAACCCCGCCCCTAAGACCATTATAAATAGCAGCACTGCGTTAGCATTAGCACTTCTCCCGCTCAACTGTCATAGGCTTTACTAGCTTGCTATGTCGCCGTCCCGCAAATACGTCTTCCCTGGATGCCAGAGTTTGCAGAACTGCTCGGTCATCACCTTATTTAAATTATCAAAGGCATCAAGAGGAGGTTGATTAATTTTGTGAACTGCCACACTGATGGAGAGCAGGGGAACACCACCAACACTGGTCTCCTCAGTGACCGTTTTACGCCAGTTAGTTTTACAAACTTTCATCTGAGAAAATGGGAATTCACCTATAATTCGCTGTCACTTTTGAATGAGTCTGAACTGATACGGAATAGGGAGATAATGGGGTGCTAACTGTCACTGTGCTGCACCTAGTAAAAATAATGAGCCCTCTCTGCTCTGAGATGTTGGGGGCGTGTCCGCTGAGGGAGTGGTTTCAGCACCTGCAGCAGACACACCCCCAGTGGACACACCCCCAATGTCTCAGAGCAGAGAGGGCTCCTTATTTTTTCATGATTTTGAAACCTAATTTTATATATTAGCTGATTTTTTTTAACCGTTAAACCGTTAAAAACATGAGTAAAAACATGAGTATTACTACTTTACACGGACTTTAATCAAATTGCTTTTGTTGCCTAAACCTAAACACGGGCAGAACTCTGAATGTGAGCTCCAGTCTCTTGTGAGACAGTTGTTTGTTTTCTATGCCCACCATCCACCCCAACCTGCCTCCTTGCAATTATGCTTCTGTTGATGAATGTAGTACTTCAATAAAAAAGTATGTTTCCAATTGAAATACACAGGTTTGAAAGTTGAAAAGTTGTTATGAAAAAAAGGCAAATTCGTGTCCATGTACACAAAATCAATAAATAACATCTCATGATTATTTCATAAACTTCCATGGGAGAGGGTTGGTTGATAGGTGAACAATGTCCCTGACAACTAAAGTGAGGAAATATATGTATGTGTACTGTTGTAATGCATTTCACAAAGGAAAGTGAAGAGCTACTCACAGCTGCAAAACCTTAATATAAATAAAACTGGAGGTGATGGTTTTGAGGCACCTTCAGAAAAACCTAACAAACAAATAAAAACATTGGAAAAAGCATTTCACTCTCCTCTTTGTAATTTGCAGTGACATTCCAAAGTCACAGAATGATTTCTGCTGTTGGGAGTACAAAACCAGAAAGCATATCATTATTATATTTTTGCACCCTATTCACTGCCAAAAATAAGATAACAACTAGAATGGCACTCAGTGTAACACATACCTCTGCCAAGGCTAAACAATTCTACACATGTTTGTTTAGCTCTTATTAAAATAAATTGAAGGATTTTTTTTCCTTTGAATTCCTGGATCCGCACATTTTATGGGTTCCTCTCTGGCTAATTCACCATCCTTCCACAAAGTTTGGTGTGTGTGTAATCCTGCTGACAAACAAACCAACAAACAGATATGAGTGAAAACATTACCTCCTTGGCAGATGTAATTAGTATACTTTATAGCACATAGTATAAATAATTCATGTATAGTATGAAGTTCAGACACAGCTGTGCTGACTTAAACTGATTTCCAGACCTGAGCAGAGGTCTAATCAGCCTAAATGAAAGCACCTGTGTAGGGGCATGCAGCTCCTTTAAAAAGAGAAGCTCCACCTAAACTCAGGCTTTTGTATATGAAACGCTCTTTCCCTGTAGACTTGAAATTCAGCTGTGAAAAAGTACACTGCTTGCCTCTTCACAGAAAGCTTGTTATCAGTTTGGATGGTATTGATTGCAACAGTGAAGAGTTTTTAAGACATAAAGATCAAAACCTCTATAAAACCTTTCTCTGACCACTTTTGCAGCATAACCTGCTTCCTAGCAGTATGTGAATAACCACCACGTATTTTCAAAAAAGTCCAACATTCATTTGGATGCAACAAAGAGTCAAATCCATTCCCAAAATAATCTTTATTTATTTATTTATTTATTTTTTAGTTATGGGCTCCAAGTGATGGAGATGTTTTATTAAATATTTTTTTAACAGAACAAATAAAAAATAAATAAATAAATAAAAGAAATATATATATATATATATATATATATATATATAACTCCAAGCCCTGCAACAATTACCTTTCATAGATAAAAGGCTGTTTCACATTAAAATGTCCCAAACAATTGCCTCTAATCAGAGTATAATTTTTAAAATGTTCTGAATGCACATAGAGATCACTAGCCTTGTTTTTCCTTTTCTGCTATCTGCTTGGTTCATTTCAATCAGGCATTCAGTGCCCTGTCATTCAAAGCAAAATGTTTAATTATCATTTCTACACTTCTATTGTGTGCACATTGTTTTTTTATTTTAACACAAAAATACATAAGCTGTATTTCCGAATGTACAATACAATTTGCACCTTATCTGAATAATAAATTCAGAGACCATCAGACATCCAGCTTGTCATAAACTCAGGGTCTTAATTCTGTGATGGAACTTAATCATGACAAACTCCTGGAAGCATCAGTGTAATGTGTTTGTGTGTGCTTGTGTGTCTGTGGTTTCTATTGGCATGATAACAGCGGGTGAGAGCTGAGAGTAAATCTTTTGTAGAGGTGCTTGGCTCACCTTCTTGGTGCTAACTGCGCACCTGCAGAGCATAGATTAGACCTGAATTATCTGAGGAGTGAGCCTCTGCTGCTGCCTCTCCTTTCTTAATCTCAGCTTTCATCTGAGGCTTGTTATTGCCGTTTTCCACCCTCTGAAGGAACTACTACAGGACTCTCAGATCACCTTGGATGTGGATAGCATGTTAACTGCCACACAGATGTTTGTATTACTACACCAGCAACTGCATTACAGAAAACAGAAGTAGTTTGAGGACACCCCCATTTATCCAGTTTTTACTGAGCAGTTTGAGTCTAGGGAATGACCTTTAAATTATACAAAAGGTCAGCAAAAGCTGAAAAATCAGTAAGATTTCATCAAAGTCAAAACCATGTTTGAAAACTGAATCTAGATCCTTTTAATATAACACTGTTAGCAAAACAAGTTTGTTCCAAAATCCAACTGTGACTACTCCAGACATTACCAGTACAAAACCCCAGACAAATAAATGTGCTGATGCAGATGCTTGCTGATGCAAACATGAGGTGGTTATCAAACTACCTCTCTGCTGTTTGACCAGAACTACTGCTTTTGCCTCTCTGCTTGGACCAAATATTACTGATCTGCCAACTGGGGACCTGACAGAAAAGTATTGGGAACTACTGCTTTGATATATTCAACACAGCAAATCCAATACCAACTAAAACACATTTATCGCAACAGTATCGGTGTGTCCACGGCTGACTCTGAAACACAGGTGTGTGTGCATGACACTGCACCAGAGAGGTCATTTCACTTACAGGATTTTACTGTTTAGTGTGTATCCTTGCTAGAAATGACTATTAGCCTATTGCACTGTGTGGATGACAATAATGTTGATATAAATTAAGTTAGGTCGGGTAACATGGATTTAAACTGCTAGTGATTGATCTACCAGATTCCCCATGCTATCTAGCTAATTCGTCTGTGAGGCTACAGATACAAAACGGCTAACACAATTACAGTTTGTTTTAGAACACAGCCATGGTTCAGATCAACTGACAACAGGTAATTGGACCCAAAGGGAGACTTGGGACTCGAGGCAGGTGTTGTTAAAAGCAGTTCTACTAGTACAAAGTTCAGGCCTCCAGTTGGTAACTGGCAGGCAGGTCGATCTCAAGCAAATACAGAGAGAATCAGCAGGCGAGCAGGACAGTAAAACTTAAGAAAGGGATTTCAGGCAGGAAACAGAATTGGCTGGGCTACTGAGGTACAGAGAGAACATTGATTATCAGGCAGAGAGAAAGTGAGAGTAGTTTACAGCACACTGTGGTGAATGACTAATGGGGAGCGGCTGGGCAGGCAGAGGACAAGGTCAGGTGATGAGCGGGAGGACAGTGCTCTGCAGAGGCAGCTAGTGGACAGGTGAGGAATAGCAGCAGACACTTTTGACTTGTAAAAGGAGGGAAAGCACAGGGTGTTACTGATTAACATTAACCAGCTCAGTTCAGTGAGGCTGATAGCGAGCCAGCATGTGCAGTACCAGGACCCTGAAAACAAAGCTGTGAGATGGAATTCAGCCATCATTAATTTATTATTCACATCGGTGCTTATCTTGCTATGACATTTCAAAATGTCTTCTGTGAACATGGCCTATAGCAGAGTCAGATAATTTATGTAATATAAATGTAAAACTACACTGTAGCTGATGTGCACCTCAGCAAAACTCTTAGGTAGGCTTTTCAGAGACAGATCCTGTGCAAACCTTCTGCTCACCATGATCACTTCTCTATATTACAGTAACAACAGAAACAAGGCAATTGCACCACAGTCACTTTTCTTTATTCTGTAATGAGACAAGGCAGAATAGAATTTACCAGGATGTGACCCCAGTTTAAATAAAAACATTCATAGCACAGCATCACTCTTTATTACAGAGTAGATGAAAAGAGGTGTAAATGCAGTTGCTGTAGGAAATATAAATGAAGCACATCAGCAGGTGAAATCCAGTAGTGAGCTATGAATTAAAGCCTACATCATAGGTATCTATATATCTAGTTTAAGAATAAATACATGAGGATGAAGTAGATGAGAGAAAATGATTCCAGATCATGCATTGGGGTTAACATTGGAGGCTATGACTGATGCTTAAAAAGAGGAAGAGCAGAGTCAACATAATACTTTAAACTTTGCATTATTATTCCAAAGGAAAATTTTATTTGTAGCCAGCCATTTAAAATATAGATCACAAAGATGTTCTGTGGTCAAACACATGGAAAGGAAGAAAGTGTGCGAGCGGATCGAGCATTAGACAGAAAGTCATGGGTCAAAGGTTCTGAAAACACAACAATATTCCCTACAGGGTTTTATCGCACATCAGCTTGGTCTCATATTGTTTTTGATATCCTTGTGTGGTATTTTTATTTATTTTTTCCTTCTTTCTTTTTTATTCTAACCATCAATCCATTAAAATCCTTTGGAGAAGTTGCAGGAAGAGGCAGAGGCTGGTTAGGATGAGACTATGCTGCCCCCCCCCCCCATGCTCAATGGAGCATTTCAAGACACAGCGGGGAGCTGCTGGCCATAATCTGGGGATTTCAGATGGCAGTCAAGTGTGAAGTGTCTGACAGACAGAGAGGTCAGCTGAAACTGCAGGGAACCAATATCGCTGCCCACTATTTTGTTAAACACAGAGGGAGCACAGCTGCAACAAACACTGGGAAAAGCAAGGGTGATAGAGAGAAAAGGAAGTCACAGTTTATCAGGGTGTAAGATAAACAAATGCATAGAATTTGTACAAAACTTTCAAGGACATAGAATAGAATGTAGTACATCAGAAAAGTTATAAACTCTTGGATGACCTACAAAAGCAGATACGTTGTTGTAAATTTAGGATATTTTGTTGTGTGTTGTCATTTAAATATGGCCAAAATGGAGTTGCAGTGACCACATTCATCAAAATCATTTCATCTGTAACCACCACATTGTTCTGCACAAACAGAACTGACAACACCTCATGATTTACTGCATCTATTAATTGCATTTTTACCCAGAATAGTGTTCTGTGTTTTATATATTCATATATTCTACATGTTTAATATCTTGGCAGATCTTCTTCATCTGTATCTTAAATCCAGATTTATGACTTTAAGGTTCAGTGCATGGAGCATATGGTATTTTCTTTATACAATAGAAACCACTGCATTTTAAAATGAAGCTCTTTATATGTGCATGGATACATCTGATAATGGACAGCTATTCTGCCACGTCCATGAGCACTGTGTTCAGCAGGCATTTATTGGGAGAATATTGTAATGGCAAAAGTCATTTATCAGCGGTGATGGCTCCTCAGACAATGTCTCTGTGATTTCAGGACCCCACTGACACAAACAGCTCTCACAGCCTTTTCTCTACAGCAGCACACCCAGAGAGGATCCTCAGCCTCTGTTCTTTGCTCTCCTCTCTTCTCTCTCTCACACACACCACGGCCCTGTATTCTCCTCCTAATTAGAGGGCAGAGAGGATCAGATGGATAGTGACAAATGAATCTCTAAGCGACTGTTGCTGGAGCTGGAGCACCTTTTGTGGTGGTGCTTTCCATCGTAACCATGCAACTATTAACAGGCTTCAAAAGATTATTTCTTTTTATGCCTCTTGTTCATCCATAGCTGTGATCGTATGATGAGGATGGGAGAAGAACTTGAGTGTTTTCTGCTCATAAGCAGTGTACCATTTACACTTTTGTACAAATATAGTATCAAATATTTGAGATTGCAGATTCATGTTTTTCACTTCTTTTAATTGAAAAACCAAAGCAGAGTATATTTCTTACTTCAGGATCATGCATTTTGGCATGTGCAGAATTTCAAAGCTTGAAAGTCCTCCTGTCTTGTAAGCTATGATCTAACTCTTGCTGTTCAGGAGAGGGGCTTAGCAAACGATCGATTACACAAAAATTCCTTTTCACTGCACAGTTAAAAGAATTCTCCAAAAGCTCACCTTACATACCCTTGATGGCAGATTTTTATTTTTGTTTTTTTATTCCACTGCACCGAGAATGGAGAGCCAAAATGCTAAAATAAAACCAAAGGCGTTTATTTTAAAGAAATGGCTGAATAGCCTCAGTCTTTTCTTATAATTTGATTATAAAATCCTCAATTTACACTGATTCGTGTGGTCAGTAAACACTGGCAGGCGTCCAAATGACCCATCTGCTTTGGCAAGATCACATAAGAATAAGAATTTGGAATGCCTGATGTGCAATAAAAGAGAAGTCTATATTTGTCTAATTTGATTTGATAAAATGGTGCGCTTTTGAAAACACAGAAAACAAGATGTGCCCAAAACACAGAGCTGCTCCCAAACAGTTTTAGCTCTAATCTGATTTCAGATTTCTGCCTGTGACCATGTTGAGGATCAAACTCCCAAAGCTCACCCCCTCCAAGCTGACAGGCCTGTGGTGGACACTGTGATCTCTGCAGGACTGACCACTGTCCCACTTCTCTGAGGAGCAGCTCCAACAGAATATGACCTCTTCTGACATCTTCTGCTGGGCACTTTCCAGGAAATAGCTTACACTGTGTCACTGAGTTTTAACCAAAATTGATAGCAGACTATCCAAAGTGACTTTAAGCAGATTAAAAGCTAGATAAATAATCTAAATAATCATGGTTTACAGTAGATCAACAAATACATATTTTCAGATTTTGTGAAAGGATAAAGTTAATTAACTGTTCCACAAGAAAAGACCACAATCAGGCACACCAAGGTTGCGTTTCATAACATCACAGTGCACAGATGCTCAGAGACTGTCGGGTAAATACATCTGAGGTTGAAGAATCTGTCAGCTCTGTTTACAGGTGAATCATGTAGCACTTTCCCACTAGCCGACAGACAATAATTGAATGCAACCTCAGAGCACAATTTCACTCACACATCTTGACAGGTTCTGATGCTACTGTGATTAATTACTTTGTCTGACCCTGAACTTAAACTGCAATGACATGAACTTCTGCAGACTCCAGGTATTTAGTGGATCCTTAAAGTAGTTTATAGTTGTGGCAACCAATAAAATGCAACATGAATACTGCAACCTACATCTACTATTTCTATTCAGCACTACCTACCACTATTTTACCAGTAATGTGTACAGAGTTCACAGTTCAGCTGACATGATGTATAGTGTCGTGGCCTGACAGACCTCCACCTGACTGCTGTACATGAGGAAACTCGTTCAGTGGCTGAAAGGACTTTCCTGATGATTAGCTAATGTCTTTAGCGTACCTGTGAATAGATTAACCCACACCACAGCCTAATAAATCCTCTTTGGATCCCCCACTTTGTGGATTTGCCCATGAAGAACAGCAGACGCATGCCTCGGAGGCATCAGCTGATAGGGCTTATGGGAAGTAATCAGGGCTGAGCCCAGCACTGAGCTCCCAATCCATTTGTTTAGCAAGATTTGCACCTGTCGCTCTCTTGTTTCCAACAAACTGAATATAAAGAACAATCAAACACAGTTATCAATTCTTTTGGAAAGGAGCAGATCAAACTTGGCTATTTTCTGCAAAAATGAATGACTCCTACAGAAGGTACAACCAACTACATCAAATCTTTACACATTTTATTTGTTTCACCTGTAATATCTGGAAAATTCAAAGTGGTCAGTAGGTCACAGGTCAGATTAATTAATTTGCCTTTGCCTTGTAGGTCATGATTTGTGATCTGAGGGGGAAACAAACAACCGAAGAGGAGTGACTCAGTAGAAAAGAGGTTGGAAATAGTGACAATTTTCCACCAAGATAATACTGAGGATCAATCTCTGTTTGGTTAAGTGGACATTAAAGGATGCAGTAATGGCTGTGTTCATTGTAAATAAAATCTCGGACGGGGACAGGCAAAGAATCATTACACAAATCCAAAATTGAGAAAACAAAGCACACCCACTGACATATTTACTTCATTTTAAACAAAGCACACCAGACAGATGGTTGAAAAATGTAATTCTGGCCCTCATAAAAAACATTATCGACTTTTGCTTTTTCCTGCCTCATTGGAAACCCACTCATCATGCTGCCACTTCTAGTGATGTTCGCTTGTTGACAGCAACTGCCTCTCCCTGCAGGGCCACTTAAATTGCTGTGTCCACCTTGAGTCCATATCTGTGGAGCAAACTGAACCTCTAGCATTTTGCCAAACAGTTATCATCCCACTGGGGAGATGAAATGACGTATGATACAAAAGTAAAGCTCAGGGTTCATCCGCACGCTTGTTTGAAGAAACAGCGGATGTGTTTGCTGAGACAGTCCTCTCCAAGAAAAATGACAGCGTTTGTTGTTTCAACAAGTGCCCCAAAATTACATATATTTATGTTCAAGTGACAAAGCTAGTTGTCTTTCAGGGAGCAAAGGAAGTGGTGTTATATTGTTATAGAGCAACAGAATCCCCAGAGGAAAGAAGCCAGAGTGGTTAGATGGATCAACAAACATCAGTCCACTGTTCACTTTTGGTGTTCTACCTTCAACAGCTGTTGAATCTTTAACCAAACTTTATATACATATACTCTATATAACTTATATAAAATATTATAGAAAAATTGGCAGTCAGAGAATGCAGATCTCCAACGCCAATTTCAAAATAACGCTCACTGGAATAAAAAAATAAAATTCATAGTACTTTGGATCAGTCCCAGAATTTAATGGGTTTTTCCCTGGCCCATGCTCCATCCCTTCAGCAAGTTTGGTGTGAATCTGTTAATCACTTTTTGCATAATCCTCCTGACAAACACACAGGTGAAAATCCTCCTTCGTGGAGGTAACCAGTTGCTCTTGCTTTGCAGGTCAATGTGAGAACAGCCTTCTTGTGTCAAGCTCATCATTCTGCACAGAAAAGGTTAAAAATCCAAGAGAATTAACAATAAGAGACACATTTTTGAGTAGAAAGGGCCTAAAAATGTATTTATTTAGTGAACACGACAATTAAATCCATTTTCCTAATTCCCTCAAGTGAGTACAAAGGACTTAAATAGTTACATCACGCTGAGCTGTTTCAACTGGCAAGTCAACTTAAATGTCCAAAACAATTACAGAAAAGATTAAGAACCATTAGCACTGTTTTGACAGTAATACCTCTATTAAAACTACAAAAGGCTTTTTCTATTTTACTCAGCATGTATATTGAAGTGATTGTTTCCAATTAGTCATTTAATTGGTCTTTTTTTTTCTTTTTCTTTCTTTTTTTTGTATTGGTTGAAAGTTTTGGCTTGGTTTGACAAGGCATGCTGAACAAAATAGAAGATCTATACAATAGAAGGAAAGAACAGAGGAGATGATGAAATTTTACAGGTAATTTGCTCCAAGTGTATGATGACAAGACTTGTACTGTGAATCAAAACTAAGCTTTTTGAAGTCTACACATCTTTAAACCATGATTAATAACTGACTAGTGGTGTTTTGAATACAAGAAAATAAGAGAATGAATGAGGATGACTGGCCTTGGAATGATGACAAAAGAGAAACAGAAAAGTTTTCTGTGGTCTTTCTTTGATCTCTCTGCTGATAACAAGAGTACTAATACAAAACTGCCAGAGGAAAAAGACAAATTAACTGCTCAGTGAAACCCCGCTGGCTTCAGAGTTTCTCCCTCTCTCCCTGATTGGATGGGGTCCAGAGGAGGCAGTGGTCTCTGATCAGTACTAATAGGCCTTCTAAAGCCTGATTAATGTATCGACAGTCTTGGGGAGTAATTGATTGCACTCAATAGAATTGTAGTCATCAGCAATCTACAAAAACATTGACAACTGTGATTCATTAACACTTGACAGTAAAAAACAGTCATCAGAATACAGATCACTGAAGAAAGATAAGGTGATTACCAGTTAGACTGCTCAATTTCATGACACATCTGCAGCATTTAAATTGAGTTTATGAACATAAATCATGACATAAGTGTTAATTATGAATGGCGCCACTGCAGTTTATGAAATGACAGCAAGATGTAAGGTTGGATAAGTTTATCTGTGATGGATTATGGAAAACTAATACCCTGGTTTGTGCCTCTGCCTCTATTTGGTCTAATTAACAAAATGAAATGAGTATTGAGATGACCTTTTATGACTGGCTGACTGTTTTAAAATATAATCTCTATGATTTTCATGAAGTTTGTGGCAAAGTTCTGGTCCACAGTTTTTAGCAATGGCTAGTCAATGTATTTAAATCCAGGAAATCACCTCTGTATATAGAATAAATATTTCTTTATTGTTAGTGGGTCTGCCATTTTTTCACACAAAATGAATTTACAGCAAAAACATGCATGTAATCCAGCATAATTTTGTCATTGATATGAGCCCCGCTGTTTTCCATGACCTGTCAGAGCTTTATTAAGTTACTGCTAATGCTACTGCTTTGCATTAAAAGGGCTCAACTGCCAAACCTGTGGTGGCTTTTCTTGAGAAACAGTCAAAAGAAATGCAGTGTATTTGTCACCAAGGTTGCCGCTGACCTCCATTGTGAACTGAGCCGCTCAGGGAGTGCTTGGCTTAATATTGAGCCACGCTTGCTGTCCCCATAAGTGTTCCACAGGTGTTGTCAAAATAACCAGGTATTCTTTTTCTACCCAATTATCCTGCTCCCTCTAAACTCAAACCTTTTATGCAATAAAGAAAAGGGCATGCACACAGCAGTCCAGCAAAATTTTCCATGAAAATGCTCTGGCTTGAATCTGTCTTGACTTGATATTTTCTCCACTTTGCCATTATCATTCAGGAAGCAAACAGTGATGACACGCTTTGACAGTGCTTGAAGTTCTTGGCTCGCTATAGCGTGCCATATGTCACTGGATCAGTAGAATACTGGACAGAGACAAAAATAACCCTTGGAAACCACTAAACCACTTGGCCTGCTCACTGAGGCCAAGATTAGTCACATAATCACAGGCTAATAATGCCACAATCTGCAAGATTAGTATTAAATCTTGTTAATCTGTGCACCAGCAATGCCTCTTTGGTTGTTTTGGCTGCAGATGATTATGTTCCATTAATGTAAGGAAGTTGCTTAAAGTGTCATATTTATACAAACTTTAGAACTTAAATGACTTTGGAATTACTTGCCAAGAAGAAGTAATGCTGTTGCTTTAATCTAATTTGTAAAATACATCTGGCAGAGTGACAGAATGCAGTGATAAAAACCTTGATAAACATCAGCAGTCAGTACAAATTATCAAGCAATATCAAAGACTGACATTCCATTAACTCAGGGAAGTAAAAAATGTTATGACTCTACCAAAAAACTTTAATATTTATGCAATAATTATCTCTTTAATTCAAAGCTAAAAATGACAGCTTTCTCGTTAAGAGTGTAACTTAAAGTAAACTTCTTCAGTGTCGTGATATGTCAGTGTCCTTCTTCTGCCATTAACTTTAAAAAGTTTTTTGTTATTAATATACATAAATATACAAATAAACACTTATATTACAGCAATAGAACCGGTGGCACTCTAATAAAATTTCCTATAATTACTTTTTTTAGATAATCAGTGTTGTAACACTACCCAGGTGTTTAAGTCAGCAGCTGCACTACAAGTGTTGATTAATGTTTTTTGCATGACATTTGTTCTGTGCTGACGTGTTTGATGGAAATTTTGTTTTGTTCACTTAAAGTGCTGATATGGCTCTGAGAGAACTTTCAAAATTGTCTGAAAGTGTCAAAGTCTGTTGGTGAGGGTTATTATAAACACTGGCCCAATGTTAAATTAACATGGGTTTTTCACTGTCTGCTTGAGTTCTTTCCTTAGTTTCTTATCTAATCAGTGTGGTTCAAATGACCTTGTATAAGTTCTACCAGTACATAAGTCTGCTCTCAGACACAAATATGTTGTTCCTCTTGAGATGTTTTTTTTCCTGACTTGGGTTTATTTTAGTCTTGGCCGCTGGTCAGAAGTACCGAGGCTAATGTGTTTTCTAAGAAATGTCATAACAGTATGAACATAAAAGAGTTGAGGAGGTGAGAGACAGTGTGTTCGTGTGCGTGCGTGTGTGTGTGTGGCCAGAGGATTATTTTGCAAGAGAGAGAAAGGAGGTGAGAGAAAAGGTGATGCTTAGCTCCCTCTGGCAAGAGTATCTTATCTCGACAGCTCCATCTCTTTTCTAATCCTATAGGGTGATGATCATCGCTACTTAAGAGCAGATAATCTATAAAATTTTCCTTCATGTGTGATGCAGCCTGATTTTTAAAACTCCTGAAATATGAGAATGTTTTAATTCATAAGATTACACAATTTCATTGCATTTCTGGTGGAGGACGTTGACCATGGCTGTGTTAAACCCTGTGTTATTTTGATTGATAATTAAAGGTGTGACACAACCATCTGACACTTTTATCCTCTCAGGCATCTAAAGTGTGAAAGATGACAGAGTGAAAACATTTAAGCCATTTATGTTTTTGAATTCCTGTCATTTCCAGTGATTTAGAGAGCCACATGCAGTGTGTTCATCTGGAGGAACATCACTCGATATAGTCCACAACAGTCCACTAATATAAACAGCACGGGAAACCGCCAAACTGCAAACAAGGGAAATGGAACAATGAAGGTTTAATATACCTTTAAAAACCATTCAAGTGTGTAACATTATCTCAGTTCAGAGTCTCTGGGATGGGCAAGGCATAATGCACATGTGCAGTGGGCAAACAAAGCAAAGCAAACCAGAAGAAGAAACCACAGACTCTTGTCAGCTTCCAGATGCCAAAAGACCTTTCTCACATTTTAAATTTGTCCTAGCAGGAAAAGCAGAGGCGTATGTAATAAATACACTTTACTGATCTCATGAGGATCAATAAAGAGTCTATCTATAACATGAATTATGGCTGTGTTCCATTTAGATGTGAGCCAGAATTCACAATACTAGAGCTGGTGGACTGGCACACCTGAGTGAAATGCAGCTATTATCAATATCATTAGTGAGCCCTGTGATTGACAGGTCAAAATCACGACTGTGAGAAAGGACTTTAGTATCTAATTAAGCATGGAGACAGCCAAGAGGCACCAATACTGGATACTCAGCTAGGGATTGGCCGAGAGCTTTATTCTTACAAAGTGTTAATCATCATGATTAAAATGATTACGTTCCCCTAACCTTAAAAAATAGTCATTTTAATCCAACCATGATCTTTCCCTAAATCTAGCAGAGTCATTCTGTGGCTAAACCTAACCCAACTTTAACCACAGAGTAGTCACATGGATTCATTTACCAACACTGATATGTTTTGATTTTGGAACGCACAGACAAATGATGTTGTCTTGTCGCTAGGGAAAGATTGGAAAACGCTTCTGTGTTCTTTATCCCATTGTAGAAGACACGGAACAACAAAATATTGTCATGTTTAAATTTGTATGACTTGTTGGTTGTCATTTTGTTTTCAAAAAATCAAGTGTCATGAGCCATCTGAAGTCATTCATGTTTGTAATAACCAAACTGAATTCACTGGCATGTCACCATCAATATCAGTCAGTTAAGAAATGAGCTGCTCTCATCAGCATTTATTCATCTATTTATGAAGGTTAGACTAACCCTTACAGAGGTCTCACAGAGTCAGTCGTATTCAAATACTGATAAATAAATAACAACATATTCTCTCAGGAAAGAGGTTGTCTCATTTTTACCTGTGTCAAGGAAATACACTGATTTTAGAGGAAATTGGACTATGTGTGAGATGATACAGACGACACACTAAAAGCAAGATGGATCTTCAAGGGGATTCAAGAGATACTTACAAAGCTTCATTTACACTTGAATGACAATTGAAGAAACCTTGCCTTTAGTGAAGAGCTCATTTAACAAGTGTTCCAGGGTCAAACTGCTGAAGTATGACTACAAAATTAAGAAATCTGTTATAGCTGCTCAGACTCAAAACTGAACTTTTGGTCACCCTGGCTGACCAATCCCTCCATTATAATATCAACATCAAAACTGCCTCTTCATCTCTCATCCCAACCAAGGTTGAAAGAAACCTGTGTGTCATTATTGATGACCAGCTATCCTTCTATGCACCTGTCTCCTGGACATGCCACTTTGCACTACACAAGAAAAATCAGGCCTTACCTGACTGTATGCCACCCAGTGTTTTGGTATTGGCCATAATTATTGTCGACTACTGCCATGCCCCTCTAGTAGGTCTCCCTTCATACACAGTGAAACACATTCTGGTGCAGAATGTAGCAGTGTGTCTGCTTTTCAATCAGCCTAAAAGGGCACGTCACTCCTGCTCATTGACCTCCAACAGCTATCCACAGCCACCTCAATCAAATTCAAGTCATTAATGCTTGCCTGCAGGGTCTGCACCCATCTACTTGAACTCAGTCTCACATATGCTGGCATTGACATCCATACACACAAGGCCATCTCAGTCTAGACTTTTCTGAGGTTCTCTGTTGGTAGAATGAGCTACCACATGCTATCAGAACACGAGCGTCCCTCTCTAGCTTCAAGAATCTCTTGAAGACCAATCTTCTCCAAGAGCACCTCATAACAAACCTAACTCACACTGCACCTCTTTACCTGATCTCCTTGCACTTTGTCTTATTGAATAGATTTGATACTCTGTACTTACTTCAAGATCTCCTACTGTACTGAAGCTTGAGCGTTGTAACTTGTAAGTCGCTTTGGATAAAAGCATCTGCCAAATGAGTAAATGTAAATATACTGCAAAGATGTCCCACCTGTCTGAAAGAGAAAGCTGGAACAAGAGTGACATATTCGAATGGTGACACCTTAACTAATAAATTAAAAGGCTACAGGCTGTAGGAATATTACAGGTGAACACTTACCTCTTTTGTAATTGCTTGAAAAATCCAATGAATCACTAGATGACAACTAATTTTGACATATTAACACCTACACTATGAAGGCATAAAAGTAAGATTTCCATTATAAAGGGTGAACATTGGATTGAAATGACCAATTATCATTGGTAAAAGCCTAATTTACTTAGCAAATTCAGCACATATCTGACAGAATATTTGGGAACATTAAAAAAGACGAATATTTTAATTTCATTTTCAGAAAATGCATGAGGCATGGGGCTGCACTTATGATTAATTAAACACTGGAGGTTTTGAGTTACACGCACCATATGGCTCATGCCAATGAACTGTAATTTCATTGTGGATTACCACAGCTACACTGGCAGCATCAGGCCTTTTTTAATGAAGGAATGAAATCCTTAATCACAACACTTCAGCCTCCATAATTAACAAGGTGCTCACTATTCTTTTCCCCTGAATGTTTCATAAATTACAGGCTATAACTGAACACTAACCTTTAAACAAAATCATCAAAGTGTCAAATCAGTCAACAGCTTTTCTGTAACACTACTTTTTAATGAATGTTTACTGTCCACTTATACTACAGTCTAAATGATCAGTTGTGAAGAACATAAGGTGTAGTGGTGATTAATGGGGTATGCTGACTCAGTTTTTATGTTAACTTTTTTAAATAGTATTGACTTGACAGCTTATATTATTGTTTTCTGTTTGTCTTACATTTTCATCACTGAGATATTTTTGTGGTTTTATCCAGTTGGCTCACTTTTTATTGCAAGTTGCTCAGGCATTCTTTTGGATCAGTTCCTTACTTGACAAATACTATTTCATCGGCTCCAATGATATAAAGACTAACAAAGAAAATGACTGGATTTGTTTTGTTTGAGTCACTGAAGTGATGTTTTCTGCAGGCAGAACACTTTTTTTTTTTTTTTTTTTAAATTTATACAGCATTAGTTCCTGGTTTTAGTTGCAGTGAGCCATAACAGGCTTGATCTGCCATATGGTCTGAGTTATAAAAACAATTACAAAGAACTTCTATCCTCCAGCTTTCTTCATTATGGGGCTGTTCTCTAACTCTTGTCTGTCACACACAAACACACTCACATACATAATGACACAACTTCTTTCTATCTGCATTGTAGTATGAGTCATTCATTTTTTTTGTTCATCTGCCCAACACTAATTGAAGCTCTCGCTATGAGTAAGGGAGGTGAGGCTTTGATGGTTTGTGTTTTGCAGATACAATCTGAACAGTGTTCTCCAATGGAGCCTTCAGGGGTCAAGTTTTTTAGAAATATAAATTTAGAAAGTATTTGGACTGGCCTAACTTGAGCATCTGTGCTTCTCTGCCTGCAGAGAGACTCCACAGTGGATCATCCATCACTCCTTAGCAGACACGTCAGTGTGAAGAGCTGCCAGAAGGCTCTCCACCACACATGCCTTTTGTGTTTTTTAGTGTATTGTGAGTGTGTTTACAGTCTTCTGTGGGTGTTTTTTGTTTCTGTGGTTTTTGAGGTTTGGGCATGAATGACCCGGACGAATTGGGGAAAGCTGCCTGGCAGAGTCCCTGTCCTCACCATTAGAGCTGTGGGAGAAGCCGGACCTCCGAGCTCTGACTGGAGTAACACGCCTCATCTGTCTGCTAAAGTTGTTATTACCGAGACTAATTTATGGATCAGTCTCCAGATAGTAGCTGTTTGTGGATAAAACACAGACATCTGGTGCAGTCCTTGCTTGAAAATCTTTAATCATGTGTCCATTTCATGTATCATAATAAAGAGAGGAGGTTTTTGGATGTAACAGAATTCAAATTTGGATGCTGTTTGGAGAACCAAAATGTTAAGTCAGACAAATTGTGGTTTAGAGGCTGTTTTTCACCAGGATCAGTTTGACTGTGCAGAGATTCTGAAGATGCTCTTTCATTCTGCCCTCTCTTAAATATGAATGCACATTCAAGTATATACAAATACAAACAAATCTCTCTCCATCAATCAACAGGACTAAGAGGCTACAGCCATGCTAGCAGCTCTGTAAGGGTGGTACAAGAGTAAACTATTTATCTCCTGGACAACACAGGATAGAAATACTTCATGACAGAGAGAAATATCAAACTCTGGATTTTCAGGAATGTTGCTGTATGAAAGCCTCAAGGCCCTTCGTGAAGCTCAAGATTGAACGTTCACAGCTGAACACTCTATAATCCTGGGAATACTGTGATAGGATTCTTCTACAATCCATTTTTGCACAAAGGGCAGTACACGAAGTGTATGCTAACATAGACCACAATGTACCCTAATATCGTGTGAAATAAGAGACTCATGTCGGACATACTGTAGAATATGGATCAGTCTTGTAAGTCCCATTTTCATTACAACGAATCAAGACAATGGAGGCAAACTAAACAGTAACGTGTCAATACGAGGGGCTGATTCCTCCATCTTCATTTGGACTATTACAAGGTTCCATTAGTAAGTAAATGCCACATTGATCCCCGACAAAGTCCTTGAATAATGGAATGCAAATTAATGTGGAGAGGGAGGAAATTCTGTGATTACAGAAGACAGAAAGAGCTGCATTTGTCAAATGTCACATCAGTGATGTGTCTGAAAATGACTCAAGGAACATTCAGACATCTTCCCTATTCACTACATAACAAAAAAGGAGAACAAGCATTTATTATGGCTCTAAATAGCTGCATACTGTCACAGCTCAGTTGTGCAGAGATTCACATAGGTATGTTTTTAAGGCCCTTAACTGAGTTTTGTACATTATGACAACACCAATCCTGTTTCCTACAAATTATATTAATATAGTACGGATATAGTACAAATTTGTTTGTCCAGTTATGTTGTGGTGACAAGCATAATAATGGATTATAGTCATAGAAATGTTGTGGTTAAATGTTAATAAACACATTGTGTTCAAGTCACTGAAACCTTTTCTCTGTATTAACCAATACTTTTTTTTAAAACAATATTAATAAAAACTGAACTTTGTAATGCTCGTGAAGGAGGATTTATTGCTGGACTGTTGTATATTGTACTACAATGTGCCTGACTGGAATTTATTGGTTGTTTTTGTGTGTATCTCCCCAGGGAACAGTGTATATGCACTGAAATATGCATATACAGTACTTCTGCATATATGCATGGTAGCCTAAGGATATCCTTTAAATCAATATATCATTATTGTCACCATATTACATTAACCTGAGTACTTTTTTACACAAGTAATTTTACCTCTACTTGAGTTTACTTGCCCTGCTCCTTCCCCTTTGTGGATTTAAGATGCCACAAAATTTTAATCTGCAGTTTTATCACCGTAAACAAGTGTACCACTGGTTTGCAGTGAATGGTCTGTGCTACAGAAAAACCCCACCAACTGTGTGATGACATTTTAAACACATCATTATGCCACGCAGGAGCGAATCAAGTGGAGTAATTGCAATCACATGGTTCTCATACACCCTGAAGATACCGCTGTGTCTGACAAATTCCTTGTAGTGGAAAAGATTATAGTTGCAAGATTAATATTTATACTATGTTTACACTAGTAAACACACTAACAGACAGACACATGAACAAAAACACTGTCAGAAGGGTGCCACTGATGCTACATAAAATGTAATGGCAAGTGCAAAGGGGAAAATGTATAAGACTCAGTGAGAGATTGAACAAATGCATCAGTCAGTCAGCTGGTAATTTGGTGAAATAACCAACAATTATTTAATTACCTTTTAATTCAGTTAACTTTTGATATTGCTATGTTACCACAGCAACTTACTTTTCGTATCCCTTTTTAGCAGTCATCATCATAGTCACCAGTATCAGACTGATAGGTTACGTGTGAGTATGTTTATTTTTAGTTGTTGACATATTCTGATGTCACTTTTGAACTTGAACAATCATTCTGGATGTTTTTCTATCCTTCAAACATTTTTATACAGAGAAAAGCTTTTTTCCTTCTCTCCTGGTTAAGAGCAACGTCTTTGAAGAATCCCACTCTGGTTCACACCAGTTCGTAGCACAGAATCATCTTAGAAGTGACAAATTACCTTCTTCTGGAAGGTGATGCAAGTAGGCTAATTGTGCCATGCTCTTGCTTTAATATCTAGTGTAGCCTCTGACACAGTGAATGTCACCACTCACATCCCCAGGCTGAATGGCTCATTAGGTGTCTCAGTTTCACTTTTTATATTGGTTTTTAACATACAATCATCTATTAGAACTGAGACACTTGCACTGTCAAGTTTTTAATGAGTCACTTGCACTTGCAAGTTATTCACATCTTCAGCCCCCCTTTTTATGTGGGGTCTTCCGGGGTTTGATTTTAGCCCCAATTCTCCTCTTCATTTCACACTCCCACTGGACCAAATCATTCAACAAGACTACGAATCCACAGCCATGCTAGCAGCTCTATGAAGCTGTACTTGTGCACACCAATGCGCTGAGCGAAATGCTAACGTTAGCTAACATGCTCCCAATAATGCAACATACTAATGTTTAGCAGGTATAATGTTTCCAGTGCACACATAGTACCTGCTTAGGCTGGTGAGAATATCATTAGTTTTTCTATTAGTATTTTTTATAAATCCATATTGGACAAATTCAAATTATGACCTGATTATAGTGCTAGAAGAAAAGGACCTGCCACAGTTGAATCTAATTTCAGATTCTTTTCAGACGCTTTGAAGCAGATGTTAAGATGTTTAAACAAAACATTTCAGAATGTCTATCGACTCTTTGCTTGAAGTGAGCTGTTATGAGCAACATAACTGCCATGACTGCGCACGGATATCAATCGCAGAAGGACGGCTAATGTGATAATGATGAATGCGCTCCATAAATCATCACAGTGAGTCTATCAGTGAGGTGCTGGAATATTTTTGCAACACATGCTTGAAGTCCCACACATTGTGGTCCTTGTGGGGTTGTTGACTTGTTGACTGTTGGTTACAAAGATTCACATTGCGCACACACAAAACCACACACCCACTTTAGACAAAGAGCAGACTGATCAGGCAGCAAGACGTCCTGATTAAAATGGAACAGTTGTGATTTCCAGAAGAGGTTTGATTGTTCTGAAAGGCAACTTTTAAAGTGATTGCTGTGAAATTTTCAGGTAGTAGTATACTATTACGTTTGAAAGGAAACTAACTTTCTGTGTCTTGTATCTTTCTGTCTGCCGCTGTCTCACTCTTGCAGAAAGAAGGGTTTTCTTTGGGTTAAATAATTTATTGTTTGATTTATGGTTTATTTTTTCACGACTAGCTCCTTTAACCAAGGAACTAGTTATTGTTTTGTCAGTTTAGTTTCTATGATTTCATTTCTAGTATTTGGTTTCTATGATTATATATTCATTCTTAACAAGTTGTTATTAGTATATTGCTGCTCTTTTTGACTGTGGCTGTGCTCGGGTGTCCTTCAGGTCGTTTGTCTACTGTCTACAAAAATGTAAATGTTATGTGGAAACTAACAGCTGCATCATTTCAGCTGCTTGTATTAATGTAGAGAAAAGATATAGATATATAGAAAGGTATGTATAATAATATATGTGGTATGTGTGATACTCATTGATGTAGTTATAAAAAACATTTCCAGGTTAAATCACAATTACTGCATTAATCAGAGAAAATACAAATGGCACTGATTTTGATTTTATAATTCAGGTAAGGTAACATAAGAAATTAATTATTATTTAACAAAAATGCAATTAAAATAATCTAATACAATTACTTAGTCAAAAAACAATTTGCACTTCAAGATGGTATATGCATTTAATAAATTACATAGCAATAGACTACAGATGCAATCATGATCTTTCCACTTACTGTAATATGTGTTAGGTAATAGATTTCTATTTAAAGAACACCCACTTTGAAATGTTTGATGACCACAAGTGGATGCCTTAAAAACATTTGTCACACCTGCCATATATTAATCATGTAAGAAGAGGCGAGAGTGGACACTAAATGTATTTAAGATAACTAAAAACAGCTTTTGTTTTTTTGTTCTGTAAAAAATGATGTTTGGCTGTCCATGCTGCTGTTTTTCAAATAACATCTCTAGGGTGAGGCTCATACTATAGAGGGATATGATATTTTACTGTACATTAAGTCAGATCTATTCCACTCAGTATGATAATCGGTGGCTGGTCCATTACTCCTAATTATATCAATCATCACCCGTAGATTTAAAATGGCATGTTACACCCTGCTGGGAGCGTTTATGGCTCTGTATTCATCAGAGACAAATTGAAATTCAAAGCACATGAAGCGTAAACTCAAATCACACCTCCTGCATCTCTTTTGAAAATGTCTTTTATTTTGCAGTGTCTCTGTCTTTCTCACTCAGTTTCAACAGAATGAGTCTGTACTAAAGAAACTAAAAAGAAGACTTCACAATCTGCTGAAACATGCCAACCCACTATACAAGTTTGATATGGTTGTTATCATATTGACATGCCATATGGCTGGACTGTCTCTTTTTCTCTATCTCTTATATTTCTCATAAGTAATTTTCCCTTTCCTTTGACAATTTAATTCATACCTCTGACACAATGTCTAAGAGTAATAAAAAAAAATTACAGTAGTAATTGAAGCTGTCAACAGTTACCACAGCACACATTTCTGTAAGGTACTGCCTTCCCTTCTGCACGTTGCTACAGGAACATATGTAGAGGAGGTGACAGACACTTGTCACAGTGTGAGATGAGTAACTGAGTGACGGAGCTGGAATAAACATGTGAAAACTCATTTTTCATAAGGATCAACAGCAGGTCTGTCAATGGGTATCAATAAAATTCAAAAGCACAACTGATTAATGTAGGTTTTTTTTTCATTATAAAGAGTATTTATCAACTTCTGTATCTGCAGTACGTAATATACTGTATGCTGAAATATTTTTTTTAGTTCAGACAATATGAAACACTATCCTTTATTAGACTAAATTTGAACAAACTTGCCTGATCAGTTAGCACGTTCACCAGCTTGGTTGCTTATGAGACAACAAGATGACATGACATGACCTGATATTGACATGGTTTATATTCTGACAGAGGTGAAATTGAACTGGATGGTAGAACCCAGCCAATAGCTATGCTAGCTTCCTACATTTTGTACTTCCCAGCTTCCAGTCAGTGACGTCAAGATGCTATTAGTGGACTACATGAATTGTGTGTCGAAGTGATGATCTGATTGTTGATTCTGTGGAAATTCATCGATTTTTGTAGTGAAATTTTGATGTTTTAAATGATGGTTTGAGAAGACCTTATTTTTAAGTGGAGTACTGCATGAATGTACAGTTACTTCAGATACAATTGATGATTCAGCTGTGTACTGGAGGTTGAATACATTATGGTTTTCAGTACAGTGGGGAAAACAAAATACATTTCATTTATTTAAAAAAATGGTGCATGGTTCAGGCCATAATTCTTGTTGTAAAGCTTAAGGCACTGTATTTATTTTAGACCTATTAGATTAATGTCCTGTACCAAATGCTGCCATCACACCCAAACTTTCAATACAGTGTGCAACTTTAGAGCACTGGGATCTGTCAGCCTCCCTGTTTCCATATAAACAAACATTTCAATTCAAAAAAGTGTTGTTGTTTTTTTTCTTTCTTGGTGGAAGGGCTCAAGGCACAAGCTTTATGCTCTAAGTCCCTCCTATGCTGAAATGTCCATGATGGAACTATGAATTATATGAAACTATAAAATATATTAACATGTAAAAAATGTAAGTGAATTACATTATTTAAATGTAACTGGTAAGTGATACAGGTGTCTTTGAGACCTCACCAAACTGCTAAGTATAGTTTCTTTTCTAGTGTGTCATCCAACTGAACTCTGCCATCTGCTGAACTCTTGCTCTGCCTACACACACTGACAGTCCTCACACTCACAGTGTATCTATACCACCTCACTCTTAACTTACCTATTACTCCTATCATTGTAATCTTTATGCAACCTTTTTATGCTGTATGTATTTGCTTCCAAGTGTAATTATACTGCTATTTTTATAATCTTTACCCAGTGTATTTACATTGCTGCTGTAGCTAGATGGTATATTACGATCTGTCCACATATTTAATTTGAAAAGAATAGAAAGTAATCTTCCAGGTTTTCATAAAATGAAAACATTTGTACAAGTGGTAAGCATCTACTGAAAGACCTCAGTGGCCTACAGGCACATTAGTGTCAAATCCTAACCTCCTTACTTTGTCTGCTAATGAAATTGTATAATAGAAAAATCCTGAATCCTAAATCCAGTGTTGATTTTCTATATCTAAAATTAACAGACCTATGCAGTCTTTGCATTAGGAAATCAAGACTGTTGATGTAATGTGATGTAACTATGCTCTTTGTTTGTAGTCATGAAAAAAATTAAAATGCATCTTGTGTTGTGGCACTATGACACTGGTAGCCCATGTTGCATTTACCATTGACAAACTAAGACATGTTTTAAAACAATTAATGGATTTAGTGTTACACAATCCACTTGACATTGTTACTGAGTTTAAACTGTAATGTTCCGTAACTTCTTTTTCTTAAAACTAATTTTGTTTAGCAATAATCCATCTGTATAGGCTGCACATTTTTGCTTTTTTCAGGCATTTCAAGTTCAGTAAATACTCTTAAAACCAGTGGCATTGTGCTGCCTTCTGTTCAGCCGCCAGAAATACACATCTCTGCCACATTCCTGACACAGATGGATTTGGAAAATTCTAATTTAGAAAGTGGGTTGTGCATGTGCGCATGCACACAAACACTCTCTCTCTCTCTCTCTCTCTCTCTCTCTCTCTCTCTCTCTCTCTTTCTCACACACACACGCGCACACACGCACATCCATGTAGGCTTAAATGCATGCATGCCTGTGTGTAGTGACTTCCACTACTGCTTGGTTTCAGGTTACCAGGCCTTCCTCTCTCGTCTCTCCTGTATTTCAGTCTGTCTTTTTCTTTGCCGGCTCCAGGAGTCTGGCTGTCTGCTCTCTAAATAGAGTTGACCTCAGTTCAAAGTTGGTGCTGCTACTGTCTTTAACTCTGCATGGGAGGCGATGCATACTGTATGTAAGAAATGAGCGTGTGTGTGTGTATGTTTGAGACTGTGTTTGTGTGCGTGCAGCTGAGAGCACATCTAAAGTACATCTAAATAATGTGTTTGATTTTATTTGTTTACAAAGAATAAAACATGTGAGACAAATATAGTATACAGTATAGCCATAATGGGGTCTGTCATGTGCAAAAACATACAATTGTACTAAAACTGTATTCTTTACTGCTGAGGTTTTCCAATGATGCAACAAAATGTAATCTTTGTCATCCTTAACCACAGCACCATTGTGCATCCTGACATACATAATATTCACATCAAGTGAATTTGAATAAGCATCCAAACCACTGAAACCAACAAACAACATACATACAAATCATGTTTAGCATGTTTTTGACAGAGAGTTTCACTGAGCTGTACGTGTGTCAGAAAAATGGAACAGGCAGAAACCAAGAGACCAGCTATAATTCAGCCTTACTGACAGGATAATGTGAACAACCTGCAATTGTACTGGAGAGTTTTGTCTCTTAAGTGTGAGTCATTGCATTTTTCTTGCCAAGGAAAATAGCAGATAGACAGACGACTACAATATTCACAAACTATAAGAACACACGTTTTTCATGAAAGCTTGCGTGACCTTAAACGTACTTATGTGCTGAAGAACCAGTATAGTTCACATTGTAAATTTGACTTGCCGTATAGGTATTATTCTCAAAATGGGAGCGTGTGATAATTTTGCAGTTACACGTTATTACAGACACTTTGCAGTTGTAAGTCACTGCAAATGTCAGCATCTCTGCACTTAGGACTGAAATTGCCCATGGTTTCATCTATACTCAACTGTCTATCAACAGATAAAGGCAGATTACCTAAGAACACATCAGTGCAAGCTTTCTGAAAAGGTTACTGTGCATGCACAGTGTGCGATTGACTGTTTGTCAGGAGGATAGATTTTTAAATATTAGATTACTTTTGGATGATATAGGACGACCTTTTCTGAGTCCATTGCTTCATATTTTGCTCAGTTGCCCTTTCAACCAGCCTTTGTGTCCCAGAAAAGATGGTGCAGCTCATGACCAATGAAAAGTTTTAGATCATGTAAAATGGACTTCAGCCATCACTGTTATCAGTATGGAGGGGAGCTCATTCTGCCAAGGCTGTCCTCCCTCTCCTTTCTGTTTGTTAGAAGCAAAATCTAATCTATACAGCTCAAGTTTGTAGGGCAAATGAAACAAGAGAGCAAGCACACCATCCTCAGCCAGTGTGAGTTCAGGGAAAAGGGTTAATTAGGTTTAATTCAGAAGTGTTATTCACTCACTACCTCTAGAGGTGCTTATTCAGCAAAACAAAGAGGAGAGGTGACTTTAAAACAGCCCTTGAAGGTGGCAGCTTTTAACTGCTGAGGACAGACAATGATCACCTTCTTTTGGTTCATATTACACAAGACAGAGAGACATACATATAGAACAGACATGAAAGTCATATCAGCCAAAGAAAAGATATCTTACGATATACATCCAGGTGTAAAGAAATACTCAGCACTGTGCCAAATTTAGAAGTGTAGTAATTGCCACATAGTTGTTTAAGCCTGTCAGAATGTCATGGATTGGAAAAAACTGACGATACTGGAAAAGAGTCCTATCTAAGTGTCATAATTGTATTATGATGAATTGTATTATGTTCTGTCACTCTTTTGTATTTTAGAATCTGCCTTATTGTTACATTAAGCAAAACTGTCAAAATCTGTCTTACCTGTCACACACTTCACCATCTTCTGAAACAGCACATGGACAATTCTGGCATCCTGACCTCAGAAAAAGGGCTGCAAAGGGCCAACAGCTGGTGCAATAGAGAGGTCACGGAGAAAGATCAGCCTCCCGTGGCTTCAGGGGTTCATAATTAACACATTTCCACCTGGTACATTCTCCATCCTCTATATCATCTGACCACGAAACTTTGAAAGCTCCACAGAGCTTAGGCAGATCAAAGCTATGGAAACGCGCTCCCTCAGACTGAAAGACATCAACCCAATTACCTTTTAAATATTCACTCTAGACATGTTACCAATTAGAACAGGCTGGAATTGCTCCAGGTGTATGAAGTAAGAAAATTAAAAAAGAGAACAAGCTTAAAATGCTCCAGATGGGCTGATTTTTATAAATGTACTTTTTTAATTTCAAGAAATTTCTTTTTAATGTTCCTGTTTATCCATTCAATTCTGAGAGGTAGTTAGACATTTGGGAAACATATTTGTTTGTTTTCTTTCCAGTAGATTGATAACACTTTTATATCTGTCTATTTTAATATGAAGCTAAAGCTTAAAGCATAGTTCAGCAAAAATAAAACCAGAACTTCTTGCTTTTACACTATGTTTTTTAATGTTTGTTTTTTTTTTTTTTTTTTTTTTTACAGATTAAAAAAAACAAATGCAACATGTTCAGTGAGCTTTTGAAGTGTTGCTGGGTCATGTAGCTTCCAGCCTTTATGCTAAGTGAAGCTAACTGGCTGCTGGCAATAGTTTCAGACATGAGAGAGTGGTAATCAATCCTCTATTTCACTAACCATCTGACAGAAAATGATAATATTTCTCTTTTTTTGGGAGGACTGATTGTTATGAAGTAAAAACCAGCAGTTGATCAGCTTAGCTTAGCATTAAGCCTGGAAGCAGAGGGAAACAGCTAATGTAGCTCTTTGTAAAGGTATAATTTGCTGTTACACGGGAGGTTGTCTGACTCTTGGTTGGGAGTACAATTTTGAGCTGTCTTATGTATCATCTTATCTAGTCATCTGGTTGTCTAGTATATTTCTCAAAATGGCAATATATTCCTGCATATATATATATATATATATATATATATACATATATATATATGAGAGAGAGAGAGAATATAGACTACTCATATTGCTTAAGCTACAGGAGATGGTTAATTTTTCACACTAAAACTGAAAGGCTCCTCTGCTGTTTTAGGAATCCTGTCATCTGAGAACAAATTGTTTTCCATTTCAATTTCTGTCCAAAAAACACAAACCACAAATGACAATGTGTGTGTGTGGGTGTAAAAATGTTAACAATAACTGCGCAGTGAATGGAAAATGTAACAAGAAGCAGCAATAGACAACAGGAAGAAACAAACAGGCGAGGGAAGCATTTTGGGGAAATATAAGTTGTACCGGTGTTGCATGTTGACATTCTGTCTGTGATCACAGATGATTAGCAGGACTCTGTCCCTGAGGAGCTAAGCCCCCATAAATCCCTTCACTCTCACTTCTCTCTCCTGCACTGAGCCTCTCTGGGGAAGGAGAAATCACTCAGTGTGCTAGAGATGTGCCAGCGTGCGATCTGTGTGTGAGAAATGGATTTTGAATATTTGGATCAGAGTAGGCTTCTGGGTGGAGTAATGCCTGATAACACTGTCACTAAGGTAATCACCCGTGACAAATTCTTCCTGAGCAGAGAAGGGGGCAGCCGCAGATGCTGAGGAAGGAAAAGTTTTTGGCTGATTCTGAGAACCTGTCAAACCAGTAGTTACCAGTGGTGAGTGTGGCTCCGATGAGATGCAGACCATACAGACAGTCTGTCTCTGGAACCTTCTGGTGCCAATTGGTCAATGTCAAGGCAGCAAACCCAGCAATTTTGAAGATCTGAATGTACTTCTTTTGTTCTCTCATGATTATTAGCTGCCTTATTCTGGCATTTACTGTGCTGGTTTTTTATTTATTTCTCTGAAAATACATGTGTCTCTTGAATTAATTCTCTGTAGGGAAGAAAAGTATTATAGTGATTGAATAAATAATGTGCTCACAGTGACTAGTGCTAATATGCTGATCCTCATCTTTATTAGCATGTTAACGTGCTACGTTTACTAATTAGCACTAAACATAAAGACAGATGAGGCTGATGGGAATGGTAGTAATTTTGTAAGTATTTGATCAAGATCCAAAGTATTGGATGAATACAATTTTGACCTGTTGATGGTGCTGAATGAAATTAGGGGACCAACAAAGTCTTTGGATTCATCCTTTGGGAAACATGAATGTCCACCCATTAGCTGTAGAAACATCACAGTTAAAAACGGAAGTGTCAGGGGTAATCCTCAGGAGACCATCAATGTCTGTAGAAAATTATATTCCCTATTCTAGCATTTACCACAATGATAGTCTATTTATTACCCTCAAAGTACACGTGCCTCTTGAATTCATTTCCCTGTAGGGAAGAGGAGTATTATAAAATCAGTCAAAGCAGTGCTGCAGTTTAGCACAGAGCTAATGTGGAATGTGTTCCTTGAATCAATTGTATGTTAATACTTTTGAGATAAGTATTGAAAAGAAACTGAAGAAATTTGAAGCTTGACAGGTCTACATACATGCATACATACAAATGTCTTTCAATTTCTTTTCTTTCCTTTGAGTTTCCATTGTTGTCTTCTTTTATTTGCCTATCCAAAACCAGAAACAATGGATTAAAAGTGTAAGGAATCAATTATTTAACTGTACATTTGTCTGCTCTAATGTTGCGTATGCCCAGCTATGTGTCTTACTACTACTACCAGTAATAGTAAACTAGTATTATTTCCAAAGCCAAAAGTCAGTTTGCCTCTCTGTGGGTTCCTGTGGTTTCTATGGCCACACTGGGCAAAAAGGCAGAAAACTGTCATCTCAGGTGAAAGCAGCAAACAGCTATGTGCCAGATAAAAGTGGTCTCTTTTTTTTTTTCTTTAGCAAAAACAAAAACATTACTTTTTGTTACACAACCAAAACTTTTGCCAGGGTTCGGGCAAGGTTTTTGCCATAGTTAAATATAAAACTTCACTCACAGTGGAAAATGTCAGGTCACTCACACGAGAGAAACCATATATACATATATGTGCCCATCCATCACTTCAACTCCAACAAACTCACTTAACTTTTTACTGTGCTGTTTCAATATGGACCTGCAGCCAGTTCCTTTCTGTAGTTCTTTAGTGTTCTTTTTTTCTCACAATGATTATAATAACGTTTAAGACAGTTATTAATATATAGGGTACTGTGACAGAAATACTTAGAGGGTGACAGCTTTATTGAGTCTTGTAGACATTATCCTTGAAATTGAAATGGATTGATAAGCAGTCCTCTAAAAGGGAGTTTGGTGATGGTTTAGGGGATGAGTGCGAGACAAACCTGGTCTCAGTGTGCCCAGACAGAGCTGCAGTCAACGCTGATGTTTACATTGGGAACAAAATTGGGGGCACACATCCTCGAGGACTCCAAGTCAGCTGATCACATGGTTCCATACTGTGAGACACTTCATCTCTCCATTGTCAAGTTGCTAAGCTTTTATTTACAGAATGGCAGTTCAAAAAGAACAAAACAACTAAAGACATTTTCCACAAATATATGATGAACCAACTCAGAGCCACATCACCAATACCAACAAAATTCTTTAGATGGTTGATCAAGGCTGATTATGGTCCACTGTGTCAAAGGCTGAGCTGAGGTAAAGGAGAATTAAAATGGAGTACAAGCCTGTGTTGGCTGCAAGCAATAAGTCACTGATGAACAAAAATGTGTTGTTCATAAAAGAAACCAGTTGAAAGAGACATTTTTTCTAAACTCTTAAGTAAAAATGACAGCCTTGAAATGGGTCTAAAATTACTTACAACAGAGGGCTCTAGGGAGGGTTTCTTTAAAAAAAGGGGTAAAAGGACAGGACAGTGCCAGTCCACATAAACCAGTTAATAATGGCTAAAATATCTGGTCCAACTGCCTGAAAGACTTTTAAAAACCAAATGGGAATGCAGTCTGAAGGGCAGGCAGATGATTTAGAAAGTGCAGCTGTGTGCTCCGGGGTTGACAGAGAGGTTTCACTGATGTGGGTTAATGTTGAAGGTGGGCAGGAGCAAACATCAAGCTCTCTGAAATCAGTGAATTTACCATTGATTGTACACTGATAAATGAAAATCACATCTTTTGAAAAGAAAGGGAGAGACTGGATTTGTCCTTTTTCTGTCTCTGCTCTACCTTCCTGCATTGTCTCTTTAAAATCCTTACGTCTTCATTGAACCATAGCAGAGAGCAACGTTTCCGCTTTTTCAATCTGACCGCTGCAACAGAATCTAAAATAGTTCTCACAGTTATCACATGTTGGATCACATTTAAAGAATCTAAAAGTTTGATGAGATCAGAAGCAAACAAAGAGGAAGAGGAGCAACAAACATGGATATTAAAATCACCACGGATAAGAACTCATGGCTGATAGACGGTCTGAAAATTCTTGAATAAAACCAGAAGTTTAGGATGTCTGTAAATCAAAACACATTCAATGGCAATTTATCCTTTTTAATAAAGCTAAGATTCTCAAAGGAGTAGAAACAGCCCAGCAAGACTGGAGAACAGCTAAAATCATTTTTGTGTATGTTTGCAACTAAATATTTTGAGGAGATGACTCAATGAGAGGGGCACATTCATCGGGATTAATCAAAGACTCTGTGATGGTAGAAACATCAGTATTGTTGGTCCTAATAAAATCCCAGCAGGTAAAAGACTTATTGGCACGGGATCTTACACTGAGTAAACAGAAATGAGCTGATTCAACTGTAGGGGCTGAGGTGGTTTTAAATGTGATGAGACTGTTTCTGTGTGGACTGTGAGCTGATTTCAGTGTTTCCCACATCACCAACTATGAAATAAGGAGCCAGGGACACCATTAGTACCTGCAGGCACCATCACAGTATGGACAGAGGGGTGGATGTTGAGGAGAGGTGGAGGTAGTTCTACAAAATCAGCTGTCTTGCCTCCTGAGAGAGTATGTAATAGGAAGCTTTACAAATCAGATGATAGAGTTTCCAACAATTCAAATCTGAGGTCGCTCAGCTTCAACATCGCCTCAGTTAATTGGGAGCTTTGATCTGAGTTCATGGTTGATCACTGACGAGCTGACGGAGCGCAGGTGAACTGAGTGATTGATTTGCTGCGATGGGGGAGAGGCACCAGGATAGTAACAGGTGGCTGCGGTGAAGTCACTGGAGCTGAGACCAAGTGAAGCACGTTGACAGGCTTTGAAAGCAGGAGTGACGAACAGGGACGTTTTCATGATGCCAGGCCAGACACAGTCCACTCCGCGAGCAGGAGGTGGAGTAAGGAGAGGACATTTTTGGTCTGGTTATTAGGTGCTTCCTCAAGACCAAGGGACTAAAAAAGTTATATACACCCCTGAATATACTGCAACAAATAAAACCATATGTGTTGTTAAAAGCTCATTATGAAGGCATCTAAATTTGACAGCATGTACTGACATTGCCTTTATGAAACCAGGGAAGTTTCACAACATTAGATGGTCTGCATGGAGAAGAGAGAAAATATGAAGGCTATTACCTTCCATTCAAATCAAGTGGCTACAAGTAATGTGACCTAAAACATATCTACACAGCATAAAATGAGCTCATAGTAGCCACTGAACAGCTGGCAAGTACAGGAGACTGTTTCAAATGCTGATGCTGGCAGGGACAAGGGTGATGTATTGAGAGACCTAATTCATTAGTTTGAAAGCAGATATGAATCCTTCAAGTCATTTGATTAATTTTTAATTTTTGATCCTACAACTCAAGAAGTGCAAGACCTCCACAGTTTTGACAACACAACACTTAGTATCATCCATAACTCCACTGTTAGCGGATGGACTTTAAAGCAAGCAGAAAAATGTTTGGTTGAATAGTTACTCCAAAATTCAGAAAGTCCTTCTGTTACCCCTTCAGCTGCCCTTGAGCAGAGCCACACGTGAGAGAGGATTTTCACACCTCAACACAAAAAAGCAAGCAGATCCTGCCTCTCATCCCTGATGCACAGCCACTTGTCTAGGATGACAGCAGAGATTTTTGACCCAAAGACAGTTGCTGACTTATGAATGCACACAGCCAAATGAAGGTTCAACCAGGGAGCGAGAAGTAGGCCTACTTCATCATCTACCATGTTTGAATGAGAGGAAAATAGTGAGAGCAGTCAGGAGGGTAGTGATGACGACAGCTTGTAGGATAACATTGCCACATAAAGGCTGACTACCAAGCAACAGCTCCAGGTGCTCCCTCGAGAACCACACCAAAAAGGTTATGTGCACCCTTGAATATACTGCAATGAATAAAACAGTATTTGGGAAGTAGTAGTGAATATTGCAAGAAGCATATTATGAAGACATCTAAATTTGACAGTGTATATTGATTTTTAAAAAAATGAACTGAAATAAGCACATCACCAGTGCAATATCTTATTTTACTGGAAGAAAAAACGAAGGACGCTGAATTATAGAAGGTAGCTGAATACTTACACAACTTTAAAAAAACAAAAAAACAACAGCAAAATAAAGTCAGCACAGTCATAATCATTTGATGCTATTATCCAAATTAGGACAGCTATGGTTTGCACAGCATGTGGGTGGATGATAGCCTATATTTTGTTGGTGGGGTGTCCCAGCATGCCAATTAATGCACCACTTAAGAGTTCTTTGGCAGAGGAAAATGTTGGTTTTAAAGCTACCACCTGGAACTTTCTGCATGTGAAATTATAGCTACCTATCTCAAAATGGAACATCCAGTGTCACAAACCTGCTTCACTTGTAGTTTGTCATGGATCATCAAGGTAACATGATCAAGACTAAATTTAGTACTGAAAAAATTAGGTAGATGCATTAATCATGCTTTAAATTTTGCTTAACACTTCTCAGGATTTGACAGTCGCCTTGTCTCACATTGAGTACTGCCAGACTCACACTTGAGTGCATAAGTGACAGTGCACTCAAATGGTGTGCCCAAAACAGTCAAAAAGTTGAGTGTGGCACAGTGGACTCTTCTCACCCTCAATGTTCACCATCTTGGCAATGTAGCTAAAGGGGAGGGACTACCAACCTTTTGTCAAACTTATGAAAATGGTGACCACGGGAGAAGGGCATGCTGTCTATGCTGATGATGGCGTAGTTTCCATGTTGTATAACACAGGGGACACACGCAAGAAAGTGAGCAAAGCAGCTGGTGGAGTGACTGCACAATGGCAGTGTGTGAGTGTGAGTGTACTGACTGAGGTATCGGAATTGAGACGCAGCCGTTTGCTTTGTTTCATGAGGATTTTATCCTTTCTAGTTTACCATTAGATAAAATCACTTTGCACTGTGGGGCATTCCATCCATCCAGTGAAGAAAATGAGCATTGATTGGCTGAAAGAAGATCCATTTGCATTGAGACTGGTGCATGATTTCCATTTGTTATTCATTAATCATGTCACTCACTTTATCCCTGAAACACTTTTTTTTCCCCCAACTTTGTAGCCCAGCAGAAATGATTCGCCAGCGGATATGTGATGAAATAAATGAAGTTTATTTTTTCCACCTATCATCGCATGCAGTCAGAGCATATTGATTTCTGTCTGTTGAATATCATCTATATGAGAAATAATGGCATGCTTCACCTCTATTCCTCTGGCTTTCATTCTCTGTATGGTACTGCTGACATACACGGGCAACTGAAAAATTTTCTTTCTTTTTTTTTTTTTTTGCTCTATTTTACAAGAAGGACTGTATATCATCAAGATGATCCCCTCAATTTAATCTAATTTCTATCTTAAAGGCATCATAAAGGCAGCATTTCACATACTTTGACCTTCATTTCTTCCCCATCACTGTTTTAATTGATTCTCTAAGAAAGTTTTGCTGTGCAGTATTTAGGCAATTTCACCTTTGGGCCCAAATGTGCAGTCATTTCATTTAACACAGTTATATAGGAACATGCCACAAAGAAGATGTTGCAAGATTGATGCACTGAAATGATGAATGTCTTAAAACCAGATTTAGACACAGTGAGGCCCTTATCATATTATTCATTGTGTTTTAGCAGTAGATATCCCTAAACTATTTCCAATTAAGTTAGTACAAACCAAATGACAGCCTGGAGCTTTAGGGCCTCTGGAATTGCAGGGCCCTAGAGCATTTGCCTGTAATCCAATCTTGTCTCTATCAGCATGTTTTGATTCTGAAGTTGAGAGTTTTGTAGGGCTCATACATAGAAAATGAAAAACATTTTAATTGATCAATCTTTTATACATGATACAAATGCAGAAACTAGGGAGTGTCTTGCAGAGACAATAGCCTGGAATTTCAGTGAAGCATATTCACATCCTGCTAGTGTGATACCCACAGACTGAGCTGCCATGATGCCAAAGGATATAAAATGTTTGTTACTGAACAGAATTTGCCTCATTATACTGCAGGTACTTTTAGTATTACTGTACAATAAGAAGGGCACGTATCCTTAGCCTTTGTCATAAATCAGCAGAGTCCTAACAGGTGGTCCTGTCAAACATACAGCTAGTAATTTTATTGCTACTCCCTATGCCAAATTTATACATACCATACATCAGTGACTAAAATTTTGTATTTGCTGCTCTGAACACCTGCATATGAGAATCTCCTGCTCCTTTCATCAGCGCCTTGTCAGTTTGATAGCATTGAGACATAGATGATTTAATCTGCACCGAAGCAGAGCGCAGGAGTTGTCAAAACTGTCACTGACAGCAACTCATATGGAATATCACAAATGTTAGTCATGACATGAGTTCACTTTGGTTGTTCAGTAATGGCTTTTCCAATATGTTGCTCATGACTTAAAGGTGAACAAAACAAGGATTGTTTTGCTTATGATGAAACAAAACAACAGTATATTATCAGTGACCTGTATTCTCCCACAGTACCCCTGCACTCAGTCAAGTCTGCCTCTCGCAGCTGCAGGTGTATTAACTCAAGGTCACTTACTCCAACCCCTCCATGTCAACTCGTTTATCCATTTCAAGCCTGCTGTTACACCTCTGTTGGTGCACAGAATCCCATCAAGCAAACTGGCGCCACCACCCTTTCTAATTTTGTTCAATTTGAGCTGGTATTTGCTGGGATGCCCTGTAAAGTGTGTTCAATTTAAGGATATTATACTTTTATTAGAGATGGTGGGAGCGTACAGAATTGAGAGATGGAGGGATACTGGTGGCCTACAGGGACCTTTATCCTGGTGATTTTATTTCTGAGAATGCTCTCATTTATCATCGTCTTTTGCTCTTGGAAACCTGTGTAATATCACACAGCTGTCCAGCTCCAACATCTTAGTGTTCCACTTAACACCAAGGTACAGGAATTCCTTAAATATCCTGCTCAAATTGAAAATGTATGCAACTTAAGGAGACAGTGCTTAACATTTATCACACATTCCTAATGCCTAAAACATTATAACAGAACAACAAAACACCTAAATGTGTTCCACGCAATCCTAATGCAAACTGTTGTAGATGTCCATGTAAAAGAATCATAGTACATATTTCTTAAAATAATCAGGTAGTTTTACATTACAAATTTACAAATCAGTGACAGATTCTACTGGCAATCCTAATAAACGTCTGGATTTTTCATTGGTTTGAATTTCTATAGTAACTTACTGGTTGGCTCTCAGTCCAGTGGATTACACAGTTACAGTGGTTTCTCTTTTCATTTGACCATCTTAAGGTCACAGAAAAACTTTGTCATGTGGTCACAATGCTGCACAGTCTGTTATTAGGTGAGCATGAGAAGTATAGATACTAGCGGACAGCAAGGTTTCAGGCTACAGTCAATATTCTGGTGGAGAGTGGAGAGTATTTTGGTTGAGTGTATAATCCATACATTACATAATCTAGCTACAGTTTAATTTTACAGTGACTGGCATAACATTACTGACATTATAAACTAAGGAATAGCTTGACATTCATTTATTATTCTTATTATTAGAGTATTAAAAAGCATATTTCCCAAAATCTCAAACTATTCTGGTAAGATAAAAAAGGGAAAGCATCACTTTGTCTCCCAATCTATTTATGCACTAATTAGGCCATAGTACACACCAGAGGCTCATTGTTGTAGGGTTGGTTTAAGGGCTAGTATTTAAGGGAAACAGCAGTTAGGGTTTATTGTAACTAAATGTGTGATTGTAATACAAAACTTCTCTGAAACTACTCAGCATAATTTCCACAGGAAGTGCAGTATCAGGCCAATCAGTGAGCTCAGAGAAATTGGCTCTAATAGAGGAATGGGAAGCAGGCACATTTCTGTGTGCAAACCATTGTACAGGATTGCTTGTGAAGATTAAGATGGAAGCAGTGTATTTAAATGCATTTTAGCAAAAACAGGATCTGAATAAGCTTATGGATGGACATCAGAGGAGTGGATGAAGCTGCAGTGGTGGCTGGAGAAGTTTCTTTGGATGTTTTGATTCTATTTTGTCTCATTATAGCCACCTTTCAAGTCCACAGGGGGGTGAGTGTTTTATACTTGAAGGACAGATATTGGGTGTAGTCCCACTTAAAACTTGTCTGTGCACACCATGTATATGTTTCACTGGGTTTGTGCAACTACCAAGGCAATTAAAAAAAGAGTGATAAAAAAGGCTTTGCTGGCTAGTGGAGATAAGCCATTGCTATCATACAGCCATTTATCACTTTTTTGGCTTCTTAAGCTGTCATTGCTTGTTACCAGTCTGGCTTCTCATATTTGAGAGTTAAAAGATCAAAAATTGACTGTTTGAAGATCTGAATTGCATCGGTGCTCTTAGTCTGGAGAAGGCAGCATCATTAAAAATCTGTCTTTATTTATGTTCTACCAACACTTACCCCTCTTTATGGTGTGATTTTGTTGACAGACACATGCGCCAGAAAACACGTAACAAGGAAGCAAGCAAAATAATGCCTAAACATCAAGAAGATGAATTATATAAAATATTAAAATATGGAATATAGAAAAAGCACAGACTTGCTTATGATTTCTCAGAAGCCCCTCTTATGTTTACTCTTTTCTTTTCATCATCCTTTTTCTTTTACTTGCTGCTGTCTGGTTTCCTGTTATTCCCTACAGGCTTGGTCAGAATTTATGCCTAATTATGACACACAATAAACTGAAGTAGACAGACAAGATTTTCATTATTTGTCCTGAAGCTAACTGAAATATGTTACAATGTGTTTGTTTTACAAGTTAAAGCCGATTAGCACAAACAAATATTATTACACAGGCTCATTTTGAGCGTCACCAACAATGGGTCCAAGAATATCTGTGTCATGAAAACCTTTTCTGTCTTGGCTTCTCGCATCTTTTCATTGTTTGTTAAGGTATGTAAACATGGTCAAATTTGAGCAGATGTCTGTCAAACATTGTTTAATAGCAGGTAGCTTTGGGCCTTTGTAGTTGTGGTATAGAGCAGTACTCCATTGTGTAGCTGTGCAACTGCAATTATTGTGACAATTAGACAAGCAACTAGCGATCAGGGGCAGCAGGACACAGAAGCAGCAGGTAGTGAGAAACAAAACAACCAGGGTGGGACTGAAGTCCATTTGACTCCACCAGTGGGGAGCTCTACAGGACTCTGGGATGGTTGTTAGTGAAGGCAACGAATGTGTGTTTTTCTTTCATTATTTTCACACTTACATCCACAAACACCTTTCAGTGTAATCTGACACCTACTTGAACATTTGGATTGGCAGACAAGCTTATTTTAAGGTATGTAAGTGTGTGAAAACCTTTCTTGAAGACAATGGGGTGATTTGGTCATTCTCATTGATTGTCCCTTAAGCTGAGTTCATCTGGACCAGTCTGGCTAGAGGCTTAATCGAGGAGGCAGTTTTCTCTGTGTTCATTAGAGTATAATAGACTGATATTAATAAAATGATAATCACAGTGGACAGTGTTTAAAGATAAGTGTGAGAATATTAAAGCGATTGTTTATGGGTGTTTTGTTGACATCTTTCCTTTAGTAGCAAATCAAATTAGATACAAGTTTGACAAGACGACGAGCCCTTTGTTTTTTACCCTTGAACAAAGCATTTTTACACTTGATTTGCCACATTTCCTCTGACAGCTACAATCCCAAAACATTCATCGGTAAATTGTTTTGTCATTTGTGAGTATAGCTTCAGCCATGATTGATTTACTTCACCATAAAATGTAAACAGTAACACTCTGAACAATCCTTGAGGTTTCCTACAGCCCACAGGGCTTATCCTGTGTGTTATGGGCTACAACTAATCATCCTTTGGGGCATTATTGTCTGTATAATATTCACTTGTTTATCTGTCCCCATAGATCTGGATGAAATATTTTCTCCCAGTAAAAAATCTCATTGTTATTCTGTGAATGCACTGAGGCTTTAATGCATTCATGAGAGGCTCCACAGATAAGAATTCAGTTCCATTGTAACCTCAGTTAATAGGTTTGAGAGGAAAGGAATGACATTTTAAAGAACATAAACAAATAAAAGATTTTTTTTCTAATGCTACTGCACCTGACAACCTCCAGAGTGTTTGTCTAGGTGATACACTTGCTGCCTTTGCACAAAGGTCAAAACTGAAGAAAGCTTGTGTCAGTGGGTAATAGACTCAAAAACTGGCTTGTTTATGATATAAGGTAAAATATCAAAAGAAAAGGCAATATTTCAATGTCAACATAGTGGCATGTACAAAACAAAATATGAGGTTTTGTTTGTGCCAAAATCGTGTTAAAGCCTGTGGAATTTATAGCATATGTTACTGTTGTTTTTCAACTTTGTTTACACATTTCCGTGTTGTGGAACATTGTCTTGACTTAGACAGTCACTCTTCATGACCTTAAAAGCTTGAGAGAGAGGAACAACCACTAGACTACAGTCAAAGGAACTATACTATCTCCTACTGTTTAAATAAGGCTGTAGTTAGTTCATAACTGCAGAAAAACGTTGAAATGAATTCTGAATTTGAATGGGTTGGGACAGTGTAATGATATCAAATCAACAGCTTTATAATAGCATTGTGGACCAAAGATGACCTAACCTAAGATCAGAGTTGCAGTAATTGGTTACTGCATAACAGGGTTTCTAAGGAATTATTCATGATGGAATTTACATTGTTTATTGGTATTATCTGTTTAATAATGCATGTTTTTGCCACACCTGTTAGAATATTTAAAGCTGCACTAATCAATATTTTATATTAACAATGGATCAAATGACTATGTGTAATGTGGAAGGGGTCACATAGAGGTTTATCTTACTCTACACACTTTATAAAGCATTTGCTAGCTTCTTATTAATCCTGTCTCTAAGTGCAGCAGGAAGCTGTTTTAAGTGAACAATAAACCTATCCTAATAATAAACCCTTATCAACCCATGGCATCCTACCTGCCCAGCACCAAATGGTCAACAAATCTTCCAACCTAAACATCCATACAATTAACTCACTAACTCACTGCACTCTGAAACAACCTGTAGGAGCATCTTATGAATTACTTATAAATTACTGCCCCCTATGGCAGCAGGAAATATGCCATAGATAAACTGTTAAAAATCAATTTTCAACAATAACTAACTCTTTTATGATGCGACAATCCTATTGTAAAGGTTTGGTTAAGTTTGGGAACAAAAACAACTTGTTAGGTTTAAAGAAAGATCATGGTTTGAGTTATAATAAGTACTTTGTTAAAGTTAGAGCACTGACATTCCATCCATGTGCCCCAACCTCTCCTCGATGCAGATTTTGTCACCTTGCTCCCTTCCTTGCTCCCATTATGATTACTTGTCTACTAGAAGGCTTTGCTACTTTAACACAAACAGGTAATTTTCTTATATTTGATGAAAGGACTGACACTGTCTCACATGGCTGCTATTTGATTTGAGCCCTTATGAAGGTTGGAGCAGTGAGTAAATGTCATGTTTCCTCTTTTTAATAAAGCAATCTACTAATAGACAACACTGTGGTCAGCACGTGAGTAGGCTTATATTCCACTATTACCTTCAGGCTAATGAGAATAGCATTGCCTAACACTGAAACATTTGTGCTCCCAACTGCTTAGCTGTGATAATGAGAAACAAATATACGGCTTATTAGAGAAGTGTTACATCCTCAGCATCCTCACCTCAAATATTGCCTCTGTACTCAGAACATATCAACAGAGAAACATCAAGGGTCTCTCACAACATTTTCTTGCATCCTCTAGGGCATCATGTTTGACATTATAATCATGTCTGAAGGACATAAACAAAAGAAAGCAAGGTTAAAGTACTAATGAATATTCAGAATGTTTACCTGCAAACTAAAGATACATCAGATGATAATGATACAAACAAGAAAAAATAATGGCCGTATTGAACAATTAATGGGAAAATCTAAGTATGCTGGCCAGTCATCCCTGCTCTCCCAACACATATGCTAAAAGCATTTCTCCTACTTATTACCCTGGGCACCAATGATGCATGTTTATTATTGTCTTTGTCTGAAGGTGGCTTTGAATATATACTAGACCCACAATAAGTGCTCAAATTGTAATAATTGCAAGAGTCATTTTTGAATATGTGACACTTAAGAAATGTCATCTTGATTGTCTGTTCTATAGCATGTTTATTCATGTTTATCCTTATCATTCACACAGTCAGACCATTTTGTGATGTATATTTTTTTTTCTCTTCACGAATATGTGGGAGAAATATTTTTTCACAATGTATCCTGATTTGCCATGTTTCACAATAATGATCAGTGACTCACCTCTATATTTCATGAATATTTCCTCAATTTTAAGAATTGATTAGCATCAAAAGATTGTAATTTGTGAAATTACACTTGTACATTTTTTTTAACCTCTCCAATTAATTTCACTGATCCAATTAATTTAACTGTAGCAAAGCGACACATCACTTGTCAGTGGGATATTCATTATACCGCAGATATTAACAAATCATACTTTGATGGCAAAATTTCAATATCATATTCATCTGCATTCATTATGGCTCTTAACTTTGGAAAAAAACATTAAAGAAAGTTTCGTACCAAAGAGCAACAAACTTGGAAATTCAGAAACTGTTGAACCTTTGGCTCCTGCTTATAAAATGAGCTCGTGTTTACATCAGTGGTCTTTAACTAACTGTGTAAGTGGTCTGTTTTCGCCTGGATATCCCCTCATTAAATAAAATTCTCTGCTTATGAGAATCAGCCGTATTCTCTCTCTAAACAAAAGCTAACTGTCTCAAGATATTACGCTCTGTGTTTCTCTCTGTCTCTCCCTCTCTCTCGCTCTCTGTCAGCCAAAACAGCTCAGTTACAATTTAGGTTAAATGAAGAGGCATGGGACACAACTTAATGAGAATTTGTTTTTGCTGCTCGGTCAGTAATTAGTTTGTTAAAGCAGAACGGAATGAGCGTGTCTCAGGAAATGTAAAATTGAATATTAATTAAATTACAAATGGAAATCATGCTTGAATGCTAAGAACAGCCATCAGACTGTGGCTGTTTATCTGTTCATATGTTTTAAAATGGAAACAGTTTCATTTGTGGTTGCTTATCACTTAGTTATGCCAGAAGTTTTATCCGCTGTTCTCAATTGGTTTGTTTTAAAATGAATATTGTTAGTAGCTGCACATGAAATACAGCTGAAGTCACATCCCTGCTTTGTGGCTTATTTTCATGATGTGTTGCAGACTGTAACTCTCCCGGACTTAGATGTGTCAGATGCACGGAGGCAACCAGGTAATGAGATGTAGATATCCCATGCACCAATTTCAAACCCCATGTTCTCATCCCATGGCTGCCTGTCATTTCTGGAGCAATGGCACACTGCATCAATAACGACTACCCTTCAGACAGCGGGAGGTGGAAACGTGGAGACAGAGTCCGTGACACAGAACACAGAGGGAGAAGACAAGGGCAGGAGGGTAACAAGTGCTGAGGAAAGGCTGGGGAAATAAAAAAAAAAAGCAACCAAAACAAACACAGGCACTGAAACACTGACTGGGAGAAGACTGTCATCGAGGTTGAAAGATGCAGAGGTAGAGCATCACAGACATGTATTGAAATGCGAGAGTGGTCAAAGTGTGTAAACTCTGTGTTGGTACTAATGCAAATGAAAAGGGGGCTCAGTATTGTGTAAGCACAGTGACAGATAGGACGGGATGAATAATTCAGTGTCCTCACTCCATGATCTCCACTGTTCAACATGCGCTGGCTGTTTACAATGCCTGTGAATGTGTGTGTGAGCGAGAGTGGGGAAAGAGATGACACTCCCCTAATCATGCATATGATTATGTTTGTGTTTGTTTGAATTTACATGTTTAAGATCAGATAAACCCATCCCTCCAGGGGAAATTTATCTCTGCACATTTTATCAGTGCTACTGGTAAAAGAAACATCAAAGCAAGGTTTGGTAGATTTATATTAAAAATGTGAGGTCCATAGTCCATAGTTAAAGATTTTAACTGTCTATTTTAGGCCTTCAAATGGATACCTGAACATGTTTTTTTAGCAACCTAACCTGTATTTGATGGCTGTGGAACACTTGCCTGAGGGGGAAACTGATATTCTGGGTGGAGGGTAGGAGACGGGTCAGAGATTATGTTCTGAGCCTGCCTGCAGCCTGACCACTGACTCCCCATGGCCTGGAGGGCCTGACTCCTGCAACCTTCAGAGTTGTCTGCACCGGATGACATACTCTCGTCCTTTTCGAGAAGCTGGTCTCACATGGTTAGAAATGATGGTTATGTATTGTAACCTTGCTTCTATGATCACACAAGGAGCTCTCAAACAAGGCTCTGTGGATGCAGGCGCTCACCACGAATACATCAACGTTCTCCTGTTTTCACCTACACTGCTAGGGAAGATAATGCCCTGTGTTTGTACACTGAATACTGAATTCATTTTTAAGGGAAAATACAACTCCATCTCACCAATGTTACTGGTGTTCAATATAAGAGCATATGAATCATGTAGTAGTATTCTCACGTCATACAACACGTGTAGTCTTGAGCCTCTCAGCAACAGCAACTTATCAATACTGAATGTCTGTAAAATGCCGGAGAAAAACAAAAATAAGCACAAAAGGCAATAAATCTTAGATAAATAATCTAAATCTTCATATGTGTGGAGATTGCATGATCATATGGATGGATGGACAGATGGGTGGATGGATCTACTCTGCCAATTAGAATTAGCTTATTGTTCTCTTTGGGGTTTGTCTTAATATAAGGACAGGACCTTACTACTCCCTGTCACTTAGGTCTTACTGACAAGTGGAACTGGAGGATGACTCATTAGATGGCTCTCCATAGGGGTGGAGAGCTGGGGTCATATTATATAACCATTATTCTTTTTCATTAAGGCTTCACCCTCTGATAGGGCTAGATAAGTGCAACCCCCTGCTGTGACACCGACAAGACAGCCTAACGCTAAGGCTTGTAATATGTCACACCAGAACAAAGCACAACTCTCAGCCTAACCAGACTGCACAAGCAGGAGGCTGAGGGGTGAGCAGTGCCAGACTCTGTGAGAAAAAAGATCCACTGGTTCTGCCTCTGTGAGGCAGCCGGTGAGGGAGAGACCAACACCAAACTACTATGGAGAAGGTTGAGGGCCCAAAAGGTAGGAAAAAGCTGGGGCACAAAGCATCTATCCAGACTGTTAACCAGAAGGTGGAGAATCACACTATTAACACATGACAGTACTGGTGCACAGTGGTGTCCCACACTTACAGCTGCTAAGGTGAGACAGACACCAGGAAGTGGACTACACAGTGATCTCTTCTGCATACAGATTTCTTTAAAGACATGGACTCAAAAAGAGACACGAAAACAATACCAAACATTCAGTGTAGTCCACTACCCCCTTTCTTATTCTTTATGCGAAGCAGGTGGGTACAGGAAAGTCAGCAGGTCAGCAAATAAAGGTCTACACACTGCCAACACTCCAAAAGTATGTTACTGAAAATTTGGACAAAACTACCTTTTTTAGTGTTCCTCACTGGCATAAGCATGACATGCTTTTTGTACGTATCTCACCCACATTTTATGATCTTACCATAAAATAAATTAAATTAAATTAAACTGTTAGCATTAACAGCTGTTTACTTACCAGTCTAGGAGAAACAGGAGTTGGAAGGTCAGCATCAAACTTTGTTAGCTACGTGCTGTCTCCAGCGAAGATGTTTCTGATCACTCTGACTAATTAGACTTGTTGTCAGGTTGAAGTTAGATGTCTATGAACTAACAACAATTACAATGATGTAATAATAATAACAGATACCATATTTTCATTTAAATAGTCTTACTTTGAATGTCAGTTCTTATATCCATAAATGCAAATGGTCTCAAAGAAAACCAAGCATACAGTGGTTCAAGAAAGAGATGAGACAATACTCTGAAGTGCTACATTGATACACAATTCACAAAGCTTTAGGATAAAACATTCATGAACCCCATCTCTCTTTCTATTGTGTTGTAGAATTTTGTATGTACCACAAAAAGTTGGTGAGAAGAAACATAGTAAATTGTCCCACCTTGATGGGTGCAACATAACAGTGAGAGAGTTGTCAATCAAGCACAGTCTGGACACGCCCACATGTTCTCAAAAAGCTAGGTAATCAGGCAACATGAGTGAAACCTTGTGTTTGGGTGAACTAAAGGTGTGTAGGGGATCAAAATATAATGCAGTGACTTATTTGTAAATATCTTACACATTGTTCAGAAACTGCTCTGCAGCTAAATATACCCATCTCCTGAGCACCTGGGGACAAAGGATGGGAAAATAAGAATTCACAGTGACTCTGAAGAAGAAAGGCAAATAAAAACATCATATAGTGTTTCTGTGTTTGTGTCAGTGAGACAATCATATTAAGGGCATTGTGTCTGTTATGTCTGTATTTATTTGGCTATACCTATACTTTGTTCTCCAGGGAAGATCAACCCTCTCTGTGTGTTCCTCTGGGTATTTCCTCTGCACTCTGTTTACTCTAAAGCTACACTGTGTGTGTGTGTGTGTGAATTGATTCAGCTCTAACCTGCTCTGTCTTTTCAGCAGGCTTTTATGAAGCTGTACACAGTAGTTGCAACTCCAAATTATAGAATTGTGGAGGGATTCATTAGCTGATTCCCCAACGAGAAACACTGCAAGAATGTCAGCTCATACCTCTGTTGAAGCTCTTCTTACAAAGCCACTAGAGAAGCCCACACAACTATGTTTCTTCAGTTATTTGTTGTTGTTTTTTTCTTTTTTTGACAGGATGTCAACACTGCACTTTTGTGTTCTTCAGCAAAGCTCTTCAAGAAGCTGTTATGGAGAGATCAAAGTAATATCATTTACAAAACCTCTCTTTTGTTTGTGTTTTAATGTTATGCGCTCCTTTCGAAATTTATACTTTTAAAGAATCTCTTTGGGGCTCTATGCATTGTCAGAGGCGCGTATGCGGTCTGGCAGAAGTAATTTTCTTTGCCCTTTGTATAATTGCATGGCTACATAGGAGCTCCCTTGCACTGCTGTGGGCGGAGTGGGGCTGCTGAGTTTTTGTATATGCAGGTAAGGTGGCACAGAGCAATTGTGGTATGAAATTATGCTTACATTCGGACTGTTCAGACCACCCTGATTGCAAACGCAAATGGCATTTTAGTGGTGTTACTTGTTGGTGGTGCATGCACAGACCCCTTAAAATTGTAGCTGTAGCCTATCATTACTACTGAAATGTGTTTGTGTGCACCTTCATGCACAGTAAACATTATAAAAGCTACCCTGCTTTGGTCATGGTTTTGGTTAAATATGAATGAACACATTGTGTCTAAAGACACAGGGAACTTGTTCTGTATTAAACCAGAAGACACTAAGCGTTGCAAGTGCCTAAACGTAACCTTGAAAAGTTTAATAAAGCTGCAGTCACTGCAAGTTGATATTGTACTGCAAAATCAGATATTTTGATAGCAAACAAATATGACTTTGAACATTTTACTTTTAAGTTATATATTTTTATTACATATTTTATCTAAATTAACAACATTCCCTCATTACCTTTATAAGTTGTGATCTGGTCACTATTACTTTTCCTACAAAACATATTTACTGTTGCAGTTTAATTGTATATATGTAATATCTAGGTGACAGGGTTATAAAAAAGGACATCATATGCTTTTGGACTCTATTTGGACTACTTAATATCTGATGTGCTGTGTTTCATTATTTGGGGGCTCTGTGTCTCTTGGAGAAGAACATTTTCTCTGTGTAGAAGCTGGAGTGGATTCTCCCCCGGGACCATTAGGAAAAATGTTTTCTGCTTTTAAATGGGATGAGAAGAGCAGATTTGTTTGGCCATTATTGAATCTCTCCCACACTTTACTTTTGATACTACTCCTTACTCTTTAAACAAAAAACCATGGTGATATAAATGAAATGAAAATACAAGCAAACTGAAAAAGTCCATGTCAAATGGACTGAAATTAGAGGGCTTTATCTATATTCATGGTCACCAGGATAATTGAAAAAAGGACACACAAGTGCAAACGTCATCCAATCTGTAGCCAAAACAGGTTTTTACATATGTAGTAGCACGGATTTTGAAGGAAAAAAACTGTGTACTTCCTCTTGAGAATTTTCTTTTAAAGAAAACCCTAAAAGTCAAATGAGATGAAGGTGATAATTGTCAAGACTATGTGTCTTTGATGACATCCGATTTAGAGAAAATTAATATTTATGAATATGAATGAAGTGTGTGGGTGTATAATTTATTAATGTTTCCATTGTCGTTGATGACACACATTCTTACATTTCTGTTTCATGTGACAATGTCCTTGTAAATTGTATTTCAGATCATCACAGTGAAGGTTGGCTCAAAAGTTTCTACAGTTACGAGAGGAAAAAAAATGAAATTACAGTTCTGGTTGAGCTGGTAGATTGGAGTCCATAACTATCTACAAAGGCAGGTAACCATGCCACAGTTGCGGAAATCTGACAGAAGCTGCTGCTCAAGGCAGTCTTCCATGAAATATGTTTGCTTGTAGATTTGCAAGTGAGATTAATGGACAAAAAAAGGATGTTGTCCTGTCACTGTGCAAGCTGGTGTACACAATATGTTATATACAATACCAGTCAAATGTTTGGACACACCTTCTCATTCAATGGTTATTCTTTGTTTTTACTACTTTCAACATTGTAGATTAATGTTGAAGAAATCAAAATTATGAAGAAACACATATGGAATTGCGTAGTAGACAAAAAAGTGTTAAACAAACCAGAATATGTTTTAAATATTTTAGATTGATCTTGACTTAGTTGAGTGGTTCTTGCCATGATATGGATTAGAACAGTAGCTGAATAGGGCTATTCACTGTAAAGAGCTGTGTACCAACCCTAGGTCGACACAATGCAACTGATGGTCTCGCATCAAAAAGGCAAAAAATTCCACAAATTAACTCTTGACAAAGCACACCTGCACAACTGAAAACCATTCAAGGTAACTACTCCATGAATGTGATTGAGAGAATGCCACAAGTTTGCAAAGCTGTCATCAAAGTAAAAGGCAGCTACTTTGAAGAATCTTAAATGTAAAACATATTCTGGATTGTTTAACACTTTTTTGTTTACTACATAATTCCATATGTGTTCCTTAGTAGTTTTGATTTCTTCAATATTAATATACAAAGTAAAAAGTAATAAAAACAAAGAGAAACCATTGAATGAGAAAGTCTGTCCAAACTTTTAACTGGTACTGTATATTACATGATGCTGGCTGCAACAGCACCAACTATGCATGATGCACTTCAGCTTCTCTTACAAGACACTTCTTCTGAGATTCTGTTGTAATCCTGACTGCTAAGAGTTACTGTTCTCTTTATATGGCCAACAAATTAGTACTGGAATGCAAAACCCTGGGGTGTTTACAGTTGACATTACTTTAGAGTTAAAACATACCAGAACAAATGAACTTGCATTAACAAACTTATTTCAGTTCCTGATCTTTGGATGTCAAAAACAACAAAAACCCAAGTGCTGTAATTCTAATTCAGTGGTAACTACACTACAATGCCCTTCCTGCCTTTCAGTCTTGTCACTTACTATGCTGTCCTGACTAAACTGTCAGCAGAGATGACAGTCACACTGGCCAGCAGAAGTGGCAGGAGCAGAGTAAGTTCCACTGTCTGGTATGGTTCTTCAGTTGTATGTCTGTCACTGGAAGTGTCTGAAAGTTCAACACTGCGCTGAAAAGACCAAACCTTAACTCCAACCCTAATCACTGTCAACACAAGTATCCCAGTTACACCACTCGCAATTCTCTCTAAATTTTGCAGAAATGTATGAGATGTGTCCTGCTTCTGAGGGCTACATCAGAAATTGATAGCAGCATGAGAAGAAATATATGTATTTAAAGTCAGTGTAAAGTAAATTCAGAAATTTGTCTCTAAACACATTATTTATGTCCGAAAATAGTTCATGAAAACGTGTAAAGTCTGTAAACTATGTGTTACTGCATTGTGGTGTTGGACCGTTTCAGAGTTTTCCATCACTTTCATTCTCAGGATGGTATGGGCGGGTCTGAAACGGTGGCTTGATGACGCACTGGAGCCACCACTCAGCATAACCTCGCCCCTAAGACTGTAACCATTATAAATAGCAGAGCTGTGTTAGCATCAGCGCTTCTCCTGCTTGACTGCAAGCTATTGTAGGTTTTGTTAGCTAGCTATGTCATTGTCCCACAAATGCATTTTCGCTGGATGCCAGAGTTTGCAGAACCGCTTGGTCGTCGTCTTATTCAAATTTTCAAAGGCATTAAGGGGAGATGGATTAAGTGACCGTTTCACTCTGGTTAGTTTTACAAACTTTCATCGGAGACAACAGGAATTCATTGGTAATCTGCTGTCACTTTTGAATGAGGCCGAACTGACATTACTCACTGTCTGTGTGTGTCTAACGTGTGTTCAACTCCAGGGCTGCTAGCATCTGTTTTACTTGTCGTGGTGCTAACAGGGTGCTAGCAGGGTGCTAACGGTCACTGTGCTGCAGCGTTAGAGTGGGCGTGGTTTGAGCGCCTGCAACCAACACGCCCCCAGCGTCTCAGAGAAGAGAGAGCTTCTTATTATGTCATGATTTTGAAACCTAATTTAATGTATTTTCTGTCGGTTTTTTTTAACGATTCAAATTTAGCTGAGTAGTTAATAGCACATTTCTCTGTGGAGAGGTCTGAAATGGTGGCTAGATCACACAATTGAGCCAACACTCAGCATAACCCCGCCCCCAAGACTGTTATAAATAGCAGAGCTGTGTTAGCATTAGCGCTTCTCCTGCTTGACTGCAAACTATTGTAGGTTTTGTTAGTTTTGTTGTGGTCGTCACACAAATCCATCTTCGCTGGATGCCAGAGTTTGCAGAACAGCTCAGTCGTCATGTTATTTAAATTGTCAAAGGCATTAAGAGGAGGCGGATTAAGTGACCGTTTCACTCTGGTTAGTTTTACAAACTTTCATCCGAGACAAAGAAAATTCACCGGTAATCTGCTGTCACTTTTGAATGTGGCCGAACCAACCGTGCCTGAATACCCAACAAGGCTTAAGGCCTTGAAGAAGTAGAAAAGGTCCTATTATTTTACTTTATATCCCCTTAAATAGTTTAGCAAAAGAGTAGTTCAAATTTTGGGAATGTATTGGTTTCTGTCCAAGTGAGTTAGAAATAAGTACAGAACTTTGGACAACCAGGCTAGCTGTTATTCTCTGCTTCCAGTCATTATGCTAAACTGATCTAATTACCTGAGAGTGCTATTAATCTTCTCATGTAATTCTTGGAAAGAAAGCAAATTAATGTATTTCCCAAAATTTTGATTTATTCTGCTAAACTTGCACTTAAACACACCACTAAGTCTGCAGCAGATTACATACACATTCCCATCACTCTGTGCTTGAGCGAGAGAAAAGCAGTCAGTAGAAGTCATGGTAGGACAAACATAGCAAGCTAGAATGTCATTTTCACATCAGAAATAATTCAAATATTTGTGATTTATTTTACACTGAAACACTGTAAAGACAGTGGATCAATATATTTTCACATTTTCCATATATTTCATTAATTACCAGGCAGACAGTCAAATTTATTTTCTGAATTCCCAAATATGTCTTTACATAACAGAAAACTGATGCTCTTACCTTAAAGCCACCCAGTGTTTGCAAAAAGGTAAGCATTCGTCCTTGTATCACACAAAATTACATGAACGTAATATAAGACAAAGTGCACTCACAATATTTTTTTACCTGAAAAATAATTACATAATAGGATGAAAGACAAGAAAAGAAAGAAATAAGAGAGGACAGATAAAAAGGGGAAGCTGAGATGATTTTTTTTTATGTGAAAGAGGTCAATGTGAGGCTCTTCTTCTCATTCTAAGATGTAAGATAGGGAGTGACTGCTGTTCTGATTGGAACGAGGAGAATCATTACAACACTGAGGTACAGAAAAGAGAAGAGTAATCATTGATGGCAGAGTAGAAAGTACTGGTTGTGTGTAGGGGTGGATAATGGCCCTGGGACAGATCCTTTAAAAGCACAAACAAAGGCATTTTGAAGTGCAGCAAACATACAGTAACAAGGCTAAGGTTCAGTTCAGGGTTTAAACTTGCCCCTGGATGGATGCGGACTGCGAATGCGGGCCATGGGGTGCCTCTATTCATGCTACACTTGGGGGTGTGCATACATGGACATATTACACATATGCACTGGAGAACATAATGAACATTTCACTCAAAACCATAAATAGTGACCTAATAGTGGTGTTAGATGAAATGTCGGTGGATCACCAAAGTCACTGGGCTTCATCATCTGGGGACCATGAATATTTGTGCAAAATTCAAGTAGTTGTGGAGACATTTTGTTGCAGTTCAAACATACTTTGACAAATGCTCAGTGTATGATCCCCAAGTGTTGCAGTGGAGTTTCCCAATTTATTCCCTCAGTATTTACTAATAATCACATATATGATTTTCAAATGTGCGTACACCATGTGCAACCTACAGTACTTTTTGCATAAGCCTAAATAATTCACTATGACTCATTCTACTGCTGTTGCCATTTCTAGCACAAAATTAATAAACTTATACATTTATATAAGCCTTACACCCTGATCCATGCTCTTCTGCCAATTCTGCTATGTTAAAATCAGTCGTCATTTCAATTAACTGGGTGCAAAATTGTGTCTCACATAAGTGCTGCCCTAAATGTGATCTGCAAAAATTCACATGAAGATTAACTTCTTTAATTATAAATGTGATTATATATAAATATATATATAGATATATAGATGCAATATGTTTTTTGGAAACTTGTGTATTTGGACTGTGTTGTATAAGTATTAGTAAGGTATTGTATTCTATTCAAAAAAGCCCTGCTGTATCTAAGCATATATCTGTCAGCAGCCTGTTATCATGTACCTAATGCATACAGCCACAGTAGCAGTTAGAGCCTGAACACCCACATACCTCCATCAGTGTCACTATCTGTAATTGGTATGGAAACTGATTTAATTGTCTGGACATGTGTTTCACAAACTGGGCAGATACTGCTCTGCGTTTATTGTATCTCCTTCTTGCCGGAATATATTAGTATCACTACAATGTTTCACCAGAATTTCATCAGTTCATCCAAATTCACCACCAGTTTTTCTATTTAATTGGATATCATCCACTCCATCTTCCACATTCAACCCTCACACTCACCTGAGGACACACTGACATTTTTATATTCCAGTAAGTCAGTGCCAGAGTGAATTGATGTTAATGAAATTGCTGTCAGCTCCTCATCAAGATGGTTCTCAACAGAATCTCCCTTAATGAGTCTTAGAGGAATTCACTGTGGCCTTTGACACATCTCTTTCTTGTCAGCAGGTGGTTAGGTGTTGGCAGTGGAAATCATGTACAAAATGAAGATATACTGTACATTCTGCAACTGCCAAGTGAATAAGTGACATTTCTAACTACCTGTGAATGTAATAAATTGCTGTAGTCCAACTGTACAGTATGAAAATATGCTTAAGATGCAGTGTTCCCTGCAGGTATTTGAACAATAAATCACTGCCACACACAAAAGCGTGTCTCATATACCATGGTATTTTTATATATGGAGCACGTGGTCATCAAAAATTAAAAATGTGTGTGGGATATTTTTCAATAAAATCTAATTATGCAACTGTGATTGTGAAGGGAGGATTGATTAGTGATTACTGAGGTTTCCTATTAATGTTTACATTTGACATTTTAGATAATGTGTCTTGTGTTGAGATGTTTAAAAAATCAGTCCATTAACAGTTAGTATATGCAGTACAAATGCATTTGTAATTATTGGTCAGATATCGATTCGCTGGTCTATAGAGGGTATTTCAGAGTCATTGCCCTGGACATATATACATAGAAAGATGAATGACAAATGACTAAAGAAGAGTAAAATAAATTGAGTATTAATTTATTTTATAAACTGAATCCTGGTAAAAGAAAATATGAATATTTTTTGCTTTTTTAACCAAGTAATTGGAGGTTAAATTGAAATTATGAGCAATATTTATTAATGTGTTGTTATATTTGTAATGTGGGGGCTACATTTTGTTATCTTGGAGGCTCCACAGACGACATACAATACAATAGTACATACATTAATTGTCAATTTGCAGCTGCTGTGTCTAATTAATGAATTCAACATTACTGTGACAGTTATGTAACACAGTAGAGCGTTTCACTGTGTTTCTAACAAGTTTAATTAGGGAGTGGTGAGCAAATTATTGTTTGATTGAGAGTAAATACAGTCTTGTGCTTCGGTATAATCTTTTATATGATTCACAGTTCAGTACTCTATATGTTGAAAAATGAACCTAATTTAAATTTGCTATTGACATTGTTAACTGTCAAAAGAGGTGCTATTAACTGAATGCACAACAGGAAATGGTCACATAGCTCATACCAGCTTTCATTCCACCTTGATTTATTCCTCTACAGGCAGGTGAAATTATGACCTAAAGAAGACTCATTATTGCATTTCAGATGTTTAGTTGTTTCTAAATCATCCGTCCAGCCATTATTTATACTCCCTTGTCCTGTTCAGGGACACAGAGGACTGGTGCTATTGGAGCACACATTAAGGCAAGAGACAGGTCGCCAGTCTATCACTGTCTAAAACACAACCATTCATGCTCACATTCACACACACACACACACAGGTAATTTGGAGTTTCCAGTTCACCCAAACTTTATGTCTTTGGACTATGGGAGAAAACAGGGAGGTTACACTGGTTACCAATGAAATACAGAGTTGATTTAAAAACATTATTATTTGTTTATAAATCCCTTAATGGTTTAGCTCCATGATATTTTACTGACTTTTTAATTCCATATTCTGCCCCCAGGTCACTTAGGTCATCCTCTCAACAACTCCTTTCACTCCTTAAATCCAAAGGTGACCAGACTTTTTCTGTTGCTGTCCCCAGACTCTGGAATAGTCTCCTGTCCTACTATTTAACTCATAAGACTCCCCTTTATAGTTCAGTCTGAGATTGCCTTAAAATTTTGTCAGTTTATTTTATCTTATTTTAAGACAAAAAGCAGACCGCCAGACAGTGACTTTGAACCCAGAACCTTCTTGTTGTGAGCAACAGTGTAGTTTTAAACATTTTTCATAATTGAAAAACATTTTTTCTCTCAGTGCTTGTTATTTTTTCTTACATTTTCAATCAGTTTCTGAACTGTCATGCACAAAATGTGTCATTATTTTTAGTGCTGAGAGGCTCAAAACTGTGCATGTTTTTGATGATGTGAGAATAATATTGTACTTGTACATTATTTATATGCTCTTACATTCTGTGCTATTAACATGGGTGAGGTGGGGTTGCACTTGTAATTGTATTCAGTATTCAATGTGCAAACACAGAGCCTTATCTTTTCCAGCAGTGTAGGTGAAAACAGGAGAATGTTAATGCATACATATTTGGAATTAGAATACCTCCTCAATGCGTACCCTTTGGGATACCAGTGCAATGTACTGTGAGTCATACGGCCAGTATCACTTTTAGTACTCTCACTGTCAATTAACCACGTGTCATGATCACAGAGAAAATGATTTACTGAGGTAATGCATCTCGACATTCAGACTGTCAACTGGATAAAGATGACTCAACTCATGAGCCTCTCCCAATAGAAGCGCCTCTAAAGATGTTCATCTGTCGAGCAATTTTAATCATAAATGGGGAGAGTGATGGTGAAAAATGTTTCACAACAAAATTCTATTCAAAAGCCTTTCCATTTATTTTCTGGCATCCCAGAAAAAGGAGAAAACATGTTTTTGACAGTCGCAGCCAAATGAGTAAAATTGATCAGGGTTCAAGACAGAAGAATCAGAGGCAGTCCAAAACCATAAATAAATTATAAAAGTTTTTATTGAAGCATGGCTAGAAACTAATGCATTCTGGCTACAAACAAGTCACAGTGTATTGGATAATGTACAATAACTGTATTATATTTAAAGCCTGTTCACGTCACACTGACCAGTGTTTGCTAGACTATGGACCCAAGACCCAGAATTAAAAGAGGAATTAAAGTCCCCTTAGCAGATTTGTTTGCATTTCCACTACATCTCAAGAACCACATAGGTTAGATATATTAGACCGGTAATGGATTGGTTTAAGACAGAATTTTTGCATGTAATGAGACAACTATACAAAAAGACTGTGTTGTTCTTTTTAATTTACCATTGCAAGGCTGTGATGTTTGAATCATTGCCAGAAAAGAGACATGCAGAGGTGGAAAACAAGATTGAAATCACCAGAAAGACAAGAAGTCTGTCTCCAAAGGGGATTTGTGCTTGTTATTACAGGATGTTACCAGACCAGAGGAATTCCAATATACAGCAATCTATCAGGTTTGACAGTCATAAAATGTAATGTTGCCTACAAGCTGCACTCAAATGCCTGAGCATGCCCACACACTCACACTCACAGAGGTATCTTTGTTTTCATTAACCGAAGCATTCAGCGGTACATTTCCATATCAGAAATGGATGATATGTAACAGCCTGTGATTTTCCCCTTGAACTTGCAAAGGGAATTCAGATAAAAACAAATGTCCTTTACTATGAGACAGAAATGAGGTGTGCTGTACTCATGTTCCTATGTTCTATCTATAGTGTACCATAAAGGTCATATGGTATGATTCTAAAATGAAGATGATAAAAAAAAAGTTGATTTATAGTTTTTGTTTTTTGTTTTTTACTTTGTATTGTACAGAGCAAATTATCACATAGATGGAGGAAAAGCCAGATTATTGACTGGTGATGTTTTTATTTGGATCTACAGCTGCCAAAATCTCACCATCAGTTCTCAAGGAGTGACTGCACACCTCTGCATCAGACCTTTCAATTTCACATACATATGGGTTTCAGTTCAAATCCTCTGACTCAACGTATAATTTTTTCAAAGACTTTTTTTTTTTTCCATTCATTTATAATACATTTATAATAGTGAGTAAAATATATCAACAGTTTATTGATATGTATTTTGGGTGGCTAAACATCAAATGTTTGCTGGGTAATATACTGTATCATGGCTTCTAAGTTAAAGGTTCCCTGTGGAGTTTTCTACAAACTTATTTTTCCTTCCACATAAAACTTCTGTCCACAAACATTTTGTGTTTTATTTACTTGCACATGTACCAGCTTACAGTCTTTTTCTTTCTTGACTGTTGCACATTGCTACGCTTCTTTGTGCACTACCACTGCCAACTCTCCATTAGCAGAATATCATGACACTGGTGGCAGGAAAGTGTAATGTATCATGTACACAACACAAACAAAACAGAGGTCCATTTATTAAAAAATATTGCTATATCGTTTTGCTGGTGGTCAAAAACACTACAAGTTTGATAAAACTGCTCTGCAGGGAATGCTAACCCTAAATTATTCTTTGGTTCAGCAAGTTTCTCTCACCTATTATACTTTTCTCGTTTGACTACCTCCCTGCCTCTGACTTTTGTTCTTGCTAGTTCCACCCTGTAAAGTAGCCTCCCGAGCAAATCTTAAATAACTCATGTATTACCTGAAAGTTTAGAGAGGCGGTACTGGAGTAACAACCACCACTCTCGGCATCTACAGTGAATGTAAAAATAAAAACTCCAGCACTCTACAGTATGGCTGTTTACTGACTGAGCAAAGAACACCTTTTCCTGTCATGTGTCTTCCATAGATACCATTGCAGTTAAAAAGAGAAAGATTAAACTGAAACCAGAAGCACTATTTGTCCATAACAAATTTTCAATAAATAAATGATACCCAGATTTTCCCTAATATTTGAAAGCAATGCTCTGCACTCTAGAAGTTAGGCTGCTGATCTTAAGTCCCTTTTAAATTTAAAAGAAAATGTACTACCACATGATGCACATCCTTCTCCTAGCATCAACTGCTACAGCAATTAACCCACAGTTAATTAGAAAATTTCCCCTCCTGTAATTCAGTTGGATGAGACTGAGGTGCAGCATGGTACAGTGGATGATTCATGGCCCACTGGTAATCACAGAAGAGCAGGAACCAGGATACTTGAATTAATCACACCTTCATTTACTTCACAGAAATTGCCCACCACGGCTTTATGATTTAACTGTGTTTACCCACTGAATATATATCTTCCAAACACATCCTTCTCAGGCTATTCAGTATGCCTGTAGAGTCCTAGTTTAAACAGTTTTGAAGCAGTTCTTAATGCCTCTGAGTATTCAGAAGCACTGCTGAGTTGGACATGCATTACAATGACCTAAGTTCTTCTTCTTTCTTTCTTAAATCTTTATTCTACAGAGAAGGCATTTGGACTTAAATCTTACATATTTCAAGCCAAGTTAATAAACAATTAGAATGTATATGCTAGTGCAGTATGCTAAAAAGACATAGTTTAAATTTAGTCCCATTTTGTTAATTTAAATAATAATAAAATAAAATTTGTTTTGCAGACATTATAATGGGAGTCAGTGTGTGATGGCTGGAGTGTGTGATATTATCAGTGACACACATGGCCAGATTAACCTGCTTGGGGGGTTCAGATGCAAAAATGTGCCGTTGGACCACTATTAAGCAGCCTCTATTATCTGAACCCAGTTCTGCTGAGTGGTAAAACACATTAATTTAAGAAAATGATGTGTCAGCAGAAAAATGAAATAATTAAGTTCTCAAAGCTCAATCTCGAAACAGGGGACTCTCTCCATGACATGGCCTCAAGATCTGGTAATAAAGCAGGACCCAGCTTAAGGCCCCTATCACATCAGCTGACATGTACTTTAGTGGGGCAAATTACCAAACACATTTTCAATTAAATTAGCAATCAGTTGAAACACAGTCAGTACCCACTCACTCAATTTTCCTCTTTAATATACAGATTACAAAAAAAATAAATAAATTAAGTCATGCCTCCTGTCATGCCTGTAAAGATCTTAGCTACATTAGTTGCAGTGACTCTCACTGTCCCATCCTCTGCCAGCACAACTGAAATGTGGGATCATTTATTAAAAAGATCTGTATTGTAATATTAACACTGTGTGCACATACAGTATTTTCAATTAATATGTGGAGCATAGCTGACTGTCACTCACAGAATACAAATGATTTCTGAACTGTGACCATCACGGGTTTGAGGGTTAAATCTAACATTACTTCACGCTGAACTAACTGGTTTAAACTGCCCGTGAGTCAGCGGTTTTTCACATGTGTATGCACAGCTACACACACACACACATACACACACACACACACACAGCTCCAAATATTTCCCAGTGGACCTCTGTCACTGCTGCTGCGAAGGCCTTGTCTACACTGGCTGTGTAGCGAGAAGTGCACAGCAGCAGCTGCAGTCCTCTGTCAGTGTCACTGGATCATTTCAGCCACAATAATGCCATGCAAGATGAAGCAGTTTGACATAGCTTACATTCCAACATACAGTACAATCATATAGCTATATGAACTGTTGTTGAGGTGCAAATGAAGTGTCAGCCAGCATGTGCAAAATGGAAGCCTATCTCCTCCAGCAGACTGAAAACACAGCTGAAATACATGGTTTAATACTACTGCTGCTGTTGTAATATGACTATTAGCGCTAATATTACCACAGTTCTGACTAGAGCTCCTTAGCAACCACCCAAAAACACCATTTTATTTTTAGCATCCCCAACTTTTCACCTATTTTTTCACCTATTTTACTCCACCACACACTGTAACACTAAAGTTGAGGCATTAGAAGAAAACCCTCTGTACCTCCAGAGATGCGGTACATCAATTTACTTCAAGTATGTCAGCCAGCCATGCCAGCATTGTAATTGTACTGGCAAGAGCAGTAGAATCTTGGCATTGGCTTAATGCTTTCAAATGGTGGAGGAGCACATGTTAAAAAAAATACTGTAACAGAGCCCTGACATTTTTACTTGCACTCAGCTATCAGTCGAACTCAGTTATAGTACATCCATTTCTCATGTCACCAGTCACAGTGAGAAAACTGATGGAGTGTGATACCAGTCAAGATTTTACCCATAGACCTGAAGGATCTGAGTTGTCTCCTTTTGAGTGGCATGACATGACCTATACGGGGTCAGACTGTCATACAAGTAACCATCAGTGGGTTGGATGTCTGTTGGCAGCTCAATTACCACACAGGTAGCGAGATGATATTTGAGTCTCTTATCAGCTGTGCGCCCATGCAGGTGACTCACAGTGAACTCTGAAAGTAAAAGAGAAGACTCCAATTATCCATCTGAAAAACAACCCAACCTGGCTCCTCTCTAAAACCAGTGTAACATGTAATGGATAACAATTATCCCTCAACCATTTCTCATCGTGCAGGTCTGAGAGATATGCCTCACAGAATTTGTTAATGGTGTAATTTGTCTGAAGCTGGTGCGATATTAATGCTTTTAATAGGTAGATGTGCCCCTGTGGTGCTGAGATAAGACAAGCAGAACTAGCAGGTTACTTTAGGATCAAACCTGTCACCTCTGATGACTATGCTGCAATGATGTATCATATCAGTGCCCTATATTGGCACTTTGGTGTTATTTTTAGGACTCTTATTGCTTAAATCCTCTCCTCCATATCACAGGATTAAAGGATTCCTAAGGTGTCTGTTTGTGTGTAGTTGGATTTCTACCAATACCCCGAAGAAACAGTACCTTCAGCGTCAATCTTGAGTGTCTGCACCACACTTGACATACATTCACACATGCACGCTTTTAAAGGTATCAGCATTGACTTGATCTTCTTAGAAACTTAAGACATCTGCACATAAAATGCCTACCTCAAGAAATAAGTAATGGCTCAGCATCAGCATTGTCAAATACATTTTGCCAGTCATTCATTAAACACAAGCAACTGGTCAAAACAAACGGTACTTTTAATATTTTTTAAAGCAACTGAAATATTTATATTATTTCCCATTTTCTTTTTCTCTTTATTGTTTGGGTCCTAGATTCTCTAGGTAATTTCCTGGAAAACTTTCCTCATTATTTCCTCAAAATTAGCTGGTATTTACTAAGATATTCCCAGAGAGGCCTATGCTATTTGGTGCTAATTACAAGGGAAATGGCGAAACTGTCTGTTAGTTAGAGAAAGTGTTGCTGCAGTTATTAAGCACCCGCTTGTTATTTTCAAGTTTCAAAGTGACTGCTCTGCTCCTCTTCTTACCCATGTGTCCAACATCTGCTGTTGCAGAAATGATGATACAACTGCAAAGGGGATCATTTATCTCCTGATGTTCTGGTATGAGATACACTTATGAAGTACCTGCTTTTACATAGACAAAGCTTGGCTAGCAATGAAGCCAATTACAAAACACAAAGCAGTGGGTTCTCTTAGTTCCACCCAACTTCTTTGAACACTGAAATCCCTTAGCCAGACTGAAGTCTCCAAACATGCCCTCTGAAGACCCAGATTCAGAGAGTCTGTTAGACATACAGGCAATAGTCTGAGCCTTCTTCTCATTTGCAAAGAGGTGATCTCCAGGGAGAACTCCAACACAGTGGTGCTCAGCTGGGTGCTCATGAGTATCCCCGCAGGGAAATAACCAACATTTGTTCATGCTTTGAACTGCTGATTAAATTGCACATCATCCCTACAATCTGCATTCTAAGTTAAATTACTGTTGATGTGTGCTGAATTACAGTAAGTTAGTCTTTAGTCTGGGCAGTCCTGGTTTTATATAATGTGTGTCATCAAATGGGGCTGTTCCTTCTACCTCTGCAAAATTGGCTGTTAAATTTGCCCAACCATATATTTCATATAAGCGCTATTAAGACAGGTTTAGTTTTTCAGGATTCAAGTTATAAATTCAATTACTTGATTCCCCAGATTACTTTTAAATGACATTGGATACATGTGATACCTACCTAAGGTCAGTGTTATTGCAAAATTGCTACATGTTTGCACCCAAATGGATAGCTAGCTAACTTCTATTAATAGGTGCTCAAGTTCACATCAAATAAATTTTTCCATTAAGATGGTTCTGTCATTTTAGGTACTTCATGTCATGCTGATGTATATTCAAGTTTTGATTTTTCTGATAAGTTTGGTTTTAATTAGTTGTTTGATACAATAAAAAGAGGGTATGCTGAGGAAGTGGAGACATGTCATCCATCTTCATACACCTGTCATTGGTCTCCAACAACATTACTTTTGTATGACTTGCTGTTCAGTGGCTGACTCTCAACAGAATATTTTGAAAATATGCTCATTCACCTTCCGGCTGAGAGTTAGATGAGAATATTGATACTGTTCTCATGGCTGACCACTAAACTACAGCCAGCAGTTGGTTAGCATCTCTTAGAAGTTGTCAGGCAACCAATAGAAAGACTGTCTTTTGTTTGAATTAAACAAATAATATAAAACATGTTACAAAAGTGAGCTTTAGAGGTGCTGGTAGTTGTTATGTTATGTTACTGTTGGATAAAGCCAAGCTAGCCATTATCCCATTTGCAGTCTTTATGGTATTTATCTTTTTATCTAACTCTCAACTCTTATCTAACTCTCTAAAACTGTCTCACTGGTAAGACCAGGCCTCTCTGATTCAGACCAGATTAACATTAGTGAGTAGCGCTGTGAAAAATTAAATTACCTGACCTGCCCAAGAGAAGGTAATCCATACCAAAAGGAGTGTTACACTCTTTTCTCTTTCTTCTTTCTTCCATTTACCACGTAATGAGATACACCCAAATAGATGGTGTGGCTCAGTGATCAAGGCTCCCACCATAAAATAACACTGGATGCACACAGTGTCTGCTCAGCACATTTAAAACAAACTCTTAGTACCTTTTGTGCACTCTTGTTGTGCCGTCAACTTTAATGACCACTTACAAACATGAGCACATAAATGTTAGGGTACAAATTGCCAGCTAAGTTGTGTACTATCATCAAATTGCTTTAACTGCAGATCTAATTATTGAGAGGCCGGTGAACATTGTTGAGCTGTCCTGTTTGTTAATTGTAGTAACAGAACCTGAGTTATTCATTAAAACCACTGCTTCTGAGCTGCTTCTTCTGGGCTGACCTTGATGTCTTTAAAATTCATATCCAAAAAATGTAGTTATGTAGACTGTCTTGCAGATTCAGGTTTGGAGGTGATATGAATAGTTCTGACAGAACCGCTTGAAGTGGTGCAGTTTCAAAACCATTTTGGTCCAGACTAAAATATGTCAACAACTGCTGAATGAATTGTCATGAAATTGTATACAGACATGATTATGAGAGGATAAATTCCAGTAACTTTAATGTAGTTTTTCCAGTATTTTCTTTTATGACCAAATACCAAATTAATGACATTCCCATTAGCCTCAGCTGTACTTGTTTAGTGCTTTTTACCAAGTGTTTGCACGTTAACATGCTTAACTAAGATGGTGAAAATAGTAAATATCAACATGCTAGCATTGTTATTGCAAGCATGTTAGCATGCTGATGTTAGTACTTTGATATAAGCACTGCTGTATCTGAGTACAGTCTCACACAGCTACTAATGGTAATAGACTCTGGTCTTGTTGACATGTGCAATCAATATATGCTGTGATTAATAGCACAACAGATGGTACCACAAAATGGTACCATTACATTAAATATAAATGTACAACGGTCAAAGTTTGAATATATCCAGAGCACTAAAAACCCAACTAATCGCTTTCATCAATGTGTTTGTGGTCTTATCAGATCTGAGTGACAGTGGTCTAAGAACATTAACAGAGCTTTTTTTAAGGACCTTTCACATGCACTTTACAGGTAAATTATGTCCACCACAACCCCAAGAAAAAAATGTTTAAAAAAAAATGCACACAAGGTCCATTTCTTAGTTATGTTTTTCTGGAGCTTTCAGTCATATCTTATGGCTTTCATCATCAGATGGAGTTTCCTAAGTTATCCAAGAGTTGGTTTAGTTCTAGATTTTGTTTTAGATCATGTAATCTGAGTATAGAAATGCCATCATGTGAAAACATTACTCCCTAGGTCAAGACTTAACCTCCAAGCTTAATATAAAACACACACATTAAATCATTTCCTGAAACATATAATTCTAATGTATACACATAGGAAGAGCACAGCTAGTCTTTGCTGACGTGAAAGGTGGATTACTGGAGTCTAAACATCACTGGAGATAGTTTGAGGATTTCATCTGTGTGGTTTAGATGTTCCTTGTGACAGACGGGCCACCAAACACACAGCTCACAAATCAACATGAGCAGAAACAAACGCAGACTGTAAGAGTACAAGCCTCAATAAACTGGTCCAGATTTGGGCTCTGATTTGAATTGAATGAAATAAAGGCCTCTTAGATGAATGAAAATCTAATTATTTCTCGTGCTACTATTGCAGATATTTCAAAGTACATTGCAGAGAATGCAAAATAATTTGGGTCAGTTGGTGGCTTTAATCGGATGAAAAGAAATCACCATTATGTTTTAAAGCAGGTCAGTCCTAATCTGGGAAACGGCATGTATCCTTCATCATTCTATTCATCCTGTAATCCCTGGGATGACAGCCACCGACATTACCAGGACAAGAGTGTGCCAGACGACAGTCCTGCATTGTCAACCACAACACCCACCGGGACTCTCAAGTATCTATGCTCAATATGAATTGGAAAGGAATTTACAGAAGGGATTTACAGTAGATGCTTGATCAGTTCATGACAACATGGTATGTTAAGTGCACCAGCGGGGAAGGACAGGGCAGAGAGCAGGATTACATCTCGTACCTGAGTGTACAACAGCTTAGAATGTGCATATATTTTCATTTTGTAATTTTTTTTGTACAACAGGTGAACTTTTCCTGCTGTCTGCCACAGATAAAAAATGTAATCAAGCAGTGATAATGAGAAAAATCTGAACTGCAGGAGTCATTTTTACATTGCAAACAAAAATGTGAGAGAATTCAATCAGTTATTTCAGTTTTGTTTGCAGGATCTGATTAAAATATCATTCTCAAAGCAATCTATACATTCTGTACCGTCTGGATTCAATTGTTTGACTTTCTCTGTTCCCTTTTGATGAACATGAAAAATCCAGTTGTATTCTCATTTATTGTTCTGTCTTTCCAAAGTTGAAAAATGATTAGAGTCTTCAGACTGTACACAGACATTGTGTGGTGGTTTTGTTTTGCTTGTTAATCAGATTAGCCTCTTCAGAGTGAAAATAGAAAAACAGACTCATTACAGAATACAGAATGACATCAGGGATTTTTAAAAATGTCATTTTCTATATTTAAGACAAAATGAAATAACTGTATGACATCTAATTCGCAGTCAAATGGCCATCTCCAAAGTTCATATCTGCATGACATGACTGAATGCTGTGGCTTTTTAGTTCACTTCTTGGTAGGCAGCTGTTCTCTTGGCCAAAAGAATAACAAAAAGGAACTCTGACACAAGGTAAACCCCCTGTTATCTCTCTCAATTTCAGTTGGTTAAATTAATTCTGTAGATTTTGCAGGCATAAACCTCTAAACTCAGGTAAACGTACAATAATTGCAAGGTTAAAAAATGTAGATTTTGAGAGGGTATTACACAGAAGCAAATTAACTGAGCAGATTTCTGTTGTTCCAAGTCAGAAACTCATTAACCACCTCCCAGATGTGAAGGGAAGAGTTCCAAATTGGTCCAGGTTTTACAAAGGGCACAGTCAATTACAGACTTAATGTGAAACTTGTCCAACCAGGATGTTTCCAATGCAGGTGGTTGCCAAAACAGGTGTTTAGGAATGCTAACAGATGGTTTGGTCCTCTGTAGATAGTGTGTGTGTGTGTGTGTGTGTGTGTGTGTGTGTGTGTGTGTGTGTGTGTGTGTGTGTGTGCACATATATGTTTTTCAGTTTACCCAAGACAGACTTGCAGTGCAGAACTGAGTTAGTACTGAAGATCATGTGAATGGAAATGTATTATTTTCAAAAAGATTATTGAGACAGAAGTTTACACATTTCCATCCAGCATACTTAGGCATTCAAACATCGTCCTTGCATGAATGCCCCCATGGGTTTGTGATTTAATTTATCTATTCTTTCAGCTATAACAAACCACTGTTACATGTTACTATGGTACCACAAGGACAAAACCTTGTGAGCATGTGTTCATGTAAGAAAATCAAATAAACCATTAACCAGAGATTAAACTCAGAGAACAGATAATCCTCACGTAAATGGAATCAATAATATTATGTTCAGGATTACTGCAGCACAATATTATAATTAGAATCCCTTTAGTTACTTTGTCATTACTTTGTTTCCAAAATGTGTACAATATCAAACAAAAAAGTGTTAAATATTTGCAACATAGTACATTATAAACTATTAATTTATAATTCCCTGAAGCTGCAGGGATGACTACAGGTGGTGTATTTCAGTTTATAAAGCCTCCATGTAGTCATCATGTTGTCTTTTAACAAACATTTTTCACCACAAATTTGGCATCTTGCATTGTGTGAATGAAACAGGAAAAATATATGTGTTAGAACTGACCGGGGTCGGTACGCTGTACTTGATTCAAATGGAGCATGAGAGGATAATCCCTTCCTCTAGGAAATCCTTCATCAGAGGTACTTGCATATTTCCAAAATGATGTAATTCCCTTTCAGTGGTCTCCAGTGCAAAACTGAGCCCGGCCAGGGACAGCCTGACATAAGAGACCATGAAAGCTTGAATATAGATCAATTCAAATGGCTCAAAAATGACTTGCATACCATTTATAGCCTGTATCCCTGTGAGATACTGCAACAAATCTGACAGAGGAGCTCACACATAGGTGGTTGAAACACAGCGATGGCAATGATTACTATTACTACTATGATATACTATTTTGAATGTTGCATAAATTATATTTTTTTTAAAACAAACTTGAGAAGTACACAAAGACACAAGGGCTGAGTGAAGAGTTAAGTCAGTAAGGGAAAAACATTTTTTAAAAGACATTGTCTTCTAATGTGTGACTACATGTTTTTCACAATAACATGTTTCCTTTTAACAATGTGTAAAGGGTAAATGTTGTTGCAGATGATTGTCCCTGCACCTACAGTTGAATGCACACCACAAAGAAAGGCAAGAATGTGTTTTCACAAGGCAAATGTGGCATTCTGTTTGTTATATGGTGTGTATGGGCAGCAAGCCAAATGAAACTGATGGAAAGATAAGTGGCAGCATCTTCCAAATGCACCCTGTGTCACAGCTCTTTCATTATTCATTCATTCGTGTCTGCCTGTTTTCCCCATCCACTATCTCCTACCACTCCCACCTGCCCTGCAGTAACCCCAGCCCTGTTCCCACCCACCTGATTCCCCACACCCATCTACTCACCTGTTCCCCATTCCCTCATTAGTCCCTCAGTATTTACGCCGGCCCAGTTTCACTCATTGCCTGCCAGTTTGGCTATTGTGCTGTACCTTCTCTAGCTCTCAAGCCTGTGTGTGTGTACTTGTGTGTGTGTGTTTCTTTCCCCCTTTTTTCCTCCCCCCCGCCTGTTTATGAATCCCAGTCTCTTCTTTTGACTCAGTGTTTTGCTTCGTCCTTTTTGATCTGCTCGCCTGTGAATCCTGCCTGCCTGCCTGCTGCCAACCCAAACCTGACCACAGATGTCACCCCTTGCCTTTTCTTGTTTGCTTGTTTTTGTTGTTGTTTTTGTTTTAAGTAGAAGGTGAACTGTTGAAACTTTTATCTGAGTCTCTGAGATATGCATATGAGGCCTACCTGTTTTACTGAGCCGTGACATCTTGAATTATGCCGCAAGTTTCACACACCGTGGTTCTTCGCACAGTGTCGGCTTTGGCGGCTGTTTTGCTGGACACGGATAGAAATTGATTGCAAAAGATTCTAAATGCCAACTGTGACTATATAGATGATACTCTCAGTTGGTACTTTAAAATCTTGTCCTCTGTTTGAGTCAGGCACACTTCGTTTAAAGTAATATTTGTATATTATCTCAAGGAAAAAAAAAACACCATGATGGAGACAGATAAAGAGTTCCATTCCTACCACTTCATTTCATGAAACTTGTCTCATGAAATGTAATGACTTTTGAAAGAAAATAAGAAAGAGAGAAAATAGCAGTCCAGTCCATTATAACGGGGTACATCTGTAGTGGTGGTGGTGATGAAAAGACAGAAATTATATCAGAACTTCACACGTGTTATGAATTTGAAAGAGGAGAGTTAGTAGTAGTTGACATACTTAATTTTACAAGCTGCATATACATATACAGTGAGAGAGAGGAATAAATACAGAGAGAAAAAAGGGAGATACCCAGTTCTCATCTGGACTGTGTATCTCTGTATGAGAGCTGATGTAACTGAAAGAGCATAATAAGCTTAACAAGTTATGAAGCAAGACAGGTGTGGTTTTTCAAATCTGTCAAATTTATGTCTGTTCTGTCTGGGAAAACATAAAAAAAAAAAACTACAGTGTTTCTAACCACTGTATGTTCAGTATTACATTGACAAGTTGATCAATTATTAACATTTGTTATTTTGTTAATTTAATTTCACATTTACATCAGTTAAACTCACCATTAGTGATAACCTTTTTATTGACACACAACTTCAGCTATAGTGTAAGCCAGAATTTCAGCTATAGAATAATGCTTCTTTTTCATACATTGTTCAGGTCAGGATGTCACATTAAGTAAGTTTACAAATTACTCACAGGAATAGTGCCCTATTAAGAACACCTCGCTCTTAGTTAGTATTAACAGTACAGGCTTCAGCAGTTCCCAGTAGACATCCCCTAAAGTTGAAATGACAAATATGCTCTTGGTATCAGTGAAGATGTTTCTGTCAATTCCACTTGAGCTGTAAGCAGAAAATATTTCAAGTAATGTTTGTGAATTAAATATTTACAAACCAACACAATATTGCCCATAGATAGTCACGGTAGATGCAAAATGCTGGTATGCTGATATTTACCTCATCAGCATCAAGTAAAGACCAAAAAACTTTTACTAACAACTATTTGAAGTTGAGGAAGCATTTGTTTGATTCACCAGTTTGATAGTTTCAGCACCATTCAGCTCGATCTCTATCTAAATCCAGTCATATGTTAAATAAATAAATTATACTGAAGTACAATGTTAGTGTTTGAAATACATATGGGTCTTTAATCCAGCCAACTGTCTCTCATACATACCTCTAAACTGTCAGTCCCTGTTAAAATTCCTACTATTAAGTCTCCCGTCTGCTTCTTTTGATTAGCTAGTCTCATCGTGTTGGATAATCCCTCCATCTCACCCTTATCTTGAGAGGCTTATATCTTGACCTATTTGAACTTGTCTTAATCTCGCTACCACTGTCTCCTACTTTCCTGACATCACATCTGTTCCTTTTGTCTCGTACTATGAGCTGCAACTATATGCAACTTCTCCTCTGTGCATCCATCTGACTACTTTCTCGCCATCTGTTCTGTGTCTGCCTCCCAGTCCACTGAGACGAGTACACCTTTAAAGGAAAGTGCTTTGGTGATGCCCAAAAATATAACAGGTTCCACAGGATGTGTTTTGAATGTGGATATTAAAGCTGCATTATTAATCAAATAACTGTGTAATCTGAAAGTTGTCACTCATACAAATCTACATTGAGAGAATTATCACCCAACTGCAGTTTCTCTCTGCTCTACACAGCATTTTAGCATCTTTCAGCTCATTGTTTTGGTTTTACAGCTCATAACTTAACTGTTTTGGTTAAGCCAAGTCTAAAGGGTTCAACAATGTGTGAATCCACATTAAATATGAAGTTCAGCTCACACCAGGCTGATATCATACACTCACACGAAATATTTAAACCTCTTCCCTCTGATAAAACAGCCAACCAGAACACAAAAATACCAGCAGCTGCTTGATAAATTAAAATTCCTCCCTACAGTATTTTACAATAGAAATTAAAACATTATTACCACTTGTGAAGTGACAGTGGTTTAATTTTTCTTCACTTTGACAGTAAAATTTTCAGTGCCAAACACAGCTAAAATGAGGGTAAATATTTTTGGAAGGACACACTGTGTGTGTGTGTGTGTGTGTGTGTGTGTGTGTGGCTGGGCGTGGCTCCCTGGTTACTACTCCCACCAATTCACCTATACAGCTGCAAGTCATCACCTAATCAACACTACAGTCCAACTCTGCAAATAAACCTTGGCTCATGCCTCCATTCTTCCCCACATTGTTCTGTCTACCAGTGTGGCACAAATTCTGTGGACAACTCTATTGTCAGTTTGTTTCTATGTGCATGTTCTATCAGTGCTAACTCTTTGTCTGCATGTATGAAACTGCTATCTGGCTCACTCTTGTCTGTGTTCTGCATTGTTGGGTCCAAAACTGAGCTGATCATAACAAAAATGACTCAAAATCAATGCTAATTTTGCTATGTGTCTGCTGATTGTGTAAATAGCAACTGTTTGCTAACACATTCCATATCCGCTTTACGAGGTCAATGTTGTGTTCACAGCTCAGTGACAGTTCATCTTGTGTCATTTTTGAAGACAAGGTATGGATTCAGTATACATAGGAGGTACAGTAGATATTATATTTGTATAAATAGCTTATGCATTGTAACACTGTTATTGGCTTTTGTAGATACTAATAGGGTTATTTACTGAAGGTTTAAGAGATTCCATGTCCCTGTCTCTGGACTGCTTTCTACTCATTGAATCAAGCAGCTATATGCTATTACTGCCAACTTGGTGGAGATTGGGAGTAGAGGGATTGTGTGGGTGTCATCTTGTAAAGAGAGATCAGTTCATCTTATTAAAGCCACAGTTGACACATTGCTATTATTTCTGTAACTGTCATTACATATGTATGTATATATATATATATATATACATGTATATATATATGTATATTAGTTATATATTGTGGTGGACAAAGATGAGTTACTCAGTCTTGCAAGAACCTGACACTAATGGTGTTTCGAACGTTAATATTTTTCAGTCGTAGGCCCCAGCATAAGGTAGTCGATTGTGCTCTGTGTTGAAACTTTTATGACCCAGCTGGTAATTACCATACTCATGATAAAATGACTTGACCAAGTGTCCTAATTAACATGCATGTAGGTAGACTCTCCATGATTCATTAACAGCCACCTGTTTTTTTTCTCTCTTTAACACCAAAGTATGCACATCACAACCAGGCAAAGACACAGTTTCCATAAGAGACGAGGCAGCCTTACAGAATAACTAACCACACTTACACAGCTGAGTTAATGAACAAAAAGGAGGCACTTCACACCACTCACTGTTTCTACTTCCCCTTCACTAATGTGCCCATTAATGACTGCACATTATATCAACCTTTTAAAGCAACAGAGCATGCAGCTGGGATGGAAACATTCATGATGTCCAGTCGTAACAGCTATTCTGCTCTTTACTTGTTTTAATTTGATCCTCAATAACAGACCAAAAGCAATTACTGCCTTAGCTGCCCTCCCTCTCATGTCTGTTTTATTCCTTTCTCATAACATCACTGATGGTGTCCAGTTAGGTTTATTAAGAAAAGTATTGAATTGTGCCCATGGTTCTTGTTCTGTCAGACTAAAAGACAATAGAAAAGTCTTTGAGAGAATGCTATTTTGACTTTAACAGACTTTTTTTTTTTCCTGTGGCCTGCAGCTGTGTAATTAATGTTGGAGGCATGATCAAACTGACGCTCTGATCTTCAGTGTGAACTTGTGAACTCAGAAAAAGTAAATCCATTTCATTGTAAGATCTAAATGAGAAAAAGGACCAATATGCCAGAAAATTCATACCTGAGGCTTTCCAATCACCTTTCTCCACATTTCCTAATTCATTTTCAATGGTGCACTGAATCTTTGTGATAAGCTAATTTAGAGAGTAAGGCAAAATTCCCTTTCATTCTGGCAACAATGAACTGTGGTGTTTGTTAACTTAAAACAAAAAAAATCAGGTTGGCACATGAAAAAAAAAGAACATCTGAAACACTTCAGCATTCCAGTGTCAGTGAGTAACAATCAGATTCAGTTTTTCATTCTTTATCTGTATTTGTGTGAGTGTAGCTCTATGAAATTCTGGGGATGAACTAATTATTTTGGTGATCTGACTCTTAGCACCAACAACAGGTCAAATGTTTTACTCATGTGAAATAGCTTTACATCTGACAAGTACTGGCACAACACCTTTATACAGACATTTATGGTTTCCATTGTCTTTGGTGATCCTGTATTTTCTTCCAGCACCACCTGCAAATGAATGAGTTTTCTGGGCTTGTCTGGCCACTGAGAGGCATGTATGAACCGGTAAAGGCTGACCAATCACAGCTGTTTTGGTCTGCATCGCTGTGACTTACCTAGTTACATTTCTAGGGAAGTGCACATCAGGCTCTGTGTAGAACTGTGTCTTCCAAAGTACTATTCATCAGTGATCTGTAAGTAGTCGACCTAACAATACCAAATTAGGGTTTTAATCCTAGACCAGTCAATATTATGAGAGGGATGTTTCAATTTAACCTTAAATAATGAAGGAGAAACAAATAGCTCTCATATGTATTATAACTATTGTGCTATAGAAAGTAGTAATATTAATTTTCAGCTTGTCAACTCTGAGGTGAGTGATATATTTTGTGAACTTTCACAGCATATTCTGGTTTTAACTTAGGGAAACAATATGACAAAGTTATGGAATGAGATTTTCCTAATGAAGGTCGCTCACCAAACACATAATGGCCATGAAGTAACGTCTGGCCAGCAAACGGCTCCCATCAGATAGTTAGTGTCAAGACCTATAATGGGCTGCAAATGACAATTCTTATCTTCAGGCTGGCAGATGTGGATAAAGTACACAGATAAGGAGGGAGCCAGCTGACACTGATACAGTGTTGATGAGACAGGGTGTGAGAGGATCTTTAACATACAGCTGCTTCTGGAATGACTGACTCATTAAATGCATCAAGGGCATTTAAGGTATAACAGTAAAGATGAAGTCAGTTGCACAAAATTATGTGGTTATTTTATTACTTAGTCCTGGATTATTCTTCAAGTCAAGAATCAAGGAAGTTTAATATATACCTGCCCTAGGTATGACTGTATTATTATGTGAATGTATAGTTATGATAATCATATACTTCCACTTCCTAAAGAAGTGGAAGTTGTGTATGGCTTATTTGAGAACCATTCACAGGAATCAGGAAGCTGCAATTTTCTGGTAAATGCAAATGTGGAGTGGAGATTTATGCAAAGTAAGCCATGTCCACCACGGCACAAAGCTGCATGCCTCTCCACAGAATATCTGAGAGAAAAATCTAAATGCTAAAGATGTTTCTCTTCCAGAAGCAAAATTAACTGATGATTTATTTTGAATGTGATGTTGCAAATACATTGTCCAGGGAACATGTAGAGGAAAATTAACTCTGGATATGAAAGCTGCACCTACGTACTTTCATTATTGAGTCATTTGCTGATTGATTCGGTCTGTAATGTGTCAGAATATAGTAAAAATGCCTATTACAGTTCTTTCTTCAAATGTCTTCTTTTGCTCAACTAACACCCATAATCAGTTTACAGTCACGTAAAACAGAGAAACAGTGATTTGGCACATTTGAGAATCTAGAACTAGGGATTGTTGGGAATTTTTTTCGAGCAAGAGTGCCTTAAACAATTATCAAACTAGATGTTGCCTATTCATTTTCTGTTGATCAGTTGTTTCAGCTCTGGATTTTGTACATGCAGGCATATCTGTTATGAAACACTGAATTTACTTTGCGTCTCCAAGTGCTCTCATGTCAATTCTCTGAAAAGGACGCAGATGTAGCATTAATTGTAGGGTGAACAGGAAAGCCATTAAAAGGTTTTCACACGCTGAAGACTGGTTTACTGTTTTAATAATACTAGAGTCTGCAGCGCACATGCTGCCAAGGCTCCCAGGTCCCACCTCTTTCTGTAGTGGAAGGGACGGTAACTGTGGTAAAGAGTTTGGGTGGCACAGACCTCAGTGGGATAAGCATTGCTTTTAATTTGGTCCCTCGGATTAAAGAGTGACATGTGCCAACAGGAAACAAGATTCGAGACATAGAGAGCAGGCTGAGATTAATGATACATTACTTGTTAAATCTCTCTTCCAATAACTTTCCTCTAGGCCTCACTCTCCCCCTCTCTTTCAGCTTTTTTCGTCAGTGTTTTGGTTTGGCTAATGTGGCATAATGACAGCAATAAATCAATGCTGTCTGCTTTGTACACCACTGTTGTGCGATACTGTATCACTGGATTTATTCAGTTGTTTGGACAGAGAATAAACAGCTTTGCCACATAATAAAATTCCTTAATAGCAATAAACACCTTTGGGGCATCAGTACATTACAGTACAGTACAAAAATTACTGGTGTTTATTTATACAAAACAGGATATGGCTCAGTTAGTTGTGCAAGTTACTGCTGCTTAATCATTGTACAAGATATGCTTTTAATTTTAGCTTTTTTATGCACTAGTACTGCAAAACTATCAAAATCATATCAACTGACTGATAAACAAACTTAAAGCATACATAGCCAAAACTGGCCAAGGTTGTGGATAATAGGATTTTAACATTTACAGTTCATCCTGACCTTTTATAACAGGCATTTTCCCTCAAAATAAAAGTTTATTCCCTCTCAGTCACTCTTCAACCAACTATTAAATATAACAAACATCAATAACTCAAAGCAATATGCTGTACAGTATATGAGCAGCATAAAATGTTATCACAACATATAGTAATGATACTATTAACAGTAAAGAGCTTGGCTGACAGAAAATAAGTTGGTAAACACAATATATTTTCCTGTTTGTCAATAAGGCACATGGACATACTTCTTTTCAGATATTATGTTGTTGTGAAAACAGTTTCTAACCACTAAATCCTATTCCCCAGTGGCAATAATTGGGAATATGTTGCAGTCTATTGGACCAATCACTCTTGAGAAACAAAATTTCTGTGCACTTATGAACCAATAATAGCCATTATTGGTAACTATCTTCAGCTATATTACTTGCAGTCTGATAAAGCATTATTTCATTGCTAGAATAAGTAGAATGTGGAGTTGTTACAAAAATATATATTATCTCTGATATGAATCAGTTATCACAGAAGGAAACTATTTTAAAGGTTGTCATTGTCTTATGAACAGGCTTTCAAATTAGATCTTAATAGTAGGCTGTCCCTCTGTGCTCCCATTTGTCTCTCAGATCTCATTTTTCTTAAACGTTCACTGGAGAGTGGGAAAGAAATAAATGCATATAAAAGTGGTCCATGTGTCACGTTGAACCTTAAAATTGCAGCCCACTCACAACCAGCACTCTCTGGCCTTTGAGTTACAGTGGCCTGTAATTTACACAAACTCACACTGTAACATTAGCGACAAGTGAACTATTTCATTAAAGTCGAGATTCAACTTCCAATTTGGCCATTAAACAGACGCACTTATATAGAGTGACTCATAATAAATGAGACAGTAAAGGAGTGCTACTTCTGTATCAACAAGCAGCCACATAGTGTGCCAGTCGACAGTCTAATATGATTGTTTCAACATCCGGCAGAAGCGTCATGACAAGGTAATCAAAATGTCAAGTACTGCACTGATTGTTTGATTGATTAATTGACTTAGAGAAGCTGCCTTACACTAGTTGATTGATTGACTAAGAAAAGCTGCCTTATACTAGTAATGCCAACAAAGATGAGCCCCAGCCTGCATGTCCTTGAAAATTCAATTTAAATTGAGAGAGCTTTTAATAGTAAATAAAGCTAGTGTACAAATATCACAAAAGCAGTGGATAGATTGTTGCAGTAGCTCCTCATACAGTCTGATATGTTGTTCATATAATTTGTGCCATTTTGCCTTCATTGGATAAACAGACCAGACACATGGGGAGAAAGACTTACACAATGTGCATCATAGGCCACTGCCGGGAAGTTTGTGGTATTACCTCTGTGGTGAAAAAGCTCTCCTAAAAGTGACTTTTTAATTAACAGTCTAAAAAACAACTAAATTCTACTACACTGTGGCTCATCCATTGCTGTAGCCTGTCTATCATTTGCATAGATAACAAAATAATGAGGACCTAAAATATAGCCTTGTGGCACCCCACAACATGGTGCCTTTTGAGAATCACACACTAGAGTTCTTCCTGTGAAGTAAGAGCTGTACTATTTCCAGACCTGCATGGTGAAGGTTTGACAAGATATTGAATGATCCACTGTGCTGAATCCTTTCTTCAAGTCAAGCAAGAACACGGTGTAAAGAGGTCATTTTCTGTCACTTTAAATTGAAGTTCTCCTGAAATGTACATAATATGCCTCAGCCTGACACTTTCATAGAACTTCTTGTCCTTAAGAGGAAACTTGTCCTCAGGTCACAGTCCCGTTAGGCTACCATATTTACAAGTTACACAAGTCAATGATCTATATTCTGAAATAGTGGACTAACTCTAGGCCTTTTCATTTCACTTTGAGAATTTACCCGGACAGATGACATATGGACAGACTGAGATTATGGTTTCTAAAACCACAAATGATGGCAGCACTATCCCTCAAGAATGTGAGCGAAATAAGATCCAAAACAGATGCTTCGTTAGTACATAATAAGGACTGAGACAGGAGCTATCTCAGAGGCATCAGGGACGACACATCTGTCTTGAATTAATATGGTTAAGCATCATCTTCATCATCTTTTAATTACTGCTGTCAAAGATGAATAATCGAATGCAGCAGTATAGTTGAATTGCTATCATGCAACAATAAACGCTGTAAAATTTCACAGCATAATAACAGCTCATTCTGTTTGAGTTGTCATGATTCAGTCTTCCTTCGGATGCTGGAAAAAGGAGGAAGCATGAGCAACTCCTGGGGGTATTTGCTTTGCAGGTCAATATACTGATGAATCCTGGATCCTGATGTCTGCTTCTTGGAGGGAGCGTTGTGTGTTTGTGTATGTGTGTGTGAGAGAGAGATGGGGGATTTCTCTCTCCCTAAGAGAGAAATAAACAGAGAGAAATGAAAAGATTTATGTTCATTTCCCCTTCACTTCCCTTCCTTATGAATGGTGCATGAATAATAAATGTTTAGCCAACATAAACCTGACTTCCATTGTTGCATCAGATGATGGATTGGCTTGACTGGGGCGTGCCCTTCCTTTGAACACTGTTGCTCTTTGATTTAATCTGGCAGCTGGGGATGTGTTGGAACACAGTGAGGTATAGCCTTTCATTGTTCTACACCACTGCCTCTCAAACCATGGGGCACCGAGGGACGTGCATGCAGGTTGTCATTCCAACCAAACACTTCTGCAGTTAATTAAAATACCTTGAAGCACAGAGGAGAGCTCCTCAGTGAAATTACCTGCTGAAATGTTTGGTTGGAACAAAATCTAAAGGACACATGGGCCTTGTTGTACACACATTGCATGACAAACCTCAGCTAACAGTTCTGTCCAGAATGTGCAGCCAGGCAGTATAACGTTTGCACTGTCCCACACAGCAGTCATCTTTCCTGATCCAGGGCTAAAATAAATAAGAAATAAATACACAACACGTTCCATTTAGGAATAAATGGTCATGTTAGATAAAATAGTGTGAACCAACTTCAGACAACCCTGTCTTCTAGAAATTACATTTACACGCTACTAATTTGTTTTGCCAAATATACTTGGAGGGAAACATTTTATGTCTAAATTATGTTCAGTTACAACATTTATTAAGGGTTTTTTCTATACAACAAAAGAGTTGTTAAGAGGCGGTAATGGTAGATTGTGTGCGTAAAAAGAGCAACACACAAGTGCTAGAGGCTGCGATTTGCACCGTGAGTTCATGGTGTGGTTAGGATAAATGTCAGGGGTAAACTTGTTTGGTCTTTTGACTTTTTCAATATTTAACCCAGCCCACAATCTTTCCCTAACTAATTGCAAAGAGCGCCTAAACAAAACCTTAAACAATGTTAATCAGGCCTTAGTTGTTATGAGTGGACACTGTGTTACACATATATGACTGACATCAACTTTACATAATGGGGTTGAAAAATGCTGATAATGCTGACGAGGCCTTTTGATGTTGGTGACACAACACATGAAATTTATATTGATTTGTCCATCTGAACTAAATGAGCTCCAGCCTTGCCAGTGCTGAGTGGACATTCACGCAGTCAGGATCACACAGGGTGCTTTTTTTCATGCTTTCTTTCTGTTATTTTCTAATGGCTTTGAAGACATGAGCCTCCAAACTATGACTTCACACTGGGGAAATGGCACATATTGATCTGCTCACCAAGGAACTTCAACTTGAACATGCCTCAGCTTTAGCTGCACTGAGCATTGCTTCAATGTTAGTTGATTGAACAGTTTCACAAGCTAAACAAGCCAGTTGGATTGCTCCACAACCAGGCAAAAATTGCTTTGAAATGGCCGCTGTCCACTCACGGTTCACACAGGGTGTCAACTCTGGACGAGTTGACCATGTTTTTCCTACTGTGTCTGATAGAGTGCAGCTGACTACACTGGCTGAGTAATTTTCTTCCTCCTTATATATTTTTTTTCTTTCTTACATCTGTTCCATTTTTTTTTATGTAATCCCATATTTTCTTCAGCCTAATGTGTTGCAACTCATTGGAAGAGTGCCATAAATTTTGCATTATTGCAAAGTCTGCTTACAATTGCTTGCAAATGCACAATGCATCCAAAAATGATGGCAATTTATACAAAATACACTACGTGTTCAAGAATTCAGCCACCAGTTTAAGTTAAAAAAAAACAAAAAAACAATATTACAAACAATGGAAAAGCTTCTTTGAGGTTAACCAGTTTTGTTATATGCCAAATAACAAAATTACCCAAAACATTTTTGTTGCAAACCCCCTTTTAATCAACCATGTTGAGTAAAGACAAGGCAGTTAGCTGTATCATAATGTTAAAGCAACATTATGTAAGTATTTTACCTTTTTAAAATAACAGCTTCAGAATCATTTCGATAGTAAACTGACTTAATAATCTTATAACTTAATAATAGGGAGAATGGTGCCACTGCCATTCCCCACTTCATGCCCAGAATGCCTTTTTTTTCACTGTGTAACTTTGGTGAATGGGTATGATCTCCCATGAGAAGTGCATAACTGAGTGATAGTTAGTAACACATGATGCAGACTCTTGGTTAAACCTGGTTAGAACATCTGTAAAGAGTGCACATTTTAGAAAGTTTTGTTTCTTTACAAGTTCATACAAGTACATCTGTTTTTTCCTCCTCTACTCTGAATTGTATTCACACAGGAGTGACAAACTGACACATTTGATGAGACACCTCATGATTAATTAAAGACATGAATAAAAGATTTATAGAAAATCATTAGAGGTGACACAGCCCTCTCTCTCCAGGTATTTACACCTGTGTTTGTGTTTGAGATGACATGCTAACGAACAGACAGTGAAAGATAATAGTAACACAACTAACCCATCTTTCCCCTCTCTGATTCAGTCCATTCTTTGAAATACAACATAGCAGTTTGCACATTGGTCTGAATTTTAAAATCATAGAACTGTGAATAGGATGTGAATTTGCTTTTCACATCTAGTTTTCAGAATTATTTTTGCTTGCATAAATGTTTGTTTGAACATAACTAAATATAGACACCCCTGATGACTGCTATCATAATGACAGTCTCCTGTATTATTTTGGTGGAGCTTTGAATTTAAAACCAGATGAAATAATCTGTATTCCGCATTGTCAGGTGGGACTGGAAGCGTCTCTGCAGAATATAATAAATGACAATGTTCTGATTTAGCTCCCTCTGAATACTTTTTGTTACATCATGCATTTCATCTCAACCACAGGTATTACTAACAAGTCTGGTATTTGCAGGTCATACTCTTAGCGGCTCGCGGATTTATGGCTCCAAGTTGCAGCATCATGACATTTTATTAGATTATAAAGAGCACCAAATACATTCCGAAGGATAATTTTCAGAGGAGCACATACACCCATCTTTTTCATGTTTTTAATTTAGACGTGGAAATCAGAGAGACAAAGAGCTCTGGTGGAACTCATCTGTTGCCATCAGACATATGTGGCTCCAGAGTTGACAGTCGTAACCACTTAGCTATGTGAACAAATGAAACTCATCTAATAGTGTTTGTCAGAAGACAAGATGCAAGCATTTACTATCACTGTCAGTCTCCTAATGATGCAAAATGCAAAATTATCCATCACACAGGAAATCTGGTTTCAGTATTTTGCCACAAAGATTACAGACATGATCCCACTACAGGCTGAGCAGTAAAATGAGCCCTGTTGGTCTTTGCATACAGTATATACACAAGTATAAGGCCCTTACCAATTTTGCAATCAGGATGCATCACACACAATTTCGCAGATTATCTGCTGTCTAATCACAAACATACTCATACACGATTAGAAAATAACGGTGCATGACACACTACAGAACATTATTAAGATCTTGCCAGAGGCAGCTATGCGTCACCTTTAGCTTTCTCGGTCATGTACACGCTCATCTCTTCATCTGTCAGCCTCCTGTCACTGACACTCTCACTTGGCTCTGTGTGTGTGTCTCTCATTCTCTTCCTAATATACATTTTCTCCATATTCTGTCTTTGTTTGTGTAAACTACATCATAGAGGCTGTGATAGCTTCCCACATTCTTTGCCATTTCTCCACAAGGCTTTCTTTCACCTCAGCTCTCTGCACTATAAGACACACCATTTTGAAGTCATCATTTCAAAAGTCCTCTCCTTTCTCTTTCCAAAGTGATATGTCTTTCATTGACCACTCAGAAGCTATGACACCACCATCCAGCTTTTTTCCTGCTTTTAAACATCATAAAATATAGTTCCTGGGCCTCAGAATTCCTGTCATTTCTGTTGCTAGGCAACATCTAGCTTAAATAGGTGGGGGTTCACAAAGCGACACCTGGAGTTCTGACAAACCCTGACAAGTTTTGAAATCAGACGTTATGGAAATTTTACAGATTTGTGCTCAAATCATGAACAGATCCAACCTATAAAATTAAAGAACGGGACTGTGTTCTGCTACACGATAATATTAAGACTCTCTTCTCAGCAGTAATACTGTGACAGAGCTCTTTCACACATACAGGCTGCCTCGTCCTCTGCCACCATGTCAAACATAAAGGTGTGTTAGCTCTCTAACGCTGTCTCTTTCTCCTTCTCACACTCTCACCTGAGACTTCTCCACTTCTCTTTATTTTCATGTGTTTTGGTCACTTGTCATCTCCTCTTTCTACGTTACTTTAGAAGTTTCTCTTTGTTCCTCCTTCCAGTCATTGATTTCAACATACAGTTCCACACAAATATAAAATCCACTGAAACTGCGGTTAATTGGTCCCCACTTTTGTTATGTTGGTGGTGGTGGTGGTTCCCATCATTACAAACCTAGGACTACAAACAGCCTTAGATATATCATAGGTCTCCATTTAAACTAAACAAAAAGTTCATCCAAAACTGCAGCCAGTCAAAATCCAAGAATGATTGTCATGTTTTTAAAGTGCTTTTAATATATGTGTGTGTGTGTGTGTGTGTGTGTGTGTGTGTGTGTATTAATTACTGATATTGTGAAGTTGTAATTCATGAATGTTTTTGGTCCTTTCTGGTATGCCAAGAGCTGATTAATTTTAGATTGATATCATAAATGGAAAAAAAAAAAAAAAAAAGAAAAAGAAAAAAAAAACATTTTAAGGGTTTACCCCGGGATTAGGACATGATAAAAAAGGCGGTAATCTCAAGAGCTGGATTTAAGATATGTGAAAAATAGAAGAAAAAAAAAGTCTAATATTGTTAGAAAAAGAAGAAGCTTGGTTATGTCTTCAAGAAACTGGCTGAACAAAGAGCTCTTCATTTGAATCTTCCTTTGTCATTTAGAGATCAGGATGGATGTAATACTGTAAACTGCCCTTCCTCACTCATCGGATTCTCTTGGAAAACGGGAATCTATACAGTTCCACTTCACCTTCGCCTATCTATATACAGTTAATCACATTTCCTCTCAGTATAAATCACTGCTAGCAGCTGTCTGACCTTCAATAGCTGAAGGTATTTCTACATCATATTACATTTGTATATATCTATTTCTTGGGGATATAGCATTTTCACTATGAATTCTGATTTTTATATTTGTGCAATTGTTAAAATGTAGGAGTTGAATACTGGACTGATGGAGTGCAAATAGGCATGTGCACAGTATGTGACTTTGTGACTGTGAGACACTACTGACTGGGTGTGTGTGTATAATCATATGACTGACTTTAGATCTTTTAGATGGCATCCTGCTTTGTCATATTAGTCAGAAGAATGGCACACATGCTTAAAATTTAAATATCTTTTGATGAAACAAAGTATTGCACTGCTAGAGCCCCAGATAGTGCAAATGTTTAGCTTATTGAATCTTAGCACGTACATTCAAATTCCAGGGCATGGAGATGTGGAGATCAGCCAATAGAGCCTCATTAGAGAGTTAAAAAAACTGTATGAAATAGAACAGTAGAGGTCAAGACTGAGTTCAAATGTTCACCAAGAGTTTTTAAATGCTTTGCTTGAGGGCAGTTGCTGAGATGAGGTGTTGTCTCCATTCCTTCACGGGGGATTTAAATCAACAACATCCTCATTGTTTGAGTGTTTTACATACCGCTGTCTTGGCAGACGTTTACACACAGGCCTGTATGAAATAGGGCTTACATACAAATCACCCTTTATGCAGATGTATTTTCTTAAAAAATGGCACACTGTATATTGAAGTAGCATACTGCAACTATTGATGCTTCCTACTCACGTAGCCACATAGGTACAGCAGGTTTAATTAGCAAGAAGCTGCAGCACAGGGGAAAAAATCAGTTAATAATACATTTACAAAATTGCATTCACTTTATTTGAATTAGCTGCTACTGGATTTTAGTTAATTAGATATAAACAAAGAGATCAGCGCAGAGACATTTGAGATATAATTAAAACATCTTCAGTTAAATTACTGTAAACAAAGTGTGACATTTGGCAGAGGGTAAACAAATTAGACAGAAATCTTGTGACTGAATATCTGTTTGACCTGAGAGACCTGAAATCTCCACGTAGGCATGTCTGTGCAGAAATTCAGCTGCTGGTGCCAGGCTGTGACTTGGCAACCTTATGCAATTGTCAATGACACAGCACAGTGATGATGTTTAAGGCAAGGTCAAGTGGTTTTCAAACAAATCCATCATCTGACGTAATCGCAGAGGGGTCAGTTTAGGCTGTGTGGCCATTTATTATTCATGAGCTCAGTGAGAGGGAGTGCGTTCATCTCACCAAGTAGAGGACAAATGAATATAAACATCACCATCTCTCCCTCTCTTCTTACCTTTGTCTCTGAGGGGATTTTACCCTTGGATCAGTCTCAAACATACATCAATACATTGACTGGAATAATGCATTGAACTCCCGGAGGAGTCCGTTTCCTTCCCTCTTTCTCTTGACAGCGTGTGGAAGATTGAAGCCATCCTCTTTCTCATTCAAGGCAAACTGCACTGGCATTAAGATGTTTCAATCAGTTTGCTTTGAAGACAAGTAGCAATGACAGCATGCAGCTAATGAGGATTTGCTACAGGATCAAATAAGCTTTAAAATAGCTGACACTCTTTCAAAAGTATTGTAAATTAAATTAACACATTCTTCATAAATTAAGAAATATGCATGGACCAAAATGTACCTCATGCACAGTGGAGCCCAAATCCAATGGGTATTGAGATACAGTGTATGAATTCTGCTCCCCATTTTTTATCTTGACTCTCAGTGTGGGTTTTTCCATTACCAAGAGGAAGTGGGAGCAGCCAACCCCAGACTGTCTCCCAATGGCTTAGTTCAGTTGGCTGGAAAGATAGATTTCCAGCATCCCACACCGCTTTCAGTGAAATCACAAAAACAAGTACAGCCTCTGTTTAATGTGGAACTCACTTAACCACAAAATATGATTAATATATGAAGTCTTGTCAATTACAAATAGGCAAAAATAGGTCAGCAATTAGCAATTAATCACAGCCGATGTCGTTTTAAAGAACTTGCAGCAGAGAGGAGACAAAGGGAGGGGGTCTCCAAAGACAAGACAAAAAGCTAGAGATGAGAGACTGGACGTGGTAAATTAATGATACACCCAGCCCATTCTTTTTACTGTACTTTTCCACACCTTTCTGTGCTTCCTGCTGGCACTTTGATCTGGCTAGTCTTAATTAAATGCTCCACATCTGCCGCCATGCTGTGCCACCCACTTCAATGCCACAGCCACTAATAGTTTCTACCACAGAAGCAGAGAGCTGGGCAGTCTGGTTCCTAGGAAGAATGTGGTCTGGTTAGGGTTTGGTTAATGGTGTTTCTCTTTCTTACAACTGCTTTTCTACGTGTTTACTTTTATTGAAACATAACATTGCAGTTCTTTTAGTTCTACTGTGACTGGCAAATTTGATATCTGCTTTTTTCTATTCTTGCAGAGAATTATGTGACAAAATGATTACCACCCATGTCCAGTAATTATGGATCTGCAGCTTCAAGTGTAAAAGTTACAAATTGCCTTTTTGTGTGGGGTTATGTGCCAGACAGAAATAGTCTGGCAAATAACTCCCCATAAAAGTACAACATGACATTTTTGTATGTAAAATGTTACATTTGTGAGTTTTAGAAGTTCTGATTTGTGGATTTTATTAATTTGTATTTTTGATACATTTAGCATCACTATTCCCCAACACTGAGTACAATGAAAATGAATTAATATTGTGTTGGTGCATAATTGGTCTGTTAACAGTGATGGATTGTTTCATTGACTGCATGGTTTGTCAGGTGACAAATATTTCTTCTCCCAAACAACCCTGTGTTTATTTTTATGTGGTCAACCATATTTCTTCCTGCTATATTTAAAGCTTTGGATGGAGGGTTAAGACATTTAGACAGCATCTTGCTCTCTTTCTGCCTCCATCTCTCCATGGCTCTTTTGCTTAAGTCACAAAAAGTCAAGGGTGTTTTGTTTTTATATTGCAATAATGCTACTGGACCATGAAATGTCATCCCTGCCAAAATGGTGCTTCACTTCCCCACAGGGGCTGCGGTGGCTGGGGAGGTGTTTGACATTATGCTGCCACATTTTAGGGACTGCCTGTTCCTAACAACAAAACATACTCTCAGTTATTATTCTGACACTTAAAAATGACTGTCACAGCTTCATTATATGCTCTGCATGAAGCACAGCAACAGGAGACATTCAAAGGAAAAAAGAGCACCACACAAGGCAGCACACTCCAAATATCAATTTTCCAAATGCAAATTATGATCAGTATCAAAATTACATGTATTGAATATGTGTACATGTATTGCAGTAATTAAATAATAAGTAATTATGATATCCTGTTACCTGACAGAAAGACATGACCTAAAACATAACCATGTGGAAGTAATAAGACACATTTTGTCAAATATATTTATGTAAGATTATGAGGTACTGAAATACAATTTATTTTTATTTTTCAATTAGTTTTTGTGGCACTATACACTGTATGTGCACCATGCGCCTAAAACATGTATTTTTAAAGAATCCAGCAATTAAACAACAGTAACTGAAGATAATGAATGATTTGTTAAATAGACTAAAATTAAGGATACAAAAATGAAAAAGATAAAAGAGAATAAAGCAATGGTAAGGATATTTTAAATTGTGTTGACAATACAAAATTTTGAGTATATTCAGATTAATTTTAATTCATATTTACATGTATGTTATTTGTATATTTTTGTAATTTTAAATTTTGTAAATTTTATAAATCTGATACGCCAGTATGTTTACATTTTTTGCTTAATGAGTGCATACAATGAGCACATCACTTTCAAGTGAACAAATGCATAGCTATTCAGTTCCCTTAAAATATCACAGCAAAGAGTAGCAGGAAATTACAGGCAGGATATCAAGTTGAATTCCTCGACTTTCTTGTTTTATGTCTAACCCATTAACCACAACAATCCCCCAAACCTCGCAGCCGTCCTTTGTAGTGGGTTTTTATGCCAAGCGGAGCGAAAACACAGCTTGACTCAGCCAGCAATGATCAGTGCCTGGCCTCCAGAAAGTGTCAGTCAAGGAAAGCCATGGGAATAGAAGGAACACTCCTACCAAACCTTGTATGGTTTTTTTCACAGGTGATGGGCTGACAAGCCATGGGAAATGGGAGGTCCATGTTCTGTCTGATTAGCCTGGGGCTGTTACAATGCTACAGTCAACAGGGGGAACTGTGGTACTCTTATTATACACGTCTCTTGGATGCTTGTTGTTTCCTGGCAGAATAATTCTTTCTGTAGTCTGTTATTTCAAGCTATAAATCATTCTGACTGGTTGGAATGTGCCTGCTAATGTTGTATTTAGGAAACCTCAAGTATATTTTTAGTCTGTGACAAGGGTTATGATATGATATGAGGCTGTTTGGTTTGCCAAAGAAAACAATGAGATGCAGTTGAAAACTCCTGAAAAGCTAGTAAGTGGGCCTTTTAAAAGCCTTGATTATTTTAAGTATTATGTGAATTTCACAGAAGATGTGTACGATCAACCTTTAAACACCATCCTAAACAAGAGAACAATGAAAGCACCGCAGGTAAGTATAGTAACAATACCTATGCTTCATATTTCACTACCAGTGGAAATAAACCTAAACATTAGTTAGTTAAACTAACAACAAAACATGGTGACACAACGTTTGTGTACGTTACTATGATATGCAATATGAGAGACAATTAAACTTTGAATTCTACTTTTACCTCAGAATTGTTCACCTACACTCTCTTACATTTTTGTACTGTATATGAGGACATCTCATTGTGTATTATAAAATAAAAGACCAAAAAAATATTAATATATTAATTTTCTTATGACAATATTATGATAAAACAGGTTTAAAGTCTGGTTAAGGTATGGTTAGTAAATTTACTGTCAACATATTTTGTAAAACTGATTTACTTCTTACTTATTTAACTTACTTTAGCTTTTGTGCAATTTCTATTAATATTTGTTGGCAGAGGTTTAAATCATACACTGCATATTTCTCCAGTGTAAACATCAAGTTGTGGGTGAAAGCCTGGTGGAGTATGTTCCACTGATGTGAGAAAAATACCTGTTGATTTAAATGACGTACAAGAGCTTTGTGTGTTGTGTTTGTTAATGTTTCCATTGTGAATGTGAGAACAATTTATTTGAAAGTGGGAAGTAATATATTAGATGTAAGATGCTTTTCTGTTTATGTGTGAGAGAAAAACTATATGAGTGTTTCTGAGGGTGTCAAGTGAACATAAAAGTGACATACTGGCTGTGAACATTGTAATGTGAGAAGCTTTGAAAAAATCTTGTAATAATTGTACACGGTGCATGAACTGTGGGGGTGGGTGTGTACAATGTTTTTGAAAAGTGAAAAGCTGTTTTTTTTTTTTATTAATTGGATTTATCAGAATAAATATGGGTGCTCAATAGATACATTCAAATAATAAGTGAACAAAGAACCAAAATCTGACATCTGATAGTGTTTTAATGCCACTTCATTTGGCGTTCTAACCATGTCTATAATTGTTCCTTTGCCTAGACTTTATCTGTATGGCTGGACCACTCAAAGACAGTCAGAGACTTGTCTCAAAGCCACCGGCATTGTCTTGGCTGTATACTCCAGGTTCTTGTTAAGCTGAAAGTTGAACTGTTGACCCAGTCTTAGGTCACATGCATTCTGGAAAAGGTTTTCTTCAAGGACCTCTTTGTATTTGGCTGCACTCACCATTCCCTCAATTCTGTATTTTGGCCTTCCTGTCCCTGCCTCTGAGAATAATCCCAATGGCATTATGCTGCCACCACCAAGCTTTACCATAGAGATGGCATTTGAAAGGTGATGCACAGTGTCTGGTGTTCGTGTTTGGTGTTCCAGCCAAAGGGTTCAATTTTTGTCTCATCAGACCAGTAATTCTTTTCTCTCATGCTCTCAGTACACATAAAATGCCATTTGGCAAACTCCAAGAGAACTGTTATGTGCCTTTTATTCAAAGTGGTTTCCATCTAGTCACTCTACTACAAAGGCCTGATGGAGTGCTGCTCAGATGGTCGTTCTCCCAGGTTCTCCCATCTCTGTGTAGGACTTGAAAAACTGTTAGAGTGACCCTTAGGTTCTTGATTACCTGCCCAACTACACAGTTTGGTTGAATGGCCTGGTGGTTCCAAACTTCCTCCATTTCACTATTATTGAGGCCGTTGTGCTCCAGGGGATACTCAGACCTTTAGAAATGGTTTTACACACTTGCCCTGACCTATGTCTGGCCACAATTTTATCACAGAGGGCTACAGAAAGCTCCTTGTATTTCATTGCTTGGTTTTTATCCTGACATGCAGTGTGAATTGTGAGATCTCATATACACAGGTATGTGCCTTTCTAAACTATGTCTAATCAATTCAGTTTGCCACAGATGGACTCCATTCAAGTTCTAGACAGATCTCAGGGATAATTAAAGCAAAGAGGATGCACCTGCACAATTGCCACAGCAAAGAGTCTGAATACATACAACAATCAAGTGTACAAAAGTGAAGTGGCCTCAATGCTGTCTGACGCCTCTGTGTATCTTACTATTTCTCTGGAAAAGAATTACAAGATTGTGCCACAAACCAAACTATAAAAGCTGGTGACACCAAATGTCATTGTGACCAAAATCATTGTAGCTGCAGTTGGTAACATTAAGTGCGGTATTTTTGGTGATACTTCATGTGTCATTGCAACTGATTTTAACTGAAGTGGATGTGTTTAATCATGATGTAAAGCTCTTATAGCAATTAAATGTGAAAGTGATTGAGAGTCAAGAAAATCCGTTGACTTGAGCTAATCAAATTCAAGTACAGGTTTTACACAGCCCTTTGAGAATACCATTAAGGAGGTAATAGTTCTGCCTCCTAGCCTCATTTTAAAGGCTCATGTTTCTGAAGTGGCCAAGCACTCTAAGTTCATTGTTAGTTCATCGTTGATACAATTGTATTTCCTCTTATTTTTGATTTAAGGGGGATGAAATGATCTTTGAAGTGAGTCTCTCTGCACCAAAAGTCCTTTCTGAGTGACTTCAGAGGTCTGAGGCATTTTTGATTTTTTTTTTTTTTTTTTTTTTTTTTTTTTTTTTACAGTTACACTTAATATCAAGGGAGAGTTGATAGTAGATCAGTCCCAGCAGCAATAATCAGCCAGAAACGGTGTAGGAGTCTTACTGAACCTGAGCAGTTCTTACAGTCGTGCTGAGCTGTAATCAGTAGAACCAGTCAAGTAGCCACCATTACTTAATGTCATAAGGTCTAGACTATGAACACTTATACATGATGATGTAAATGAGCAGAGACTTGATTGTGATAGAGTTTAAGAGGTTATTTTAAGTTTCAAGGAAAAGTGATTTATGTGTAAAGAATAAAATACTTCCAAAATGTGTGTTTTAATCTTAATTGGAATAAGAGAGGAAATAAAAAAGAAAATACTTAATGCATAGTTATAATTACATCCCAGTTTGCAAGTCTATTAGAATTCATAGTGAAGTTTTGTCAGATTGGTCTGAATTTGAATCACTCTCATTTGAGGCAGCTCTACACACAGAAAATGGATTTGATACGTGTTTCAAGTAAATGTAATTCTTCTCATGAATTTTCTACTGCATGTGGATAAGAAATGGCTCCATTATCTGTGAAAAAAGAGAAATACAATTTTTCAAGGATTTAGATTAAAGGGTTAGACCTCTTACAGTTAAGCATTTGCAAGTCTTTAGTGTTTCTGTGCTAGAAAATTTAGTTTGCATCAGTGAGTTTCAGCACTTTGCACAAAGTCACACTCCAGTTATTCATGTGCTTTATCAAGACCTTGGGCAAAAGGTCAAATGTTCACACAGTAAATAGAGGAAATGCTTTCATTCAATATGAAACTGACTAACTCTAGTTAGTCTAACAAAGAAAATATTTTCAGAAGAAATAATTACAGCAAGTGTCATTGACTCATAATATCTCAGTAAATCTAACCTGACCAAAAAAAAAACAAAAAAACATATATGAAGTGTTAGAATAAATATGCATGTTTGCATTGTTTTGGTGGTTATTATTAGAATGGCACTCAGTAGAGCACATACCTCTACCAAGGCCAAACAATTCTGTCTAGCTCTCATAATGGTAGAACAAAAGGAAGTGGTCTGATAACTTAATTATTTATTGTTATATCTGTCCCATTAACTGGATCCCCACCAAACTTTAATGGGTTCTTTTCTGGCCCATGTCACATCCCTTCACCAACTTTGGTGCAAATCAGATTAGTATTTTTTGTGTAATCCTGCTGACAAATAAACGAACAAACCAACAAACACAATAAAGACCGGAATTTGGCATAAAAAGAAACACGCATAAAGAGCATTATAAATACAACTCACCATGGCGCAGCAGCAGGCAGCATCAGCAGTGAAAGGCTTCTTGTCTTTTAATACAGGGTGCCTTGTCTCTACATGTCGAAGCAGTTTTGAAGGCTCCATTGCCTCATTTCATAGCCTGTTGCCACATATTATGTAGAGGGGGCCCGGAGCATGTGAACCACCTGTCATGATAAGGGTGTACTTTAAGTAGGACTCATGGTATTTCCTACTAAATGCAGCTTTGTTTTTCTTGACAGTCTTAGGCTCTTCTGTTGTTTTGTCATTGGGCCCTTTTCCTTTTTCAAAGGCGCTCACCACAGACATTTGTTTTTTACTCATTTTAGCTATTTAGCTAGCTAGTTTAACTTGTTGGGCAGAGACAGGTGTGTGTCAAATGGTATCAGGAGGCACCGACTGATGTGATGGGCAGAGTTTCCGGTCTTTTTTCTAAATAAAACAACCCACAGGCTACAATAGTAAATAATATGAAATAATATTAATTATTTATTCTTTCTGTGTGGCCCGGTACCAAATGATCCACGGCCCGGTGGTTGGGGACCTCTGATGTAAAGAACACACTGAAGCCATCCATTTACCACAGAACCAGCTGGCTAGCATAGTCTGGCACCAACAAGTCCTCAGCCCACATGGTCATTTAGGTGGGTCTTAGTTAAAGTAAGTGCTGCGTTAGAGAATGGTTAAAGGACCTTCACTGTCATGTTGACGGTAATAAAACTGTAATATACCAACTTGACTGATGGTTTGAAATGAGAAACAAACAGCTCTCTCCCATGTTTAAGTCAAGATAGTTAAGATATAATTTTGAGTCATAATAAGTTGCTTGCATAAATTACCTATAGAATTGTTTTTTTTATGGGAGTCACAGTCTCACATAACCCCCTGTAAAACAGCACATTGTTGTTTCCCCACTTCGATTTTTGGACAACTTAAACAAGATATGGTATGTTAATGACTGAGCTTTAAAGTTGCTGGTGGGCAGATTTCCTCCCAGCTGATTAAGTCACCCAGCTCCAGCTATTGCCACATACATGTATTTACTGTACAGATTTGAGACTAGTATTGATCTCCTCATCTAACTCTAGGGGTAGAAAGTGTGTAAGCACATTTTCCAAAATGTTGAACTATTAATCAGGGGAGACTAGTTTACAGATGCAAAGGTATAATGATAAAAATCTAGGGTCAACGCTTGTGGTCCAATTAAGAGGATGACTAACATAATTGATCTGCAACATAAACCTCCACTCTGATCTAGAGTCTCAGTGCCACTGATGGTTAGTTGTTTACGTCAGGGTTGGCAGCTGAAAGCAGTGCGCTACACATGCAGCTAATTGGACTGATAATGAGGATGGTGATTAGTGATTGACTGACACATGGTTAAGTGAGAGATGTGCTAGTTTGAAGACTGACCCCCCACAGGGCCCATAGTATTATTCATAATGTACTTCAAAACAAACAGTTGGCATTTTTAAAGGATACAAAAAACATAAAAGAAGGAAAGTTCTCAAGAGTAGGGGTTTACTAGTTTCTTCAATAGCAATAGATCAGGTGCAAGTAAATCGTGTCACATAAATTATGTTCATCTGTCAAGAAGAAAAATGGCCAACTCAGCATTACTTTAAATTCCTATGGTGTGACTCACATTCTTTCTCCTTACTAACAGCATCTTGCTGATGCTCAATAAAAAGTATTTTGGGTGGCATACCAATGGTTTTTAGTCTTGCAAGCTGCTGCTCTGTTACCTTCTCTTATAGCCATTTTTAAAAAAAGCTTTAAATGTTTGGGTTTGGGCATTGGTTTAGAGGAGTCCCAGGTAGTGGCATGTGATTTTAGCATACAGACATGAGAGTTGTATAAATCTTCTCATCTAACTCTCAGCAAGAAAGCAATTAAGCGAACTTCCTGCCATGTCGATCTATTCCTTTAGGTTTACCCTGTTATCCAGCATCACTAATTCTGACATTGACAATCCTGGATAAAGCTGGAAATCACATGGCTCTGCTAAACCAAGGATTTTTCAATCCAGCTGTGCACATGAAAGAGCAGCATGTTTAATCAGTAACATACCAGGCTTATAACCCTTTTAATAACTACCATTATCTCCCCAAAAACTCTGAACCACACACATAAGTATAAATTTTTTTAATTCATTGTTTTTGTCTGAATCTTTGGGGTGAATTGCAGCAAACATGTCTGAGTTTATGTGTCTGTGTTTAACAGCCTGACATCCTCGGGAGGCGCACGTCCCAGCCGACTCAGGAATGTTTTGGTGAACCCCACTAATGGGGGTGAGGGTGCTCATTTAGCAGCCCGAGAGAGTCTTGTTTAATCCCACAGATGTGTCTTATCAGTGTTTTCCAGTTTTTATTACCTTACTTCCTCTACTCTGTATTCTGTGCCTATTTTTCTCCTCTGGCAAAACAGATGGAAGCTGGAGAAAGAGAGCGGTGATGACGTCAGAGTGTGTTGGCTGCAAAAGAACAGCCTCGCGCAGCACCACATACATATAAATAATATGATAGCACTGGTGGCTGTTATAAACTTTCAACTACTGTGTAACTCATTTTACTGCTAATCATCTTTTTCCTATTTCTTTTTCACAGTTTGTTTGTCTGTCATTTTTGTTTGAGGTACTCATTTTCTTTAAATGAATCAAGCTCACTTTGTTCCTCTCATATTCATTTTATCCCTTTTTACAAAACAAGCCCAATTTACGGTCTTCTTATTAGCCTTTCAACTAGACTTTTTAGGACTTCTCACCCATGCTGGCTTTAAGAAGACTATGCAACATAGTTGAGTTGGAATTGTTATGTCATATGCCTATTTCCAAGTTCAAGAATGAATTTTCATTGTCATTTGTTTTTGTTGTCATGCAGTTTGCACCAAATTCTAATATATCACATGTCAGTATCCATATATCCCCAAGAGCATAAAGGTATCTGCTGTCTACACAGGTTTTCCATTATTATAAACCATAAACCATTCTTAATGTTGGTACAGATCAAAAAGTGCCTGTGTTTTCTGTCACAAGAGAACACTGCAAATTCACTATAAACTGGGACATCTTAAAGAAACTCATACTTAATTTACATTCAAACTTATTGTATCTAACTTTAAATAGACTTGACATACATTAGTGAAACGTGCAGGTTTTGGACTCATCATTTAACTGATCTAAACTCTGTATTTCTCTCCATATGATGGCTTTGTAAATGCAAGTGGGTGGAACTCAAGATTCCCCCAAGTGTATAAGTGGAGGCTATATGGATGATGTAATTGGAGGACAGACCACCTATAGCCCCCACTGCCTTAAATCTGCAGCAGTAGCCTCTGCACCACAGTGAAAAAAAAGGACAGGGTGGTCTGACAGAGAGAAGATCTCATACGTGGGGGTGTGGGGGAGTTTCAGGTACGATGGGATTGAGGGAGAGAGAGAGAGAGAGAGCATGAGGGGGGGAAGAAAAAAAATTCAAGGAAGAACACAGAGGACCAGATTCACTAAACCTGCTTCGTCTTCTTTCAGATCCACTCCGCGCCTAGAGACCTGTGTTATTTATCAAACAGGAGCATCAACCTGGAAGCTAGGTTGGCTGTCATCTTATGCACTCTTTGCATCAAGTCATTGAAGTGCATCTCTCTTCTTCATGCATATGTATCTGACACGGAGCGGTACAAAGAAATGGCTAGAGATATATAAGTGCACTTGATTGTGCATTCCATCTGCACATGTACGCTGTAATCCAAGTTCGGTCCTGGACACCTGATATGGATTCATTTGGAGAGGTGGTGGTTACATTGGCCAGCACTGGATATTTTTTTCTCATGGGCTGTGAAAATGCAATAACTGAATATCTTCACAGGAAAATATTCATGGTTAAACCTAAAACACCAAATGTCTGCCCAGACTTGAATCACTGGAGGCTTGGGTCTTTGTCAAATGGCAGGGTTTTTGAGTAGCGGGTGAATGGATAAATGGAGCTTTAGTGATGTTAGTTCAGATAGCAGAGTTTGATCAGTGGTCAGGTCACTGAACATATTACAGGCCATAAAAGAGGCCAGATATTTTTTACCAGTATGAGTACACACTGTGCTTAATAATTACTGAAATGACAGACATTATTTCACCACCCCCCTCTTAAACCAATTCAGTATCAATGGGGCTTTTTCCTTTATTGGCTAATGTGAGGACAGCCTTTGAAGGGCTTTCACTGACAATGGTACAAAGAGCAGCATGACTTGAAAAAGCCAAGCCAGTGTTTGGAGATAATTATTTTTGCTGGATTTATAGATAGATGGAAATCCAGCAGGAGAACATTCAGTGGAAAAACAGATTGATTACACATTTGATTTATTTTCAAAGCCAATCTTTTCATATAACCTTTTTTTATGTACATTTATGCAATTTTATTTTAAACTAAACAGATAAACAGATATGGCATGCATTATATTAAGAGTGTTAGCAAGCAAGAACATGTTCTGGTGTGTAGGTTTAGAGATCAGAGCAGTTGGACAAGTAGGCTTTGGATGAAGGTTTAGATTTACTGTATGTTTCTCATTTGTTGAGATAATCTAGTTCAGAGGTTTCCCGTAAAGAGAAATAGTCAAAATCCAATTTTCTGTGTGAGAATGTTGACCCAAGGGAAAAGTAGTGGCACTGGCAGTAGAAAATTAATCCTCCCCTGCTTTTTCCAGCTAATTTGAATAGAATCAGTTGGTCTATTGAGTCACTGTATGCAAAGAGGAGTATAGTAAATATCAGTGGCAGAGAGAGACAGATCAATGGGCCATAATCCCCAATATCACCACCTGCCACCAATATATCTCCATAAATTCAGCTTTTTGACATTCTGCCACTTCTAGCTGAACCAACTGAAACATGAATAAATGTACAACGTAGGATTTTTGAAAATCCCTATCTAAAGGATTTTAGGCCTGGAACTAAACCAGCAAAGATGAATCAAGATACTGTTGAGATAGATTTTTAGCAATCAATAGAGCATTGCATATTTAGTTTTTAAGCTTGTAAACTTTGATCTTTCTGGTTCAGTGACTAACAGCATGTTTGTTTATTGTGTGGATTTGTTGACCTGGGTGACAAAATGCTGAATGCAATTGCTCTTGCAAGGATATATGAAGTTGCATTCAAAGTATACTGCTTTCAAAACAACTGTTGCTCAGTACTTCACAAGGAGGGACACGTTAAAGAAAGCAAGAAAACAATTATAATCAAAGACAAGGATTAAAACAACATAAAATCTGATTAAATTGGGGCAACAAATAAAATAACACATAAAACAGTTAAAAGTAACGGTAGGATAATGGATAAAAGTAACAGATAACAGATATAGATTGTTTGGCAGGTTCTTCACTAGTTTTCAAATGAAGAGCTGTATAGTCCCCTCTGTGTGATTACAAACCACCATGTTTCATCCACTCTAGTGCCTATTCAGCTCTGGTCTATTCAGTTCCAAGGTGTGTTCTAATTAACATTAGGTTAATTGCTCTGAAAGCCTGCTCGGAGTAATGTGTTTAGAATCGCATTACTTTTTTTTTGCTCCTAACCAACCCTTGCCAAAATGTGTTTAAAGAACAAAAAATGAAAGGAGAAAATAATGACAAAGATTAATTAGATAGTAACAGGTGTCATTTAGTTATGGCGATTAGAAGTAGTAAGACCAAGTTAGTTTGACAAGCAACACATCTTGTGACCACTGAAATATTGAACTGACATCTCTGTATATAAAGCTATAGCTCTGGATATGAATGGTACGTCAAATAGAACAATACTTGTTCTGTTTACAAGACCTGCAGATAATGCTATGGTTGCCATGGTTGCCATGATTACCAGGTTGTCCATGAGCTGTGATGATCAGCTTCAGCTTCAATTTTATTATAATTCCTTAATAGAGGTATAACAGTTAGACACAGTGGATCTGACAGTTTGTCTAATAGCAGACTGAAACTCAGTGTGCTGTAAGGTTTAACAAAGAAAGTTTAGTTTCTGTGCTTTCAAATCACTCCTCCACAGAACCCACTGTTAGCTACAAACTCTTTTAACAAGTGCAACACTCTAAATTTAGCATTGAAACTTCAGCAGTTCATTAAAAGGTGATCCCACGCTTTACAGTTGCTAACAAACACTAAAACCACTAAATTTCACACAGTTGTCAAGTTTTTTTATTTTTTCATTTAACGTGTGACGGTTTTGCTTTTGACGAGATTTTTTTCCTCAATGCAATTTTTTTACTAACGACCAAATGGAAAGAAAACGTACTAAAATTATTATGAAGGACCCTGTGAGCCCAAAGGAAGCAGTTATCAGTGTGTATTAAATGTTGAAACGTGCAGGCTGAGTTGGATTTTTTGTATGTGTGCTGTGTGAATGGGTGCGTGATCGTGTGATGTGTGTTTTTTATGAAGTATATCACACCAGATTGTTGCTGAATTTCATGGTCCTGACTAGTTTAATAGGTTTAGCTTGTAGGGCAAGTGTAATGCATTTATCTCTGGGCATTTTCACAAAACCACCCACACACTGGGCTTGAACGCCAGTCATAGGGATCAGACACTGGGACTTTTAACTTTGAATAATTTATTCTTTTTTAAGCTTTTTTAAAACTCCTTTTGCATCTTAGACTTGAAAATGAAATAAAATGCTGTTCACCTCCTGCAGATGTGAGACTCAGTGGGAGGCTGTTTAAAATTAGTGGTTAGCATTTTGAGTTTCATTATGCCCATCAAAGAATATTTGGCATTAGGTGCTCCCCAAGACTTTTATTTAAAAGTATTTTTGTGATCACTTTCCTATTGTATTTTTTATTCATTCCTGTTCCATTGTTTTATGTGATTCTTTTTTCTTTATTTTTTTTTGAAATTTTATGTGTCTTTTTCTGTTTTAATTCTTCAGTTGTTGTGTCTAAATCTTCTTAGTTTCCCAAAGAATCTCTTTTCTCCATTTCACCAATTTTTACTTTCTTGTGTAATGTCTTTCTCTCACACACACATGCACACACACTACTGAATTTAGTTTTATCCCGTTTCTGTACTCCACATTATAACAATTTTAAAAGACTTCACAGTACATGAATAAATGTCATTATTTCCATCTCCCCTCCTTCCATCTTCTTTATTTCCTTCCATATTTTATTTCTTTACTATCCTCCTCCCTCTCTCTCTGTTCTTGACTCTTGACTGAGTAATAAATCATTCAGTCCAGTTGAAGAAGCTTGGAGCACACTCACATGGTCTCCGTGACCTAGAAATACTAGCAGCTTTCTTCTCCACATGGTTGGCTCTTTGACAGAGCTCCTTCACGTCAGCCCCGGCCCTGTGAGGTCAGCCCTTATCTTCTAGCCACACTCTTGCTGTCCTTTCCTCTGAGATGCTCTGCAAGAATCTGTCAGTATGTATGCACGCACAAGATGAGTGCTTAATGTGGTCTTCATTAAGTATGGACACTTATGGCTTGGCAGGGATATTAGTTAATTTCACATTTGATTATGGAGAGTACTCTTCTTAAAGAATGGTAGATTTCAATGTACATATTAAACATTTGGTTCTTATTTCAATTGAGGTCATTGTTCAGCACTCAGAGCTGTTTGTTAATCACATCATGGCACTTAGCATAGCACTGGCATTGACAAGTTGTTTCACATGTAAAATTAAAAGTAACCACCTGCAATACAGTAGCTCCATGCAGAAGGTGCAGAAAATGGAGCATCAAGTCAATTTAGAGCAACAACAGAGTGTGTTTAAAGTGGTTCAACCCAATAGTAATGTTCAGTCCTTTAGTGGCTGCACACTCTGCCCACTGAAGTGAGGTTCTGCATAAATATAATCTGCTATAAATCGTGTTTGTCTTGAAGACTTTCAGGAAATTAAGCCATTCATCAGTGCAGCACCAAAATATTAATGGCATTACTTAACAAAACCTAGACAAACTACTGTGAAAATAAAAGTAAAGTGATGTCATCATGCCCCTAAAGTCTTTAATATTGTAAATGTGACTTAGGGTGGGGTGTCTGCATTTTCTTTATTATTATCATTATAACCATTTCCCTTTCCAACAGACTAGCCAGACAGCTTCAGAAAGTCTTAAATTACTTCCCCCCCTAATTTTAGAAATCACCTGCTATAGCCAGTAGCTATTTAGTAGCTGTTTAGTATGGCTAAACACACTTTCCTAAACACACTTTCATGGTTTGGTTTACATATTCCCCATCACAGATAGACAGCACTATTATTTTCAGGTATCTGGCTAACTTTCTAATCCTGCTCTGTAAAATACTCCCTGTTCGGTGGAGCACTAATGAGGGTGCCATTAGTTAAATGACTACCGCATTACATTACTATTAAACTCCCATCTGATTATCCTTAGCTTAATAAAGCAAGTATAAAATGAGCTGAATTACAGTAGGGAAGTTGCTCTAGCATCAACTTCAGCATTTTAATAAAAAGGGATCATTTGAAAGTGTATTACAATATCTACTGAGGTTAGCAAAAGAGAAGGCAATTGGTGATTAGACCTCATCAAAGGCAGCATCTTTATTAAATGAGGGACCATGAATGGAACATGCTGGAGGTCACAGTGGGGATGGATGTTGCTATTCTAGGACTGAAAGAGGGTCACAATGATATTTAAAGACCCTGACATCCATCATAATATAACTAATGTCCTACATGAACACACAGAGTTGGAAAAATTTTGTTTGATTCATAAGCAAGATCTCTGCATTCCTGTGTTTTTGTCTCACTGGGTTGAAGTGGTTGGTGCTCAGTTGGAAAAAGGTGATGTCATGTGTTTCATTCACCAATCAGAATTAGGCAGCATTTGATATCATCAGTTGTCAGGCTGTCTGCACATGTTGCCAGGTGATTGTGAATCCAACCAGCAGAACAGGTGAGTTTTGAGTGTTAAACTATGAATTAATAATATCTGTAGATGCTTTCCTCCTCTTTTCTTCAGTTTTTATTTAATAGATAAAGACCATTGAAACCAAGTTTTCATGGGCTTTAAAGAACAGCACACAAGTGCTCAATCAACACAGGCAAAGAAATCACTGTTCAATTAAAATGAAAGGGACTTTCACAGAGTGAAAAAGGGGAAGTGATACCAGATATTCATTCATTGAGGAATAAATATAGAGTTTTTCCTAATTTAACTTTGGCCATATTTCAAATTGGTTTAATTTCAAACTATACACTGCTGCCAGCACATAGAACACATATTCGAAGTGTTTCGAAGTTTTAAATCTCTGCTCCTATGAACTACGCCAACTTCCAGCAGCACTGAGCTGAATTCTTAGGGGTATATTACAAAGTGAGCTTAGTAAGCAAGCTGGACTTATCTTGGAAAGTTCCATTTATTTACTACATTTCATGTGGTCAGAGGTTCAGCAGATTGTAAGCTATATTTTGCCAAGTTCACATGGGAGAGTGTGGTAGATAAGACATATGATAAGAAAATGCCTTAGTATGCGGAGTTGTTTGTGAGGTTGGGCCAGTTAGTTTGGAAGGGCCAGGCTGTGCCCTGTGGGAGCTAGTTGAAATAGGTCTGTAGTCCACCTTAACACTAGCAGGTGAATTGCGCATTCAGCAGCAGCAGAGCCAGAGTAACAGAGGAGGAGGTCCTCTGACGGGGGCACAAAGTTGCTCAGGTAAGTACCCCTGGAATGTTATTAAGTAGAAATGGCTGTGAGACTGCTGAAAACTTGCTGGTACATTGTTTACCAGCAGTGGGCTTCCTTCCTTGATTTATTAACCTGTTAATATGTTTGAACGTCAGCATTTGTTGACTTGCAGCTTGCTGGTGGTCATATAGTTTGTCACCATGATTGCTTTGGCTGAAAAGAGATGAGAACAGCTGAGGGTCAAAATCAGTGTTAACAACTGTGAGAGCACAGAGTGCAGACACAAACTGTTCTCAGGTGTTAGTGAAATTATTTGCTGATATAATTTGTTTTCGGAAATACTGAGTGGACTGTTTTCAGCTAGAGGAAGTGTCAGCCATCCTGTTAAGAATTGTATAGTTCTGGGATGCAGGCACACACTCTTATGCCTTCATTGTGTTTATAGGTGCACATATAGTATAGTCCTAGGACAAAAATTTTAACAGCTTTAAGCCTGGCTCAAAATCTTCACCACTGTCGCTGGTGTGCAGTGCATTGTAGGACTCAAGTCCACACAAGTCAGCTCCCAAAGTATCCTCTGTAAAATGGGTGGAGTGAGAACACTTCTAGATTTGGGCTGTGACCGATGACATTTCACAAGTCCACGAGAAACCAAGCACAGAGAAAGACACAGATCGAGATTATTGTAAGACCTGGACCAGTAGTGGTAACAAAGTGTTCAACTGATGCCAACCGCTGGTGGCAGAAAACCTTGACTGAAGAGGATAGCTTCAGAACGTGGAACATGCTTTGGACATTTCTCAATTTAATATGCCTAGCTGATAACCCCACTGACAAACCTGTGCTCAAACACTCTAAATTGGCACTAAAATGTACATCTGGTGGCCTGTGTGCTGCCAGTCTGAATACCCTGTAGATTTATGACAGTGTAGCCTCTAGTCTGATCTCCCTGCTGGTCTCCATTTATGGGTTTAGTTTATCATCTGTTACAGCTGTTTGTCCCTCTTCCTCTTCTTTCTTCTCTGTAGCTCCACCCAGGTGTGCTGCCTGATCAGTCATCAATGAGCTGCACCTGGCTTGTGAATGAAGCGCTTAAAAGCTCCTGTGCCAGCATCAGAAGAAAGAGGCTTCTAGTGTGGGGACTGCTGGTCTTGCTGCCTCTCAGCCTGGGATTTTATCTTATTTTGTGCTTTGACATCTGAAATGGCTTTCAGTTTGGATGCCCATTTTGTTTCTGGGAGATCACAGGAAAAAATGAGAGGCAGCCAGCATTAAGTTGCATCTAACAATGATTTAGTTTAAGCAGCCATGACTATTTTGTTAGACCAAATTTAGAAATCTGACATTTTCTCTAAATTTCCCTGACACAGAAACACTACAAACGCTGAAAATGATCCACCTAAAGTATCCAAAGCTCATACGGTATTCACGCATAATTTAACTTTGTAGTTTCATAAACTATGCATTGGGTGAATTATCATTATATTTTCTATTAGAAAATATTGTAATGAGTTATATTTTATGAACAGCACTCATGTCAAGACTGAAATCACCCAAAGCCCTTTGCTTTCAGCAAAATGTTTACCCAGCTTTACTGGCATTCTTCACACATTTCTGTTTGCCCAAGTTTTATGCAAATCACACCGTATCAAAGGAGAAAAGAAATTCAGGATTCATGCATGGTATCAATGTTCAATTATCAATGACCTTTTCATTATGAAAATAAGGCAACTGCTGATCACAGTGCCATAAAAAAGAACTGTGCTTTGTTTAAATCACAACACTTCCACACCTGCTGCGAGAGCTTTCTTTTTTAATCTCCGGTATTTACTCAGTTTATATTAGAATCCTGATCTACACTCATTTCATACTTTCTGTGCCTTGTGTACACAGAAGAAACAAAATTTATGGAGGTATATTGTGAGAGAAAGGAAAATGCAGAAAAAGAAAATGATTTTAACTTTTGCAAGTACCATACAAGAAAAATACATTTAAGCAGTATCAAAATTAATAAAACAGTGGTGAAAATCGATTAGCAGAAATCTATGAATTAAGACAAACTGGTACAGCATTAATTGTTATGTGTGCACATATACATGACTTGACAGAAAAACATACTCTATCAACAACGGGAGCCTAAACATGAGGTCGAATTAAATGCAGAGTAGATTTCAGATTCTCATGTTGGGACTGAAACAGATGTGGATTTGGTCTGGGCGTCTCTGCCCTCTCCAGAAAAAAACACAACTGGCTGTTCATGTTTACATTCAGGAGCTTTGCAGAAAATTGTGTGATGTTCTTATACTGCTGCAAAAAGGCTACACTGGCTGCATATCTAAAACGGCATGTCAGCAGTGCCGCAGGAGCAACTTCAGTCTTCTGTCATTTAATGTATCAAGCCACAGTATTGCTGTGCCCTACAAGCATTTTGGCAGCACTCACAACCCAGTACAGTGCACATGCAAGTCAGAAGACAATAGACTTAAACCAGTAAAGAGAAAAAAAAGGTTTTGGGTCACAGTCTTGCATGAGTGAAGTGTGAGTGAAGCTTACGTGCACAGTTTAGATAATGATTATAACAGAAATGCACCTGTTCCATCAGATGCTTGCGAGAGGGATGAATGAAAAGTGCAACATAAAAGCACTGAAAGATTGGCTGCAAGGCCCACAGTGTTTGGTATTGACCAGAAACTAGGCTCTACTTCTATGTCCCACCAGTGATCAGTGTTGGTTTCTTTCAGCCATGAAAGTTCCCCTGCGTCCCCCGCCCACTACACCTCTGGACAAGACACCCCCACCCACGAGAAGACTCTGGGGTGGCATATGACATCGCTTGCAACATCGCTTGGCGGAACAGCAAGGACCGTGGGGGGAAAAGACTGAAAGAGCACCAGAAGCAGACGACTTAAGCTGTCTCTGAAAACCAGACTGAGAGTGGTCATAGCATTGAGTTGGACGGGGTCAAGACAACCAGTAAAAGATCAAGCAAGATGATTACATCAAATGCCAGAGACCATGCTTGAACAGAGACAGTGGTTATGATCTTCTCCCATGTATGACCACCTCCTGCGTGACCAAGGTCCCATACTTCAGTCACATGATACACATGAGCAAGTTCCACTTGCTGAAGGAGATCGTGGGTTACGATCAAAAGCTCTAAGAGTAGCTAAGTGGACTTTGCATTTAGAATATTTACCACAGATACTGGTGGTATGTGTTCCTCATACAAATAGGGTCAACTGATCAGCAAAACGGTCACATTAGTCATTTTCAAAAGCACTAACAAACAACCTGTTGTTTAGATTTATTTATTAATTTACAATGGTTTGGTCTGGTAGACCTTCAATCAGTTGTTAAAATGTAAAAACTTTAATTTACTTCACATTTAGGCACCAAGTAAGAAAAAAAGTGAGCAGCTGTGTAAAACACACACCATTCAGCTGGAGGCTTTTGTGAAGCTCCACAGTCACTGTTTACAATTCACTGTTTTGTGATTTGAAGAACAAGCCATTGAGCTGTCACTCGGAAACTAAAGCACCCAGGGACGAACACAGCAGTGTGACAGTTTGATCCCACAGAAACATCCCAGGGGAGACAAACAGAGAGCAAGAAAGACACCATGACTTATGTGAGGTTATACCATAATGTCACTTTCCTCTGCACTGAAACTATAAGTAGGCATGAATGGGGAGAAAAACAAACACTGACTCTAAAAGGTAAACAGGCCACTTTACTGTGACATAAATCTGATTTAATATAATCTGACTCTACTTTCTAAGCGCAGTGTTTCTCTCTGTGAATGTAGACAGATGCTGGAGCATCAGTACGTTTAAATTTCAAAGGAGTGCCATACCATTCCTTAGTGCTTTTCTTCATTATTGTCTTTTTCGCTCCACTTCCCTGCCAAATCCCCAAAGCGGAAAATACACAAGCCTAGAGACATGCAGTCTCTACTGCTAACAAACTGACTTACTCTCCTTTTCATGCTCTGCACCCTCATTTACACCCACCCCTCTGTTCCCTCTCCTTCTTTATATCCCATATCTCTAAGGTCCACATTTGTTGTTTTTCATATATCCTACCAATATAAAAATATTTATGTACTTTTTGTCAGCTTTTCAATTTGCTAAAATCTGATTAAGTACCAAAGGGTTAATCCTCTTAAATAAATCTCAACAGGAGCAAGATAGTAATGGTAAACATATTTTGTATGAGGAGCTTCATTCTTGAAACTGTGCTGCATCCCACAATAGGACAGTAAAAGCAGTGATTTTTGAAATTGTGAAATTTCTGTTTGGTAAAGCCAAAGACAAGCAAAACAAATATGGTGACTCTAAGGGTGCTGGGAGCTAGGTTATGTAATTATGTCTTGTTTTATTCAAATAAGTTCCATCTAAAATGCATCTTAAGTTTTTGTGGGTTAACCAAACTATGAGCAGCAAGAAGTAGTGATACGCTGTATTCAGACAAAAGTGCTACAAATAAGAGGAACTTTGTTAATCCCATCGAGGGAAATTAGCAACTGTGGGATATAGGCAAGGGAAGGTATTAATCATAGTTATAGTAGAAATATTCACATCAGTGCATTTACATGAGGTGTAATATTGCATGTTTTTCACATAGGTAATCATGCACATTTTATATTAAGCATAGGTGAGAGGTGAGAACAATGCATGTGTTACAGAGAAATATTGCACATACTACTTTCCACTGTTGTTTGTGGTGTGCCTGGTGGGTTTTTGGGAGCAGTGCTGATTGAACAGTCTGCCAGCAGCAGGAAGAGAAGACCTGTGGTATCACTCCCTTTGAACACCACGGGTGGAGCAGTCAGTAGCTGAAGGAGCTGCCCAGTGCTGTGAGTGTCGTGCAGGGGATGAGAAACCTTCTCCCTTAAGGATGAAAGCTTGGCCATCATCCTTCTCTCTCGCACCAGCTCCACTGTATCCAGGGGGCATCCCAAGGCAAATCCTGGCCCCTTGACCAGTATATGAATCTCCGTAATTGGTGTATTCATCATTTGACTTTCCTAAATTTATCAGACCTCTTAACAATATGACATTCATGTTGAGAACACAGCTGACTCAAATGCATTTTTTGCAGAAATCTCTTAAACAACATGAATTGTACTCAACATACCAAAACATACCAGAGAATAGTCACAGCCTTGATTTCATCATCACTCCAAGGTTTCCAGTTGCTGTGGTCTCAACTCTTCAGCATCTTTCTACCTGAAAGATGTTGTCCTTGCTTAAGAGGTAAAATGTTGTGGAACTTGAGACTGCATCTGGAGATTGAAAATACGCTCAAGATTTGGCCCTCTACCTTTTGACAAAAACATGCTTTCTTCTGGAGCCATGATCTTGGGTCAATGTGTGAAATCATTATAAACCTGTTAGATCATTTAAATTGAACTCATATTTTGATTTTGATTAAACCTAATGCAGTAACCCTTGGATGTCTATAGTACCATTTAGTATTGCAGGAATAGCATAACATTTGTTTACTCAGTACCGAAGTGACCACAAGCATTGGAGATTGTAATCTTTATTCCCCTAGCTGTTATACACATTTATTTTCTTTATATTTGTGCTGGCTTATAAATTCAATATATGGAATATTTTGTGTATAATTTTGGACAGGGATAGGGCTGTCAAATGCAGTATTCCAAATGTAAACATATTAATGCACTAGCTTTTTATCAATATGTGAAAAAGTCAACATTCACTGATCTGTAAGACAGTAATACTTCTACTACGGCTAACAGACAGCCAACTCTTATTAATAGCTATAACCAGACTTCAATGGTGAGAGTGACAAATTTCACAATCAGCCTTAATTTGCTGCTGGCTTGAATACAAAGTTTTCTTTTATCATTTATGAGATTTGGCTTTATCAAATATCCAATTTCTAACTACCTCAAATCTTATAACAAAACCCAATACACTATCTATTGATTTGACAAAATGTTTTACTATATGCTTAGTCATTTCATATCTAACTCGAAGCATTCAGAATAATTAAGTTACTGTGCTTCCCTTTTAGTTTCTGTGGGAAACTATCCATGAAATAGACAAGTGATCTCTAGAGACTCTGTCTTCACTGTAGAGTCGATTAACACATTATCTGGATGGAGATGTACATGACTGGGGGCAAATTGCAGAGAGGGTTTGATGGAAACTGCAAACTGTGAAATTATTTTTAGCGTAGTCTCATCAATGTTTATGGTGTTGAAGATGTGAGCAGTGACATTCAGTAGTATACAGGGTGTGCTGGAGTGAAGATGGAACTGACACATACACACTTTGTTCCAGTCAGCTGACTCTTTTTCTTGCAATAATATATTAGCAGTCACACTTTAAGAGGTTTAGTATTTAGCTACGATCATGTATAAATAAAAGAAAACAATAATAGTAACAGTGAGCTAAAGGAAGCAGATTGGGGTAAATACGTATGCTTTGTACATATGTATTTAAGTATGTTGTATACCTTGTTTTATTTGAACAATAGATTCTATGTACCCATGTGCTTTGCCTTTTTATGTTTTTGTCTTACTGTTTTTCTGTTGATCAGTTTTTTTCAAATGTCCCTTGTTTAGACCTCTTAAGTCATGATATTTCATTTCAGCTGTATTCTTTTACGGTTGGATTGACAACAAAAGTCTGAACATAAACTCAAACCTGAAATACTGGGAAGTTGTGTTGGTCATTAAGGTTGCTCCTCTTTTTCACGTCATCCCCTGAGGTGTTTGTATTGTCAGCATGAGCACAGATATCAGGGCCTGTTCTCTTATAGTCATAAGCCTTTTGGTGCCAGACGTAAATATTGCCTGAGCTTATATAATGCATCACAGTAAGCATAAAGCCAGTCTGGTTTTGCCCAAAATTCTCTTATATTGTAGTCTCCTTTTGCCCTGGTGCCTTAATATCCGCCTGCACAATATGTTATGCTCTACCCACTGTCAATCTGGGCACTAAGGGACATAGATGAATAAAGAGAGTCAACAAATAAGTGAGCTCCTCTTCCATTCTTCAGTGATGAAATCCAGTAATGAACAGGAAAAGTGTGTATTTGGCCTGCAACGTATCACTGATGGATAGTTAAACACTGCTCTCCAATAAAGTGTCAAGTTAATGTTTACATACACCACTTTAAACACGTGCTATTTTGGAGGAAACTGTAGAATTTCCCATTTCAGTATCACTTTCACAACAGGAGGCTCTGTCACACTGGATGTAATACTACTGCTACTCCGTGCATTGCCAAACAAGTTACACAGCCGGATCTATAATGAGATGACAACAACGTGTAGGTATAGATTTGTCTGGAATCAAGGAACACAGCAAGTGGTCTAAGGCAGCTCGAGTGCAGCGCAGCCCAGAATCTTCAGCTTTTTCCTAGGTGACAAATACTGGGACTGTGTGAGCATGATTCAATATCAAGTCTTTGCTTTTTATAAAACAGAAGGAACATCTTGTTCTGACATTTAAGGAGTTAAGGAGGTTAGATTACAAAGCAGAACCTCATGGTAAAACTCTTTACCTTTCAACAGCACCACAAGCTACTGCCTCCAAAATTACCTTTAATGTTGAATTAACACCTCTTTATAACTGTACAAAAATCTAAACTCTAACCTTCATGGTGGCAGAAATTATCATGTAAAGGCATTGTTACACCAATTCGTGGAACAAATATGTTTGGATACCTCCACGAAATATATAGTTCTTGAACTTCGTAGACCGCAATAGCTAACAAACTGCTCTGGTTGTCAAGCTAACTGCTAATACCCTAGCAAGCTTGGAGCTGCACTAGCCTGTCACAAATGTTCTCTGCACTTCTTATTGTCCTGGGCTGTTTTCTCCCACCTGGCATTTCATTCTCAGGATTGTGCATCATCCAGAGAGGGAAAAAAAAGTTCACTAACTGCAAGTACTGAATCTATTTTGCAATTTTAAGCAACAAGTCCTCCAACTTAAATTATGTAATTCACTTGTCCCTGCCCTCAGATTCAACCCATAGGAGTGTACCAGTAGCACGGGTACTGGGCAGAAAAACTACTTAGTTAGGTTTAAGGAAAGGTTCGCAGTCAGTGGTTAAAATAAGTACTTCCTTAAGATTATGTGACCTTTGTTGTCATGGTTACAGTGATAAATGCAGGTTCAGTTTGTGGAACAGTCATGGTTACAAGAACTGATTATCAACCTTATACAGGAAACAAACATGCAAAAGAGCTCTGTTTTGTTGACCCACCCATCCAACCCTGTCTCCTCCTGCAGTTATACTATTTTACCTGACTTCCTCCTCCTTGTGACATAATTACTATGGCCACTAAAAAGAAAAACTACTACCAGTCTTAATAAACTGCTTGCACAGACAACCTATGGGATCATTTTTAACAGAAAGACAGTTTTACTGGGCCTTGACACTGCATTAGTTCTTGCTAGGTGTGCCGATGTGTTTTCATTTAGTCAAACTGTTGTTCATTGTCTGCTGTAATTATTTTGAAACACAAACTGGTAACACTCAAATGAGAAAGTGAATCAGCACTACAAAAATTGGGGGCATTATACAGAACACTAAATGTGAGACACCCAAAAAGTAACTCAAACTCTTCCCTTTTATTTGAGCTGAATGATTTTTTTAGGGCCCATTGTTTGAATTTGATTGCCCTCCAATGACATCTCGTCCTCCGAGTCTTCCTTTTCATCTTGCCCTTTCTCACTAAAGACTACAATGTGAAGAATGCAGGGAGTTGTAATGACTATAGGGACTTATTTGAGGTCTGCAATTGGAAGGTAGAGGGCTACTCTACTTTTCTGCTCTTTTGAGAGAGCTAAATGTCCTTTTGGTGACTGGATGGCTGTGAATCTTTTTTTGTCTCCGGGATAAGTGCCTATATTTTCCCCGAACGACGTGATAAGGAATGCCCTGGGTGAATGTGCAGTCTTCGGGCATTTTGTCATATGGTGATGTATTTTATGCACAATCCCTACAATCCCTCCCTGGACATAGAGAAAAGGCAAGGAATATTGCTTTTGATGGAAAATGGGATGAAATGTGTGAATTCAAAAAAGAAATTGGACGGTAAGAACAAGTGCCACTGGTGATAGCTAGATGACAGGAATGCATTTTTGTGAGAGAATAAGGTGTTTTATGATTCCGCCCATCTATCTATCTATTCATCCGTTTCTAACCACATACCTGGCACCAGGTTGCAGTGGCATGAGACTAAAGAGAATAGTCCAGATGTGCTATTCACATGTTCCTCTGAGGAGAAATTTGAGATAATGTGTGTAATGTAAAGTTTATGGGATAAATTGAAGAGGCTGTAAAATTGAAGAGGCTATCAACCTCTCATCACCTTTTTACTGAATCCACATTATCTTTTAGACAATGACCATGTTTTCCTATTATTTAAGGTTTTAAGTTTGACTACATTCTCTGTGAATGCAGTATTGTTTTATCTATATTTTATGGGACTGATTCAGAATAAAATACAATTACTCTAAAATGTGATATAAACGTTTACACTTCAATTTAAACACTAAGTACACAATTGGAAACATTTCACACATGTAGACCTACACTGCACCAAAACTATATATTATCTTATGTACAAAAGAATCAAAATCACATTAAACATATTATAGTTTACATATTTTCACACCGGAAAGAATAGAACTTAAAACTGAAAACTGAAAAAGCTGAAAAAACATACTTAACTCACCAGACATGTTGGCTGGGTAATACAGACAGCCAAGCTTTGAAACCCACCTGGCTAGCCCTCCATGGGCAGACCATGTCTTAAGCAGAACAGCGTACCGCATTCAAAGATAGCACCCCATTCATTCCTATGAAAGTTGCTTTCTTGGTGCATATTCCAAAAAGCATATGAGATTCTGTGGACTTCCTCACGTCCTTCTCCAGTCAATCCGACTGAGAGGTATGCATCTTCTTGCGCTGGCCAAGCCGGCTGACTTCCTGTTGGCTTCCTGTATATATGGGAATGGGATAAAATAAAATACAGCCCAATGTTGTTCCTGGGGGCTTGAGGCTGACAGATCTAATTCTGGGGACTACTTATCTTGTAGCAATGTTTATTTTCACCTTTTACACACCAAATAAACAGTATCTACAGGTCACACTGTAAAATAGCACCAAACAAGCTACTGGAGTTTCTCTACATTTCAACTGGCTTTCCTGATTCTGCATGGCCATTAATGCTCACCACTTTTACTAGCTTGCCAAATGCTTATGCTATTACATTGAGTGCTAATGCTAATCATTTCTAGCTCATGTGTAATTCCGAAAGCAATTGCATTACTAAATATCTTGTCATTTACTGGAGCTTTCATAGGTAGATTCACTGAAGAAAAGGGTACAAAACAGGAAAGAAAGAATGAATTAAAGAAATGAATTTAACTTAAGCAATGTATAAACTTAAAGAATGATTTAACACAACCAATCTTTTTCATACAAACAAATGTCACCTCTGACTTTATGCTATTTTTTTTTTTCCATGTGTTGAACTTGACTTATAAATTGTCTTCATTTTGATATTTGTTATCGAGTTCTACCACACTGATGCTGGTTTGGCACCTGATCACAGAGAGGGACTCAAGTGTTTATGTGATGCAGTAATCCCTCTAAAGAGAAGAGACTAGTTAAGAAAACTTTCTGTAAAGTTTAATATATCTGCTGGTGTGATTTTACATGTGTGTGCACACAGGGATTCAGAAACACCCACTGATAATTGGCCATAATGTTTAATTATCTAGACCAACCAACCTGTCACTATTTCAAACAAGACTTTAAGAGAGAGTAGAGTTATCAGTCTCACATTTCTGTCTGTCATTACAGCTCCAGGCTGTTAAAAGGTCTCTGAGAAATGAATGAATGCATGAATAAAGTGGGGAAAAGTGTTTTGTCTTTAATTACAGTGGTGACAAGGTGATCTCACTTCTGACTACACTCCACCACTGCAGGCACAGGGAAGTCCTCAAGAGACTAGCAGGAGCCATTCTGTTGTTATCCTTCTGTTATTCAGCTCTAATAGCACCACTGACACCTAAAGTGTTACCAAAATACCCTACAGATTCAAAGGGGAATCTTTTTAGTTAGCTCATGTGTGTGCTGCCAAGGCTATGGGCATCTACTGTCTGCGCTATTCCCATAGGCCCTGTCCCATTAACCTATCCCAGCATGGTGGAGTCTATAATGCTGCTAATGTGTGTTTAGCTCTAGGCTGTTTGAAATAAACATGTGCTACTGCTATATTTGTCTCTTTCTCCTGAGAAAGGAAATAAGACACTCATTAACTAAAGTAATGTGTTGACACCTAAATATACACAGAGAAGAAATGATGCAGTGCATGCCTGTTATCTGTTAATATTGACTACTATTAACATGTATATGTACAGACTGTGATATAATATTGCATGTCTGTTTTTGCTGTTTGTTGTTGTTATAAATGAAGGATATTAGCAGAGGTATCTGGTAGAGTAACGCTCCAGCTACACTGTAATTACCAAGCATGACCTTTGTACATCTCATTTAAAATAACCCCCCTGATGAGAAACAGCTGATACAAAGAGAAGTTGTGATTAGTGATGGGAACGCTCTGCAGCACAACCAATGGCGATTTAACACATCCAGTCATGACTAGCGAGCCCCTATCCTCAGTTCAGATCTCAGCAATTAGCTGCTGTTAAAATCAAAGGAAATTCCATTCTGCATCATTATTGCATGGCTTTACGTCAGACAGTGTTTTGGCTTCGGTTGATAGCATCTGTGGAGCACCACATCAAACCTTGATGATGTTTAAAAGAATGATGGTCTTTGAGTAAATCCCTTTGCTCAGTTAAAACCCAACTGCCACTCAGACACCCATGGATACTTAAAATTTTAGACAGAATGCTTTATTTTTGTTTCATTATGTGTGAGTAAGGGATTCAGTAAAAGCACACTTGTAGTGTTCAATTAAAAGTAAAGCAATGAATCATTACATTATAATCCCAACACTAGGAAAATTAAAACTGTACAGTTTTGGGTAGAAAATGGAATGAAATGTATTGGTTCATTTTGTTAACAGAAATAGTCTAGATGTCCTACTCCCCGCTACAAGCTAGTATATAATCCATTTACCATTGTCTATATTAAGGTTCTGTAATCAAGGTACAGTCTAAACATAATCTGCTTCCAAAGTGCCTTGCAGTGCACCCTTTAGGCCTTTTAGGACTGAGCATGAGGTGAATTTTAGAGGCTGTGCTATTGCCTTCAAAATCAATGGAAAGACATTGATGGATACCAAAACCACAGTACAAGAAGTACAAGAGGCATCTGCACAAACTACAGTATAAATCTTTATCTTAAAGGTCTTTGAAAGTCAAAGTGAACTTTATTGTCATTCAAGGCCACAAGACCACAACAAGGAGTGCACAGCAGAATGAGATTGCATTTCTCCTAGCTCAGCATGCAAAAAACTGACATGAGCAAGGATGACACACATGCCTTAAACATGTGATGAGAAAAAACTACTTATTATACATAGTTTGTGATAATTAAGGAGTGTTGAGGAATCTATTTATTATCACAATGTCCACCGCTGAGCTTTCATCAGTTGAAATATATAGCTCGGTTATAAATGCTTCATGCAGAGATAACAAGAGTCGTAGTCTTAGCTGTCAAAAAAATGCAAACACAAGCTGCTTCGGTGGCTTTGGGGTTAGCCATCGACTGTGATTTTGTTTGATTCTGGTTGGGGACTACTGTTAAACACAGACTGCAACACCACAGTGGTCAAATATATCTTTTAAGGTGGTGAGCCCACCATACCCAGCCATCAGGTACCAACCCGTAAGCTCCCTTTTCCAAGCCCAACTCAGGATGGGCCCCCCAAACCCCCCTTAGTATGGATACCTCACGTTACCTTTGGCTTGTCCTCACATAAAAGCCAATAAATCGCTCTATTTGGGCCCTTGGTGTGGACCAAGATCTTAATGCTCCTCACACTACAGCTCTCGGGGTCATGAGGGCACAGAAACCTCTCCCTTGTGATAAGATGGCAATTCCAGGTCAAGGTTTTATCTTTTTTTTTTTTTGTAAATCCCTGAACAGTTTCTTGCCTTCATGTGGAGGAAGGGGGTTTTAAAATGGTGGTTAAGCTGAAAAGAGGAAAGGCATAATCTCAGCGCTGTAGGAGATCCAAATCTCCTTTTCTTGGTGATTTTACACAACCTGGTTTGACCCAGATCTGAGGAGTATGATGATGTAAGAAATGTGCTTTAGGTGCTCAGGAGGTGTGAGCAGAGTAAAGGAAACTATTTTGACTTTTAACTGTGGCACCAGTACATGTTAAACAGTTTTGATTTTGTTTTACTACTATGACTATCATGAAGATACCTCCTGGTATGTAGATGTTCAGTACACCATCCTTAGAGTGATTAATGTGCAGGAGTCAGGGGTTGTTAGCTTTAGCGATGCACCAATCCAACTTTTTCAACCCAGATCCTAATTTCGATACCTATATTTAGGGTATTTCACCATACTGCTCCAAAATCATTGCTCTCCTATTTCCCGTATAATTACTTTTGGGATAAATAAGACTATATAACACCCAGCACTTTTCACACCAGGCAAACTCTTTATTCAGGTATCTCCCTTCAGTATTTACAATAGAACATTTCACTTTCACAATAGTACTTACCCCGAAGGAATCCACATCCTAAATACTTTAGTGGTTGTATAAACAAGCACATATACTATAATCTGGCACTTTAAGGGCATGGACTATAAGGCTGTACCAACTGTATTTGTGACTGTTTTGTGGTCACTTCATGTGTGGTGTGTGTGTTTATATGGTTGCTCTTGTAGAGCACTGTTACATTGATTGGCAATAAATTATTGAATGTTGAAAAAGACAAGATTATGCATCAGTTGCACTAGAAATTCCTTGGTCAGCCAGACGTGACTGAATGAAGATTATGGCTGAAACACTGAATTTTAAAACTGACTTTGATGAAGAAACTATTTTATAGTTTTACTATATAACTATGGAGAATTAAGTAGATATGGCCCATACCAAATCGACTTAGCTTTGCAGCTTAGTATACCGACTGGAAGCAGGTGAAGTCGTGCCCTTTTCAGAGCACCTTTTGCACTTGCTAATTAACATGTACATGTTGTATTTCCTGCTGTGAGGATGACTGTGTTTCCCACATGGAAAGATGAAAATAAAAAAGAAAGAAATGTGTCAGTGCAGACCGGTGAGCTGACCCCACTGCTCTTTTTTAACATTCTAAATGGCTTTAACTTGCCTAACATGCAGAACTGTAGGTTTCATTTTTTGACAGGCAAAAATGTGTGTTGCAAGCAGGAATGATGTCAGCCTTTGTTTGGAAGGTGGAGAGAGATTAGAGGTGGCCTCTCGGGACAAAAGTAGCAGATGATCCTGTTAACCCTCCCACAATTTGTCCACCTCATTGTCAAGAGAGGTTCAAAGGCCGATGAGACAGTAACAACAGAACCTGCTGAGAGAAGATTGTTAATCATTAATGTTATCCTCACCTGTGAACCCAAAAGTGATGAAATGAAAGTGAATAAATGATGTTTTGGTTGAAGTCTCCTCATCGTCTGTGTTTGTGTCCATCCCTGCTGTTGTGCCACAGAATTGTTATTAGAAGTGGCAAACATTAATAATGTCACACAAAATTGCAAACAAATGCTAGTGTTAACAGCACTAAAAGCAGTACTAAAATCAAACAAAAGCTGTGCATGAAAGAAAACAGCATGGATAATGAAATACTGCGGCTCTGTAATGCAGTGCAACTGCTGTGTAGTAAATAAAGCCTAAAAACTGCCTGTGAAGCTGATTCATGATGTTGCATACTCTCAGCGCCTTCACTCTAAATATTTCGGAGGCATTTTCCATTAAGAAAAGTATAATTGATGTTCAAACAATTTTTATCACAATAAACAAAGCCTATCCACAGCAAAACAACATTATCAGTATGTAGTATGTAGCTGACAGAACTGTTTGAGATATTATACTTTATGTATAGTTGCTGATTATAGGGAGTCACACCAAGGGTAACCTTAATGTATTTCCCTGAATTCTTAATCTTTCAAAGTGCCTTTTAAGAACAAAGGTGTTGTTTTTATCAAGTCTCGAGCAAATATTTTTGTGCAGGTGCACGGTTCAGCCAAAAGCCACACAACAAAAAGATCCAGTGTAAAAACTTCTTAAAAAACATCTGTGGCATTTGTGATGTGCATTGATACTGATGATACAGTTAGCAAAAGATGTGACCTTAAGACTGGTAGTGTGAGTGTGTCCTTTACACACATATCTTGAGCATCTGAAATGTCAACAAGGATAACTTTCTTTTTTGAACACACACTTTTTTTACATTTTACAGAGTTCCCGAGGTCCCAAAAGATGATCCTTTTAATCTTGTTTGCACACAAATAGGACAATTTATAATAGGTTCATATCTTGTGTGGGCATGTTAATATCTTTCAGATAACACTCTAACTTGCAGAGATATGTAGACACAGTCACGGATGGTTTATCACAGAAATGCCCAGGGAAGTGGCTGTACACTTCTTTTTATCAGAACTGAGAAAGACCAGTGAGTTCTCATCCATGAAGTCTTTTTTTCCTGTAAAACCAAAAACATTGCTGTTTTAAAACACCTCTGATAAAGTCATAAAAGTCATTAAATCATAAATCTCTCTTTTGTGTCGCTTGTCCAGCTAGGTTTTCCTGTGTAGAATGGGTTCATTGTTGCCCATTGTGGCCACTAGGGTAAAAAGAAACACCCACTATGAAAGAAAGAAAACAAGAAAACAAAAAAGCCACACAAAGATGAGATTTATGATTTATTGAAAGTGTTTTAAAACAATGTTATGCCGTTTCAGAATTTGACAATGAAAGTTATAGAAACAAGGCAAAAATCTCTTACTATTAATGAGGGAAAAGTGGCAGATAAGATTTCAGACTATGGGCAGTGATGTTATCTCATGCATTAACGTGATTTGAGCTTTCCAACATACATCCTCTGGTAACTGGTGTGTAACAAAACTTAAAAAGTTGTCCAGAATATCACAGAGTGGTTGTCAGTGCAACAATCCAAGAGGGAGACAGAAAGTAAGACAGACTGACCAGATTCAACCAGGTAGGCTGTAGTATTGTCACATTGTACATATAATTGGTATTTCAGGAGGGACTCCCTTGACAGTCTCTGGCAAGTAGAACAGTGTCAGTGTAACATATGGTGGCTGTCAATATTCTCTGAGAGAGGAGAGAACATTGGACCAGTAATGATTAAAGCTCTATTAAGAAATAAATATATTTTTTTGCAGTGACTTCTTATAATTTCAGCAGTTTCCTTTACTGCCCACTTGAGTACTGTAAATTAAGCTTAAGATTGGGGCTCTTCTCACTGCATGTTTTTGAGACACCTCTGCTAGCACCCAGTAGATGACAATTAACACCAGTGAAATGATGCTGGGCATTGACAGTCTGGTACTGCTGGTGGAGTCACTTTAATTCACTTTAAAAAAAAATCTGAATTAAGAAAAGTATAGGATATACACAAGACATACACATGATGTCTGTATTTGAAAATCAGAATTACTTAATGATTTTTCACTTATACACAATTAACACTGTCACATACAAGCAAGGAGAAATACAGCCACTATTTAGTTGTCCAGTTTGGTTGTCTATAAAGTTACAGAATCAGTGACTGACTGAAAAAACATTACTTCAAATTAACCAACATAGGCATACACTGGCTATCGTTCAGAGCTGTTGCTGGCAACCACAGTTGCGACCATATGGTTAGTAAAGGAACAGAGTTGGCCAGTGGTAGCAGGATTGCTGATCACAGAACCACTGTAGACTTCCAGTGCACAGGCCAGAGAAATGCAACTGTGTTGTAATGTTTGTCTCCAGTGTCAATAGGTAAGGTGAAAAATGTGCAATCTGACCTTTGCTTTAAATATCACAGGACATCAAATTATGAAAGTTCTGCTCTACAGTAGGACAAATGCCACACATGGAGGGGTTGCACAGGTGTCTGCTTCAACAGGGATACTGCTGATCCCACTGAGAATCAACAGCACATTCTGTACCTCTTAGGCTCCCATACAGGAAACCACATTCCCTAATTTTTTCTTGAAGGTTGTTGGAGCCGTACATAGCCTGGAAGATTTAACCACAGGCACTACTCAGGGCAGAAAAAATGTCCTGGCAACTTAGTTGTATGGGTAATATTTTGATTTACACTTAATATTCTCCTTAAAACTCTAGAATCAGTGACAGACAAGACAGTAAATCATTGGGCTCTTTCTGGTAAAGCTGGAAATACAACATTATCTATCAGAAACTATCAGATTGCCCATCTATAAAGCAACCTGAAAATGATGATTTTGAATAAGGTTAGTGCATAGAAAGCAAATTTATGCTTCCCACGCACCAAGGAATGATAAATGAGAGCAGACTTAAAGTAAGGCAGTGGATTTGTTGGGAAAGTCAGACATCAAAAGCTAAGCAGAGAAAGTTTCCTCAAGAGCTGGTGGAGCAAAACAAAATGCCACTGAATATTGGATTTAACAGGTGACAAGACAGAGGTCCCTGATGGGATGTCCATGTTGGTCTGGTTCTGCTGGATATTTAAGTGTAGTTAATCAAATCTAGTTATAAGAATGTTAATAAGGTGGTAATAGTTCATTGCTGATTTTGTATTTTTAAGTATTTTGTCCTCTTCAGAGGCGTCTCAATTTTTTTTTCAGACAATTTCTCAAAATCTGTGATAGATTATTGAGTAGACTTGCAGGAAGTGCTGTTGCAAAAATGTTTTGTACCTCCTTACCACTATCCAAATCAAACCAAAAACCTTGAGGCAAGTGTTTTCCCCCTCAAGGGAAACAAGCATTCACCTTCTCTTTTGTCCCATTCTTCTCTTTTGTTAGTAATTGCTCTTTTTGAAAAGTTTTCAAGGTTGGAGGGAATAAAATATTCACTTTAAGGGGTTGCAGGAGACAGGCTGCATCACTGTTAAGCACCACCTCGAAGTTCTCTGATTTGGGTCACGTAACAAATGAGGTAGAACATCCTTTAAATTCTTTGAACAGCGAACAAACAATTATTTTGTTGCAATTATTTTGCCCCGGCCTATGTTATTGGGACAAAATTTGGTGACTTGGACTTGCAGTACAAAGAACAGATTGCAGCATTTATTTAATTTTGCAGCCACTGGAAAATAATCACCCAACCTGCCAACACTGATGAATGTCAAAATGTAATGGAATCATGACTTCCAGACTGCCTCCATGTTTCCTCTGAGGATTTGCCATCACTGTGTACTTTGCTGTCAAAATCTGGTCCAGTGTCACACACCCAAGAGCAGTGGGCTACAGCACTGACACTAATGGTCAAAGATTTCATCATCTGACTGAATAGTCTGTTCAATCAATATGTTATGTGGCATTTTTTTCATATTATTACGTGAGAACAGATAATCATAGAAACTGCCTATTTTACAGTTGGTGTTATGCTCATCATTAAGAATGGTCAGTGTTTAAAGCCAATTACTCACAATATCAAGTCATCTGTTGATCATTTGAAATAATATTCAGTGAATTAAATAATAAAAAAAAAATAGTAAGAGAAACCCCTCAAGGTTGCCTACAGCCCAAGTTGACATCTTGAAATTTCTTATTTTGCCTCACCAACTCTCCAGAATCCAAATGTATTCAGTTTACAATGATGTAAAAAAAAAAGTTACAAATGGTAAATTCTTTTATTTACAAAAGCTTGAGAACTTCATAAAGGAATTAGATGATAAATCGTTAAGAAAACTGTTGTCAATTAATTCCCTGTCAAATGAGTAATCACTTCAGCACGTGCATGTTGTGTGAAAGATATGCTTAGAAATTGCTAAAAGGACTAAACTGGAAAACATGTTCAGATATGCAGTCCTCAGTCTTTGCACCACCTTTATTACTAGGTCCCAATACACACTCCTCTGTCAAATCACAACCACCAGCTCACACTGCTGAGACATTATGATGAATGCATGTAGTCATGTGTTTTATTTTCTATACCTCCTGTCCTCTTATCAGCCTGAAACAGTGGGAACTGGGATCAGAGCAGTCATTTTTTATCACCCAGTAGTTTTTGTTCCTTAGTCCAAACTGACTTTTTTTGTCATTACATTTTATATTTTATTCTATATTTTTAAATCTCCATATGACACAGCAGTCATCGGCCTCACCCGCGACAGTGACAAGCGTGCATACAGACGGGAGGTGGAAAAAGCTGGCCCTCTGGTGCAGTCACAGCAACCTGAAGCTGAACACTCAGCTCTGTGGAGATGACAGTGGACTTCAGGAGGAACCCTCCACTCCCCACCCCCCCACCACCCTCACCATACTTGACAGGACTGTGTCAGCTGTGGAGTCCCTCAGGTTTCTGGGATCCACAATCTCCTAATGTTTGTATACCAGTAGTGGTGGAAACGCGCATTTATTGACATTTTCTTTTACCTCAAGATTTGCTTAAAAAAGTGTTTGGGCGGAAACCCAGCTACTGTATGTACTGTGACATGTCTGAGGTTCATACTTGACTGTGATGTTGTCTGACAGTTTAGGGGTGTCACAGATTTTTCAAAAGAACATAATGACTGGATTTTCTCTTGAAACAGGACACTAATTATAAAATGGGACCAGGATCAAGACAGTGAAATAAAGTGATTGTGCATGTGATTTACTAACTCAAAAAAGTGGATTTAGTGTTAAGTTACTCTTTAAGATGTAAAAGAGAATGAGCCTCTTATTGCGTTATAACCTGCCCCTTAGCCCAAGTCCTCTCCTCTATAATGACCTCTAGGGATAATGGAATACAGGCAATAAAGAGGCCCACCATTTTAATCCTTTTAATGATCATGTTCCTGTCCTTAAATGCGATGCACACTGCAGTAATGTGAATATTAATATATATTAATTCATGTTTGATAATGGAAGTTCCCACCAGATTAGAGGACCTGGAGTCAGCAGTGGTTACAAAGACAGCATGATAATCCAGCTATTCCAGGCTTTTGAATATTTGTTCATGAGGATGAGATTCAAACCACATTCTAGGATTCCATTGTCACCGATGCAGGCTGAGGCACAACAAGTTTCAGGCATCTGGATTCTGTATGCATTGGTGAGTGTAAATCCTCTCTACTGTAGGTGTTCTGAAGAAAATCTCCACTGGATTTTTATTTTGTTTTATGTAACCAAAATAAACCTGCAGCTGAGCAGAGCAAAGCTTCCTGAAATGATCCCTGAGAGGATTATATTGATGTTTCCTTCCAGTAGTTTGTGGGGACCTTTTCTATGTGCTGCCTTTTGAGAAAGAAAGAAAGAAAGAAGGGTAAATCGCATAAATACTGTAGAGAAGGTGAAAAAGTGTCAATGCACAGCAATAACATTTTGTCATTTCCGTGTTTTGGCTGAGGGTGGGAGGTCTCACTAAAATTCACTAAAGGTTGTTAAGTGACTTTTGAACAGCCAGAAATCTCAGCATCTGCTCATTTGTATTGATCAGCAACCCAATCGACCCCCACAGATATATTGTGCTCATTTTCTGCTGTTGGACAGTAAAATCTTTTTGTTTATGAATGGTAGAGATGCACGATCAATGCCCCTGTCGTGTCTATTTATACTGACAGAAGCAGTAGCAGACTCCTCATGTTATTGTGCAGTAATTATATCATATTACCTTGCACTGGTTTCATCTTCATATGTCTGTATAAGTTGTGCTTAACTTCACCAGCTCCGGTATTACTGCTGAAATCTTTGTAGATTGCCTCTATTTGTTTTGTATGACCGTGTGCCTTTTATGATCATTATCATTATTATTTTTGCTAATTTTGTTCTTATTATGTTTAGTCTATTCTTTTCTTAACCTTCCTCACGATCTTTTCTGTCTCTCCTTGTTTTGTTTTCCTCTGTGCACTGTAAAGCACTTTGCATATACTGTATTGTGTTTAAAGTGCTGTATAAATAAAGCTGAGATGAACTGAATTGAGTGCTTCTCTGAAATTCCAGCCTCTTAAATAATATTTCCAAGATTGACAACATTCAGAAATGACAAGATAACCAACAAACATGCAGACAACACATACAAAGGTAGCTCCTCTAACACTGTATTTTCAGAGAATCATCACATGTATTTGAACTGCTGTATCAGTACAGAAAAGTGCTCATTACACCATCGTGATGTGGAGAAGAATTACTGAAGATTACCCTCTTTTTGCCTCCGAGAGCATCCCAGGCTGAATATGATAAAGTGATGCAGTCAAACCTTGTTATCTAAAATAACCTATGATGGCCTTGTCTGCTAGCACTGATCCGAGACAGTGAGGTGGTGTCAGGTTTTTTGTTTTTTTTGTTGTTTTTTTTAAAGTGGAAGGAGGAATAATGATTACCTTGTAAATGATGATGATCAATTACATGCTGATTGCTGGAGAGAAGTAACGTCTGGTTCTTTAAAGCACTAAGATCAGTATATGAGCGTGAAATTATGTTCATTATCTCCATGCACAGTGATGAATAAGACATGTCTCCCTGTCTCTTTTAATACGAAGCTGTTATTATTAAAGATTGTGTCTTTTTTTGCAAGACTTTAAATCTCTGAATTATCTGTACATTGCCATGTCATAATTCTTAGGCACAATTAGAATAATGCCTGTCAAGAAAATAACCCCTGTATTTCAGAAAGAATAGATCATTGTGGTGTGTAATTTCGAAATCAATCAAAAAAGATGAGATTCCTCTGCATTTCCCCATGATGTCCTCACATGCTGTTAGATGTCAACCTGCAAAAGCAATAGGAAGTCACTGGTTTTCTCTGATGTCTCTGTCCAAGGGATCTGCTAATGAACTCCTACAGAGAGACATCTCGTTTAGGTATTTTCCCATTTCTATGGCATACCGTTAAGAGAGATATACACAACACCTCATTACTACAGTGTTCTATGATTTAGCCCCTTCTTTGTACAGTATGTTCTCTTAATATGCTTTCAAATGTATCTAATCACAGAAAGAACTTTCATCCTCCAACAGACTGTAGCAGATCATTCAACCTATCACAGTCCTGGGGGGCAGCTCCCATAACCTGGACATTTCAGTCACTCATCTTGCATCACCCATGAACTTGTTGAGAGAAGAATGAAGAAAATATGAACTCATAAGGTTGTGGGTGATCTTAATCTCATTAGTGGCTCTGTAAGGCTCTACTTATACAGCATGTAGACTGACAGTAGTGTGGTGTGGGGAAAACACAGTCCTCTCAGTAATTTCAAACAAGCCAAGTACTGCAGCACAGTGATGGAAATCCATCCAGTAGATGTTGACCCAAGAAGGATTTTAAGTACCACAAGAACTTCAAAAAAACAGTTTCTCCCAGCTGTAATATGTCTTGATATTAAACGAGAAATTATGAAACATAGTCCACTTATCCACAAACTGTTACATCATGACCATAATTTGAGGGGAAAAAAATTATTTCTGCTTTTAACAATACAGATCATATCTTTTTATATGTATTACTTTTTTATATGTATTACCTACAGATCCTTGTGTCATGGCTTGACCGTTCCTCCAGTGTTCTCCCTGTGTTTCTTTGTCTTTCATGTGTTCCCTTGAATCTCCTCCTCCTATGTCTGTCTGTGTACATGTTGTAGGCGGGGCTTCATTCACCTGGCACCTGGCTCGACTTCACACCTGTTCTCAATCACCTCATCAGCTCCAGTCCAAGTATCATAGCTCACCTTCCACTCATTGCCAGATTGTTATGGCTCACTCAGTGGCAGCTATACTCCTGGCTGCTTGTGTTTTTGCAGTTATTCTCTTGTGCTTTTGCTAATAGTTGTCTCCTGTTCCAGGGACGTGGGTGCTGTCTTGCTTTTGCCACTCACACTCCACTCCTGCCTGCTATCACTCAGCCTCTACCTGCCTTCACCAAACAGACTCTACCATTCCCCCTCATCTTCAGCTGCCTGTACCCTGCCATCTCCAGCACCCATTTCCTCATCTAGTCCCCCTTCAATAAATTCATCCTAAACCTTCCCAGTCCTTATCTGTGGGGGTGTTTGGGTCCAGAAAAATCCAAGCCTTAACACCCTGGTCTATCTACACAGCTGATTAAGCTGGCCTGAGGCCAGCTTATACTTCTGCATGGGATCGACAGTAGAGTCTACGCCGTAAATTGCGCAAGTGGTGTATGCCGTTGTGAGTGTTTCTACTTGCGCACTGGTTTGTCTGCATCGCCCTGCAATTACATTACCAAAGCTGGTGGTAGGACTTCTACACCACTATGTTGGATTTCTTTGTGTATTTCAACAGTCTCAACTGAAACTGAGCGGATCATGTTGTAGTTGCAGCAAATAAATGTCATCTAATTCGTACAAATGTACTTCTTCTTTACCCTCTCTTTGAATTGGTCGTGTTCATTCAACTCAATTTGAAAATGGCAGAGAAGGAGAAATACGATGCTACCAAGCAGAAAACAATCACAGTTGTTGCAGTCTGTATCGCCGTGATGTGTAGTTACATTCCTGCAGAGATGTACATCAAGCTATGACGTATAGGGTTCATGCCATACCTACCTACCTACCTACCTGTATCTGTTCTGTGGAGAGGTATATACTGGCCTTTAGACTTCATCTCTCAAGGATGTGATCCCCCTCATTCTCCGCATTTTTGTCGTTCTTACTGGTAAATCGAGTTTAATGACCTCAAGTAATTTCCAGCATATCCCAACCAAACCTCAACTTGGGCAGAGGTCTTAATTACACTGACTGATTGAAAACACTGGTGTGGGTTTGCAGAGCCACAGACTCTTGATTTGTTGCTTAAAAACACGAAAAGTGAAATTGTCTTTCTGTTAGGATCAAGGGGATTTCCATATCTGGAAAATCTGATACCAGCACAATCACCAAAATGCAACTTGGGAAAAGATGGAAACATTAAAATATGCAGCTGATGAGTCATTTATCAAGATGCATATCAGAGCCAATAAACCTGTTTTCTTTAATAACGTAATCGACCTTTTGTTAACTACCGCTACATGCTGAAGCACTCAATTAAAATTAGAGAAAAATTAACTGATTATATTTGTAAAAAATTATATAGAAACTTAAGCACTGACCTTTAGTAACAGCTAGATTATGTTCAATGAACTCCTAGAGAGAGACATCTGGTTTAGGTATTTTCCCATTTCTATAGATTATGTTCCACATGAAACAAAAACAAAACCGTCTCACTCATTAAGATTCATCAACTCAACAGCGGAGTGCATATGACATTAATTTTCACATTTCAAGATAATGTGAAAATAAAAATGCATTGTATTTGTTGGCAATGGAACATACCTTTGTGGAAGCATTTGAATATGCACCAAAGTTAGGCTTTTCTAAAATATAAAATCAACACATGATCAACAGTTACATTGTAATTCCTGACGCAATACAGTTTGATTGATTATGTTTGTCTTTGCTGATTGTGATTCAGCTTTCCAGACTTTTTAATATTTGGTAGCTATCCTGTCGTCATCACCCAATTTTGTTCAAATTTTCACAAAAGGGAGTAACATGCTTTACATTTCCAACAACTGTAGCAGTGATTCCTTTGGAGTAAAGCAGAGGACCCACTCAGTGGTAACAGATGGGCACTAGCTGCTATGTCTTAAAAGACAAAAACTGACACATGAGCTCAAACATCATCAGCAACAGATCTAAGAGATGAAGCTTATCATCAAAGATGATTTCTACAAGTGGGGTGAGGACTGTACTCAAGCTTTTGTTGGCTTTAATCAGCTTCTTGGTCATTTAGCACTTCTCAAACAATCTGAAAGAATGTGAAATCATATCACAGACACGAGATTGGTTGAAGGACCTCTTATCCTGTAGCCCAATAATCCTGTACCTTTACTGCACTGACAAGCTTGTTATAACTGTTCACACATTAAGACTGCCTACTTGTTGCCTGCAGAATAAGTAGTTGTATCCTGCCACTGATTCTTTTTTTTTCTGCTCCCTGTCACAAAATATACCTTTGGACTCCTAATTAATAATTTATTAACGATGAAAAAAAATACCCTGAGGGATATCAAGTAAAGGTAGATAATGAACTGTCCCAAAAAGCGTTAAAACCCTGCGCCCATGATCCACCCACAGAGCTGTTTTCACTTATTTGGCCTGATCAGACCTCCTCTCAGGACTGTGTATACAGACCAGACTTGATTGAGCTCTCACACCTGCAGGACAATTTACACTTATCATTTTATGGGTACAGGCTAACAACAACAGCCCATAAAGCTGTAGGTTATACAGCCCATAAAGTTGTAGGTTTGTCTGCTTTTAACCTCTGTGACTGTCCTTGCACTCGCTGGCCAATCAGTGTCCCTTCTTTTCTGTGTGTTGTTCCTGTGTATTGTATTATTTCACTGTGCAGTTTTGTATAAACAAGGATATAAATGGCCATTTTTTTCCAAAATGAAAGGTCATTCCCACATCATCTCTCAAACTGGCTGAACAAGGAGAGACAATTTTCCATGTCACAGTTCAATCTGATTGAACTTGAAAGAAAGCAGATCAGATCTCACCTGGAAGCAAATATGTCACTCCATTCCTAGTAGAAATGAATTTGAGAGTGAAATCTGTTAAGACTTCGGCTTTATTGGTACTTTGAGACAAATGACCTCAGTACAGCTCTGCCCGTCTTCAACTTCCATGGATGTGATGATGGAAATCAAAAATTTTCAGTATGTTAATGCTGTAGGTGGCCTTAACATCAGCAACTGTTAAGTGCAACCATAATTTTATCATCTCTATTTCCTCATTCAAACAGCTTTTTTTGTCACACACACAGTAATATCCAAACATGGGATACTGCATTGAGAACATTGGTTGCATACTGAATGATACATGATGAGTCTGCTCCTTCGTATTTTAGGTTTAGGTTGTTAAAAGCTCATCTGGCTCAAACATAAAGTTTATGACATGGATTATGGTTGTATGGGGTCTTGGGGTCGTTTGCATTATTTATATCATCTTCTTGATTTCATTTGCATTTCATGGAAACCCCTCTGTCGTCTTATCCCTCCTAAGAGAAAAGTTAACATGAACTATGGCTCTTATATAGATTTTGGAAAACAAAACTATTTTAAACAGACTTGAAGAACCAAGAATCTCAACGTCTCTGAGTCAAAATTACAAGTAATCGCTGTACAACATCCTTTAAGTCAGACTCTTCACTCAGTTTGTTGTGTAGCCCATCATCTCCTGCCTGGGCTGCTGCAATCCTCTCCTTGACATCCTCCCAAAAGATTCCCTTCAACACCTACAACAAAATACTGCGCCTCAACTCAACCTTCATTAATTGTCCTTCGTCACTCTCCTCCTACACTGTCTGCAGTTGCTGTTCATATCCAAACCCCCACAACCTCACAGCACTCTGTATTCTGCCTTCAGAGGCCACTTAGCTGCCTTCCTACCTAGTTATCTCTCCATACATTCTCAACCCTTCTTCCTCCTAGCACCCCCATGGTGAATGAACAACCTTCTCTCTGACCTTCCTGTTGACAACTCAATTTTTTTCAGGAAAAATCTCCCATCACCTTCTCCCCAATGAATTATTCTTGTCCCTGTAAATTTGAAATTGCTCTTCAACAATTCCCTTCTCTCTCTCTCTCTTTTTATCTTTATCTGTGCCATAACACCTCACCCATTTGAAATTGTAGTTTGTGACGGTAGTTTTTGCCAATTACTTGTTTTTTCTTTGTTCTGTATATAATTTTACTATATATTTTATCATATTGCTAATGATGTTGATGCATCTTCTTTTCTGTTAAATCTGCTGTCTATCCTAACCATTTACTGACTGACTGGATACTAATGTTGAAATGCGAGTGTGACAGTTTCAGTGCCACCCAATGGGGCATCCTTAAAATGCCACAAAATTGTCTTTTGTGCTTATCAACACCAAATTTTTAGCCTTGCTTTTGGAGTTGCTCTGTGGATGGCAATGTCGATTGGTCAGTTGGTCAGTAATGCCCATCACTGTTATAAGATATACAGACGTGAAAATGTGTCTACGCAGCTGTTAAAATATGTCAGTCTGGACCAAAGTGGCAGACAGATTTACTAACTGACATTACCGTCCACAGTGATATGCCACGAGCATTGCTGAAAATGGCACAAAACACAAATGGCTTTAATTACTGATCCTCTTAGGTCACAAGTTTAGCGGCAATTACACTACGCAAATTACAGTCAACTACCAGAATGTGTCACAATATTTGCTCATAGCAATGAACCATCTGCTTCACTTGTTAGTTCACATCAAAATCAGTTTTGCCTTCCTCCAATATTGGCCAGATGTTCTGTAATTGAAGAAGCCTTCACTAAATCACTGAGGATTTTTAGAAGTATCCCTTTGGTTTTTGCTTTTCTTACTGTTAGCTTACTGGCTAATGCAATACATAGAGTAGGGTATGCTCACTGTCTTTTTCTTTTTTCCACTGGCCATCATGTGCCCTATTTGCAACACATGATGCACATGGACAGACACCACTGTAGCACCAAAAACCCATTTGAAAATAACCATTTCCAAAAATGACCTGAAACATGACACTTTGTCAGGAAATGTTAGCTTGAGGTCAGGTTGTGCACGTGCAGTATACATATATACAAGTGTGTGTGTGTGTGTGTGTGTGTGTGTGTGTTTCATAGAGAAATGATAGTAGTGAGAGAAAAGATGAGGGAGAGAGACCATTTGAATTATTCATGCTCCTTCCCTGCTACCTCCTGATTACACACCACTAAACTCCTATTTACATCCATTTATAGAAGCCCACAGTTCACAGGCTTTGACCACAACTATTGGTGGGCACCTCGCCTGGCTTATTGCCTATTATCCACACCACGTATCATGTTTTCTGGCTGTGTAATTTCAGAATAGTGATCCTGATGGTTGTTTTTTCCTAAATCTGTAACCTGTACCTGACCCACTCACTCACTTGTAAAGTCTCTTGTCTCAGTGCTGTTATAAAGAATATTAATGTTGCACTGTGACAGGTGGCAATAAAAACATGGGAATTTGGATAACATCCACCACCTGTCCAAAGTTTGCCTCTGCACGTCCTGAACTGTGGGCATGAAAATGTAACAGTGCAAAATGCAATAACTGCATCAAAATTTGTCTTCGTCTATGTTCATAGCAAAGGTGCCTCGTATCACATTTATAACAAAAAGAGTGGGAGTGGAGGTGATGTGCGACTTGTGGGTGAGCACAGTCACTTTTTTCTTATAATGACTGACTGGCTGGAAAATTGAATTAAAGTCATTTAGCACAGGAAAGGTCATTGCCTACATTTTTGGTTCTGTGATATACTTGAGTGTGGGTAATATTTGAAAAACTACTGTGACCTTATAGCTGGATGTAGATATTGTATGGTCTCTAAAAATGGGTAATATCTGATATTGTGTAAGAAAAAAAGGAATAAGAGAAGAAAGAAAGAGGAGCACAGTGTTCACTGATGTTTTAGAGGGCATGATGAAGGAACAGGAATTGTTAAGGCAGGCTATCAACATGACACATAGGCCATATAGTGGGGCAGAGCAAGGCATTAATAATTCATTGACCTCCACCCCCTTATTTTCTATTTTCCTGCTCTGTGGCTGAACTGACTTTATGTCAATACCAGCTCCTAGAACACACCACCATTCATCAGTGCATAGTGCAATTTTTGCTCTGGTGGAGAGAATTAGAGACATAAAAGATGTAGTAATCTATCAACAGATTCTTGGTGCATGAATTCAAAAGAATCAAAAGAAAGAATCAAACCTCTGAATCAAGTCTCTGATGACAATTTACAAAGTTTTAATTAAAAAAAAATTCAGTTGATTTAGCTATTGTTATGCGTTCACTCTGTGGTTTTGTATTGACCATTTTGTATCTTGGGATAACAGGCCGAAAAAAATAATATATAGCCTCTTATAATTTGCTTACATGGTGTCCCACTTGATGCCAGTGTGTGAGATGTTCTTGTTTCACACCTAACTGGAAGGTTGGTGTCAGTATGTGTCATCCAGAGTGTTTGTTGGATGGCTGACCAATAGCTGGGACCCTTTTAACTCTTCAAAACAGACGATAGGACAATTGCACCTATTTCCTGTAAACATAATCCAGCCAGCAATTACGTCTCCTACAAATTGTATTTTCTGTTGCAGTTTAGACATACAGAAGCATAAGTTCTAGGAGACAGAGTTGCACCATTTATCATGATTATTACATCTTGACATCTTGTCGAGATGTCCTCGTGACAACAGGCTTCTCACCCCACCCTCAGTTATGGCCATTCAGAACAGTTACAATAATTTTTGCCCACCACCAACGCCAGAGTCTGCTGGATAAAAAAGGATTGATCTCCTTACCAAATGTTAGGTAGCCGTCGTTTTTATTATTATCTTCTGTATGTGTGTGTTTGTGTGTCTCAGTCTAAGAGACAGACAGAGTGAGAAATTTCATTTGGCTCTTATTATTTTTGTTGTGGTCAGAGATGGTAGCATGTTTGAGGGAGTCTGGAATAGCACTCAAAGAAATCAATATTATTTTGTCTTTTGACTTCTGTCAAGATTAATACCTGTCAGAGGAAGGGTTTGTTCTTGAGCTTATGTGGGTCATTCCGATTTAATACTTAAAAACTTTCATAAGATTGGAGGATCAGTGCTGTCTGCCCATGTCCTAAAGCTCCTCTTGTTATTCAAAGAGATTAAGTTCATTGCTAAGGAATTAAAAAAAGCTATTACATATATATATATATATATATATATATATATATAATAGCTATTATAAACATAATTCAAGTCATACTCAATGGAAAGTGGTTCTGTCTGATAATTGAGAATAAATGTAAAAAGACATAATGTGTTAAGATATTCCCATAAACCTTAACAGGATATACAGTACATCTAACCTGCATTAATATTTTCAGCAACAGGCTGTAAACACAACACTGAAAAATGATTATCTGCTAAAGTAGATACACCAATCAGCCACAACACAAAATTCACTGACATGTGAAGTGAATAACTCTGATCATTTCGTTATAATACAATGTCCTGCTGGGAAACCTTGGGTCCTGACATTAATCTGGATGCTACTTTGATAAACATTATTGTAAACCAAACACATCCCCCCATGGCAATGACCCTCCCAAATGGCAGGGGCCTCCCCCAGTAGGACAACGCTCCCACCACACCACAAAAACTGCTCAGAAATGTCTTGAGGAACACGACAAAGAGCCCAAGTTGTTGACCTGGCCTCCAAACTCCCCAGATCCCAATCTGATCCAGCATCTGTGGGACCGGCCTAATATTGTATAGGTCCCCCTTGTGCTACCAAAATAGCTCTGACCCATCAGGGCATGGACACAGGACCTCTGACGGTGTCCTGTGGTGTCTGGCATTGGCAGGGGATCGTTTGTGGGGTGGGGCCTCCATGGTTCTGGCTTGCACTGGTGCATCTCACAGATGCTGGATCAGATTGGGATCTGGGTAGTTTGGAGGCCAGGTGAACATCTTGGGCTCTTTCTCATGTTCCTTGAGAGTTTCTGTAGTGTGGTGGGAGCATAGTCCTGCTGGGGGAGGCCCCTGCCATTGGGGAGTGCTGTTTCCATGGGGGTTGTGCTTGGTCTGCGACAGCTAGCCTTACTCACTGACCTTACCAGGAAAGTGAATAAGCCCACCACCACAAATGTGGAACTATTCAGGAGTAGATGTCAAAGCATGTGATCCACCCTTTACCCCTCCCTAGCTCCACCCCCTTGTCCAAGTATGGTTACTTCTGGTTTCAAAAAATCAAGATGGCAACCGCCAAAATGTCAGACTATGAACATATGTTCATAGTTGGTTTTTTTTCTTTTTTTCACAAAAAATCACTAACCAAGCTGTATTAAATATATAGAGCAAGACTGAACACATATTGAAAGGCTATATGGTTGATCTAGTTTGAGCTTCTGATTTTAATGAATTGCCTGTCTAGTGTCAGAAAACAGTGAATCAGTACAATGGAACTGCCTCTCTGCAGCAGATTCTCATATCCAGCCGTTTCCTAGTTTATGTCTGAGCTGGAGCATAATAAATCCCTTTGTTGACTGTAAGTCTTTCAGATCAAATATTATTTTTCCATTGACATTTGTGCATGAGAGGAAATGTGTCTTTATCTCTTAGAAAAACAGAAAGATGCACCATGCAAGAAATTCAATTTATTTGTTTATGTAAAATGTCATCTTTCGCTCCACATATCAGCTCGCAGACGCACAAAAGAGAGAAACTGATTACAGTTTTCTTTCATGAATCTAAAGTGTGCCTCCTTTCATGACCTTACGATTAAATATTTCAAATGGAACACATTCTTGACCTGACAAGGAAGTTTCAAAAGGCTCAGCAAAGAAAGAAATTACCTTTGCAGATTAATTTTATTCATTTCGCTGCATCTTGATATCTTAGTAAAAGTGTTTGTATTAAATAGTAATACTAATAGTACAGTATACTTCCAAGTCAGTCAGAACAGTATTTTATGGATAGATAAAAGGATTCAATTTGCCACTCAGAGATGAAAAGTATAAATGCCACTGGGAACATTTTTCAGCAAGCAGAAAATGGTACCATGTAGGTTAGTTTTGAACTCCATAGTGGCTGAAGAAGTGAGGTGAGCAGGGGGAATCCTGGTAGCTCTTAGACTCAATATAATGTTGCATAATGTGAACTTATTCATGAATCACAAATCCCTCTGTTGTCTGTTGTTGTTATGTTTGTGGTGTCAAAGCTGGATGAGATGTCCTGCGACAGTAAGTGGCTATTCAAAACTAAGATTCACATTTGTTTTCACTGTGGACGTAACACAATCTGACACATCCAAATATAATCCCTTCAGAGGCCTGTTGTTCTTAGAAACACAGGCTGAAGTTCTCTGTCAGCTCATAGCATGCTATCACAGGCCCCAAGCACTTGGTATACAGCAGAGACACTGCCTGTCTGAGGCTCATGAAAATTTGGCTTCAAATAAAAGTTCAGTATTTTCATTAGTATTAAATAGTCAGAACTGATGGATGATGATGACTGATGATTATTACATTACATTATTATACATTTTTTTGTTCTATATTAACAATACTTTGTCTATTTTTAAGCATCTTGTCAAGCACCCCATATTAACACCATCACTTTAATCAACATGGGCTACATTACAGCATGTTATTATTGCAGAACATAAAATAAATATGAAAAATAATTTGGGAGACTCCTGAACTCAGTATTTCTAAAATTCTGACTAAAGTCATGTTTCTCTCTGAATGACAGTGCAGTGTCAAATAGCAATTGAGCTTATTGATATTGTTTATCTGACTTACACTTTTATTTACTATTACTGTCACACTTACTACAGTATGTCTTTCAAATTATGGAATCAACTTTTGATTGAGGAAATTATGTGGAGATTTTCTTTTTGAAAAGTCAAAAGTCAGTTTCATGTGCATAGAAGTGGAAGAATTTATCTACAGTACATATGTTTTTATCATTATTATATTTCCTCTTTTCATTGTGTAACTTTAATCCTAGGTCCTCTCTGCTGGTCTTAGGAGACACTGTGTCCACCTGTTGACCAGGTGTTGTTACGGACTGTTCTTATACTTGTTGTTGCATTCATGATACTGTTTCTTCAGGCATGAAGAAAACATCAGAGTAATACAGTCCTCTGATTCGAGTCTTGACAGCAGTGATGCAGAAACATGTCACTGGAGACTCAGTGAAACTCTATGTCCTGGTTGCTGCATCTCAGCCTCAATCTGTGGCTGCTATTTATATGATGGTGCATGTAGTTGGATGTCTTTGCTGTGATTGTGTGAATCTTTGGGTGTCTATCTCTTGTTTTCTATATGCTTCTTTTTTTTTATTTCACTGTCACTGTCACACATTTTACTGTTCTGTTTGTCACTTGCTCCAGGCTAACCTTCCCTGTTTGATTTGGCCAGCCAGACGAGTCTACCATTTATATTTCTAATTAATTTCAAAATTAATTAAACTCATATGTAATAATTTTTCTCACATTCTCTGAGGGTGCATGTCATGTTGACTGAAAGCTTTTTATGACCTTGTGCTTTTTCTTTTTGTTAATTATTTGTGATTAAGTACTATTTATACCCGCATGAATTTTTTGCCACTTTAGGGTGCAGAATCAAGCTCTTAATACAACTCTAACAGATAGCCACCTTTTGAGTAGATATGGCTGACTTGTTAGCAAACAGTAGCTTACAAATGTGGCAGACACAGGGCAACATTTGCATTTAATTGGAGTCATGTTTCTATAAGTCTAATATCCAGTCAATATTTAGCTCTGTTTTATCCTCTGTGGAAACTATTATGCTCCACAGCTAATTGCTAACTTTGTCTGTCTGCTGTTTGGTTAAGGTTGTGAAACCATCACGGTTTAATTATCTTTAGGCAAAAAAAGTATTTGGTTAGGTTCAGGAAAAGATCGTACTTCGGGTTAAAATGGTTAGAATAATAAACAGGTTGTGGAACAGTCATGATTAGGGTTCTTCCATTGCTCCAATCATAATCACTACAGCTGCTAGAGGTTACAATAAAGCGTAACTGTGGCTCATAGAAGACTACTTGCACATTTGACCCATGGAGTCATTGTTTACAGCAGGACAGTCTTCTCAGATGCTAGAAATAATGTAATCCATATTAATAAACATACATTTTTATATTGTAAATAGTAATATTTGTAGTCTAGATTGAAAATAAGCAGAACTATCCAATACAAAACCCTCAAAACCCAAACCCTCCATTACATCCCTGAGTGCAGGCTAATACTACGAGCTACAGTTAGAAAAAAATATTACTCTGCAGTTTATGTTAGCACACTGTTCAATTGGCCTCGCTTTTTCTGTGCTTAAATCATCACTTGCACACTGTCTTGATAATTCCACTCATCGCCTAGAGCATCTGACCTCTGACATTACAGCTCTCATGGCTTAATCGTGGGAGACATTAAGCACTTCTGTCTGTTCAGAAGGTTAATATTGCCATTAGAAAGCCATTATTCACCGGCAAGACCCTGAGCTCATGCCAGTCTGTGCAGAAAACACACTGAATCCGTCTCCCCTGCTCTGGGAAGATAATTAGGATGAGAGAGGTTGAGGATGGGATGTCACTGGCTGATATTCATCACTGAGCCACATACAAACTGCGGGCTCCATTAAGTATGTCGCTGTGAGTCAATCAAGATTGTGTGTTTATGTTTTATAGAGCGAGAGAAAGAGCTCTGCCATCAGATCAGTTTAGAAAAAACACACACAGTGACGTGGAGGGAAACATTTTGATTTGGGGGCACTGTTGGGAGATATAAAGCGATGGGATACAGTTGATGAGAGTGGTGAGAATGAATCAAAACAGTAAAGGTTTGAACTGAAAGATGCTAAAACACTCTGTTGGGGAACTGAGTCAGGTGACTAAAATAAAAAGCACAAAGTTTGGCCAAAAAGTCCTTATTAGGAATTGTAGTTCATGTAATCTTGTGCATAAGAAATCATAATCAAACATGACATTTGTATATTATTATCATTCTTTATTGTTATCTAGGATAGATTATCTGCCATATAAACCAGCAGGAGATGTATGCTGTGGTACACCAGGCCTGCATGAAAAATGCAACTATATTTCACCATCAGTAATATGCAGCAGTAATAGCCAGCTTTCCATTGTTTGGGTTGCATTATCCAGCAGTGAAAGGAAAGTTTTAGCGGAAGAAAATGGAGTATAATTAGACCCAAATTGCATAGTTCTCTTCAGGACACCTACTAGGAAATTATTAGGAATTTACAGATCCATAAAATAAAGATTTACTCTTTATACTTCCCTAGGTACTTTGAAAGTAGCTGGTATAGCAATAACCCTAAGAGTGTTTGACAGCCCTATAATATGCTACAACAACCTTGTAATAAGCAGGACTGTAATTGACCTGTGTATTTTAGACTGTCTATCTCTCTTCCATTGGTCAGGAGAACTGCTTTGTTTCTCACAGGGTAGATGTATGATGACAACCTGTAAATGAAGCAGAAACTACCATCCCTTTGTGTGACATCTATGTAAATTTCCAAGGAGCATATGTCCTTTGTTAGCACTTATTTTAGCACATTGTCCTTAAGACAAATCCCATCTGAATAGGGATTTAATCTTCTCGACCGCTGGCTCTGGGCTTGTTGCCACACTGCTATATGCTATACGCATCACTGTCAGTGTTTACACTCCACCATCAGCTAACAGCTCAGCAACAGGTGATGTCATACACTCAGTGTGAGATTAGTTACAACATCTTGACACTCTCAGGTGTTTTCAGTCATATAACAAATACAAGTCAAGGAAGAAAAGGATACAACTTGTCTGGTGCAAATGCAGAGGATACATAACACTTCGATGGCCTTCAGGTTAATGACTACGATTTTCATCACTATTCCTACTTTATTTATTATAGCATAAAATCTTAGACACATCAGATGATGCACAGAAGATGTCTCTCTACTTAACAGGATTTGTACGACACACAGCTGGTTTTCAAACTGACACATTTTTAAACAAACTAATGGGCTAATTATACAGACAACTGCTTTTGAACAATAGCAATGTTTTGAGTTAGTTGAGCAGCTCATGCTTTCTCATGCTTTTATTATTATGGTCATACTCTGGCATTGAGTTAAATTAGTAACATTTTACTCATATACTTTTAAAGTTACATTTTAGTCAGATGTTACATTCATATTTCCCAAACAGACAATGGTTAACATAAAATCAATGTCAGGCTGAATAAATAAAGTGAAATAAATTGGCAATTTAGTCTCATTCCAGCAAAGTATGTATTTTTTCAGTTACACAAACTGTGTGTAGAGCAGATTCATCTCACCCAGTTAGTAAGATAACCAGTGAAGTTAAAACAACTCCACTCAGAGTAATTTTGATGTTGCTGTTTTCCTGCGTGGCTTCCTAAGTTCTGAGTGCATCCTAAAACATGACCTCATTTAGAAGGAGGAGGCATTTTCATGCCCACAGGGTTAAATACTTAGACTTCTTTATCTGAAAAAATAAAAAAAACCATTCAGACTAACAAGTACAGTTCTCCAGGATATTCATTTCTACAGAAACTTATGCCAAAGAGCTGCAGTTATACCACAGCCCTGCTGCTGCATTGAATGGCTATATGTGTCACACCTCTAAAGAAATTAAGAAGGTCCTCTGCATGCCCCGACTCCAACAGGTTTAAACCAGGCTGGATGCTTTTGTCGATCATATCCAAACTAGTTTTTATAAGCCATCTAATGGATGCAGGTTTTTAAACTCAGCTGGTCATTTGCTGGTTAATATAGCGGATTACAGCAGCATCAGCATTGCATCCTTTGTAGTTTCTTTTGGAAAACTGTAGTGAAAAAACACACTACTGTGTTGTAAAAATGTTAACAATGAGCTTCACATGAAGTTAATGAATTATGCATGTCATTCATTCGATTCAGTTTGACGGCCGTGGGGTAAAGAGATAGTTTTTAGCAACTAGAACTGACTAGTGGAGCTCAGTTACAATCAGTGGAATAATTTTGTGAAATTTCTGCCAGACCGAACATCAAATCTAATGACTTTTCACATTAACCCTGATTATTGTCTGAGCCTATCCCAGAGGCGGGGTACACCATGGGCAGATCGCCGGTCCATCGCAGGGCCAACATATACAGACAAACAACCATTCACACTCACATTCACACCTACGCGTGAATTTAATTTGGAGTCACCAATTAACCTAACATGCATGTCTTTGGACAGTGGGAGGAAGCCGGAGTACCCGGAGAGAACCCACGCAGGCACAGAGAGAACATGCAAACTCCATGCAAATGATCATATTTACATTGGGTCAATAAACAAAGAGAGAGAGAAAAAAAGACACAGATGCTGCTTTGCCATTCTGCACAAACCAGTAAACCCAGTTGCTACAGATATTAGATATGGATGTGAATTTGTTTGAATATGTGAGACAATCATGTAATATGAATAGCAGTGCATTATAGTGTCCATTCCCAGTCGGTCAGCTGTTCTTATTTTTGAGGATGTTATAAACAGTTAACATGCATCATGATGTAATAGAGTGCAATCTGAGTCTGTATATAATATGACCACAAATCAAAAACCAGTGTGCTCAGTCACACAGGCAGAAAAAAAAGGTTAAATATTCTGCACAGAAAAAGAAAAGCTGGCTAACTTCAACATGTTTTTCCCTTCGTGGATCATAAGCACAACAAGTCTTTGTCCTCAGGCTGTATATGATGCATAGGCTCCATGATGAAACAAATTCTGCACTATATGGTGGTAATGTCCATGGGTTGACGGAACATAAGATACACTGAGTGGCCACTGCTTCAAAAGTCCCTCAGTGACCACTGGGAACTGGCATCTCTTGGGATGGTTTCTGCTGTTATGACTGATGTGTGAAGCTCTCCCACTTCAAGAGTAATCATACTCTATCTCTACAGTCACTGCATCATCTACCAGCATAGCAGCAGCATGTCATCTGATGGCCCTTACTGGTAATAGTCTCTCAAAAATTATTTTCATAACAAAGAAAAAGGTTAAATTGAACTACCTCGGTTCACTGAAAACAGAAAATAATCCAATACTTATGTAAATTAGAGCTTAAATATGATGAGGGAACATGTTAACATCCCCCCATCTGCAGCTCCTTTTGCTCTTATCTGTGTAAAACTTTGATTTAGTGTTTTGTTTTTAGACAGAAGAGTCCTCCAACATAGCTTTTAATAAACAAATATCAACATATCCTAGAAACAAATGCATGGGCTGCATGAAGATGAGGTTTCAGAGCTGGCTCTGGGGAGAGTCTTGCACACTGGTCATGTATGCTCTTGTCAGCCTTGGAGTGAGAGCTCCAGTTCCATTACCACCCCAGTGTCTCCATTCTCACTCCCTCTGACAGGCAGGAATGAAAGCTCCGGCACTCAGCGCTGCAGGACCAGGCAGGGAGAGAAAGTACTGTTCGGTGGTGGTGGGTGGGGGGTGTGGGGGGGATGACAGCAGGCCGCTTGGAGCACTGCAGGGGATATGGGGCTGGGAATAAGGTGTGTGTGTGTGAGAGAGAGAGAGAGAGACTGAGATGGTGGCATGGAGCAAGACAGTGCTTTTGGCCAGTAACATGGGAGGGCCGAGAGTGTCTGTGTGTGCCATCTTTACGGCTACGTCTGAGAATACCAGTTTTGGAAAACACTTGAGTTTGCAGAACTATTTAATGTGCATGAGTGGAAAGACATAAAGAAATGCTATTTACTGTAAAGAAATTCCTGAATGTTTCAAGAGGTCATGTACACTGGCTGACCATTTTAAAATGTGTTATAATACACAGTGTTACTTGAGTACGGATCATGAGCCTCATTTACTACTTTATGTGCTACCCAGTCTATATTGGAATAATCAGTGCTTCATGATTTACATACAGTGACAATGTTCATTGTCAGTGCAGGAAGTAATGTGCCCTTTATGTTTCAAGGTGTGAAATAAGGATGTGGAGATCAGGATCATGTGGGAAACTGGAGTTCACATCATGTATAAAATAAGATTATAACAATTATATTACAACATTATCTCTTGAGTAAAAAAAACATTGTGCCTCCATTCTTATGAGGGAATGGTTTACATGCAATGCTAAAAAACATCTAAAGCAAAGCTGTCAGTGACTAATATGTAAGGCAGACGAAGGATGACAATCACTGACATATTAGACTAGAGAATATTACAGCCTACAGTGGGTGATGTTACACTGCCAGGTGCAACAGAGGATGAAACTGGACAGAGACTTGCATAAATACCCTGAGGCAGTTGTTGGAGAGAGAAGGGTGTTCCTGGAATCCTCTGAAATGTGGAAGCTGCTCTGCCAAAATATGCTAATAAAGCAGAAAATCTTATCTCAGTTGATTGGCACACCATGATGATGTAGTGGATAGAATTTTTTTTTACTAAGTCTGTTTTATATATTTTATTTTAATTAATTTATTTGATTTAATTTATTGTTTGTACATGACACTTAAGAGCGAATCTGTTTGCACGAGCAGTGATGCCCCTTGTTAAATGCATGGCAGGTAATACTGACATATTGATACAGAACACTACCAACACACATAACTTTAGTTCATCAAATATTTAAAAGAGCTATACTAAAATTACTACAAATGAAGAAAAATGTTTTGAAAAATGAGACAAACAGGAACACGATGCCAATTTCAATAGCAGTTCATTTGTTTGATTATGTCTTTTTTGTAGAGTCCATCTCATGTGTCAGAATATTTATAGTAAATCACTGATCACGGACCTGTAAACACCAACAGACACTGAGCTTGTGGACTGTGGATTGAGTAGAAGAATATATAAAAGTGCTAATACAGTGATCTTTAAGTTACCTTTAACCTCAGAGCTACCTGTAAATTTGTCTTCTGAGAAAGGAACAAGAGTGAGAATAAAAGATTATACAATCATAATTCACAGCATATCAGACGGTGAGACTGATATGTGAGACTCACTCGATTGATATGGAGAAAATAAGGTCTCTGAGAGTATTACATATATGTAAATGGACTGTACTTATATAGCGCTTTTCTAGTCTTTTCGACCACTCAAAGCGCTTCACACTACAGATCACATTCACCCCATTCACACACATTCATACAGCACATGTATATACAAAGTGCTTTTACTATACATTCACACACCGATGCACACACATCGGAGGCAATTTGGCATTCAGTATCTTGCCCAAGGATACTTCGGCATGCAGACTGGAGGAGCCGGGAATCGAACCACCGACCTTCTGATTGGTGAGCCACAGCCGCCCGCATGTATAAATAGATGTTGAAGTGACACTTCAACTGGAAAAAAATTACAATACAAAAACTGTACAGCTATATTAAAGAGGCCACTTTTCTCAGGTAAGTGGCCACTACAAAGAAAAGCGGCCTTATACCAATTACGTAGCATGTGATCCAACTGGGAATAAAAGCAGCTCCCTTGAACACTAAAAATGATGTAAAGAGACAAACAAAAAAGAAAAATGTATAAAGTGTCATAGAGTGGGAAAAGAATGAAGTTCAAGGTACTCTTGGAAAAGTGGAGTTTAGATAATCAAGAGGGTCTTGTGAAAATTGAAGCAGTGAAATTGTAACTGTAACTCATTTTCAGAATAACCATCAAGGCACAACTGGCCTCTTAGTTCATTTCATTCTTGCAAAACTCTTGTATCTTGCCATGAGCAAAGACATTTCTCCCGTTATTTTATATTGTCTACTGGAGTAATAATAATTAAACATTTACACAGTGTTTTAATAGATTTTACAAAAAATGTTATATATTTCTTTTTGAACCATTGAAACCAAGGAACAAAACAGTATTATCACTTTGTTGTCATTCATCAAAAAGAAAGAAGCTAAAAAACACAACTTCCTTCCTACCTCTCTTGACAACAACAGCATGGCTGCACTGAATGATCTACTGGAGGAACACATGGTATCTGTGGTGGGTGAATTAAAAACAGACTTCGCTTCACTGGAGGCAAAAATGGATAAAGTCAAGAACACTTTTGCTGATACTACAGTACTTGGAAACAAAGGAATAGACAGCTAGCCAGAACAAGGAATCAGCTTCAACTACATTAACTAATGATACTGCCAAGCTTGAAGCTGGAATTGGATCAAGAAAGAGGGGACCACAGCCACATCGACAGTGGAATCAGTTCAGCTTTGCGGGATCGGTTGAGGACCCCTGTCACCTTTCATCTGCAAGCTGATGGTTAAAGCTTTGGTGCAGAGATCTTCCTAAGTCCTCTGATATGTTAAATTGTTCCGTGGAGCTCGAAAGCAGAGATTTTTCGAGTTTTTTTTCCATCGTTACTGAACTGTAGAGATGGTTATCTATCTGTGAGGCAGACTAAAAAGTAACAAGCAACAGATATACAATGATTAGCCTGGAAGCTGTTGAGGAACCTGGGAGTCCAAAAATGGGTAAAAGTTGAATAGCACATAATATATATATTTAAAAAAAAAACTTTTATGAATAAGAAAACCGAAGTTAAACTTTAAAGTTTTACTAGCAGATTCTGCTCTTTACTCATTCTAAACTATATGAAAACAACTACATCTGAAACACACTTATTTCTCCATGCCGCCCTCTGGCCTGGTTGGTTACGCCTTGTTGGCTCTGCTCTTGCAGGTACAGGTAATTGGTGGGCAGGGCTGTTCACTTGGGCTGATTAGGAGCACCTGGTCCCACTGCTCCCAACCACTATAAAAGCCACCACCTCAGGCCTCTCAGTGAGACTTGCTCTCTGCACTTTGTTTGGCACGTTTGTCCCACACGTCTGCCCCACACGTCTGCTCACCTGTATTTGTGCCAGTTTGTAACTTGATTTAGTATATCTTTAGTTTGAAAGCATCTAGTATTTACCAAGAACTCGGGAAGGGCTTTGCACACAAACATAGCGATGGAATTATGAGCAGCTGGTTTAACTCATTGAAGCTGTACTCATTTGTAGTTGTAGCATAAAGCAATCTAGTAATATCAGTTTCAAACAGGTCAACAAATGCAGCTGTAGTTGTTTATTCTTTTTTTTGCACAATATAAGCTTCTAACAGCTGCAATGCACTGATGAAGATAGGAGCATAAAAGGGACATCTGATTGTTGAAAGAAAGTTAAAGGAGAAAATGTATACAAACTACATGACAGAGATCAGTGTCATCTCTTTAAAAAGGAAAAACAAACATCACAACGCTCATTTTTCAAGCAGTACCAGAGTTTATTACCAGACTGCAGAGGTGCCTGCAGTATACCAGTCACCAGTGTAGCAGGCACGTACAGTACACGTTTTCAGCTCACATCAATCTCATCTGTTGGCGAAAGGTTATCTGTCCCCCTGTTGAGCAGGCAGAATGACGTGTGATAGACCCCAGCTTCTGTGAGCCTCTGCTCAGGCCTGGAGATGCCGACATGCGGTCAAGTCAGTCAACCTGTTTCAATCAATACGATAATCAATTGTGTCAGAGTTGTCTCTGGTAACCTCTACGCTCTCCGCTGTCGCACTCAGTCTCCTTGACAACCATATTGTTATGTGACCAGCAGCTATGTTGACTGGTGGTTCACATTATCAGCTAGCTGCAGTAACATGGAAAAGGTCATGGTATCACACCTGCGAGCTGTAACCTGTTACTACTTCAATATGTCAGTCAAGACCATATTATCTCCCATGTAGTTAAAGCAGCAGCAATCCTTCAAGGTAATAGTGTTCCATAATCACTCAATTGTTTATGAGTGAAATTCCCTCTCCACCTGAATTCAAAATGCATTCCCTGTTTTCTGAATCTTGACTATGCTGACAGCTCAAATTTGTCCCCACAAGACGTTGATGAATGATGTTTAACTTCAGAAGAGTTGAAATATCCCTCGGATACTCCTCCACTGATTTATGATGTTCAGCGCACTCTAGGAGTTTTTTGTGATGAAGTGCTGTAATTTACCTTTTGTTGTACCCACTTTATTCAACCTGCCTCATCTACTTCTACTTCAGTCTGTGATTTCCTGCTTAGAGCTGGAATGACTTTCAACAAGCTCCAGGGAGTGGGTGTGTTTAACTTGCTGCTGTGAGTAGTTTGTGACCAGATTTAAGTTAGTGTGATACTGGGGAGTTTTTGGATGCATTTTCTTCCTCCATTTAGTGATCACAAATATTTTCATCAGTGGAGTGTTTGGTTTGTGCATTATTGGGGTTAGACAAACATCTTGGCTGAGAAGCTGGTATTTTACTCTCTTCAGTGTCAATGTGTGGTTATTTAACATCAGTGCAAAACAGTGAGCCTTGAGGCCATAGCTCTTTGATCCAGAGGAGCTGTTAAATTTAGTTGTAGTTGTGCTGGAAGTATGTGTCCATTTCTGGCTGGCTATCCAACCCAGCATATGGTAAAAACAATACAACCAGAATTATAATAATTCATCTATTGTGGGGAAATTGAATGTCTATACTAAATTTCATAACAATTTATTCAATAATTTTCCAACAACAACAAATGTCAAACTCATAGTGGCACTAGAGGAGACCATAAATGTCTGCGCCCAGTTTATCTTATTTTTAGATATTTCACACAAAACTAAAATTGTCAGCCACAGGAAAAAATCAGGGATTCATCACTAGGATTACTCTCCTCTGGACCATGAATATGTGTACAAACTTTCATAGCAATTCATCCAATAGTTACATATAGTAGTAATCTGCACCAAAGTGGTGGAACGACCAGCCACAGACTAAAGTTGCCATCCCTAGCTTGCAGCACAGCCAACAAAAACAACGAAATGAATCCTGTGCATTGCCAGTGTTTGTTTTCTAGGAGCAGGTTCTCCCTTTTTAAATTCTTAACAAAAGTGTCAGAACAACTTCAAAGAATTAAACTAAACTTAAAATTGCGGTATAATTGTAATATTCTGTGTAACAAATGTAAACAATGTCTGTGAGTGTTTCCATCTGTTATCTGTCAAAACATATTACTCATTACGGGAGAGAATTCTGTGTGTGGAAAGATTAATATAACATATATTTTAATTAGAAAGCTGACTGAGAACACCATATGTTCCCAGTTTTCAACATTTGTGGATGTTGTGATATGCACCTGTGACACATGTTTGAATTGCAAATATTGCAAATCAGAGTTTCTGACCTGTCTGCTCATACTGCACAGCGTTTTCTCACATTTTTATTTTGAAAGAAAATACTTGTTGATTGTAGAGAAATGATATCATGACTCGTCAAATGATGCTCTGATGGGATCAAACTATACTGTATTTACATAAATACATTTCATTCATTCATTCTTCATCCTCTTGCTCTTCAAGGCAAATCTCTTGAAATGAACTATTCATTTAAACAGAGAGGATTTACTGGATCTTCTAACAAACAGCAATTTAAGCCTGAGACACTTAAGTGATGCTCATGTGCAGTGACAACATGTTTGCATTTTATTCAAGCCACTTTCAGCTCAATCAGCTGAAATTAATAGAATTTATAGTACATTCACAATTATTATTATCTCATTGAATCCTACGTTGTTGTCACTGACAAACAGAATCTTATAAATATTTATTATAAACATTTCTCAGTTGTCTCAGATGCGGTTGAGATTGTGCGCCTGCCATGAATGAAAGAAACAATGTTGACAGTTTCACATGGGAAACGAACAAATGGTTTGTCAACCCATCCCTCCTCCTAACACAAACTTTGTCATACCGTATACTACTTAGCCTAAGTTAACCTTAACTTAAAAGTTTGCACTAGTCATAATTACTACGCAAACTAGAGGCCACCTAACAATAAAACATACTTATGGATCATGTTTTACGGGACAGCGTCGTATTTGTGGCAGCAGGATGGTGTAAATGGGACTGACCCAAACAAACAGTGTCTATATTAATTGTAATTCATTGCAGTTTTTTAGTTTTTGTTTTTCTGTGTGTGTGTGATGTGACTTACACAGCTAGAATAGCACTGAGTAGAGCACATACCTCTACCAAGGCCAAACAATCCTACATGTGTCTGTCTTGCTCTTATAATAAAAAAAAGAAAAGGAAAAAGGAAGTGGCATGGTAACACAAATGATTTATTTTGCAATGTTAGGGAAAGTAATAAAAAGAAAAATTCCTGGATCTGCTTCTGTAACTGGGTCCTCACCAAAATTTTATGGGTTCATTCCTGACCCATTCCCATCCCTCCACCAAGTACTTCAAACAAACATACAAACAAAACCACAAATATAGACATGGTTAAAAACATTACGTCATTGGTGGAGGTAAAAAAAATAAAAAATAAATAGGTGGTGCATGCTGATATTGGTATTTGTTACCAACTACATACCTTAAATAAAAATAAATAATGCTTTTCATGGGCAAACAATTTCTCTCGTCAGTGTTACCATCCATTGTGTCCAGAAGGCTACGTTATTGTGTACTGAGTTTTTTCTTCTTCCCCCAGCTGTGCTTTCTGCAGCATTCTATTCCTTGTACCATCTAGTAATTGTTGGTAACTATTTCCTATACCTTTTTTTTTTTTTTTGCTGTTTGCTTGTATATCACCTTTTGAGACCAATCCCACTCAAGATTCCTCACACAAATACTGTTATCAACATTTCACACGATGACTTCTCTCGGAGAAGTGAGAGATAAAGCGTCAATATTCTCCTGTTCGTTAATCAGACCCAAAGCAGCCTGCCCCCCTCTCCTCACCCACAGAGAAAAGAGAGAGGGGGAGTCAGACGCAATAGCATCTGCAGTTTGCTTTACTATGGTGTTGCTAATTAGTTAATCCTGATGGTCTGCCATTAATCTGCTACTGGAATCATTTACAGTCGGCACACTGCATTGCTCCATAGCTGGGCAGTGAATGTGGGCTGCACTGTACACCCTACACTCTAAATGCAAATTTCTTTCTTCAATATGCAGGAGCCACTGTATAACACTGATCATATTTGTGTGGTGTTTGGGATGGCTGTTTGGCTGCAGGGGTAATCATATTTTCCTTTTTATGGTCATGCTGTGCAGTGTGGTCAGAAAGTATTAGGACAGTGACACATTTTTCATTGTTTTGGCTCTGTACTCCAGCACTTTAGATTTTATATTAAACAGTGGATATGAGCTTGAAGTGCTGACTACATCCACATAAAATGAAGAGTGTAGGAATCTGCTTTTTATGTGCAGCAGCCCAACTGTAGGGGAGGCAAGTAAATGAACGAGTTAACATAACTTAAGGCATCATATTTAATATTCAGTGTCAGACTTTTTACAGTCAGTGACTTTCGGAGGTTTATGATCCTCACACATCAGCAGATACTTGTGCTGTGTCCCAGTTTCATTCTGCATACAAACTGTATGCAGTATACAGTACAATATAGTCACCCATTTTTTATTTTTCATATATCCTTCTGGATCTCACCACCACAAATTTATTTACATTTTGAGACTGGAAATTAATTTCTGACCTTTTGTATCTTGTGGGCAAAATCAGCTGCTGTTTCAAAGTAGCTGTTCTCAGCTTCTGATCTGATCACATATCTTCTTCTGTAGATGGACACAGACAGACATATTTTATGCATCATCATGCAGCATAGATTCATGACTCAACAAAAGAATTGTTCTTTTTTTCACAAGCACTATCCTTCATGCTGATCCTACTGTGGGTCAAGGTGCAGACACAGGCACATCAGGGCCTGAATCATCCATGGACTACACCAAGAGAACATCTTCCTGCAGAATATGCAGCGTAGCCACTATGTGGACAGAAACACTTGGCATATCTTCAGTTAGGAATGTGAAGTGTTCTCGCTGACATGGCCACAGACGAGTAACCAGCTATATACATAAGTTATACCTTATACCCAAGTTATCGGCATCATATTCATTTTTGTGCATCCTGTGTAACTGAGAGGCTTTGAATTTAAAGTCTTTAAGTTGCCTGTGAACTACAGGGCACTGCTTGCTTGTTTCAGGAGCTTTCAGTTTGGATTTCAGCTGTTTGGCTATTAAAACCATTGTCCTACTTCATTTTCCTAAAAGCAGGAGGACCATGTATAAAAAGACTGAGTGTTGCATTCATCTCCCAATATGGATGTGAACACCCTGAAGTCCTTAAAGCTGAAAGTCAGCAGCTTTAACCTCATTGTCATTGTTTCATTTCAAATGCAATGTGTTGGAGTTGAGCCAAAACAATAGAAAAATTGCACAGAAAGTGTTAGCACAGAGTAACACTTTGGGGACAGTCAATGTCAGACACCAAACAACATGTGCAGTGCAAATCGCTCTCCCCTCCGTCATATTCAGATGCAGTGATGAGACTGCAGGAAGCAGTTCTTATGAAATATTTTTCAGAAATTACAGGCAGACTCTGGCTTGGCATTGACAATTTGGTACCAGCTGGTGTAGACACAGTGTCTGCGTGGCATGGACCTTGTCAGCACTGATGACAGTTAGGGTTGACAAGTTCCCAGAATCAGCCTAAAACTTTCACAGCATCTGTGACTTCCTGTGTCTGTGGAGAATTTGTCATGGGTGATTGCTTTAGCAGTGGCATTAACAGACATCACTGCCCTCGCCCCCAATGGTGCTATAAGCTTCCTTTGATGCAAATATTCACTGAGCACATGAAGGAAATCCATTTTCTCTCACACAGACCCCATACTGACACATCTTGGAAAACTAGAGAGACTTGCTCTCCCCAGGAGAGGCTCAGTTCAGGAGGGAGAGGAGAATAGACAGACATGTCCCTCTTCCTTAGCTCTGCTTTGCAGTAGCCTGAGGATCCTGTCAACATAAACCATAACAAAGACACTGGTAGCTTCGAACCAACTTTATATTTTTGTCACCACTCTGAAAAATATGCACATGAGTGGGAGGTTCAATTGAAACTGTATTGAAAGTTGATTGTGGGTACTCCTTCAAATGCTTGTTATGCCAAATCCTTCTGAAAATTGATCTCTAGATGGTGACTGCAGCTGTCAGGTTGATGAACTACCTTGAAACAACATGGTGCAATGTTTAAGCTAATATTGTGAAGCATCTGGGATTTGACTCAGACATGAAAAAACAAAGTAAACACTTGTCGGATTGGCTTTCAGAACAGGTTTTCAGAAGAATAAAAGTTGCGACAGCGGTTAATTTTTTTTCTTGGCAAAAGTTTTGTGTCTTTACTCATAAGAATCGCTCCGGTGCCAAGAAATGATTAGATTTAAAATCTCACCTACCTAATCTCACCTGAAGCTACATGAAGATTAAGATAGTTTGACATTTTGAGAACTTCATGTATATATTTTCCTGCTGGGAGTTTGATAAGAAGATGAATACCATTCTCATATCTACATGCTAAACTTTTGTTTTCTGTCACAGCGTTTTCTGGCTGTGGCACAGGTGACGGTGATGTGCCCATTCTTAATCCTGCTGACAAATCTTTTATCTGTCTGTCTCTCTAAGATAACAAGTAATAACTGTCTTTTTTGTTTGACTGTACTCTTCAGCAAGATGACACAATTAAAAGTGCGCCAATGTGACTAAGGTTACAGCTACTATTTTTCATCTCTACAAAAGTTGGAGTTGGTGTTTAAGTCCCATTTAAGCTTCATGTGCATCGCAGTTTGTTCTCTATGTCTGTGTCCATTGCTCTTGGTCGCATTTTCCCTTTATTTATATGCCTTTTTTGATATTTCAAGTAATTTTATTTATTGGCATTTTTACACGCAAACTGAAAATGCGCAAAGCTGGCAGGTGAATGATATGATACTGTATGTAACAACAACAAGATAAACAACTTCACAAACTCACCATGCTCATGCAGTAGTTTGAATGTGTGTTACTACTTTGAAGCTTTTAAATTATATTTAATAAAATTACAAAGTTCTTTAAGTCTCCTCCTGCTCTGTGCAGATAACACAGAAACAACAACAGTAGGCTAATTAATGAATGTGCTAAGTCTATTCAGGCCTCCCTAACTAGTAATTCCATATTGCTACAATGGAGATCTGCAGTTTGTAAATTAAATACAATTACGTTTATTTGCTTTGTGGGGGCTTTTCTACATATAACCTCAGGCATTATGCAAAATGGCCAATCTGATTGTACGGGTGAGGATAAGAGCACCAGGCAGAGCTGTGTTAATTATTAACTCCCGAGGACAAGTGAGGTGGACGCCCCATTGTGGTCCCACTCAGGCACCTGCTGTTTTAAAGTTTGTGGAGTCTGAGTCTTTGTATCCACACCAGAACAGCTAAGACAAATCCACCTCCATCAAAGCATGATGAAGATACAGCCAACACTGCCAGTCCTCATTGACTTAAAAGGGGAAAAAAATCAATACAGTAAATAAACCCAGGGGATCATTTTTATAGAGTGAATATAAAGTTATGTCACCAAAGCCTGACAAGCTATGATCACACAGGATATGTTTCTGGTAGCAGGCTATGCCATCTTTAATTATTTTCAATGAGTTAGAAGTGTTTTGCATCCATTGGGGCCACATGCATAAAACTGTTTATACCTCTGTAATACACACAAAGATTTAAAAAAAAAATATGCATACACATTCTTTTCATCAAATATACATGTTTTGCTTATCAGTAAATCTTGATCACTGCAGAGTTGCATGCACATGCATGAGCCTCATCTTGACCTCTTCTGCCTATCACACCACAACCTGTGAATGAAAAGAATAGCAAGTTTTTACTGATTGTGTTGCATTGGTGAGGGTCTCCAAATTGAATAAGGTTAAAAAAAAAAAAACCTTACTATAAAAATACAACCTTGAGAATAATATGAAAAAAGAAAAGTGGTTTAAAAGAGATTATTTAAAAGCCTTTTGAAAGTAATATTACATATTGACTAAAAGAGAAAATATTTACATAACTTTCTCTTTTTCTCTGCTGTCCACTTGGATGAAAAAAGGCATCAGGCTTTAAGCGTTGTGACTGAGATGGGTCATGAGTTCTCTCTTGTTTAGGTAGCCTTTAATGCTATTACGACATTAGCCAATGTCATCAGTTATGCTAGTTTAATAACTGACATGGCTAATTTTGCAGTTGCCTAGTGACAATAAAGTTTCTGGCAGAACAGGTCTCTCGAAGTAAAAGCAATAATGTGCACGGCTAATTTTCTTAGTATTTCCTACATGACTGAGTGCTAAGAATTGTATTAATGAATTTAAACATAGAAAAGATGAAGGCTATTAGTAAACACATTGTAATTACAGTATTTCATTTGGCAGCACTCACAGTTACCACTTGTCATTGTGCAATTATATTTGGTCTTCAGTTAAATAGAAATGTGTGTTATGACAGATGAGGTGTAAAGAAAAGACAGAGATTTTAAAATGACAAAAGCACATTGTTTTTTGACTGAATGTCTTATTTTGATTGAAGAGGGGAATGAGAACTCTGTCATACCAAAATGCATGCAAATGCACACACATCTGCATGTGCTGGTTCATATACAGTATACAGTGGTGATTTGTGTATAGTTGTATATCCCAGCTTTCCTGACAATTGCAGTTCCACATTTACAAGCGTCAAAAACCACAAACGTGTTTTGGTGCTATTTTGGTGCAACACAAGAAAGAAACATGATTATAATTTAGCTCTATAACCTTTCCATTTTCCCTTTTTTTTTCTCCTTTTGTTTTGTCATCAAAAAAGCATGTGTAAAATATTCACTTGAACCTTCAAAACTACTGTTTACCCACACAACAAAAATCCTTTCTCGCTGTCAATATAACAGTTCATAAAAACACTACTGGATGCCCTTGAGCTTCAGCAGCAGTACCTTTTGATTGCTCCACTGGTTTGAGAACATAGGGATCACACAAATTAAATTCATTCATGTGGTACGACAAAGGCTGACACCATTTAATTTCAGTGGGTCGCTAATGCCACCTTTCAGGACCCATGTTCCACGTCAGAGCGTTGTCTGCGCTCAGGGGAAGCAAAGTCACCTCCTCTTCAGGTAGTAAGCAACACCTTGAAAATGTAATTAACCATCGAGACTGAATGTGAAATTGCTTGTTAAAACTCTGCTGTCAGCTCTGTTGCGCAAGTGCAAATCCTGAAAGTGTAGTACAAATTAATTTCACACTACAATATCATCTATAGAAAACTCTAAAGGTAGGAACAGTGAGTGGAATGCTTGACCTGTCATCCAACTCTGTTTTCTAAAAGATTAGTGGTGCTTCAAGTCACCCTCGACTTTTTCAGAGTTTAACCAAGAAGTGCTGTAAGCGCCCTAAACATGAATTATGTATTGACACTGACATTGTAGTAATAAAAAAATGTAATATTTTGTCTGTGAATGTTTCATAGATGCATTATCCCCATCCTTCCTCTAATGTGCGTTATCGCCATCTCTCTCTACCCTCATTTCCTGTCATCTCTTCACTGTCATCTACCTAGCAAAGGCACGCAATCCCCACAAAATGACCTTTAAAAAGAAAAACATAATCTAGCCACCAGTACAGTTCATTGGAAATGGTTTGTGCTGTTTCAAATTACTGCTATGTCAGAGTACACTGAGGTACTTGTACTTTACTTGACTATGATGTTACTCTGTATACTTGTCAACTACAAATCAGAGGGAAATATTGTACTTTTTACTCCACTTCATCTTTCTGATAGATTGTACACACAAAACATTTATTACTTATGTAACATTATGTAGTGTTATAGATTAAACTACGCACTAAGATTTAAACTAGTTAAAATTGTCTCTATCTTAACCAACTACATTAGTTTGATACTTTAAGTACATTTTGGTGAATTTTTACTAAAAAGACGACTCCACTTTACCTTTGGACTCCTATAACTCTGTGTGGGACTTATGATGGACAGATGAGCAACAAGTATCGAAGTTGATGCAGCTGAACCAGAGATATAATCTTTTTTTTTCTACTCATTCTTCCTCTTGGTACTTATGTTACCCACAAAGCAACTCAACCACCAGCAGGTTGGTCAGATATTTGGGTGTTATGCAAGTAGAGGGTGATGTGGACCTGAGCCTGTGGTCTCAGGCAGATGAGGAGGGATGGACTACAGAGGCTCGGTATAACCTCACTTCTCTCTCACTCCACAACCTCAGATTTTTTTATTTTATTTTATTTTTTTCGATTTTCAAACTTAGTCTTCAGATCCAGCCTCAATTGATTTATGAGACTTCACTCAGCTCCCCCTGGAGCCACAAAAACCTTGATACAACTTTTTCCACATATGAAGCAGTACTCCCCAAGACCTAAAAGAGTTGATGTGTAAAGTTGATAGAGTTAAAGGATATGTCCGGTATTTTTTTAACCTTGGTTAAAATACCGGATTTTGGTGAATTTTTTTAAGACATTACTTTTATTTATAATGGAGTAATTTTATTCTGTAGTTTCACTGGTTTGGAGTATCTAAACACCCCCTCAAACACCAGTCTTATCAGTCATTTTTCTTGGGAGAGTATTTTGCTCACATATTCAGGACATATCGGGCTTCCACAGCTATCTCCAAAAACTTTGGTTGACTTTTTGCAATGCCCTTACTATTTGACACATATATATTTCATTATGACTCATTATCATACAGCGTGATAATTCAGCTCCTCCTCAGTTTCTGGGTTTAGGTCCAGGACTGCAGTCCTTTTTGCTGCTGCTCTACAACTCTCTCCCGAGCTTTTAGTTTTCTTTCCACTGCCTCCACCTTCAGCCTTATCAATAAGACGCAGCTGAAGTAAAGACTGCATCTTGCACATAATTCTATGGCAATCCCTACCAGCAGTGATAAGCTTAGGAAGCAGATATAGCTCAAAAGCTAACTTTTTGATTCACCTCACTGGAGGATGCCTAACAGGATATGTCTTAGCAAAGCTTACGTCCAGTCATTTCTACAGCATTTATGATGCATGAAGTAAACACTTTTTTTCTACACTTACTTATGCTTCATCGCATGTGAATGAGCTAAAGCCAAGATCTACAGTTTGCATTGCAAATACATTTGAGTTTAGGACACATTTTGAACAGGTGGAAACCTAAAAAGCTCCATGTTGTTGGCTACTACAGTTTAACATTAATGATGCACAAAAACTAAAGCAGGCTGAGAGTAAAACAAAAGATTTTCAGTATGATTTAATGGCTTCATTCTGGTAAAACTATCACAGCAGGTGTGAGGAGATAATGAGACTTTTAGATGCAGGTTCATTCCTGAATTTGTTTGAGTTAAAGTAATAGGTATAAACATCAGAATGAGCCACAATACACACTGAAGAGAACATGCTGTTAGATGTGACCATAATGGCATTCTGGGAGCATTTGTATCACATACATTGAATTAGGCATCAGACAGTAATTCATTTTTGTTTATTTGGCTTTTACAAATTTTTATTCATTACTCCATTAGGAGGCCATTTGGTGTCCATTTTCTCAGCAGTCTCATGTAACCATGTTTCAATGCACTACAGCAATTTAGCTGACAATAAAAATGGACTAAAGCATGATCTTATTTCACACAGGACTTTGCAGAGTTTATGATTATCCCCATCACCGTGTTTTACCTTTCAAAATGAAAAACAGCCCTAATAAAAAGCTGGTACATGGCTTGCAGATACACTGTTTCTGTCTGTTCATGTGATGTTCAGTAAGACAAGAGTTCAGAATGAAGATTAGGAAATACTCCAAGTAAAAGTCAGGATCTATGATCAGCACTCTAAGTTGCAGACTGTCAGCGATAGTAGCAGGATATGGGGTGTAAATTTGATTATTTCCTCTAGTCATCAAGTCATCCTGAAGCTCATGAATGCACATTTTGGCAAACAACATCACTAATGCAAAGCTATAATATGGAGCGACAACAGAGATGACAGGAGCAGCCTTTGCAAAATGAGCAGCGCAGGGTTAGGGCAGATTGTAAGGATGAGCAGTGCATTTTAAGTTACAGCAAAGTGTGCCTGTGTTTTTCAGTATGTCTGTGTGTGAATGCAGCAGTGCACCCTGACTTGAGTCTACCAGAGATGTCTTTGCAACATTTCCTTTAAAACCCTGCATCTTAAATAAAGGGCTTTAAAATGACTATCTCTCTCTAAAGAAGTCCATGGCCCAGAAAAGCTGTGTTATTATTGGATTTTTTTTTTTAATTGGAAGATTTTTGTTTTCCACTTGACACACCCTATTGATTTAAGGACTCAGGTATACTTCAAAAGTAAGTCTGAACCAGTTCTGAACAATTTTCACAGTGTGATTATATAAACTTAGCTGATAGTGACTTGTGTTTGGCCTGAAAATATTGAATTAGACTTCTTTATTGAGTTGGAATAAAGGTCAGGCTACTTGTTTCATATGTGTTTTATTTCTCTCTTTACTCTCTCTGAATGCTGATGCTCACAGCAGTGTGAGTTTGATTATCACAACAAATTGTTAAAGGTGCTACATGTAATTTTTTTTTACGATCGCTACATTGGTGACTTGCCAAGAACTTCAGTTAAATAGTTTTTATTTGATAAAGGTGAAACAGAGAAAGATATTTTATGTCTGCTATACAAAACAATTCAGCTGCAGTTCTTTTAAACAAGTCCAGTGTTGTGGGTAATGCTGCTATACTTCAAAAAGGGCGTCAATAAAAGGCAAGATAAAAAAGGGGGAGAAGAGGAAGTCTTATGTATAGAATGAGCTACAGGTGTAAAAAATTAATTCCCTGTACACCAAAGCGGCTATGATTTCTAATAGATGTGCTCGATGTGTCTTTCCATACTGATCTCACCCTGTGTAACATACCTTGGGACATTACTGCTTGTACTGAAAAATCAGCACTTGCATTCTAGGACTAGTCCCTGACAGAGACTGGATATGTTTTCATTGCTATTACCATTTTTTTTATTATTGATGTGTTTTGGATATTCCTCTGTATCCATTATGCATTATCTAATGTACCCCAGTGTAAACTATATTATGAGGTGGATTCAGTGTTGAGCATGCACCACTGTTGTCTCTGAATTCAAGATTGGTTGCAACATGGGCACTTAGAGCAAGTGGACTACAGCAAATACAGAGGAAATTATTTGAAATTAAAAATTTAACAGTCAGGAGGCATGAAATCTTTGCTGCCCACTAGGCTCATGTGTGGCTACAGGCAGAGCGCCTGTATGGAAATCACCCACCCCCACAAAGCCACAGACTAATGTAAACGGAGAAGCATGTGCAGAGTTAAAGACTGAAGTAGCCCCAGAGTCTCTGCTGAGGTGAAGCCTATTTAGGGAGCAGACAGCCTGACTCCTGCAGGAACCACGCAGACGGAATGACAGAGTAACACATAAGAAGAGGGAAAGACTCACACCATAAGAAAAGGAGGAGAGGGCAGTTGGATTGAGCTGAACTCTATTCACCCACGCAACCAGACACAAGGAATCTCCTACTTGTATTTTTTTGTAAACATAGTAGTTACACTGTCTTTCTATGTATGTATGTGTGTGTGTGTGTATGTGGTGTGACTGTGGTGTGTTGTGTGTGTGTGTGTGTGTTTGTGCTTGTGTATCAATCCATCCATGGTCTTCCCCATAGTTACACACTCCCGGACAGCAGAGCAGTGACCCAAAAGGCCTGGCACTGCACTGCGACTCCCATTGTGCAGGACCAGTGCAGTAGCCCATAAAGTGCAAATACAGTGCAACACTACATGATTAATTTCAGAATAAATGATGAGTTTTGAAAAACATCAAAAAAGCTTTTATATGTATTCATGTGCAGGATATGGAGATCCCCTCTCTGCGAGGCAGTCATCAGCCAGGGTTGCAAGTCCCCTCTTGACAATTTTTAAAAGAAAATTACAAAGGCAATTATATCATGAAAGAAGACCTTAAAATAAAATTTTGTGTATCTTTTGTTTTTTGTTGACCAAAAACAGTGGTCCATTTTTGATCAATGTGGTCCAACAGCCCTTTGTGGTTTGTAGTTATGGTAGGAACGTGTGTGTGTGTGTGTGTGTGTGTTGAAGTGAGAGACAGAGGGTGGAAAAACTGGAGTGAAGGCAAGAGTGTGAGTCAGAGTTTACACAGAGTTCAAACCAAAAGAAAGTAATGACAGTGGAGCACCAATATTTTACTTCCTTTATCTGTGTGTGTGTGTGTGTTCATGTATTTCTATCTTCATGAAGACTCTTTTTTTTTTTTTCCTGTTTTAGACCTTAAGAGTGGAAACACATTGGGAAAGTGGTGACATTTTGGTTGTATCTTCTTCAAGGGGTTAAGGCAAGTCAGGTTTATTTTTACACCACTATTCACACAGTGAGGAAGCAGATTTATCTAAGAGTCAATGACAGAGTGCCTCAAATAAACCAAATGAATGCTGTCAACATAAATGCATTCTCATTCAAATTCTGGGGAAGAACTTCATTTAGCTTTTTATGGGTTTAAAGAAATCCTTCTTTTGAATTCTTGAATTCAAACCAGTTGTTTACATTGATCCACTCAGTTCTGCTTCAGCCTGACAAGTAGCATATGGCAGCTAATGATAGCTAATGTTTGCTATGTTTACGTAAATATGGGATGATTGCCAGCTATGCTGCTTGAATTCACAGTGGTCACTGTTTGACAAATGCTATATAATTTGCATTAATGGCTGTTTTTGTTTTGTTTGTTTGTTTTGTTTTTTGTTTTGTTTTGTTTTTTTACTACTAATAAGCAGCAGAAGCAACGCTGTAAACACACAACACAATATCACCTTTTAAATTGAGATGGCAATCTTTTTTTAACAAACAGTTGCCTATTTTCTCATCAAGCAGACAAGGAGCAAAATTAGCTTTCATTCTTTTCCCTTGTCCCTACCACTGCTCCACTATCTTGTCTGGTCTATATTGTCTATAAGAAAGGTCAGAGTCGCATATTTTTTCTCAGGAGACTCAGATCTTTCAGTGTCTGCAGAACCATGCTGCAGATGTTTTATCAGTCAGTGGTGGCCAGCGTCATCTTCTACGCTGTAGTGTGCTGGGGCAGCAGGGTGAAGGCAGCTGATGCCAATAGACTCGACAAGCTCATCAGGAAAGCTGGTTCTGTCCTGGGAGTGGAACCAGAGTCACTGGCAGAGGTGGCAGAGAGGAGGATGCTGAGGAAACTCTTCAGTATCATGGACAATGCCTCTCACCCCCCACATGCCACACTGGAATCATACTGGAGCACCTTCAGTAGTAGACTGAGGCCACCAAGGAGCACCACAGAACGCCACCGGAAGTCTTTCCTTCCTGTGGCCATCAAACTCTATAACTCCTCCCCCTTCTGCAGGAAGAACATTTGCTAACTACACCACTGTTACTGTCATGACATGCAATATTACAATTCCACCGACAATGTTTGTCAAATCTGTTGTTAAATCTGCTGTTATGTAGTGTGTATATACTGGTGGATATATTTTATATTTTATTTATCCTATTTTATTCTATTCTTATTGTTTCATGTTTATTTAACGGCTTTGGTTTCTTTTTACTGCTTATTGGAGCTATGTCTGGCACAACAATTTCCTTCAGAATTAATAAAATTCTTATCTTATCTTATCTATGTTCAGCAGCTCATTGTTATTTCCTTGTCTGCTGTTTGGGACTGGACAGGTAGCACAAAGTGGATAATAAAAGACATTTAGCTCAGACAAACAGCTGCCTGCTGTGGCCCAAAAATTATGCTGATGAGAGCGGTTAGAGAGAACGAAAACAGTCAGCCAGAAACAACAAAACAATGAGTTAAATGATGCCATGAAGCCCAATAGAGCAGAGGGGAACTGCAGAGTGGGGTGATAATTGTCTTTGCGTTCATCACTACCAGTGACCCTTTTCACATACAAATAGTCACCTAATGAATTGTTACTGTATAATTATTGATTATAGCTTTGGGTTAGGGACCAGGAAATGCATTATGCTTATGAGGGTCATCATGAGCATTGAAGCACAAACGTGTGTGCAAATATGTGCAATTGTGATCCCACATTACATAAAGCACATTTTCAAACATTGCTAATGGAAAAAGGCTCAGTGTCCTCTTTTGTGAATTGCTATATTTTACAAAAATGCACACCTCACAGATCTTTCATAGATTCAGTCATAATTGCAACATGGCAAACCCAGACAAACTGTCATCCCACTCTTGGCTTTGGTTTGTTTTGATCCCCTGGACTGAAGACATTTGCGCTCACAAATTTTCACAAGGAATAACAGTATGTGACAGCTAAAAAGCTGTAAATGGTTTGTTTAAAAAAGGACCTGTGTGGTGATTTATTGTCCATCATAACAGGAGTCCATGTAAATTGCTTCAGACAATTTGCATCTGAGAAATGAAGCAGTGTTTACATGTCAGCTGTCAGACAGCCAAAGAGAGACTGCAGCTTGTCCTCCCTTTTGAAAAAGCACAAATACATAAACAAGGGGGCTATGTGTTAAAATTTTCAGTCTTCCAACTTGTTATATCACATGTTACTCACAACAGTTTTCACTTTTAAGGCAGTTAGAGGGGTGTAAGATGAGAATTATGTTGAATTTAGAAATCCTCTGGCACTCCTGATGCACTTATGTGTAAATGCTAACTTGACGCCTCAGCTTGCAGAGAAGAGAGGAGCTGATAAAAGCCGGTGCGACACACCTGGCGAGCGAGGAAACACTTTATTTGTGTGCAACGTGCATTCTGTTGTGCAGTGATGCCTCAGTTTTTCCATGTTGTCTATCCAATAATCATGGAGTAAAAATCTGATGTATAAGAAGTACATAATCAGTAAGTAAGTACAAGTATAGTGTTAATTTTCCATCATGATTTAAACTTTAAGCAATAATAATAATACCACCTGTTGAGGTGGAAGTAGTGGTTTTAATTTGATGCATTTGCTGTGGAACATAATAAAGGCTTATTCACATCACTAAATATCAGAACAAAAAAGTAGATTTTAGATTGCTCTTACAACAGGATAGTTTGGGCTGATTCATGTGAACCCTGCAACATTTTGCACCTTAATTTCGGTTCAGTTAGAAAGGTGAAAATGTTGCTTTTAACTCAGCAGTGCAACCAGATGACCACACTCAGACTGCCCGAAAATGAGTGCTTTTTCAAGTTGGCTCATTTGTGACGAGGACCAGAGTCATTTTGACATGTGGCACTTCATAAATACTAATGTTAAACTACACAAATTCATCTCACTCATCTTATAACCATGGAGAACATTTCCTCATCTTGCCCGTATTCATCTATTCAGTGCTGTGAATACACAAATTAACACAACAGCTTCACTCGCTGTCACAGTTCTTGCTAAGATTCCACTTGTATCTGGCACAACTCCTTAAATCCAGCTGTAGCCTTTTACTTAGGAAGTAGCATTTATTTTGTTTAAGCAGAACTATTGTATTATGAAAGTGAAAAAGAAAGAGTTTTATTTTGTGGTTACTTTGTGGATAATGTTCACAAAGTGTTCTGGACACACTCCTCTCAGAAACAGTAGGATTTCGTTTTTCATTTTTTCAGGTTATAAATTAACTCTATTTGCACTATAAATTATGGAGCTGATTTTCATCAGCAAGAGAAATGTTGGTGTGTGTTCGTCGTTCATTCTCTTTCCTTCTCAGTCATTAGTGACACAATGACCCTTTAGCTACCAGCCCTCTTACTGTTAAAAGCTCTGCTGTTTCACTCCAGCTTCTCTGTGGATTACTGCACACAACAGTGAATTATGCAGGAGCATGAAGCCACTGTGTTTGGCTACATGGAGCCCCCCCCCCCCCTTCCCAATCCCTGCAAAGTATTATAGATAGCTGTGGAAATGAATGCAAGGACATGGAGCTACACTGAGAATCTTGCCGTCTGAGAAGCCTTTCTCACAAACACAGTTTGAAGCCTGGAAGAGCTAAGCTGTAATAGTTTCAGCATTCATTCCTCTCAACTATAATAACATTCACCCTCCCCTTTACATTCATTTGCATTCTTCTCTTTGAAGACTTTTGTCGAGGATCATTGTGACTCCTAATGGAGCTCTGTAATTAAGACAGAGGAATCGGTGCGCCTATTGACACACTTTGTGTTATCTTTGTTGTTCAGATAAGTGGCCAGTATAATGGAAATAAAAGTCTCTTTGTTTTGTGTTCCTGCCAGTGTAGCACAAAATCACAGAATCATGGGTCAAACAATCTATTTTTCAGCGTGATATAAGAACGAGGCGGACAGGTTATTAAAGATAGATATTGAGTAAATAAATCAGCTGCATGTCTTTATTTTCATCTCCAAATAAAAAAATAGCCTCAATAATGAGCTGAGAAAATTATTTCGTAATTCCTGGGAGGGCTTGGGAATCCATTAAATGACTTATCCCCAGTGTGCATCGGCCTCTGTCTGAAGTCCCTGAGCTGCTGCTGGAACCAGAACAAAACACCCATTTACTGGAAACACACACACGCGCGCGCACACACACACACACACACACACACACACACTCTCAGTGATGCAGAAACATGTCTACATGTTGAACCAACCATATTACTGAAACCTCAAAATGCCATCATTCAGTTGGACATGACTATGGGCAGCGATTTAGGTCCATCCAACTTAACTTCCTCCAAGATTAAATACTGTAAAGCTCTCACTGTCACCTCTGACAACTCTTTTAAACTGAGCTTATTTTCAATTCAACCAGAAAAACTGGAATGCATTTCATCAACTTGAATTAAGAAAAAATTTAGGGATGTTTGAGTTGCTTGTCTGTCAAAATCTCGATAATTTTACAATTTACTTTTTCAAGTACATTTCAAGTACATTTTTCAACAGCTCTGAAGCCGCAGGGCACAGGTTGTCAATCATCTTCAGCAGCAATATCAGCTGAAGTGAGTCAGCATCATGCTTATGTTTTTGTGTTCGTATATGTGTTATTAGTTGTCACCAGAGCTGGACTTAATTTTTTTTTTTTTTTTTTTTTTTAAGCATGTGTGCAGTTTGTGGGCTGGCACTGGCCTTCATTGGGAAATATGAACGTCAGTCATGCGTACATGTGTGAGGGAAGGATGATTTGTGTTACTTGGGAAAAAAAAGTGTGAATCAATAAGGGTGAAAAAATACAAGTAAATGAAAATGATGTAGAAAATAAGACTAAGCATTATGCCTTCAGCCTGAAGTTAGTTGGCTTTGCTCTGGCCTCTGTGGCTCGTCTTCAGAGCCTCCAGCTGCTTTGTGCTGAAATGTGTCCGGTAAAGACTGATTTTAGTGGAGTGTTCTCCCTGCAGGCAGAGGAGCACAGATGTAGCCATGTCAGTCCAAAGCAGCTCCTCCTCTGTTGCCCACTTAATATTTGACCCTGAGGTATGACATCCTGAGGGTTTGTACTACAGTAAGAGACCTGCTGTATAGCTGAGGATGTTATGGGAAGGAGATCAGAGGACATCTTGACATCTTTATTCTTCTCTGGGAGGAAATGGATGTAGCACATTAAAATTCAGTGTCTATACTGGCATGTTTGAGTATAAGCAGAAAAGGCTTAGCTTCATGTTCGTTTTCAGACAATGAGCCCCTACCACTGCATCTGCTACCCGGGATTGTTGTTGTTGTTCTATATTTTGACGGGGCAGCAGCACAACTCTGCTGCCAACAACCTCTTTCCTAGAAATTACATGTCTATGCAACTACAATGCAACAACAAATACGTTTTGTAGGAAATATATTCACTGGTTGGATTATGTTCAAAGGCAACATTTTTTGAATGAATGAATGGAGCTCTACATTTATTGCGGCTGCGTGGGCGTGTGGAGGTGGCTGGGGTGGATGGTGGGCACACAAAGCGCACAACTATCCCACCAGAGATGAGGATTTGTATCCTGAATCCCATCTGTGGTTATGGTTTAGGCAACAAAATCACTTTGGTTGAGGTTATGGAAAGATCATGGTTTCTGTTAAATGTAAATATACACAGTTAACTTTTTTCTGTATTAAACCAGACCACAATCTGGAAAACAAAGATGTTGTTGTTCAGTAGGCTACATCTGATGATTCTATGATCAACTATGCCACAGGTTCCAACACCTGGGGCCACATACCATTTGCTACCGGGCACAAAAAACCTTAAATAAACAAAAATAAATAAAACATAATAATATAGCCCATGGTTTACAGGGTAATTCCACTGTACACATCAGGTACTAATGAAATACTGACCAGTCCCAACTGATAGCTGTGTAGGTATGGTGGAAGAAAATAAGAAGTTTCAGGAAAAATTGAGAAACAAATGGCCATTTTAGAGGAAAAGAGAAATAAATTGTGGTATAAGTATTTTATATATACTGGGTACAGTGCTGGGAACAAAACCGAAGCTCAAGGAAAACAGTGTTAACCTTGTGTGATTGTGTAAATGCTTATATGTCATTTTTGTGTGTATTTGCGATGCAGGAAGCTTGTGTTTAGTTTACATTAAAGTAAGAAACTGTATATGCATAAAATATGATTTACATTCCCAGCCTTCATTGAAGTTGGGTGTTGAGTTTAATCTTGTTCAGTTCCCTCTTTTCACTACAAAAAAGAAGACAACTGTGAAGCTGCCTCATTTCATTGTAAACCTGCATGTTTTTTTCTTTCCCCCAAGAGTGGTGTCACACCTCTACATTTCTCTCTGCTGGGACTTTGGCTGCCTGCCATCTGGTGTGAGCTTTATGACATCCCTTCCTCATTTTAACTAACAACCAAAGATGAGTGCTTTCACATTTTCAGCAGAACTATAAAGGGGGGAATCTACCCCAGTCTGACTGACAGTGTGGCTACTCATTCTGGTCCTGCTGTGTGAAGCAGTGCATTAAATTATGCCAAGAGAGATTATAATCCAAGTCCGTGCTCATCATGAATACAAACAGTCATCCATGTGTCTGCTGCAGTGTAAACATGCATAAGCAGCAGACAACACAAAGAATCTGGTTAAAATGAGCAGAGAAACTTTGCCAGGGCAAAATCCCAACAGGGTGCAGCAGGAAGAGAAATCCTGCTGCCAAACATTTGTTGTGTCTATGATCACTTGGACTAAGTCCTCACAGAATGCAGTCCTCTTCTTTTTTTAAACAGCTGCTGAAAAAAAGAGCAATCTGGGAAAAAAATAATCAGGACTTTGCCATCAGTCTAGTCCAAAGTGACTGAAGGCTAATGATGCAAAATGAAACAGTATTAACCTGAAATTATGCTGCTAATATTAGGCAGGCTGAGCACAGCAAGTAGTTTATGAGTGTATAGACAGACAGCAGCTGAGTATTGAGTAGCTTTTAAGATCTATGATTCATCATTGTTGATCATCATCACTAGTGACCAAATATTTTTGTTATATAATAGAATATATATATATATATATATATAATGTCTTTTTTTTCTTATCACTATCACTGTACTTTAAAGGAATAGTTCACTTTTTTGGAAAATATGCCAATTGGCTTTCTTGATGACGGTCATATGAAAAGACTGACACCACTCTAATGTCTGGATGTTAATGAAGCTGCTGGTTAGTTTAGCACAACAATAAGAATGGAAACAGGGGTTAACAGTTAGACTGGCTCTGTCCAAAATACACTTACCAGCACCACTAATGTTCACTAATTAACACAATCAATCACTCTTCTCAAACTATTAGTTGGAATTCTTTGGTTTTGGACTCTGGCGAAAAGAAAACAAGCAATCTATTTGATTGATCACAATTTTCTGGTATGTAATGAAAAGAATTGTTAGCTGCAGCTCTCCTGACGACAGCACATGTATAACGTCTGGTACAGTATACATCTTGAACTACAAGGACATCCAGCCACAACATCTTCATACTTTTTCTTTTCAGTGAAGAGAAAATCTGAGCTCCGGTAATGCTGCAAGGGTGAAAATAGTTCTGAGCAAGCTGTTTAGTAGTCATGGACTGGCACACACGGCTGAGTGCAAAGACTGGGCACAGATTAGGGCCTTGGCAGGGCGCAACCTTTGTCTTGTCAATTTGGCTAAGAGTGCTGACACAGCATATTCCAGTGGTTACAGCGAGTCTTGGACACTGTGACTTTATTTACACACTGACGTATCAAATTTCACTCGAAGAAGGCAATAATATGTTAGACATTGCTCTTTTAACTTCTCCCCTTGAGCAAATAACAGTTTTATAATAATTCAGGGCTGCTCATTAGAGTTGGTTGTTGTGTGTTTCAACAAAGGTCGATCATGTTTGTTGTGATACAGTTTAATCTGTAAGTATTTGGACTAAAACATTTTTGTTGTGTTGGCTCTTCTCTATAGCACATGGTCTAAAATGAAATGAGGACTATGAGGTTCAAAGTGCTGACTCTCAGCTTTAATAAGAGGGACTTCAAATGGAGACCTTGTCATTGCCCTGCTGTACTGTTCAAGAATTGAAGACTGTGAAAAGTAAAAAGGATTTTGTGGCTTTTTTTATAAGCTGAAAGTCAGCACTTTAACATTGTCATTTATTGTTCCGTCTAATGCTGGTGGAACCAAACAATGAAAATATGCTCTATTAAAACTACCACAGATACTGGACGTTACTAGCCGCGTGTGTAAGTGTAATGTTGGTTTTTTCTGGGTTTGCAATATTTAGAACTTCACCACAGAGTTGGACAAGGGACATCTCCCCAATCTTTTTTCCTCTGTTTTCCATAGGAACAACTGGGAGGCAAATTAAACAATTTTCCTCCAATAAACAGCATAAGACAGATGGAGTGCTTTCATCCAGTCAGAGCAAATCATGTTGGGCAAGATTGATGTTCTCTAGCTCTCCTTCACACACTCACACACATTCCCGCTCTCATCTTTCTCAGACCACTGTGTGTGTGTGTGTGTGTGTGTGTGTGTGTGTGTGTGTGTGGTCAGCAGCAGGCCCTCTAAATTGGCAATACAGTGAGAACTCCACCACTGCAGCCCACAGCCTTCTTCTAATCATCACATCGTTGAGACACAAAAATGAATATAAACAGAATAAAATTTATTTGTGTGAGATAGACTGCCATTGCCAGGCTTATTGTAGTTGTAAATTATGCTATCACTACAAAGGAAAAGGGGTCATTGTGGATTGAAAAGGGGAGTAAAACTACTTCACATCACAACATATCACCGCACTGAAATTGCAATGAAAATAAAGAAACTCCAGTTTCACAAAGACAGCTGTTTAGCTTGGCTGATGGAGCAAACACTGTCCTCTTCTCCTCTTTCTTTGTCTTAAAATTAGAACAACTCTCTGTGGATTTCATAACTGACTCCCAATGATCCTCCACTATCCTGCTCACTGTTGTAGCAGGTACTCTAAGTAATTGGTGTAAAATCCTTCTTGTTCCATTGTATTTTGGTGACAGCTTGTCGATGATCCCTGAGGCTTCCTCCTTCAGCTGCAGGCATTTGTGATCCGCACTGGTCTTGCACAACGCAAGTTTGGCAGCGAATTCTGTTGAGGTCTAATCTGTCAGTAGTGCACTGGCAATACTTTTCTGGTGAATGTGAGACGTGATGGTCGTGATGGTTTTTAGACAAAACACTGGAAACATCACCAGGAAAGGCAGTCGGAGAAAAAGAAGCAGCGGTTTTACAATGTGACAAGAGTCTACATAAAACATGGCCGCCATTTCTTCCTTTGATCTAAACATGGTTCAGAGTGTGGATTATTAAATAGGAGGATTTGTTGCCAGTTTCGACACTCTGCCCTGGAAAACCACAAAAATATTAGCACTGCATTGTCTCCCACAGCTCTGCGAAAGGCCAGCTCAATCCAAACTACTAAACCAGCTATTTTCGGAACAACAGTCTCACGCAATAAAGATTACTGCATCACCAGATGGCAGAGAACTGAAACAGGGCACAAGGTCATGGCTTATGGAAATGTTTGTAAATATTTGCAGTGGTATGACTAATACCAATATGGATTTAATAGTAAAGTGCATGTCATATTCAAAATACACTGAGAGCAACCACTATGCGTAATTTGTCTAGACTTACTGTGAGTGGTGGCGAGTGATTCCTGCAGGTCACTACAACAACAGTTTGAGCAGCAAAGTCAAGCTATTTGTCATCAGTGAGACATCATTAGCAAAATTCACTCACTTCCAAATATAAACACACAGAATTCTACAATTTACAACAGAAAAAAAGCTGACTCTTTCCCTGAGGGAGACAATTAGCTGAAGCACAATCCTCCATTTCATCTCAGAAGAATCTCCACTTAATCTCAGCAGTATTTTCCACTAGTGCCTCTGCTGTGGCTTAATTCACATTCTGAGCAGCACAGATCTATCGCTGGCTGGGCTTTCTTGTGAAAACTTCAATATGGATCACGGTTTTTGACTGACTTTGTTCTTTGGAAGGTCACCTACAGGTTGAGACCGACAGTGTTTAGAAAAGAAAACCCGACTTAACAGACATCCATCATTACACTCTTATTCTCAAGTGAAATCCCTGTGGTGGTTCTAACATGGGGGCGTTTTTAAGTTGACAGTTAAAATACAATAGCACTGTGAGACCAGAATTTGGTGGTGCAGATATTTTACATTTCATTTTGTTAATGGACTAAGGGATGAAAGAAAGAAGGTTTTCACATGTCTTCCTCAGGTCTCCCCTTTGTTTTCCATCAGCACGATGCATGATGCCTCAGGTGCGCAGAGCTTTAAAGGTATACTCCCTGATTTTGTTAAAGCTCCCAATAGCTCCCAAAATCCCCAAATTTCCTCCCAGTTTACTGTTCATATTTTTGAATGGGGCCCCTACATCAAAAACAGGAACTTTGCGTTCTCTGAACAAGTGGATTATGCGGTCAGCCTTAATGTCCTCCCTTAATCCAGTACAGCATCAACACCAACACTTCTATCCAACAGCTTTCTACAAATTTAGAAGACCCACAGAGGTTTTGCAGAGAATTGGGTCTTGATTTAGGCTAATCTTTGGGCAGGCGACCCAGTACTTCTTTGATCTGAATCTCTGAAGAGAAACATTGCCAGTAGTCAGTGGCAACACTTGCCAACACAACATAAACACCAAGGTTTGAAAAAATAAAAAATAAAAAGTCATATGAAACAGTGCAAATGATGCTGGTGTCACGCTGGGAAAAGGACCAGTGCTCAATTCCCCCAAGCTTAGAAGAAACAGATAAAGCCAGTGAAAAGGCTTTGTGTCAGGCTCCATTAATCCGTGGCTGTGCTTAAGAGCTGGCTGTTAAATCATCTGTGAGTGCGCAGTAAGGTAGCTTACTGTTGATGCTGCACCTCATTCCACAGATGGTAAAACACCACCACAAGTGAAGCTTCGGATCTCAATTTGAGTCTCAGAAACTCTGCTGCTTTCTATGCTCCAACTTCAGCAACAAAGTCTCAGCCACAATTCCCCCCAGTTTCGTTAATGACAACCGATTTGTGTGATTTACTGTAGCAGGTAACAGCTTGCTGTTGTTTGAATGCTATGTTCAATGAATGTGCTATCAAAGCATAAATAGGACTGATGAATTAGTTGCACATTTCCACAGCGCACCTTTGATGTTGACATGTGTAGATTGCTCAGTTTGTTATACAGGATAGCTACATGCAAAGAGATTCATGCTCACAATACACAAGAAAAGACAGGATTTATTCGTCATGAGCTTTGTGACATAATGTTTAGAACTGAAAGAAATGTGTGTCGCTAATAAATCCAGTGATATTCTATACGTTCCTACCAGTGTGACTGTGGATGGCAGTGTCATCTGTTGTACCATCCACTACTTTGGTACAGACTGATTTATCTACTGGATGAATTTCCAGGAAATTTTCTATAGACAGTCACAGTTCTGAGATGATGTTTCTTTATGACTTTGGTGATTCCCCTGACTCTTCTTCTACCACCAGCATTCCCATCAGCCCCAGCTGTACTTTTATTTACAGTATACCACCTTTTTGATGGAATGATGCGCTTGCCATTATGATGAGCACAGGCGCTGTAATCTGTTTTGAGTCAGTCCAATGTACACTGTCTTAAATACTCAGTACTGCAGTGGGGTTTGTCAACAATAACAAAGACAGCATTTATAACAAAAATATGTAATATCAACAGCCTTATCCTGTAGGACTTAACACATAGATTTAATAACTTATTTCCCCAAACTCACCTATCCCCACCATGCATTTAAATGTCTATGCATGATGTATGTGCTGGAGACAGAGGATTAAACCTATGGGTTGAATATCTTGTCAGGATTTGGTTCTGACTGTCATCCCGGGTGTCAAAAGTAAAACGCCTGAGGAGCCCTCAGGACAGATAAATTACTCCACTCAGAATTTTACCTCTTAATGGGTACTGCACAGTGTGGTTGTAAAGAGAGAAGAGTGCCTCCAGGCCCAACAGAGAGCCTTCATGCAAAGATGGAGAGAGCAGCATTAGAATTCATAACCGCCTGTCCTTCAACAGAGAATTCACATTCCACTCATTTGAAACAAAATTAATGTATTTAAGAATCAATACAAAATTCTCTCAGAGGTGTCTATTTTGCCCTATGAATCTATGAATATGTAATTTGGAGGAAACTTGCTCACAAATTAAGAGATAAATGGGCTATATTACACTGCATTTGTGTGGTTTGAGAAAGGGATCTGTCCATGTTTATCTGTCAGTAAAAAGACAATTCATGTCTCTATTTAAAACCCAGTGAGATGGCATGAATAATTCATGGCTTCAACAATGCAATATTGGCCCTAGTGACAATATGCTGATTTTCTGTGGCAGTTATCATCTCACAGGACTTTACAGTAGGCATAGCTAAGTAAATGAAAATATAATTCTATTAAATACAATACATGAATTCATTTCACATAAATAGGCTATGTGTCACCCTTATCAAAATAAATGTCAACGCAGTGCTGTTGTATGCGCATGCACATACAATAGAAAATAGCTGCAAACCAGCTGATAATAAAGTCACACAGCATGCTCAGCTTTCTTTTCTTTTTTCTCTCACATTATAAAGGTGCAGTGAGGAATATTTTCCTTCAGCGGGGGCCTTGTAAGTGTTGGTCAGAAATGTGAGTCACTCCTCTGTTACCTCAGTGCTGATGTTGATGAACAATGGTGGTCTGACCCAGGCTCTGTGTATTTGCCAACCTTCACTGATATAAATAGGATGGACAAAGTAACAGGAACGCCAGTTGGTATGATGCGATACAGTTCAATAGCATCACAAACTGCAGCCTCCAAAATGACAGTGAAGTTGAATCAACACCTCTAAATAGTTTCAACATCAACAGCTTCAACAAAACTGAGAGAGGACTAATTCAGGACTAATCTCTATCATAATACTCGATCTTTTTTTGAGCTCATTTATGCTCCCTTTTCATACATAGATAAGTACATTTCAAACAATGTAATCATCACTGCCCACACACGTCCTTTACATTGGCATGGATGTCAGGCAATACATCCAATAGAAGGCAGCTCAGTGTTAAAGGTTTCTGACAACAACAAACATGGCGACAGTGGAGGAAGTCGTGATCTTCCAGATGCTCTGTATTGTTTGTCCCTGTGTCTGGGTGAAGTAAAGTCATGTTGATGTTTAAAATCTCTGACCAACACACATAACTTCTCCTCAGACAACTCAGCAATTTTTCTTTTACATTTCTTTTCATGACCATAGGACACAACTTTTCATGTCCTATGGTAATGTCTTGCTTGCACTATGGTCACACTGCCCCCCATGTCCATAGTCCTCTGTAAGTTTTCAGAAAACATGCCAAAATACAGATAAAATGAACACAGAGTATGGACAGAAGGCTCAGTCCGTATTCATGTAAGTGTCTAACAATGAGCATAAATGAGCCTTAAAAGCATCAGCAATGTCCTGTGTCTGCTTCAGTTGTAGATGAAACACAGTGCAACCCATTCTGGTTATCATCCAGTCTCAACCATGTCTGAGTTTATGAAATAAGACATCTCAGACACAGACTGCCTGCTGTTAGCATCCTGGTCTCTGTCCTCTGGGAGAGTCTCAACAGCTGAGGGCAGATCACCTCTGCACTGATTCAATACTTATCAAATATTCACAAGACAGTGTACACTTAATGAAACTAACATGTCTTACATACTATCAATCAAAGTCCCCGTTGTTGGAGACAATAGAGATGCTATTTGAGGAGCGTCTTTAATGGTACATGAAAGTGTGAAGTGATTTCCATGAAAGGCCTGCAGGTAACCGTAGGGCAAAGACATGCTCCTCATCCATACTGATGGCCTAACATTTATTTCTAGTTGTGTAGAGACAACCTGGCTGCCAATACATGAGTCATTCATGTATCATTGAGAGTATGGCTGGTAAACTACAAACAGTTTAATTCCCCCACTATTGATTTCCTGCCTTCTGTCACTCATCGCACACATCCACTCACAGTTTGCGTCCGTGGACTACGAAGCTGGGGCTTAGAAAGAGGAGGATATGTCTGTCAGACAAGGTCAGATTTCATTTAATATACATGTTTCCTCTTCAGAGAGCACACTTAGAATAAGGAAAACACAGCAGAGAGAGAAACTTCAGGCTTGTTTTGATGGTGGGATAAAATGTACCACACTTGTCAGCCAAGCGAGGATGCAAAATTATGGCCACTGATGCTACAGTCTAAAGTCCCAGTGAGCAGAGGAAAAGCTCCATGACAGACTAACTCCATGATATTCAGATATCTTCAGTTAGGGTTTGCAGTTGTCACGATGATGCCTCAAAATATAGTCAGTGTTTTTTTTCACACAGCAGTGTACCAGTCTGGTTCCAGACCCCTGAATCATTGCACACGTCTCAATGTTTCGTTGACAGTTCGTAGGTGGGACTGAGAATGGGGACATACCCCACAGGACAGTAGGTTAATCTCTGGTTGTCATCATTAGCAGAAACTCCGGTCTGCCGTGTAGGAGAATTACACTTCATTGATACCAGATAAAAGTTAAGCTCAGCTCTCTTCTGTTTTCCCTATACAGTATATTTCCTCTCACTTTCTATTCCCTCTTTTCTCCCTTAATTTCATTCTTTCTTCTATCTTTCACATTGATTCAAATGAATTTTCTTCCCAAGTAGAGACATCTGTTTACCAAAGCCAGGCAGCACCCGACCCACTTCCAACCCTGATCAGGAGGAGAGCTGTGTCAGTTGACGCTCATTGTCCCATTCAGATTGACCATCACATCATATCATCCAACAAGTCCTCCAAATTAAATGACAAAATGTGTTGTTGTCTTTGCCTTCTGCAACAATACATATACTGCAACTGTATTTTTTGATCTTACATTGCTTTGGTTAAAGTTTGGCCACAGAACCAACTTGGTAAACGTTTGTCTGGCTTAAAATCACTACTTTGTTAGGGGACCTTTTTCATCATGGTGACAATAATAACCACTTGGTTACATTTTGGGATCAACCACAGTCATGGCTAAAAGAAGAAAACATTGACTCTCGGGAGATAACAGGAAATGAACAGTGATCTCCAGCGTTAAAATCTGACATTTTGTTGACCCATCTTTTGAAGACTTTGTGGCTCTATAATAATGGCGCATGACTTCCTCCTTTGTACCTAGCAAATATGAGTCATACGTTCCACAGCCGCTACAGGGCTTTGTCACTTGAATATAAACATACAGTATGACATTTTTGGGCACTTGTTGAAGCAACTGATGTCTTGTCTGAATGGAAAATTATTCAGGTTTTTTCTTTAATTTTCCTGCATGTATGTCTTCTGATAAAAAAGCAATGCTCTTGTTTTTCTGGGAAGAGCAGTCATTAATCACATGGCCAGATGGGGTTGCTTCTCAGAAAAACATAAACATGGCACGAACAATTCTGTTGCTTTCTGTTGGAGATAGTCTCTTTACTCTGTAATCAAAAAAAAGGAGACTACACTTGCTTATATGCACCAAGCATATGATTATTAAACTTCTAAACTTCTTCAAGAACAAATCTTGTCTATTGTAGCATGTCGGTTTTATCTGTTTCATCGTGTCATATATTTATCTAGCTGTTTCTGGACTTGTAGCTCAGTGGCAGCCTTCAGTTTAATCAGTCACCATGGTAACAATTACCTCATCGTTTTGTGTGTGAACGCTGCAATTCTCCACTTTTTGGGACACGGAAACACTCCTTTCAAACACGCTGGTAGCTGAATGTGATTCCTATCATGCCCTCTTTTGCAGGAGATAGTTCCTTGTATCAGCTCCCAGCATGTAAACACAATTTTGTTGCAATCCCTTCCTTATCAAGGATAACTTCTTTGGCAATCAGTGTAATTCAGGTTATATCCAGAGTTCTCTCAGAGCTGCGTGTGTATGTGTGTGCGTGAGTGTGTGTGTGTTTGTTTGCTGTGGTTTGATAACATTAGACTACTGGGAGTAAATCTGCAGTGGTGCACAGCTCACTCCTTGTGTGTACGTCTGCAGAGCTCAGATTAAACTTGAATTATCGGTGTAGGGACTGCCTGCTGTTTCCTCCTCCTCAATCATGGGGGTTCATCTCTTGCTTGTTATTGCTGCTTTTCTCTGTAGAGAAGTAACTGCAGAAGTCCACCATGTTTCTCTGGACACCTGAGAAACATGTCACTCACTATATAATCTTTGGACGCCAGCTATTGTGCTCTTCTGCCTATTCATTTTATAGTAGTTTGACCCTCAGGACTGTGACCATATCAGAGTAATCTGAGCAACTGATTCAGAGAATGTGACATTATTTGGGATGAGATGAGCACAGCTGCCGTACACTGCCAGTGTGACATTTTCACTCAGCAAACACAAGAATCCAAACTTCTGAAATGAGAATAATAGTTTTTATTCCTTACAAGTAGGTGTTGCTCTGACATCCAGTAATGTTCATATTAAGTGTTTTTTCTCAACTGTGCATGATTAGAAAATCATCATCCCTTTTAGGCCATGACAGCAGTGTCATTCTGGCATATAATTATAAAGACATGCTCCTTTGATTGAGTGATTTATTTTCTCCGCCTGCCTTTGTTCTTAGTTTCAAGATTTGTCAGGCGTATGGAATATTTCTTGAGTGTACACTCTTCCACACTTCTGTGTTAATTTATGTTATCTAGTAAAACTTGTTTTGTAGCTTTCATACCATAGACCTTATTTTTGACACACTGGTAGCCTAATAATTGAATTACCTGACACAGTATTTGCTGTTTTGTGTTTTTGACAGGTTGTTATTTTTGCCCAAATAAATCTGTTTAGGATTTTGTTTTGGCCAGGCAGTGAAACAAGCTGTAAACACAACACTGACCTATTATCACTTAATTAAGTTGTTGTGCGAAACTTACTAGTAAACAGTTTCCTATTTACACCTACAGCAGTCACAGAGCAACATTAGCATTCATTTGCAGTCCAGTTTTTGGCCGTGTGATCAATGTGAAGTCTAAAATTCACTCTCCTTTTTGTTCTGTTTTTCTCTCCACCAACCCCTGAGGGAAATAACTGGCTCTTTAGCTGCTAAATGCTTCACTATGTTCACCAGTTAGTTGTTAAACTTCTGTATCCTCTGTTTGGTGCTGAGCACACAATGGGGTTTATCAGAGCTTGCTGAAAACAGCTATGACTGAGACTGTAAATAATGTTAATATCAGCAATGAGATTGAACCAAAGCAGTTAAAGCACAGGCTATGAAATCAAAACAATAAGCTGAAAGGTGCCATAATGCGCTGCAGAGGGAGTAATGTATGTCATGGATACATTTTTAATATGAAATATGGATAAAATATGAACTGTTTCAACAGCTGTTATAGAGTGAATAATATGTATTGGCCTCCACAGTCCCCATATCTCAAATTAGTGTAACATTGATGGGAGATTTTGAAGCCTCCTACCTACTGTCACCACTGGGCTCTTTTGGCCAAAGCAGCATCCTTTCCTAACCGTAACCAAGTTGTTTTGATACTTAAACCTCAACCCCAAGGGTTGTAATCACATGCTCAATTTGCTAGGCAGTGAAAAATAACCGATAGTATTTTGTTATTCACATATGAGATATGTTGAGAGCAAATCAATGTGCTATTCCATTAGCTGCAAAAACATAAAAACTGTTAATAAAAGTAATCCCTCATTAGGATTTAAATGTCCTAATTTCATGAGTTCCCCAGGATATGTTTCCCATTTAGGATATAAATCTAAAGAGTGCAATAAAGAGGTGTTTGCAACAACCTTAAAGTGTTACCCCTGCCGTCACAATGCAGACACAAACTGCAGCATCTCCAGGTTGCTTTTAGCTGTCATGTCTTAATTGGTGAATGTTAAAGCTCTAAGAGCTGATGTTAGACTGTTTGCCCTTGGGTAATGTCAACCCTCTTGTCAACAACAGTTGATATACCTTGAGTTATGCCCTGTTGTGCTGATATGTCACATTTGGCAAGATGAATGATCACGGCAATATATTCATCCTCACTGTAGCAATCCATCAGACGTCAGCATTGTCAGGAGAGCGAAGCCTGCTGCATGGGTTGCAGCTTGCCTCTGCAGCCCTTTGAAGAAAATTTGAAAAAGAAAAAAATATAGGCATATGGATTGCACATCAACAGGAGTTAGGAGTTCGGCGAGTTTATTCAATACGATGCAAATAAGACATAAACAACATGAGACAACTGAATTACACAGCACAATCGAACTTCCAATGAATTAAATCAAGCAAAACTTTAGCTGCTGATTCTCCACAGTTAAGGCTTATTAAATGAAAAACACCCATGAACATTTTTTTAATTATGTCTTTTTGTGTCTTCACGTGAAGGATGTATAGGGAATAAAATTCAATCAGCCATGTTTTGGAAACTCCATCGAGCCACTTGAGTCTCTGCTGGTACTACTCTAGAGCATTTCACTTTTATTACTATTTATTGCTGAAAATTGGCTGCAGGCAGTGTAAAGTGGCGGGGAGAGTGCTGAAACAAACAGTGAAGGCCATATTTTCTCTGCTAAAAGAAAAGAGTAGGAGGCAGCGCGGTCCTTTAGTGGAATCAAACACCAGGCTTCAGAGTCAAGAATCGTGGCAGAGTTGCAATTCACAGCCTTTGATGGGAAGTTGGAGGCTGCCCATATCAGTGGAGGGAAACTCATGTGTGTATGGAAGATAAAAGAACAATGTAATGTAACATATCTGGCAAATTAGGGAGACAGTTGCTTCTAGAGACAGACAACAGGCATTTTAATATTGTTGTGTGTTAGAAGCAGTTAATAAAGTGTAGTAAATGAGTTGGAGAAATTCGCTGTGTTCAGTGAATTGCTAGAAGGTTGAGGATTGTAAGATTATTTCAAGTCACTCACTGTTACTGAATAATTCAATGACGAGAAGAGTTGTGATAATGAGATGTTTCACACATTAAAAAAGCATCTCTTTGTTTGTTTGTAGCATTCATTTATTTCCTAAAGTGATGCAGATGTTTTGAAAGTCAAATTATACATTCCATTCAAATGACAGCGCTATCAGCAGCATTTCATTACTGAGCTTAGTTCACTGAGCTCTCCATTGCATCTCAAAGATGGATTGGAGCATAAGGCTGATAATTGCAAAATACATTAAAAATGTCTTTTTAGTTTTTTCTAATGAGTAGGAATGAACCATATAGCCTCACAGTAGTTTTGGACTTGTAGTATTTAATTAAATTATTGTTTTTTGTTGTTTTGTTTTTTCACTTAAGAAACTTTTAATGTCGCAGCTTGGCCATGCCTCCAGTGCTTTTCACTGTGTTTCTCTGTTTTTCCTGTGGTCCCTCATGTCCCCTCTCACCCCCCTCACTGTGTGTGTGTGTGTGTGTTGTGGGCGCAGCATCATCACCCAGCGCCCGGCTTTTCCCCACACCTGCTCTCATTCTACTCATCACCAGTAGTTCAAGCACCCCAGCTCTACCAGTCTTCATCAGATTGTTACAGCTCTCTCAGTGGTAGCTACACACTCAGCTGCTCTAGTACTTTCATGACTACAGTGATTCTCTTGTGTTTTCTTTCGTGCTTTGCTAATAGTTATCTCCTGTGCCAGCTTTGCCACCCTGCTTCCTCCCCTGCCTTCTCTAGCGCCCCTCTCACTGCCAACTATTCCTCTTACAACAAATTCATCTTTAACCCTCCTTACCTTGTCTGTGTCTGCATTTAGGTCCAGTAAAAAAACACCTAGCCATAACATTTACTCAGCAGATATGTGCCCAGTTAAGTGAAAAAAAACAATATAAATTGTCTTAGTAAGGTGTTTGCTTGGATGGATTATTGAAGGGACCTACCTGGCAAAGGCCCATGAGCCCAGAGGGTGAGGGGGGGACCCCACAGCCAAAGCCACTGTTTAAAGTGACTCTCATTATCTGTCACTACCACTGTGCAGGGTGCTGACTCTGGACTTGGGGACTCCTGGGTGTTCCTAAGCCGGAATCCATTTGGCAGGGACTTATATCCAAATTTTGCCTTGACTGATCACCCTCATTATTTGCGTTGCCTTCACTGCAGTCAGTTCTGCCTCATTTAAGAGAGTTGTTCTGTTAGGTCAGTGCCCAATGTCTGTGGTAAGTTTAGTTAGTTTTCTCTGCCTGTTCTTGTTACAGCTTTTCTTGCTTTGTGTTGACTTTGACAAATATCTATATTCATTTTTTGAAGTTGATGAAATGAATTAATGTCTGAATGTGGTGTCTTCTTTTCATTTAAGCAGCATTACAATTGCATTTCTCCACATCTTGTAATATTGAGTGTCTGGAAATACAGAGTCTAATCTGATATTCATGTGTAATTAACTTTTGATAGTTTTTTGCTTCATAATACTGCTGTTAGGTAAGACGAAGGTTGGGGATTTTTTGTGTGTCTTCCAAGGGGCCCATTCAGCGTGTGCTGATAGCAATAATAGCAATAATAATCTTTTATTTATTGAGCATATTTCAAAGCTCACATTACAAAGTGCTCCACAAAGCACAGGAAAGTAAAATGGATAAATCATAACATTTAAAGCAGGTAAATCCTAAAATCATTAGATGATAAAAACAGATAAAAGATAAAACAAGAAAAAAGTTAAAAGAGAAAAAAAAGTTCAAAGATAATAAAAACTCAAGTAGAATCAGGAAACGCTCTCCAATAAATGTTTTAAGAAGAGATTTAAAAGAAGTCACTGACTCAGCCAACCAGATTTCCTCAGGCAGATCATTCCAGGGCCTCAGGGCCCCAACTGCAAACAGCAACTGTAGTCATTGTCGTAATGAGCCACCAGACAGGCTTCAGTGCTCTTTGGTATAAATTCTCATAAAGTCTCTGGAAGTCTAATGGAGGGATGAACACGGCAATTTGTTGATGGTGGTGGAGAATACTGTGTATCACTGCAAAATCTCCCATGAAGTTGGGAGAAGTATTAAGATCATAAGTAAAAATAGCAACAGCACAATCTAAAAATACTCTGTTACATTTAAAAGCCCTGCACTGAAAATTTCACTTGAGTGAAAGTACGGTGTATACTTAAGAGTAAAACTACTCATTGCCATAGATTGGCCAAGGTGTTATACTGGCCATACATATCACTAGAATGTTATTTCTGATCCATTAGTGTGTAAGCTGCATTTTAATGTTGTGTAGTAAAATGCACAGTATTTCCCCTTGAACTATAGTGGAGCTGAAGTATAAGGTTGCATGAAATACTCAAGCAGACATACTGGGCCTGCTCAGGTTTATTTATTATTATCATAGAGCATAATGGCCAAAGTAGGTGCATTCCTTCCTGTGTCTCTCCTTTAATGTTATCAGGTTCTGACTCCAATTTGTGTCCAGCCCGAAGCTGTAAGCTGTAGCAGACAAGGGTGATTTCAAACCATGAGTTGGATTTTCACATTTCTGCCGTGTAATGCGTACAGCAGAGGATCAGTCAGACTTTACTATTAGACAGGTCATACAGTACAACCTGTCAAATAAATGTTTCCCAGGAACACTCAAAACCTCTGCCAACTACACAGGAGGTCTAAAGGCTTTCTAAAGTACACAGACCAAGTCGAGGTAACGATGACCTACAGTGTCAAAATGGTCAAAAAATAAAAATAAAATAAAAAACAGACTTGGGACAAACTCTAAAGAAACAAAAGTCATTCTTGGTGAAAAGGAGTGTTAGAGTGGTGTTATGTAAGGATATCCTACAAGAACTTGGTGGGATGTGGGAAATATATGACAGGGTATTAGTTTAAAACTTCTTAAATCCCATGGCAGGCAGCTCTGTGAGCACTCTATCAGGGGGCTTACTTCACAAAATGTCAGGCTTACTTTTTTCCAAAGTGTAGTTGATCACTTCATGGCTCAGATTGTAAAATGGCAAAGTGTACTGTACTTTAGAGAGTTTTTTCTCTAAAGACATATTAGGAATGGTAGAAATAAAAGAAAAAAAGGTGTTTAAATATTTCAGTGTTGTGTAATGTTGCATACATGTAGCCCATAATTCCTAGTCAGAAACAAATCAGTCTAAAGTTGTCATGTTCCGTGAAACCTCAAACCATGTTGATTGTATATTTTGAATGTTTAAAAGTTACCATAGTCAAACTGACAACAACATTTTTACATTTACTGCTGAAACATACTGTATAATTAGACAACTGACACACTCACTGTTTGTCCCTGAACTGAACATTTCTATATTTTCCAGTCTAGCAGATGGTTTCCTCCCACAGATATGAGTCGTATCATAAAAGTCACCTCATCCTGACAATAAAGTTGTCTTAAGGTGTTTGTTCAATTGTAGAAATGAAACTGACTTAACTTTAAAATTTGCATCTAACACAATGATTCATGTTGATTTAAAAAACAACCATGAATCAAGCAACATGATGTGTAATTTAAAAAAACACATTTTCAGTTATATTCGAAAAGCTGAATGATGAAATTAAAGGCATACACTGCAAGTAAACATTTCACTGACAAAAAAAACAAACAAAAAATCATGGTCAACTTTATTAATTCATTCATTGCAGGTTTTATTGCACCTGACAACAAATATCAGTATAGAGCACAAACAAATAGCAGCAGGTGGACATGACCTCAAAATGTAGGTCAACGATGAGACATACACAGACAGAAAGTTGTAAGCTGTACTCTTAATATATTCATCCAGAATCCTATCTGTCCTGACAGCTTTTCCTCTTTTTAAGCTTTCAGTACTCGTTATTTCCTCTTCAGTGAAGGCAGCATTTGATAGACCTGCAAGCATTTAGAGATCAGTGCCTGGATCGGACAAACTTTTTTTTTTTTTCATTTAAAAAATATAAAAATGAAATACAAGTGAAAGTCTGGTACAATGAGAGAACGTCTTTCTACAACTGTAGTCTTGTAAATCTCTTGGTGTTTGGCTTTAGTGAGAGTGGTTTTGTTTCTGCTCTGTTTTGCAAAAAGAATCCTGTGTGCCTGTGTGTGTTTGGTGTCTCGGTGTGTCCTTCACTCCACCAGTCAGAAGAGAGGAGCTATTGTTTGAGTTTATGTCACCACCTGCTAAGACCATGACAAAGTTCATGTTCTGTGATATCAGCGATTCTGGCCCACCAGCCTGTTTTAGGGATGATGTTTTTGGCATATTTTAACTTTTTGATGTAAACCCCTGAAGTAGAACAAATTATATTTATGTATTCTATTTTGTTCTATCTATATACAGGAGCTGAATGATTGCTACAGTACTTGGCATGTGGAATGACATTTGTGGCTGTGTCATTTAAAGATATCAGGGTCTGGCTGGTGGATGGCGGTTGTCAGTAACCAAACTGTCCCCACAGTTCAGTTTGCTGCTAGTTTCTGTTTGGCTCATTTCCTGATATCAGTGAAATGTCTCCTATATTTGCCAGTGATTCTCCTTGGACCAGAGCATCAGAGTAACCAAATGTGTTATCTCTCTCATAGCTGATTTAATTTGGAGCACCATATATTCCCTCTTGGCAGTTCTGCACTTCCCATTCAAGGACATCAGATTTCACTCCAGAGAAATGTCTGTGGCAGGATCTAAGGCTGTTTTTTCCATTACAAAGAAGTGTGCGAAAGCAGAGAGCAATGGATTTAAAGGGAAGGGAAAGTGCTGGTTTGACAGGCCATGACTAACCTTTTCTCAACCTATAGTGCCCCTTGCTGTTAGTTCACTTGCACTTAAAATTGAATTTTGGTTCAAATCATGGAGGCAGTTTGGGACACATGTGCAGACAGTGTTTCTACTAATCCCATCTGTGGGTATGCCGGGCAGTGAAAATCAAACATTGGATTCCACACATGTGCACTCACAAAAACAGAGCCACAAGGCAAAATTCATTTCTATCAACTGTAGCAGAAAGACAAGACTGGTGAAAAAACTCTAAATCTTGCTCTTATACATGAGTTTATTCAGGAAGAACAGAATTATTAAAAAGCACTGAGAGTATCTTTGACAAAATTCTCCAAGGACTCAACCCTGTCTCCTAAAAATTTCTATACAACAAAACTGCAACAGCAATACACTTACAAAATGTTATCGTGACCAGATTATGTTTTCAATTAGCATAATGAGGATATGTTGTTAATTCACATATTGGTTGAGCAAATATGTTCATACTGAACATATCAGTAAAATGTAGTGACTGCAGCATTATTCAACATTTTTATGGTTATGTTCAGGCACTCAATGTCACAGCTCCGGCTGGAACTGCCGGTTTCTCCTGTGGTTTTTTGTTGTTTTCTTTCCTGTCTTCCCTTGAGTTTCGTCCTCCTTCCGTGTGTGTGTGTGTGTGTGTCGGGGGTGTGGCTTAGTTCACCAGTCACCTGGCTCATCTCCACACCTGCTCCTCATCAACTCGTCAGCTCCAGTATAAGAGCCTTGGCTTTCCTCTCATTCATTGCCAGGTTCTCCTGTCATCTCAGTGGTATTTGGCTTTTGGCTGCTCTGTCCTTAAATTAGTTCTCAGTATATTTCTAGTGAATCCTCCTCCTGTGCATTTACAAACACGGTATCTCTCCTGTGCCTCAGTGTGACCTCTGCACTCACTGCCCTGCCTTTGTCATACCTTTTCTCCTGCCACTGTGTCTGCTTCTGGGTCCAAAACAGAATGAGCCTTAACACCCACAGCACTTGATTAAGGTTAGTTAAAGATCATGATCTGATTTAATACAGTAAAATTCACAGTGACCTCAGACACAATGTGCTTATTTACATTCAACCAAAACTACCAAAAAATGTGTTGCTGAACATAATCCAGCCAGTAATCATCTATAAAATGCATTTGCAATCGCAGGTAAGTTGTATAGAAACAGAATTTGTAGGCAACAGGGTTGAAGCACAACATTGTGGAAAGTGTTATTATATTATTTAGCCTAATTCATCCTCATATGATGCAACATTGACACAAACATGTGCAAGGTTCATGTAATTTGTCAAATTGTATAAATATGATTTATCAGTAGCTTGAGGTTTTTTGTTTTTTTTTCATCCACAAGGACACAGTGAAGAATAAAAAGAATAAAGACATGAAGAGCAGAATGACGATTTAATTTAAGTTAAGCCTTGCACATCTCTCAGGGTTTTTACAACCCTGCCAAACATGTTTATAGTAGCTTAAAGGTGTGTGTAATTCAAGGATTTCAGTCAAATAGATTGTTTTTGCCAGAGTTGACACAGTGTGCTAAATCTCCAGTGAGAAGTTCACATTTGCCATATTTTATTATTTCTTTCTGCAGCATTGTTTACTTTTTTTACATTTACCCTCTTGAAAATTATTTAGATAGCCACATGCAGAACCTTGAAAAGAAAAAAAGCTAAATGTGTTCAAATATAGCCCAAGGTTAAAAAACCAAAGACATTCTTAGGACAAAGTTTTCACTATTGTCTCTGGGAGTTAACTGCAATTCCAGTCTCCAGTTAGTAGGGAAATATGGAACATTTAACCGCCTATAAAATAAATCTCCCATAAGAAAAGCTTCTCATTTTTTCCATCCCTTGGTGACTGGTATTGGACATCAAAGCAAAATCCAATTAAGAACTGTTGGGTGAATTAAATACCTCCGCTTTCTGCTTCTGCCCCTCTCCCTTAATTTGTACCTCTTCAGGGCTGTTTTTGAAGCAACTCTCTTATGCTGTACTTAACTTGCAGCTTAGCTTAAGCTGAAGACCATGCTAAAGTTTTCCCAGTTGTTTTTTTTTTTAGTGGGTCTGACTTTGGAGGGACTTCGGAATCACAATGGAACTTGAAAGTGTTCTCAAAAATTGGGACCAGCTGCTCCACAACATGGAACAATAGTTAAGTCTTCTGTTGGATATCAAATGATTAAGATATACCGAGATCATGAGTGAGGTCAAGTCCCCTGGAGCACATATATACTGTACCTCAACCTTCAGAACGTTTTGACACTGCCAATGGAGAAGAAGAAGAGGAGAAATACTGAATTCTTTCTAGGGCTGTCAACTTTAATTTGAAATTTGAATATCGCTAAACATGGGGGGAAAGTTAGATGTAGAGTCTGTAATGATCTGTTCAATTCCACCACCATGGTAATTCCACAACTTATTGTTGGTTTAACTCATGTGTGAATACAACCAACTTGAATTTTTTCAATATATTTTTTGTTTGACCTAAAAAGTCAAGTCAATACACCAGGTGTGTATTGCTAAAACCCTCAAATATCCAATATAATCCAAGTAAATGACCTCAGTGTCCTCAGTGGTAACGGCAGCCCTGAACATGGGCGATGTATCTGAGGGGAAAAAATCACGTATATTGCAAAAGATGGAAATCCATGGGATGTTTCTAGATCAGAAAAGGCATTTTGCTTTATGTAAAAGATATCATAAGGGTGCACAGGCCTTGTCAGCCCTCTCTGTTATCTGACCTTGGTACCTAGTTAGTACCTTGTTACTCTGCTCTGAAAGCTTTACAGCCTTTGTAATGGAAGACAGTGACATTATCAAAGCTTTATTTCACCATAAGCAGCCCCCACTTCCAGCTCATCTATCTCTGTTTAATGGTGGTGAAGGGACAAGTTGACAAAGACTGGATTAAAAAATGCAGAACCAGCTGCTTGAGAATGTGTAACTGTTGAGGGATCTTACCTACTATGACTCTTATCTATATGTCATTACTGCAGCAGGTTATTGTCACTCAAGTCTTAGAAAAGTTTTTTAATATTTGTAACCTTTTTTTAATCCTAAAACATCATTTACTTGAAATGGTTAAAAAAAAAAAAATCAGATGAAGTATATAAATAAATATGGACTTTGTGTAAGCCGTGCTCACAAGCTTGAAATGTAAGATCTTAAGGTTCCAGTGAGTCCGAGGTTGTAGTTTTTGTTGTTGTTGTAGCTGAGAGTTCAGAAAAAATGAAAATCCACAAGCTCAGCTCACAATATAGATGTTGCCTTTGTCTTAATGTGTCAGATATGTGGCTGTCCAGTTTAGAACTGTTCAAGTCTTAACTCCACATATGCCACCACTGGACCATTCACATACTGAAAGGAGAATAGAGAATTCTTGCTGGCATTTTTGTTAGTAGTGGGGTCCCACTCTGACAGGTCCGCGCAACTCTCCCAGGAATCTCATGAATATATTTAGGACTATTAAACCATTTTTAAGAAGCTATTTTGCAAGCATACAAGCTAATCATTACAATGCAAATGAGACCGGTGGGATGGTAAATAAGGTATGAATGAGAAAATGGAAAATGGATAAGGGAAACCACTTGGATGCACATCTGTGGGAGCAGCAATATTAGTTTGGATGCCCATTAGAGACAACTTTTATTTGTGGCTGTATGATTTTTGATATGAAGCTGCTTATATACAGTAGGTCCTTATCAGGAAACATTGTAATTTGCTATAGTAATACAGCTTACCTGTATGTACAGTATGTTCCTGTCACACAATGAACGCTGTTGCCTGCTGTCCTTAGCAAGATGCTTTGTATCTGCTATTAGCTCTATTTGAGTCTGTCACTTTGTAATATTCCAGTGGTTTTGTTCACAAAAGCAACAACTGTGGAAATGAGTAACGTTCTATTAGATATCTGAGGTGACATTTTTGACTGCAGCAGTCTGTGATAGCGATCTGCTGGGAGGTAAGACAAGTCTGTGAAGCGACACCCAAACCTGTCATCCTTATAAACCACCAGGGGTCCTGCCACACAACCTGCACACTCAAAGACAAGGAGCTGAGAGCAAATCTTGACCAGATTTTACATACACATGCGTGTGTGTGTGGTGTGAGGGGTTGGGTTGGGTTGGGGGGTGGCGGGTGGGGGTATACAGAGTCATTAAAAAGATATGTGGATGGTGTTTTGTATATGTATATACTAATAAATGTAAATTATAGGGCAATAAAACTCACAAGTTAACATCATGCAAAATATGTCTGCAATAAGAGGTAGAGGGCTTTGTTATGAATTGAGTTATTTCAGCAGCTACTGCATAGTTTGAGCCATAAAGAGACACATAGTTACATACTATGTGTCTCTTTATGGCTCAATTCCAGCCAGGGCTGTAGTTACCACTGAGGACGCTAAGGTCACAGGCTCTGTATTTTTTCTGGGAATTAGGTGATTTAAGTAAACTTTAATTAAAAATTTAGACACGATGGATATTCGACAGGCTGATTCCTGTTGTTTTTTATATGCTTAAAGCTGCAACATTTCATATTTTCATATTCAACAGATCAATCATGCTGTGAAAGGAGTCACTGGTAGTTACAAACCCACCAAGAATTAGACAAAACCCACTGCCCAGCACCGAACAGTTAACAGGTAAAGTTAGCAACTAGCTGGTGAAAATATTTCCTTCAGGAGTTGGTGAAGAACAAAAGCAGAGCTTAAAAAACAGAGTGAATACTGGACGTACATATACGAGGTGGACACATACATCATTCTAAATCAATACTAATATTGTATTGTATTGTCTGTTCAATGTGTAAATAGGGAACTGTTTGCCAGCACGTTCAACATATCAACTTTATCGGATTATAACTGTCAGTGTTGTGTTTCCAGCTCGTTGGATTGCCCAACATTTGAAATTTGACAACTTGTGGGCCAACAAATTTTGGGCTGATGTTGGTGCCTATACAATACCTTCATTTTGAGAATATAAACATGTTTGACCTTCAACAAAATATAAGAAACTACTATTGCATCAGTATTAGGCGTTATGTTGAGGCTTCACTATAGAGGACTCAGTATTTCACCATCAGGATTTTATTCCAAGTGTGAAGAAGGCTCTGCAACTGTACCTTAATATTGGGAAATAAAATGTGAAAATTCCAAATTTAAATATATATATATGTATATATATGACATGGTGTGGACATGGATGCATGATGCATAGTTATAATACAACAAAGTCTTACAATATAGCAGTATGTTTCTCCCAGTTGCTCTGTGTTTAAACAGCAACTCCATCAAAATAGTCTTAGACTTAATGTTAAATAATAGTGCACTGGATGGAAGATAATTGGTTCTTTGTTCAAGTTCAGTCCTGCTTGGAATAAAAATTGAATTGCTTGGCATCTATAACACAAAGCTATACTATTATATATGTGATATATCATCTGTCTGGTGATAAATCAGAATGGCAAGTATTCCCTGCTCCATACGCCCAGAACACCATTAATTAACACTCTCCTACATAACATCAAGCCAATGATCTTGCCCTTTTTTATGAACACCTATTTTAATTAAGAGAAACACTGCTGTGTGTGTAGATTAGCCACTTCCCCTACTCTAACCTCTCCTATCAATCTTACTCTCTACGCTGGAAGCCATTACACAGTGATTTGGTTCATTTGTTTTGATCATATTGTAAATAACATCATTTCTCTACACTTAGACGTCTTTGACTTTAATTTATGAGCAGCATTGAGATGTTCTGTTTGTTCATTTTTTTTAGCATAAAAAAGGGCTAACAATCATGTGTGCATGATAAATACAATGCTGTCCCATTCCATAAACCACAACTCATCCTGTTGTTTGTTTTCCCAAACTGAGTTAATAATACTCAGTGGCAGGGTGGCTGAGGCGTTAACATAACAAGACACTGAAAATGTATTTGTAACTTCCCACATCTCTAGCCCCTCATTTCTTGTCATCTTCTTTTAGCTCTGTCAAATAGAGGAGGAAAATGGCTGAAAAATACTTTAAAAGGCCTAGGAACACCTAATATTTTGTATGAAATCAAATGCACAAACCCAAAATGTCAGTAATAATTCTTCATTGTACATGTACTTGCAAAACTATACATTCAGTCCTGTAGGTCAAACTATGATGGATGTTTACAGTGGTCAGTCTGGATAGTATTCCTAGTTTTTTCCCTTCAAAATAGATTTGGATAACTTTGATTATTATCTGGTTTACTGATGATCTTATTTGTTGCTCATAGTGGACGGACTCAGGCCTGAATTAAAAACCTGCTAGAGGACAAATATTTGCTGTTTGGCTCCTGTGAACACTCCTGACACTGTCACTATGTCAAGTTCAGAATATACAGCAGAATAAACAACAGGTTCATTGTATGACCTGTTGTCAGGGTTTCTATATGTGTGTGTGTAACACAGACTAAAATGATCAATGGTAATTAGGTAAATGACGTAGGAACAATCAATATTGTATCTTGGTGGTGATGCAACTTTGTAACATTTGTAGCAAATGTTACACATTGAATTTGGGTTGGGTTTTTTTTTGTTGTTGTTGTTGTTTTTTTGGCCCCTGGAGGTCTGGGGCCCTGGGGCAGTTTCCAACATTGCTTAGTTGGTAATCTAGCTTTGGTCTTACTATAACTGCAAATTTCTCCCTGAAGGCAACAACCCAAGAGGGCAGAGGTTTTTTTTCTCCCCACAGAAAGATCTTAGCGGGATGTAAAATATATAAATGGACCAAGCATATAACATTTAAGTGGAAGAAACACTCATCCACTCTGTGTGAGACTGAACTCTGCAGGCTCCTGAAATTCAGAAAATCATGCTTCAAGTATTTCTTTGTACCTTATAGTCTTCTCTCGCTCATTTTCTGTGGATGGACTGAGTTATTATTATTTTATCACCCAGCCCATCTACAAAGCATGAGTAGATGGACTGTGTGATCAAATAATGACCCACGATGGATGTTTTTTTATGTGCTATCCAGTTATTTTAGGACTCTGTGCACAGCTCTGACAGGCTGGTTGATTCCCTCTGTGCACTGGGCTTGTTAGCCTGTATTAACATATCATGTTATGGAAAAATACAAAGACAGACTTTCACACGTACCCACGTATATAACCCACTGCAGGCAGTGCTCGCCCCTGTCACCTCCACACTCTTCCCTCTCCCACACTCAGAAACGATTCCTCGTCTTTCTTCTTCAGCTCTGGCCCTCTTTAGCATCTCCTTGCACCCAGCAGAGCAAAAGTCCTCAGATGATTTGGCCTCATCAAAGAGTTAGAATTATTCACTCTGCGTCTGTAGGATTGTTCTGCATACCAGATTCAAAGCATGATTGAATTTTACACCTACACACTCGCCTCCTCTCTAATGTCACTCACACCTCACTAAAGCAACACTGTCATAGTCTGTTAGCCAGCTCAGTATTCCCCTATTGTCATATTCTTTTCTATCTAGAGCAGGGGTTTGAGAGAAAAAAAGTAAGGGAATATTCTCCTTGTTATTTTCAGCCAGCAGGGAAGAAAATAACAAACAGAGCTTTTGTTTTGTTGACAGAAATACTGAGTGGCCTTTCTCTGCAGGGAGTCGATTGTCATAGCATTTTGATACAGGTACAGTCGGATTACCGGGTGCAGTGGCAAACTGCTAGCAATCATCAATTATGTTGCATCTCTCAACAACACCAGAGGCTTATTCACTCTCCAGGGAACACTCAAAATGAAGTGCTTGTTCAGTTAGTGTTGTTCCCTAATGGTTGTACCTACAATACATAGTTTTCTCTTTTTGACTGTGGAGTGTGTTCAAATATGTGTTTATGTGTCTGTGTGTGGGAGAAGGTAATCTGACAGAATCTCAGTGTTTTTACTAAGTGATAGTTATCGCATAAAAGAAAACTGAGCAAACCCCTAAACAATATTACTAAAATGATAAGTGATAACATATCCTGTCAATTTATTACCACTATATTTGTTTTTAGCCAAAGGTTTCCCTAATCAAGCCATAATAATGGTCCATATTGAAGAACCAACTCCAAAAGTAAAGTGACTAAAAGTCAGTACACCCTTCAATCATTGAGGTTCAATTCTTTTATGTTTAATATTTTGTTTGTCCACCTTTATTTTTGGTGACAGATTTGATCCCCCTGGGCAGAGATGATACCAGTACTGTACAAATGTGTGGAAAGATGTTCTGTCATTCTTCACAGATGATTCTTTTCAGCAGTTCTTTGCTGGAGGGCTTTTGTTGCTCTACCTTCCACTTTAAAATACTCCAAAGGTGTTCTGTCCGGATTCAAGTCTGGGGACATATTTGGTCAGGTCATAGTTCTCGCTTTCTTCTTCTTTAAAAATTCTTGTGTGGTTTTTGCAGTGTTGAAAAAGTTCTGGTGTTCACAGCTTCTTTTATAATCTTGCAAACAGCCTCAATCAGAAATCATAGGTGTAGTCACTTTTCTTGCAACGTAGTCTATCTATCCTCTATCGGATACCCTGCACTTAAAATGAATGCAATTACTGTAAAATGGTACAATTTTGAATCATTTTAGTGCACATTGCGTATCCATATTTGTAGTATACTGCATGTTCAGATGTAGATTCAAATTCATGTTCTTTTCCCTCATACACCCTTATTTCTTTTGCACACAACAGTTTGTGTCCACACACTGTCAAGTCATCTCACATCAGAGATAAATACATCAATCAGTATTTTCAGTAAGTTTACTAAGTGTGACAAACCCAGAGAATTAGTGACCAAATCTGTGGAGCTTTTTATTCTCTTTCGGTTTATTCTTTTGATTTTACTGTCATCACATTTTCTATAACGTTTAGTATCAGCTGTTCTGACAAATAATAATAAATGGTAATAATAATGACAGATTTTATTCGCATTATGTAGCAACTTTCAAAGCAAGCTCACACAAAAAAGAATAAAGATCACAGACAAAGATAATAAACTTCAAGAGCATCAGGTAAAGTTAGATAAACTCAGCTAAAAAATAATCTGTTTAAAGCACATTTGTAAAACTTTTCTAAGAGTCTAAGAGCCCTGCCAGCAAAAGCAGATCACCAAAGCACTTTGTTTCTAAATCGCAAGCCTTGGAATGGCAAGTAGAAAAACATTTTATGGATCTCAGGGGATGGTGTGAGGCAAAACATGGGTTAACAGCTCAGCAATATAACTTGATGCAAGGCCCAGAAGAGCTTTAAAAGTTATCAATAAATTTTAAAGAAATCAGAAGCGTATTGGGAATGTAAGGATCAGTGAAATAAGATGTTTCTTTCTTCACTGTTAAAATCCCAGTAGTGAAATTCATAACAAGCTGTAGATGGGAAAGAGATCCAAAACAGTAAACAAGGCATTAGATCAGTCGAACCTCATAGGCACCTGTTTCCAAAAGAAAAGCAGAGCAGATAAACCAACTTTACAATACCTGCTCAGCACAAAATGGAAGACAGACAAAGTTACTGACTTGCAGGTCAAGAAAGTCAAACACACATTTTTCTCAGGCATAGGCGGAGATCAAAGATCACAGCTAAAAGAACAGTGAATATCACACTTACACATTCAGCAGCTAGCTAGACACACATCTCCAGAGGAATAATAATGTTGCTCTCTGTGTGCTGGATGAACTGTGTAAGTTGGCAATTATTTGCTAACATGTTAGCCATACATTTGAAAGTAGTTGTGTCTATAGAGACATGGTACGGAGCTCAGACATCAAGAAGGAGCTTGGAGTGGAACCACTGCTCCTTCATGTGGAAAGGAGCCAGCCGAGGTGGTTCAGGCATCTGATAAGGCTGCCTCCAGGACGCCGCCCTTTAGAGGTTTTCCAGGCATGTCCATCTGGGAGGAGACCTCCGGGCAGGCCCAGAACACACTGGAGGGATTATATTTCTCATCAGGCACTGGAACACCTCGGGATCCTCCCAGAGGAGCAGGAGGACATGGTTGGGGAGGAAGGATGTCTGGGCTACCTTGCTTTGCTTGTTGCCACTGAAACACATGGACAAGCAGTGGGGAATGGTTTGAGGGACGTGTCTGTCAGCTTGTCTCAACATTTTTCTGCCCCCAGTGGCCAAAAATGTATCAACACAACTTTTAATTCAAACCAATCCAAACCGATTTTAAAAATTACTCGCTACTCACTACCTTTTGTATAAAGTAATATTGAAGAAATGAAAGTTGTATCTAAGTGCAAATGCATGCTTTTTTGTAGGATTATTTTCCTTAAGCTATGGCTTCAGAGGCTCAGCACTGGTTTAAATTCAGAGCCTCCTGTTGGGCAAAGGAGTGGACACAGTGACCTCTGTCTTTGACCTTACTTGGGGCTGTTTGGCTTTGGACCTGCATGTTGATCACATCTTCTCAAGGAAGCCACAGCACTGTAAGCAGTGATACGAAACAAAGTCTATTAAAAATATTTGAGGGATAATACCAAGTGATGGAGAGGGCAGGGGAAATATTTCATACACACATGCACATGCACTTGCTCTTTCACTTACTTATGTAAAACTTTCTTCTCTTCCTCTCTCTGGCTCTGCGCCTCTCAGCCCCCTCAGTACTCAACCATTTCTCTCTGGTGCTTTACTACAAACACATTTATAGTTTATCTCTGTCCTCTTTACTTACTCTCACTGTCACCGTTCCCTCCTCTTCTTCCTTCCCTCTCTGATCTCTCATCTGTGTCTGTCTAATGCCATGCCAATCAGAGCAGCACCATCAGCATGAGAGGGTTCAAGAGAGACAGGCGGGAGACAAGACAAGACAGATCCAGAGAGACACAGAAGACACAAGCTGGCAGAGGACATCTGGAGCCTGGTTGCTAATTCATTCACAGATGATGAATGAACCATTTTGTGCTGTTAGCTTCTAATGGGCGTGGAGATAAGCAGTAAATGGATTTACTAAAAATAGCATTTAGAGACTACGAGGAAATCTTTCTCTGCCCTCAGAACGGCTGATCCCCAAGATCGATTTAAAAATCGATAGTAACTGAGGTGAATGTGAAGTGATTCAGGCTGCGACTGACTGACTCTGATGTTTTAAAGAATGATTGATGCGCTAATCAAGCCACGCCACCCTATTCACCCCGCGGTGGCGGCTTCTACCATGCTTTGCGGCTTTTCTTTAGGCACAACCCTATCCATCAGAGGCCGGGTTTTATTGTCTTGCTCAGGGCGACATGGTCCGAGGAGGCAGCTGGGGAGATTCAGCCTATCATGTAACCTGGCTTTAATCTGTGCACAAATAGTGGTGTACAGTAAACAGAGTGTGGTTTCTGAGACATATTTCTATAATGAATTTCCTGAGGAAGTGGCTTCCTGGGGTTATGTTTATGCACAGTGGGGGTTTATGAGCAACCAGCAGAGCCGACATAATTGAGAAAGATACAGATCAAAAGCTACAACCAGCGGTGAGATTCGCTTGGCTTCGCTGGAAGTGACAGGGAATTGAGGTGGAGGGTTTAGCTGGCTCTGTCCAAAGGTAACAAAATTTACCTACCAGCACTAGTACACATTTTATGTCTTGTTTGTTTACAATTTGAACAAACTCAAGTGTGAAAATGACAAATTTTATGGTTTAGAATCAAACTAGCTGTTTCCCTTTGTTTCCAGTTCTTAATACTAACTTAGCCTTGAGCTGTTGGTAAATAAATAATTTCTTTGGTCAGTTTCCTGCTTGCTGAAATTCTCCCTTTGTTTCCTATTCCATTTTTCAGTTGTGACTCCTCTATGCTTTTTAGGTCCCGATGGTGTTAAGAAATATGGTTCAATCACTTATGCTGCAAAAGCATCTCAATTCCAGCTGACCTGTTTGTCTGTTAGCTCTGCCCTCCTGTAGTGAAGTCTTTCTTTTTAAATACAACTGAACTTGGCGTTAAGGTGAGAGAAACTGTGGGTGGAAATAAAGCCAGCGCCTGTGGCCCATGTCGCTGCCCTCCGCCTCAGTGGATGGTAATGAAAAATATGACCTGCCATCATAATCGCAGTGACCTCAGCGCTAAGGCGTGAAATCCACCGCCGCCCCTGGGCGTCGCAGGCAAGGTCCTGACCAGCCCTGGTCTGGACCTGATGAAATATTCATGACTGTGTATGTTTGAAGCTGGGAGGCTTGCGTGATTTGTCTCTATGCCACAGGGTGCTGTTGCCGGGGTGGAAGTCAGGGGCAGTTAAGATATCCTGGGCAGAGAGTTAAACGATTGAAAGTGAGGATAAAACATAGCCTGGTTGAAGTCTGGCTGATTTTTGGATCGGTGACAGTTAGGTTAAGTTGGCAAGTAAGTTGATAAAGCTAATTTGACCAACTTGTTACCTGTAACACAGTGACGAGGCAAAAGTTGAGGCCTTAAATAGCCTGTGCTCAACCAAAGATAACTTTTAAAAGTAATCATGATACTGATGTGGCGCCATGCTTTGCTGGTGTTTAGCGCCAAGCGACCATATGGATCTGCACACCCATGTGAGTCCACTCCTTCTCATTTAATAAGCTTATGTTTTCCATTGTTCTGAATGGTGGCAAAATGACAAGCCCGTATGGTAATATCACACCACCTGTGTGACGGGAAGGTTAATCGCTTGGAGAAAAACTCAGAGCTCATTTCATTCATTTTGTTTGCTCTGTAATATGTGCCTGTTTATTTTGTGCTAGTAATAGGAGTGCTAACAGCAGCAAATTCATGCTGAAATACAAGTGTGTGTGTGTGTGCAGGTCCATAAATACCATCCCATATATCATTGCATATTTATAATATTTTATCAAAGTGTTCATTAATATTTCATGTTGAATATGGGTCATGATCGTATGTTAAAGATGCTGGTTATTTATCTCTCTTGTAACAAACATTACAGCAAGTCACATTATTCACATTTGATGGTGTTAAATGCAGTACTGCTGTTATTAAATTTCCACAACCATTACAGCATTTGCTGTACTGTGATGAATACAAATGTACTGTGTCTGGTAAACATCAAGATGCTGTGAACCATGATAGGAGTTGCACATCCAAACTACATTTGGATTTGTAAGTCTCTCACAGTTCAGAAGCCCATCTTATGGTCATTTCTATACTGCAGCTTTTCACTCCGGAGGCAAATAAGAACCACCACTTATGTGTTCATTAGTTTGAAAGCTATAAAGACCTGATCCAAATAAAACTAGTCTTTAAAGCAGCACTAATCAATATTTTATGTGTACAAATTATGGACCAAATGTGTAATATGAGAGAGGTTACTTGTAGTGACAAACCCACAGAGAATTAAGGGTAACGCACACCAGAGGTGTCCTGACCTGCATCCACTTGTCAGGCTACAACACTCACTCACTCACATTCGTTAAAATGTGGGAATGTAATAAAGGGTGACCTCATTATATAATTTTTTTTTTTTTTTTTTGGGGGGGGGGGGGGGGGGTTTTATGACCAACAAGTTGAATGTTTTGGTTCAGTCTCACCATTATATATGTGACCTCATTTCCAGCAGCAGTGGGCAGCTGTTTTGATAAACCTGCTGTACCATAGGCTACCTGCCCAGCACCAAACAGCTGACAAACAAAGGTAGCGACAACCGTGCAAGCATAGTAGCGCATTTAGCAGCAAAAGAGCCAGACTTTTTTTTTTTTTGCAAGAGTTGATGGAGGCCAAAGCAGAGCTAAAAGGAGAGTGAATATTGGACTTGGATTTGCCAATTTGTTACAGGATGTTGTGTTGCATTACATGGGCATACTCAGCACATCCCATTGAAAAATTTGCCACCATTAACAAGCTAAAATGTCAGTGTTTTCAGCCTGTTCATCTGTCCAGATGTGGATTTAATCTGTCCCTTCTCAGTGATTGGTCTGTTTTCATATAGACCTACTGCCATTGTTTCACACAACAGTAATGAGTGTTCAGCATCTCCAGTTACCCACAATTGCATCAGATATCAACCTTTGCAGTTTTGACCAAGTATGACATAAGGACACACCAGGAGGTGAGGTGAAGGAGTTTATGTTTAAAGAGCTCTGCTAAGTGCTTTTTTCCCCAAGTATTGTCCTTACTAATAATACTGTGTGAAACTCAGAACATGAGACATAGATTTGTTTAGACTGGATATTTATATATATCAAACAAATAATCATTTCTCACCCACGCTAGATATAATAAACAGGAACATGGCTCACATTCTCTCACATCATTACTGGTTACATCCACTGTAGGTACAGTGTGTGCCCTAACTGTTTGATGCAGGCATCCGATTTGCTTATTAGCACATCATGTTGATTTTCCTGATGAAATTAAGGTGGAATGTATTGACAGATAGAGGAGACAAGAAAGAGACAGCAATGACAAAATCTTGTAACTTTAACTTTGGTGTTATTGACATCTGTGACTTTCACAAGCTCACAGCTGTGCCTTCCAGTGGATGAGCAAAATGTGCTTAAATGTAATGTCCCGGAGGACACCTGCCTTTCCTCTAGCAAGTATTTCAAGTAAACAGCCAGTGTAAGATCTCGAGGAGCAGATTTTAACACCAAAGTTGAAATTATCATCATATGTTGTATTTTCATCCATATATTCATGTAAATTGTGTTTCAGATGTATTAAAATCTGGCCGGGTGTCACTATGGGGTACAGGCATACAGAGTACCATGCTTCACTCACTCAATTTTCTCAACGCCTCAAATGCAAATGAGTGTATTTGATCTAGTGGCTGTTGTTCAGAAGACACTGTAGAGGCAAGGAGATTGGCTACTGAGGTTGATAATTAAAAAAAGGGGGAGACTATTCCCTCTGCTTCCTACATTTATAAGCAACAGAACAAATTTCTCCTAGCAAGAAATTATCTGAGCTGGCAGACAGACAGATGAGTAATATCTGGTGGTTAAAAGCAAAAGCAACCATGCGTCGGTTTAATGTGTGTCAGAACAAGATGGTGGCTTTCTGCAAGCCTCCATTACAAGGCTTTACTAATCCAAACATGCAAATCTGTGTCTAAAAAGCGCCTTTTGTGCATAATCCTAACACAATTTCTATGGGATTAGGATGGGGCAAGAAGAAAAAGACTGGTTGCCAATACAGTACCAGCAAGTCAGCTCTGTATTTAAAGATAATGTAGCATATAGCTAAACACACTGTAGCAGACTTCAATTTATTTTATCTTTTAAGTATGTGTGGTGTTGATATAAGCATAGAAATATGTGGTGGAAATACACACTCCAGGGTTTTCTAAATATTATTTCAACTATTCAAGTGTGCCAAGTGCTTCCAATTACAACAAAAAGTAATATAGTATTTTCACAATGATTTGAGTCATTATCATTGTGCGTACCTCATCTATTTGCATGGAAAATGGTGATTAATAAGTTCAAAAAATCTGTGAGGAATTCTGCATTGATTTTCCACTTGAACTGTGCCAGCAGAGCTGATTATTTTCTAACAGCAGTATGTCTGATTGCAAGGAACAACATGACATTGCCCACTCTCATCAATACTTCAGTACTCTTTAACAAACACACAGCAGTCTCGATTTAACCACTGAGTTCACCAGGCATCATTCATGTTTGAAGCCACAGTCTGTAAAGAAAGGCAGGGTTTGGAAGGTTTATTTATATACTATACTTCATAAATAAAACGTTAAGTTATTTATATCATGCATTGAAATCAAATAAGCAAAACTGGATGCACAGGTTGCACCACAGATCCCTTTATTTCCCTTTTACAGCAGCTTGAATCCCTCTCATACCAACCCAATCTCATAAATTCCATTAATATGCAAATAATTTGCAACATCATCTTATATTCACTGGTAATATTTAGCACCAATTCAGGAAATAATGTGATATTCAGTGTTTGAACACTGAAGGCCTGCGTTTATGTCCCGTCTTGTACCTGAATTCAAAGTTAATATTTAACTTTAACCGCAATCTTAACCCAACTTCGACCAAATGGATTCACTCACATACTGCCTGTGATGAAACCAGTTGTTCACACAGCTGCGCTTGAGAGTTAATAAATAAGAATTTATGAAGGATACTGGCATTCAGCCTCACAGTGTGCCACGATTCACTTTTGATTTTGATATATGAGTCTGGTTTTCATCAGCACCCAGGGATGTAATCTTATGAATTTTGTTCAGAAAGCAGTCGTACTGTGTTGATAGCAATAAATAATCTACCATAATTGTGCATTAGTTGCCATAAGAGGATATTGTAGAGGAAGAAAAATAGTCAGTATAAACTGATCTCCAAAAATATTAAATATGTATGTTCAGAATTTGTCAGTATTTGGATGATTAAGGTGCAGTACAATTTCCTTAATTCATTTAGCTCAGTAAAACTCCACATGTTGGTGCACTTATAAACCTGAATTTCACTCCCACTCCATTTTATTCTCCCTGATAAATCTTTCATCAAATGGATAAACAAAAGCCTTCATCATGTGAGCTGAAAGTTCCATATTTGTATAATTGTGAAAACAATCATTTACTGCCCAGAGAGCAGTGGAGTGTGTGTGTGTGTGTGTGTGTGTGTGTGTGTGTGTGTGTTGTGCAGTGCTGATGCCACCATGGTATGAACAGACCCATTGCAATATGTTAGGGAGAATACCTTGCAGAGAGCGCAGCAGACAACAGTTCATTATTGCATGATCACCATATGCTTGTGAGACTGTGGGTTCATACCTGGTTCAGATCCAGCTGGTGATTCATGTCCCACCTCATTCTCTTCTCACTCCACTGTGTGCTGTATACAGTACACTGCATAATGATCAGTGTCTTCAATTAAAGAGATACGGTATCTTGAAATCTTTCGAATTGTTTAGGATGAACAATGATGGAAAATATCTTTTTTCTCTGCACTGGTCATTTTTGGAGCAGATTCAAAGCTGCTGATGGATTCCTGCCAGTTTGAAGCAGGTGATGTCAAATTGAGTAACTCCTTTCTGCTAGAAAGACGAGAGGAAAACAAGAGGCCATCTGTGCTCATGGAGCTTTAGAAGGAAATGAAAACAGGTTTACAAATCTCACTTTGTACGGAAGTGTGTGTGTGTTTGAGGGTGCATGTGTGTGAGTGCATCCCATGTATTTGCTAACTGCCGGTGATTCACCGATAAAAGCCTACAGAGATGTGCAGACACTAAAAGATTAACAGCGTGTCAGTGTCATAAGATTCAAATTTCTCTGCATTATAAATGCAAGGATGAGTTTAAAAATACACAAGACTGTGAATTATTCAGCCACTCCCCTCACATTCTGAGAGGCTTTTTGACTTGATGCTGCACAGCCACAACGAGCAAAGTGGCAGATGACAGAGGAGACCATCAGAGGGGTTAGGTACTGGAGGTGAAATGTTTGATGTGAAACAGCATTTATGTTATGCTCGAGTGCAACAAAACCCGCAGTTAAATTTAAGTCAAAACAGAAAAGGGTGTAATTAGTTTATGAAGAACAGTGGAATAATTAGGGGGAGAGAACACACCACCCATGGAGTGTGCAAATAAGGCTGTTTGTTTGCTACCACTCAGATAAACTCACTCTTGTGTGCTACACCATCAATATCACTACTTAAGATAGCAGTAAATGACTCTTAGAATCTGTTAATAAAGAAAATTAGAAGCATATTCTACTCCACACCGTGAAAAATGAATAAATGCCATTTTAGAATATTCTTTTGGATTAGATCCACTTCTTGTTGACTTTTAGTGGAAAGAACCATGTTCTCAAGGCAAAATAAAATCTCACTGAATGTCTGCTCTGTTCTGAATCATACATAAATGCATGACTCAAAAATCTAATCTTGATTCATTATAGGATGCTGCCTGAAAATTCACATTGGCAAATTGTGATCAGTGGGGAACATGTCATGCTGGGTTCTAGGTGGCTCATGCTTCATGCACAGAGCCGTGTGTAAATACTGCCACCCAGTGACAGTGTGTAGAACTGCAAGACTCGATGAGTCATTCTTGCAGCCCGACCGCTTCCCTCGGCCCTGCTGCAGAGGGACCCTGGCTGGATAATAAATTAGTCTCTTTTAACATTCAACTGATAGAAGGCAATCTCAAGGTCTGTGAAGATGGGGTTGAAAAGACTGTTGCACAGAGTGAAGAGACAGGAGAGGAGGGTGGGGGTGGTGGTGGAGTTGACAGAAGGGGCGAAAGCAGGGATTTTGGATGCTCTGAAGCAAGAACAAGTCTGCGTAAGCCAACAGAGCAGAGCCACAGGCGCTAACCACTCAGAGCAAATACCACAGCCCTTGTCAATGGGACAGAGAGAAAGAGCAAGAGAGAGAGAGAGGGAGATGTATGCAGGTCATCATTTTAAACTCAGAAAAATACATGTTTGCAACAATCCTGCAATGCTATATCTAGTCGTAAAGAAAATCTTCACTGAAAAAAATGTAGTTTTAGTGGCTCACAAAATGACTGGTTTCAGCGAGTTTATAATTAGACAGAAGCCAGTGTACTTTTTATAAAACCTGGCACCGAACACAGTCCTCAAGGGCAGCAGGCCGTAAGAGGCTGTAAAAGTTTTCAACATCTTTTATTTCCTCTATAACCTTGATGAGTAACATATGTTTGAAAGAGGTCAGTGATAGCATGATGGTTTATGTTTTTGTGCAATTTCATCTTCGCAGAGGGCACACCACAGTACGTGTTTCCAATTTTAACACACTCTGATTACACTCTACTTTATTTATTATACAGTGCAATATTTAGTCTATTTATGCTGAGGAAATGTAAGTGGATTCACATCACATTTTGTTATGAGATATCAGTCAACTGTGATTCAATCATACCAGGAATGTAATATCTACATTTTGAATTAAGCCGTGTGTCAAAAGGAAAATGTGGAATGTTTGTGATGTAAGACTCTGTACAGAGAGATTTAGCACTGAGAGGAAGCATTAAAAATCTAGTGAGAGGAGAGTAGAGGAAAGGGTAGAGTGGAGACTGTTACCTTGAACACAGAGCTGAAAGGAAATGTCACAGGTGTTTATCCATTCTCTGAACTCCTCTCTTCCATAACCTGCAGCGAAATTGCCATAAGACCTCTAAATGACTGTAGACTGTAGTCAATTTCCAGACCCAGAGCTCCATGAAGTCAAGTAATACTGCAGTCCAGTCCACCATGAAAGGTATTAAGGCAGGCACTCTATTCATCCGAGGATAAATAGCTCTTCTTGCACTTCTCAAGTTAATCTTTTTAATTGTGTGTCTTTTGTTAATAAATGTTTTTGCGCCCGTCATTTAATAATACAGGAGTAAATATGCATGTTAGGCACTTTCTTTTCCAAAGAGCCTTTCTCTTCTCTCTGCGTTCAATCACAAGCTGAGATGTAATATTCCATCACCAAATTACCACTTGACAAGGTCATTTTTGTCAAGTGAAGTCTGAATTCATTACTGAAACCTTCGTGATATTATTAAAAACCTGCCATTAAGGGATGATAAATATGATTTAATAACTGTTATTCATTAAGCTCTTTCACAGACCTTTATGTACTGTGATTTATTTCACATCTTACCTAAATATTGTCATCAATTTAGTGAAATATAGAGTGCAAATAACCACACATTACAAAGACTAAGTGGTTTAAATAGGCCATTCATTTAAATTCTCCACCTGTCCAACATCTCAGTGTCCTCCCCAGTGGCACTCTCAGGAAATTACATCATTACACCATTTTTAACTAGGAAGCCCGAGGGCATAGAGCTACTTGATCCATCTTCATCTGTCTCCCTCTCTCAGATGTCGTCCACATCATAAAACTCCAGCAGCCTGTACAAACACACACCACGAAAGCCGAGGAGGAAACACATCGTGAAGGAGCGGTGACATTGACAAAGTGAGAGTGCGGCCATAGTGCAATGTAACAGCACGCTGCCACTTACGAAAACACCTGCTCCACACTGTCAGCAACTTAACCTTCTATCACCTAAATCCCCAGAGGAGGATTATATGTGACAGATGTAAGACAGGAGGGGGGTCAGGGGGTGTGGGGGTGACAGGGGTGAGGTGAGGAGTGGGGTGACAGAAGTGACTTCATAAGTAAAAGTTTTTTGGAGAGGGATGAAAATAGAAAAGCAGCTGAAGGAGAGAGAGGAAGAGAGAGGGTACAACAAACAAGTCTATGAGAGAAGTAATTAGAAAATGCGATGTTGAAATCAGACACGTCATTAGCTTGTACAAAATAACAACATAGGAGATATTTAATGTTACATTTCTGAAAATAATGTTGTGCTCCGGCCAATTCAAACTACCCATTGTGTCTTTCTGTGTTTGAATATATGAAGTCACCTGACACCAAATATTCCTATGTGTGTGTATATGCTATATTATGTATAATTGGCATGTCTTAACATTGGCTATGTAAGACTATATATGGAAAATACTAACTTCAACATGCTAACATGCTCAGATTGACAGTGTTAACATGCTGAAGTGTGGCACAAAATCTTTTTAATGACCACTAAACACAAAGCACAGCTGAGGCGGTGGAGAAATACAACTTTTCTCTTGAAGCATAGTTCATGAATGTCTGTACCAAATTTCATTGTAACACAAGAGGAAAAGTCAGGTAGCCACCAAAGTCTTTGAGATACACCGTCTGGGAACCATAAATACTTGAAACCTTTACCTGCTGGTGTGAGATTAAAAGACAGGGATTACCAAAGTCATTTGAAATTAGAGCCTGACCAATAAATCAGCCGATACTGGCTTAAAAAAAACAAAAAACAAACATACTGGCATTTGCAATATATTTAATGAAGAGTAAAAGGAACATTTTTTATAGTAATTCTGAAGCAGTGTCACCTTCACACATTTTAACCACCAGACAGAACCAGTTAAGCACCAGTTACTTTTCTCAACCTAAAATGTCCTGTTCAGTAAATGTTTTGGTCACAGTTCATTACAAATGAAATGTAAGAGATCCTTGGCAAATATGTCTGTTTTAGCAACCTCACCCTTTATTATTATTATTATTATTATTATTATGTGCAGATTTGGGAATGAAAACAAACAAGAAGAAGATTTCACCTCAGCAAGAAGGAGTTAATTCCTTGTCAGCGATGTTGTGGGTTTTGTACAGTGTGTCTATAAGGATGATAAATGTGCTTTTTCACAGCTGAAAGGCAGCTAATGGAGCAGGCAGACTTGTTAGACAAAAGGCACTTTAACAAGGACATGAAAGACACAAAGGACATAGGAGTGTTCCTGAATTAACTCATCCTTCACCAGATGACAGATCTAACAGTTAGACTGTGATTGGGTGTCGTACTGTTGCAGAACCTGTATCATCCAACATGTTGTGACGAGGATTTTCAGTCACTCCATCAAGCTTTTCTTTGTGATGGCAAAGTATTACTGCTGATGTTGTGGTGTATCTGTGAGGTGATAAATGTATGAGAGGGGGTATAAGTAATGGTTGTTTTTCATTTCTTGCCAAAATGTTATTTTTCTGAGATGTAATTTTGCTTGGAAACTGATTCAGGATATCACATTTATTTGCCCTTTAATACCTAAACAATAAGATCCTTGCCTTGGATCTTTGTTAAATTGATGGCTTGAAGCATTCAGTGCTATGGGATGGCATTTTGTTGGTGTCAACCTTTACATTGTGTTTCCTGCTACTGCTTCATTGTAAAAGCCACACCAGTTAAATCCAAAGTGAACTTGCAACAGTAGGAAATGATTGGTTTGCATTATCAGGAACACAATACAACTCTGATATGATTGGATTAGAGTGAACAATAAAAAGGCTAATGAGGCTAATGTCAGTCACACAGAGATGTAGATGTAAATAATTTATCAACAGTTAATTATTCTATCAGTTATAAAGGGTTCTGCATTAGAAAGCAGTATCTGTATAGTCTGGGGTGGGGTGCTGCTATAGCATGTCCTTTTTGCTGTTACTTTTATACTGAGGGCCTGAAGTATCAGGTACTGTCTGTGTTACCATTTTACTTGACACTGTCTTCCTTCAGCTCTCTTTAAGTACTTACAGGCTTAACCACTCAGCTCTCTCAGTACAAGTTATGACTGTTTAATCCCATCAACAACAGGGATTGCTGTCAAAGCATCACAGAATTTGAGAAATGACAGAGGGAGTACAAGTACACTTCAATAGAAAAATGTTGATTCATGACTTCTCAAAACCCCACTGGCTAACTTCTTTAAAGCTTCCCGGACTTTTCTGACCAGATTAATCTTCCACACTCTGACTCAAACTTTTTTTCTTCAAGCACAGCAACACTACTGAGGTATTACTGTAGTTTCTCTCCTGCATCAGTTAAGACATACTTTGTGCTGGGGTTATTATTGGTGAGTCTGCCTGGTTTTGGGCAGCCTTCATCAGTTTTTATCCAGACTGGACTCTTTTTTTTCTAGTGGATGATAGAGTTCTTACTAGCTGAGTTTTACTGCAGTGGGCAGATAACACAGGCCACTGTCTAATTCATTTTACTTCTTGACAGTGTCCACAAATGATTTATTACCTCCTGTCACAGGCTCCTGATTGGGCCATTTCTGTCAAATGAAGCGACATTAGCATAAAGAATTATATGAGGACAACATTTGAGGTCACCCCCTCCTGCCTACTTTACCAGTTGATTGGGGTGACTATTTTTGTATTTGAGGGAAGGGTCTCAGGGGTTTGACTTGGAGAACTTTAACATTTCTATTCTGTGTGTGTGTGTGTGTGTGTGTGTGTGTGTGCGTGTATGCATGTGTGTGTGGATAAGCAAGAAGAGACAAATGTCGCTTCTTCAGACCTTGACCTGGAGCCTGAGATACAGAAGGGAGTGCCTCATATGATTTATGATCTGCTATGATCAAATCTGACATATGAAGGAAGGACTAAATGTGTTTAGTGTAATGCAGATGACGTTTGATGACAGTGGTGATTATTCTCTATAAGTAAAATCAACTGTGTAGTATGGAAATTCTTTCTTCTTCTTCTTCTTCTTCTTCTTCTTATTATTATTATTATTATTATTATTATTATTATTATATCAAGGCCTACCTGGATACTTCCAGTGTACTCAGGGGTTTTCCTCTGGTCACAGGTGAATATAGTCTAACCAAACTCAGTTAAGCAAAGAAGCAATTTATAAATATGACAATTACTCAATAACACAAATTGTGTTAGAACCTAAATGATGTAAGAAATATATTGTCGGCTGGTAATAAACAGCACCGTAAGTATAGGTTGTGTGATTCGCATAGACTACAGGTTTGTGAAGCGAGCGGATTACTGGGAATCAACGTAAACGCACTGTATGGTTGTTCGAGGTGAATATAAACATTTTGTACTTCCCCAGCCACCGTACTTGCGGTGTCAGTGTTTACTTGCTGTGTTATGCACTAGATTCGGTGAAGAAATGGCGGAATATTCCCATGTTAAATCAACCAAATTGGTTTTGAAAGGTCTTAACAAAGGGTAAGTTCTTTTTTTACTTAACAGCACTCATTGCTATCGTCTACAGAATCATTAACGGCTAACTTTGTGGATCTCTGCAGCCTGTGCTAGCTTAAGCGATAGTAGCACAGGCTAAAATGAGGACGTTACGGTGAACACTTCTTTACAACTCATGTGTGTCTATTTTTAATTTAGCGATTAGCCCTTTTAACTTATAATTAACTATTAGTACAGTAATTGTTAAGAGATTTTTATTTGACTGTCCAGCGGTTGTCTGAGGCAAGGTAACGCATTATCGCCTTTCTCGGCTGCTAATGCTAACAGCTATAATAGCACCCATTGCTCAGTTGTGGAGAAAAAAGATTATTTCTGTCTCGAAGTAGCTCTAACAGTAGCACAAACATCAACATCCACATTATGAAACCACTCCCAACCTGACACTCAAACAACAGCAAATAAATCAGCATGGTTTCATTCGTTCAAGACTTGAATTTCATGACAAAGATGATGTAAGAACACCAGAGTTGTTGCTTTTTGAAGACTCTGTAGCATCCTAGAGATTTCATTCATATTGGAAACTAAATGATAGCGGATAACTCAGTGGTTATATAAGCCTTGTAGATGCATTCACTATTCCAGAAATTTCCTTGACCGCGTGAGAATCAGAATTTTTGTTACTAGGTCTCCCTTCCTAAGTAAACATTTGGCCATGTTGAGTCATATTAAATTCTTTTTTATTTGACATAATAATTTTTCATTTCTTTCACAGGAAAAAGAAGAAGCACAAAGATAAGAAGAGAAAGGCATCAGATGAGGAAGAAAAACCTGATATAGTCGGTATGTGTATCTACTGTATTTCTGTTTTGCAAAAACTAAAAACTAAAGATATCTGCCATCATCATTAAGCTGAGAATTTTTTACCGGCATGCAATTGGCTGAGACAGTCAGGAGTGTGTGTCCTTTTTTTAAAAAGAGGATTGTGAGGTCTTACATATGCTGTTGTTGCAAATATAATAGCTGGAAATTATTGAGAGATTTGCAAAAAAATTCCTTAAACATTGTTCACAAAAGGTATTGACATTTTGACCACAAAAGTGTTAGTTATTTTTTTTACCTGTTTAATGGCAAATTATTGATTATTGATAAAGAACCAGCATTTCCTATCCATCCATCCATTATCTATACTGCTTATCCGTTAAGGGTCGCGGGGAGGCTGGAGCCTATCCCAGCTGACATTGGGCAAGAGGCAGGGTACACTGCGTATGGATCGCCAGTCCATCGCAGGGCCAACATATACAGACAAACAACCATTCACACTCACATTCACACCTACGGGCAATTTAGAGTTACCAGTTAACCTAACATGCATGTCTTTGGACTGTGGGAGGAACCCAGAGTACCCAAAGAGAACCCACGCAGGCACAGAGAGAACATGCAAACTCCACACACCCGGGCAGATTCCATTTTAGTGTTTTGATGTTTTGGCTGCAGGGCAACTCATGTGTCTATGTTTGGATCACAGATGGCATCTTTTGAAGAGATAAATTACATTTTGATTGATACAAAGTGATGCAGCAACTTTCTATTACATCTAAACCCACCGACAAACATATAGTGCTAATTTTGTATTACAGTTTTTGGTCATATGGTTTGTCACTGAGTTTGGAAGCACCAGCTACAAGTAATCTGCTACCCTGAAATACAGTGGCACTGAGGTAAACATGGTATCAGCTGAGCAGGTTTCTAAGTCAAAATTTTTGTTAATGCTAACCCTAAACGCATAGCACATGTTTTATATGAGTACAGCTTACTCTAAAATTGTCCTCTGAGTGGAGATTGCCTCTTAATGTTACTGTGGCTTTCAAGCACAGAGTGAGTTATTACACCTGTTGACATGGGTCTTTCTACTCACCAGGTGGGTGGTGGTCCATCAGTGGCTTTGGGGAAATTACTGGAACAGTTGCCATAGAGATGCAGAACAACTCATACATCCATGCCCTGGACACTGGACTCTTCACTCTCGGTGCACCACACAAAGGTAAGCAAACACGCTGAGGTGACTTGGAATTCAGCTCCTGCATACTGCCCTTGTGGCTTTTACACCATACAATCACTCTTTATCAACACAGTAGAACATTTCTGTGTTGAGGGGAGATATCTGACTCAACATATGGTATAATCACTTTTCAATGGTGAAATATGTGTTTCTGAGCTGTATTGAAGGACTGTTCTTTTTACTAATGTTCAAAGTAATGTCCTTTTGTTGTGGTTTAATAATGACATAAAAATAATACATTTTTGATACTTTTTAAACCAGTTTGTGTTAGCTGACATTCTGTACAACTGCGAGCTGTAAGATGCCCACAGTTTCTACAGCTTCAGGTTGCTTATTTGGGTGTTCTGGTTATTGTCATTGTAAGTTTGACAGTTGGTGGGACAGGTGACAGTTGTCTCACTGATGCACAGAATTTTACAAACTGTATACCACCTTATTTGTAGTGCCACGTGAATGTCTCGTAATGCTGTAGAACATGGAACAATTCTTCGACCCTAGATTTATTGCCTGAACAATAATTCGGTGTTATCGTACACTACCGTACAGCTAAATCATATGACGATGACCATGTTTTGTTACCGTTTTGAAAATTTATTTTGTTCAATTAACGATTCCATACAGATCGTGTGTGTGTGTGTGTGTGTGTGTGTGTGTGTAGACCACTTTTGGTGGTGTGTCTCAATGGGGCTTGGGGTCTTCTAATACATACCAGATATTCTGGAATACTATTCCAGTCACTTGGTCATACATCTCAGTGTACATTGCTGGACGCACTGGACTGTCTCTGGGGCATCTTTTGCACAGTTTGCAACTTGTGTGTGTGTGTCTGTCTGTCTGTCTGTGTCTGTTTCTGTCTGTCTGTTTGTGTTCATAGCTGTTCTGTACTTCATTTTATCTGCATTTTAAATTATTATGAAAATTCAACAGCTGTTCTCAAACTGTTGTACAAACTTGAAGAACCTAAAACCCAATTTTGAGGTTGCATTTACTGTAGGCTCCAGGCGTTGGTGGATGAAGGGGGGTTTTGCCTTCAGTCCACAAAGCAGTAAGTATTTAAGTAGTAAATCCAGATACCAGGCTGCAAAGGCTGAACAGGGGTTGAGTTGAGGGGAAGGACGGAGCTCACTCTGAGTCTTCACTCACTTCTGCCTTCAGGCACTTCTGAGGGAGTGGTGCTCCTTGCCACAGTCTGCCCGGAGAGAGACATTACTAACAATTAATTCAGCCCATGTTTTGTGAGAATCAGTGAAAATGGTTTGGAGATTGAAACATCCCAATTCCCTTAGTGGGTCCTCATCCTCTGCATGCACATAAGCTCATTTCTAGGAGATGAAAGAGGACGCAAGCTAGCAGTATAGAAAGAGAGATTAGAGATTTTCCCCTCTTTGCTGGATTTTCTGCACCGACGGCACACTGTGGATGATACAGCCTTTTAGAAAGCTGCAGAAATGTTCACATTCACCTGCAGGTCAGAGAGAACATGCTGATGTTCTTTTAGCCAACTCAGAGGTCACAGTCTGACATATTCCAACGGATAATCAGCCCATTGAAAAAGCTGCTTATGTCACATTTTACCTCTGCTTTATTAATGCTTCCCTCGTTAATGGCTCACATACTCTGTTCTTCTTTGACCAGATGCCTGTATGACACACTACAAATTGCACAAAGTTTTGATTTATCGTAAAGGTCAGGAAGGGGCCTAATCACAGGCAGGTTTATGAAATCACAAGGAGCACAAGAGACCTCAGCATAAGATAAAGAATTTAAATGCAACACAACAGCTCTTTCCGGATCATATTCCAAATATTTAAGTGCTTGTGAACTGCACCCCGATCAACACAACACTGCATAGCTAGAGGGTTTGCATTATTAATTACAAGAATGCATAAGTAAAACATGAAACGGGTCTTAAGGGATAACCTTGCTGTGAGAAGAAATTATGCACATTTTATAATGATACATGATTGTTACACAGTTATTAATTAAACACTACATTCTCCTTTTTGTGTGGCAAAGGCTTTTTCTGTCAGAACTGAAAGATCAGTGTCCAGAATTTGGTTAAAGGTCAAAGCATCATAGAATATTTAAACTTTGCTGTTGGCTTGCTGAATCATTTTAACTGGTAGACAGAAGCCTAATTCTTTATTAATTCAATGATTATTCATACAGAGGTGTCTAGTGAGAACAGAATTACATAAGTCTGAAATCAACAATATGGGATAAAACAAATAAAAAACAAATCAAAAAATGATCAAAAATAAAGGAAACAAAATGACACTGTATTTGACAAGCAATACTAACAACCGTAAAATGTTTAAAAGGTAAAGATTGTTTTATATGTTTCAGATGATGAAGGACCAGACCCTCCAGAGCAGTTTACTGCCATCAAGGTCTCAGACTCACGGTGAGTACACGAAGACAAACTGCACATAGTATTTGCATCCATAGATAATCTCTCACCCACAGATTTATAACCCCACTTCTGCATTTTATATGAAGGATCTCTTTTATATAGTCTAGATGCACAGAAGTAATTTACACTTCCATGGGCAACCTCTCCTTGGAAGAGGGTGCTGCCTGTTGTAGAGCTTTTTCTTATGTGTTAGTTTCAGGTGCTAGTTGTCATGAAGAAAAACATCGTGTCATGTTCTGAACATTAGATTAGCCTTCCTTATGTGGTCTCCTTCTGAAGCATTAAAGCCAGTGCCATTTCATTTTGTGATTTTGGCTGTTGCAGAGTAGCCTTGAAGTCTGGATATGGAAAGTACCTCGGTATCAACTCTGAGGGTTTGGTGGTGGGACGTTCTGATGCCATCGGCTCCAGGGAACAATGGGAACCGGTCTTCCAAGATGTGAGTAAATCCTCTTCTAAATTTGACTCTGCTAATCTATGTAAGTTACCACTTGAATTTCCTGAAGGAAACCTCCCCAAAGGATCAATAAAGTTCTTATCTATCTATCTATCTACTTAAAATCAAGCAGAGGGGCCTCTCAGACTATGGCCAACACTGAAGTGAATCTTTTCTCCATCTTACATGGGTGTTATTTATTTCCTCCTGTCCCATCCTAGTCCTGTGACTTGTGCTGCAGCCAATCCCAAAACTTTTCCAATCTCATGTAATTATTTCCCCAGGCTGACTTAAATGTGTGATGCGTTTATTGGACTTCACTGGAGATGGGATGGGATGTTAACCACACTAACTCCTGAAGGCATGTTGATTAAAGCAACAAAAATAACGGCTGTTTTACAGTTTTGTTTTAATTGTCTGCATGATTACAGCGGCTGCCAACTAATAGTTTAATAGACCCTGTGGAATTGTGTTTCCACTTGAATGCAGCCCTTCACTGTGTGGCTTTGTTAGTCTTAAGAGATATTTTGGTTAAATTTGTTTTGAAAGAAGTACAGTCATTTAAAAACGTACTTTAGTCACTTAAGTATGTTTCAGCACTGTGTCCAGTCTAATTTGTAGTTGTGCTTGTTAAAAGCAGAATCGGAATCAACATGACTGGCTGATGAGTATGTTGACAAATTTAATGAATTTGACTTAAGTTATCAGTGGTTCTGAATAAAGACTAAACTTACACACAATGCAGAGAACAAATTTACATTATATTAACAAAGATGGTGATTTAATTAAGATAAAAAACACAAACACAAAGCTATTATGTAAATGCAGGAGCTGTACAATGTACAGGGCAGTGTCTATATACAGTATAGGTCAGATTTTACTGAAAGAAAGCGATTACCTAGTTTGATAACGGATGAATCATTCTAATCACTTTTAAAGCCAAATTATCAAAATGTTATCCGTTCCAGCCATTTAGATGTGACCATTTAATGCTTTTTTGTCATAAATAATAATAAACAGAATGTTTTGGTTAGATAAAACAACGCATTTGTAAAAGCTGATTTGGGTTTTGCAACTACCAGTTACTTTGATCATCATTTAATCTGGCAATAATTCTTTCTTTATTATTATTATGCTGTTTTGTCTAATAAATGTCAGAAAAAAAGTGAAAAAAATGAAATGCCCATAAGTTCTAATTAAGTGTGTTTGTATTGTAAATTATTTATATCTCCATGAATACCCACATGAACAGTAATTAGTGTTTGAGAAAAATAAGTACACATATTTTTTGCAGTTTTGGCATATCAATATTTATTTATTTATGTATTTATTTAATTTATTTATTCTGTCCCTTGCCTTTCATGCCTCGCCTCATGGCTGATTGGAGTTAAGCCCATGAGAGATAACACTTAGCTCTAGTCATGAACAACTAATTCATTATGCAGAATGCATCTACCTTATCACTGTAGAACGTTCCTCGCCTTGATGCTTTGTTGAACTTATAAACAACCTGCCCGGCACAACCTTGAGACTCTTCTACATCAAATTTCAGGCAACCTTCCATGCCTGTCACAACAACCAATCCCACTGCAATTCTATCTAATCTACTGCCTTCTCTGTTTTCTCTGTGTTCTGCCTCAGGGCAAAATGGCTCTCCTGGCAGCAAATAGCTGTTTCATCTCCTACAGTGACAGTGGGGACATTGTGGCCAAGAGCAAGACAGCAGGGGATGACGAGATGGTGAAGGTGATGTGTAAATTGCGTTCTTCCACAAGGTTGCATGTTAATCTTTTCATTTTAAGCATGCAATCTCAGCGAGGACCTGACTCTTGAGATGGAGGGGGGAAAAATGTTTGTGACCTCACTTCAGGGGGTTCAAGGTATTGATATTTAATTCACAACTTCTCTCTCTTTCTGTTTTTTTTTTTTTTTTACCTGAATGATGAACAGATCAGATCGAGTGCAGAACGAGAGGTCAGGCGTAAAGATGACATTGCAGATGAGGACAGGGGCAACGTGAAGTCCTGCGAGATCAATTATGTGTACGTAACCTCCACTGTGTATAACTTCAGTGCTGACTTATTACACAAGCAGCCCAGTCAAAAAACAAATGAGGGAAACCCATGTTGGATTTTCTGCATATAACTTTCAAATTAACTGTTACTCTCTGCAAAGTTCAGTAGACCTTTTTGAATTTAATGAGTGATGTAAGATCAGAAGTCTATCCATCCATTTTCTGCCACTTATCTGAAGTCGGGTCGCAGTGAAGTTATTTAACCTAAGTACTTAAAAATTAGGGCACTGTGAGGAGGAGGACAGGCTGCAGTTTTAATTTATTTGACCAGAGTGCAATCCAGTGCACCACTCCTATAATAATCTTTGTGAAACCTCCATATTGAGGTGGATGAAATATTAGCAACAGCTGTGGTTCCCAACCTGTGGGTCAGGACTCCCACAATGAGGTCATAAGATGAAGACAAATGTCCTACACAACATTAGCTTCATTTTTCATTTTTCAGACTTCTCTCTTATTTTTACTTTTTCCCTCCTGTGAATCGCTGAATAATTTCACCACAAATTATCTGAATAAAACAAGTGGAATAAATATGATTCTTTTACCTGGTCACCAGCAGGAAAATGTAACCATGTGTTCTCAAGCACTGTGCTTATTACATTTCAGAGGGAAATACTCTGCTGCATTTATTGTTCACTGAGTTTGTTTCTTATGGTGATTGTGTTTTAATTTAGATATAGAATACATTTTTCTGAGCTGAGATTCAAAATAGTGTGTGTCCCTGCACAATAGTGTACCAGTTTGAAGTGAAAATAATTTTTGTGTACTTTATACTCTATAAAACATATTGGCAGTGTAGCACAACTTATATCTCTTGGCTTTTGTGTTCCTCTTGTTTTGGACTTTGGAATTGACTTATTAAGTGCACTTTGTCTTTAAGCTGTTGTTGTTGATCAGGACAATGTCACAGTATCAGTAAACATACTTGTGTTTCACAACATTTTGGCATTTTACAGTTTAAGCAGAATGCCCTGCAGCATCCTTTGAAATAAGCACTTTGTTCTGATTGAGGGGAAAAACAGTGATTTCCTTTCCATTATCGTCACATTGTGTCAGTCTGCACCGACCAGATTTTGACGGCAAAATCACATATCACTCCTTTAAGCTACCGCCCCATCAATCCCGCACCTTAAAGATGCAATTGATGGTCTGCTATTAGAGTGGGATGAGGAAGCAGGCAACAGCTTCCAATGCTGCGAGTGTTTTATATATACGGCCCGTCTGTGGCCCATTAAGTTCCAGGCAATATGTCTGAAGCTGTTTTTTTTTTTTGTTTTTTTTTGCTTGGCATGCTTTGGTTTGTGTTCCTTCTCTATTATTATTTTTTTTTAGATGAATGCTGGGGAAATGGACTCGTCATGTTGACATGTTGATAATGGCTGCCCTTGAGCCTGTGTCTTGATGTAGTGTTTAGCGTCTAAAATGCCTTTCAGGATGGAGTGCAGCTTGGGAATCATAAAACAACAGACAGAGCAAAGAAAAACTAAACATCAAAGAAAGATGGTGGTTTATAGTACTGCTGTGCAAGATATTTAAATGAAGTGTTAAGATAGTTTATATTCAAATAACAGATCATTTTAAAGTTGTTCCAATCACATTTATATGGGAAAATATTCATGAGGGGGGATGATGTCCTCACAGCCTTTCACAGGCCAGTGTTACCTTGATGCAACAATAGTAGCACTTAGTAGATACATGTATAAATTCAGGCTGAAATTATGTTTAATGTTCTATGTTAATTAACGGATTCCACCGGGAAAACGTCCTGCCTTAGCTGATTATTTAAATAAAAGCACTGTACGTATTGATTTGTGGCAGCTAGTAGGCTTAGCCATTCAGCCTACTGTGGCTGCCACTGTCAACATTTAAATACTCTGCTTTAGTCAATACTTGGGCTCATTATCTCATCCTTTTTTCTTTCTTTTTTTTTAAGATTTAGCCTTTTTGAGCCTTGGTGTCAGATCTCTAAAGAAAAGGATAAGTTATGAAAATTTCTGTAATTGTGAGTCAGTGTTAATGTGAGTCATTTCCCTTTGCACAACCTTTTGTAATTGTCTCATTGCCATGTGAATTACAGGAAGAAGTTTCAAAGCTTTCAAGATCGGCGGCTCAGGGTTAATGAGGACAATACTTCCACATTAAAGAAAGCCAGAATGGATGGGAAGTTTCATGAAGCTTTGCTTGACAGGTGTGAAAATAAGCTCTTTATATTTTTAGTGTCAAACACTGTGTAGTTTTGTCTTATAATCACTCTGCAGTGTTCTTTTCTCTCAAAAGAAAAGTTATAGAAGATGTAATTAAATTCAGACTGTAGGTTAAGTGTTTTCACTTCTGCTAAATTTAAATTACATCAAGGACTATCAGTAGATTCACACACAATAAAATGCAAAGCCAATTAAGAAGATTGCATTCAAGATTAATTCATTGGTGTTCAAAATCCAAATAAATCTCACATAAAATACAAAAGTAAGGATAATTTATTCATAAATACTTAGAAAAAGATTCCAATGTGTGGAGTATATAAAGTGTAAATTACATGTTTCTGAATTTGCTTCCATTGATAAAAGAGTGATTTGTATAGATCCAGACAAAAGGCTTACATAAAAGCTTAATGCTCACACTGCTGTGGGACCAGCCTTGATTCATACAGTCATGGTCAAAATTATTGGCACACCTGAACTTCAAGGACATAATTCAGAATATCTTCAGAAATTAATGCAAATGAACCAATTTTGTACAACCAGAATATTTTAAGAAAATGTCAAAAGCTATTTATTAACAACAACAACAACAAATACTTTCACATCATGACATAAAAAAATACAGACATAATATAAACCCCAGACACAATTATTGGCACCATTTACTTATATAGGTTTGCAGTGCCTTTGGCAGTGGTGATGGCCTTGAAACATTTCTTGCAGCCATCAAGAAGCTTCTTGCATTTTTTTTTGTCTGAATTTTGACAACACTGAATTGACAATAAAATAATGGATTGATTGCATATTATTGTTTTTTTTTTTCAATACAGGAGAAGCAAAATGAAAGCAGACAGGTACTGCAAATGAAGACTCAACTTTGCAGATTGCTGCCACGTCTTTGTAAATGTCATCATTTTGTAGATTTGGCCTTTTAATCTCACAGTAGCTGTACTTTTTGTTTCTTTTTATATTTTTAATAAACATTACATGGTCAAATCCATTTTACTGGATTGTTTTTATATTCTGCAGCCAGTTGGATCCACCTTTGTGTCAACATTTATACATCTCCATTAGCCAATTCATTGTAAGTAATTATCATTTCGCTTTGCTATGGATCAAATGTTAGCTTTTTCATCATCCTCTGACTGCCCAGATGAAACACTTAATAACTCTACAGAATTACTGTGTCTCTAGTAAAATAGCTTAGCAGCTGCTTCATGGATTTTTTTTTTTTTACATGGCACAATGAATTTTAGTCCAAGACAATGAGCAGAACAATACAGAGTTGATAGTTATACAGTATGTTTGGCATAATTTATAGTTGTACACCGTTTGCTTGTAAATAAGAAAGCTACTAACTACTTTGTTGTGTTACTTAGTCTTCTCAGTAAACATCTGAAAAATGTATAACTTTGGGAATCACTCATTGCAAAATTCTTTCAACAAAAATGTCAATATAAAGTTGCAACTGATCTGAATGTGGCCTGGGTTGTACTTGGAACATGGTATTGACATGTTGAAACAGGAAGGGTCCCCCCAAAACTGTTGCCACAAAGTTGTGTAAATAATATATTCTCCATTGCCTGTAGGCACCAGTGGAGGACTGTTAAATAACTGTTAATAACTGTTAAATAAATAGAGTAAAAGAATATATTTGAGACCCTGGTACCCACTATCAGGGGCAATGAAGCTGCTGCAACTAACTACAGTATACATATATGTTAAAGAAGCATGCTCATTAGTTTGGCTATAACAAACTACATGTGGCTCATGTTCAGTTAGTCAGAAAACAGTCACAAATGAAGGAGTTTCACCTTCAGAATTTGTGCACCTTTGATGAGTATAGCGCATGGCTGTCCGCCAGATCTTATAATGCATTTAAGTCTTCTCTTCGTCTTTACGGTGAATTTTAAGACCAATCAGAGGCGGTTCCTAGGCGAACCGAATGGGCCGGCCAATCAGCGTTTTTCTGCAAATGTTAGCTGACGTATGTCGTCATCGGTCGCGACGTGTCTCCTGATTGGCCATGGCCTTCTTGGGAGGAGCGCAGAGAGGCGGAATCGGAAAACAGATTTAAGCCAAGTTTGAACCGTTTCCTCTGTTTGCTAGTACTGAAGTGTAAAACGTAGTTATCGGAGAGATCTGGATGCTATAACAAACGCTGGAGCTGCTTTTTTATCGTTAATGAAGAGGTCTGGATGCTAAAACAAACTCTGGAGCTGTTTTTTGTCGAACACGAGTGAGAATGGACGCTGAACACACCTGTGGCGCGAAGGTAAGGCAAGCAGTTAGCGGCTAGCGTTAGCATTAACGTTATCGGAGAGCGTTAGCACTAGCGGTGAGCATTAGCATTATGGTGTAATGAATTTTTAAAATTCATTTTTATCGCGTGGGTAAGAGTGTGTTTGTGTTTCTGTGAATAAAGCGTCCCTGACATGAGTTTTGGAGGGTGATAACTGTTTAGTAGTCTGTTTGTCTGTTTACAACTCCGTTTGCATCTCTTTACAATTACTTTGCAGGTTTTGTGCTCCAGTTTGGTCAGTTTATGGCAGATTATCATGTCGATGTGATCATTTTGTGTTTCTTTGAGGTGGTATTGCATCGTTTTGCGTCTTTAGCATCTTTACATCTATTTATGGTCAGCTTCTTTGTGGTTGTTTTGCATCGTGTTGTGTCTGTAGTTTTGTGACTATTCCAGGTCATTTAACGTTTACATTTGTGGCCATTTTGTGTTTCAGTGTGGCGGTTGAACATCTCATTGTGATCATTTTGCGACTCAGTTTTGTTAAACGATCTTTTGATTTTTGCATTTTTTTCTTTGCTTTTCACGTTGCATCGGTAATACAGTCATTTCATGTAATGGAAGCGATACTGTTCCCAGCACCTCCTGCAGCGCGTTGCAATAACAAGTGAACATGGTTTCTCTGGTTTTATGGTTTGATACGATGCTTGAACACTGAAATTCCGCGCTGACGAATTAATCGAACTAATCGTTTCAGCCTTAATTTATTGATTATTATTATCCATATTCAAAGTGTGATTGTCATGGTTCTAGTGTGTAGTTTTCAGTGTCGTATTCTTCATTATTAAAATTGATTTACATAGTTCATGAACGTACAGGTCAAAGAATATGAAGAATTTAAACATCAGCTCTCTCTCTCTCTCTCCGTCTCTCTCCCTCACTCTCTCTAAGCCTGGCTCACGCTAAAAGATTTTTAAAATGTGAGAGACCACACACACATAATGACAAATAATGTCAGATTTCAGAGTTTTGTTCTTATAGTGTGTGTGATGTACAGAGAAGACCAGCACCACACACTAGTAGTCTCTAATCCAGAAATATTGGGAACATGTTTTATTATTTTAGCCAATTGCTCAGATCGTCTTCAGAGCAGATCAGGGAGGGTAAAATCACTCTGGACACACAACACACCACAGGAGAATCTAACAAGATCATCTTTAGAACCAACCAATAATCAGACTTGCTGACTTTGGTTAGGAGGGGGGATTTGGGCCGATAATCAGACCAATTATCTTTTGGTGTGTCTCTTTCTCTCTTTTTGTCTCTCCCTCTCTTTCTTTGTCTCTCTCCCTTTCCTTCCCTCTCCATCTCATTCTTTCTCCCTCCACGTGCCTCATTTTCTCTCTGTCTCTGTCTGTCTCTTTCTTCCCCTCCCCCCGTCTTTCTCATTAGTACAGTAAATCATAAATATGTGAAGAACTTCTTCAGTTCAGTGTCACACTAGAAACACTGTCATTTTGCTTTATTTTGGTTTCTATCAACCAAATTTAGTTCAAATTTTAACATTTCCATCCACTGCTGTTGTGTGACTATCAGGAGCTGGTGGAGTCAGTTCTCCAGAGCAGCAGCTTCTTTCTTTGTGTAGAAAGCAAATTTAACTCTTGGACTAGTTCTGATTAGTCAAGAAACAATTAGTCCACACTCTTGTTTCTTTGTAGATTTAGTGTCTTACTTATCTATCCTCTGACAGTTTAAAGTCTGCTTTTATTTTGATGTGTTAAAAGTCACATCTTTATATTAATGTTTGTTTGTTTTCTCCACAGGATTCACACTTCAACCATTAAAGCACAGAGAGAAGAGACAGACGTGAAGACATTTCCAGAAGGTGAGTGTTAGTTTATTATTAATTTGTATTTTTCAACAATGTAGCTGCAAAAAATAAGTTGAAAAAATATGGAAAACTTAGAATAGAATAGAAACCCCTTTAATAACTAGTATTAAAGTAAGTATTAAAAAGAAATTTCAAACCCTAAAGGAATAGGTCTAAAAAATAAGGAGAAAACATTTAACAAACCTCATTCAACAGGTTTGATAAATAAGGTTTAAACCTTTAAATGTTCAACCTTTAAAGTCTGTGTAAAGCAAATTCAGAGATTTGTCTATAAAAACATTATTTATGTTAGAAAACACTGGTTAGTGAGGCAGTAAATACACTTGTTGCCATAATTACACACTAGTTATCACAAAGTGAGTTTATTATCAGTGTAACATCATTATACTTAATAAATACCAGTAATATGACTACATAAACAATGCAACTTGTGTCTTAAGTCCTTGAAGACAGGCCATTTGATCAACAAAAACAAAAAGCTCTGGTGGCTAAAACATTTATGGAATAGGATGATAACAGGATGCTAACTGTCACTGTACTGAGTGGGCGTGGTTAATTGCACATTTTTCTGTGGTGTGACTAACTCAACGCCATTAGTATAACTGCTTTACACAGACTTTTAAAGTGTATATATATATGTATATATAAAACCTATAAAAAAATAGATCTAAGAATTAAGTATGAAACCTGTGCAAAATAAATTTAGAACCTTAAAAAAATGAATAAGTATTACACCCATAAAAAGTTAAGTACAAAACCATAACCAATAAGTCTTAAAAAATAAGTATAAAGCCTTTATATGGTTTAACCTTTAAAAAATATATTTAAAAGTAAAACATGAGTATGAACCTTTTTGAAAATGAATTTTAAAAAACCCTTAAAAACTATTTGTCTGAACAATGAGTGTAAAACATTTTAAAAGTTAAGTATAACACCATAAAAAATAAATATAAAAACTTAAAAATATATTTTAAAAATAGGTCTAAAAATTAAAACATGACAATCTTAAATTTTTTTCTTAAAATATAATGCAGTAAAATGATTTGTATAAGTTCAGTTACAAAATAGAGAAATGCAACTCAAAAGTTTATAAAGACCGTGTTCCAGACAACATTTAACAAATCACAGCAAAGATAATGACAGACATTTGACCACAAGGAAACACTTGCTGGAGATGGTTAGAGTTAGGGTTAATGTAGTTATGAGCATTTTCCAAAGATGAAGATGTCTACGAAGCATCTTTGTGATCATTTAACTGCTTGTGATACAGTTATTAAATAGTTTTATCATACGCCGTTTAATGTTCTCAAAGGTGTTAAATAAAATCTTTGGAAAATGTGCCCATGACTACATTATAGATGGCAGAGAAAAACAAAGTGTTTTCATTTGAACAACAGGAAACCAGCACTGTTTAAAGCAATTAGATGGTGGAGGTCTTTCATCTAATTAAGAGCTTCATAACACTTATATTTTCTTTCATCCACTTCAGGTCTTCAGCTGCTGGCGTCTTCTCCTCCTGCAGAGACAAGAACACCTGTTAATCACAGAAACTTATCAGTAAATCAAAATATTTTTATGACATACTATTCTGACATTTTTGGATGTTTTTATTCCTTACTAAAGACAATGTAAGGAACACCTTACTATATTATGACATTTTTTCATGTTTTGACACCTTACTACACTGACACTTTTTTGAATGCCCTACTAAACTGTGACATGCAGCTTAAGACAAAGGAACTATCTTAAAGTAGCCATCTTACCTTTGTTTTCCACAGACACACACAGTGTTTGTGTTAGATTTTCATTTTGGTAATGACAATTGCAATAAAAGTACTTAAATCCAATCTATTACTGTGTACTCAGTCCTGTTTATACTGTTCATATTGTGTATAATTTTTATATTGTATATTATCTTGTTTGTATATGTATGTATATCTTGTCTTGTGTATATATAATGCCATTTTATATTTTTGTTGTTGCAACACTGAATTTCCCCATTGTGGGACTGATAAAGGATTATCTTACTCAAATAAATACTTCTGAACACTGAATATTTTGCCAGTCTGTTTAATATTGTATGAAAGTGAATATTTTTAGCCACAAGCCAGGGTTAGGGTTAAGGCTTTTAGCCAGAAATTAGAGTTTTTAGCCTCAATTATACATTTTAATTGCAAGTTGTAAGTAGAGAATATTTGGAATTTCTGCATTACAAAATCACTTTTGTGATATTAATTCAAAAATGGAGAATCTCAACTCAAAAGTTATACTTTGTGATACAGTTTTTGACGCCCTATTATACTATGACATTTGACATTTTTTGACGCCTTACTATACTATTACATTTTTTCATGGTTTTTGACCCCTTACTATACTATGACATTTTTTGACAATTTTTGACCCTTACTATACTATATTACAATTTTTTACCATTTTTGACCCCTTACTATACTATGACATTTTTTGGTGGATTTTGACGCCTTATTATACTATGACATTTTTTGACAGTTTTAGACGCCCTACTATACTATGACATTGTTTGACTCCTTACTATACTACAACATTTTTTGACAGCTTTTGATGCCTTACTATACTAGGACAATTTTTTACCATTTTTGACCCCTTACTATACTATGACATTTTTAGACCATTTTTCATGCCTTATTATACTGTGACAGTTTATGACACCCTACTATACTATGACATTGTTTGACGCCTTATTATACTACAACATTTTTTCACACCTTACTATACTACAACATTTTTTGTCCTTTTTTAATACCGTAATATACTGTGATATTTTTATGCCTCAGTATACGAAGACATTTTTATGCCTTACTATATGATATTTTTATGTCTTACTTTAACATTTTTTGACATTTTTATGCCTTAGCATACTATGACATTTTTGACCACATACTATGACATTTTTGACCACATACTATGACATTTTTGATGCCTTACCATAACGTGACATTTTTACTTCTATTTTGGATTACTTTTACTGTTACCTCTAATATCAGATTACTTTTACCATTACATACTACTTTTCTTGTTTACAGAAAACTTTTACTGTTGCAAACTACATCGAATAACAGATTACTGACTATTACATCTTACTTCTGATATTGCTAATTACTTTTACATTACATTTACATTGATACATATTACTTATACATTATTTTTAGAATGCCGATTACTTCTATTATTACACTGTTCTGATAACAACAGTTTAATGTCAGTGCTCTGTGTTGGACAGTTGATGTAAAGTTGTTTGTGAATTACCTGGAGGCCTCAGTCCTGGTCTCAAAGAACTTCTTCATTGTACGAAGACTCTCTGCGATCTTGGACAATGTCATGGACGAAGTGGTGACACCTGGAAGAAATCAAAGAGAAACATACAAAGGAAAATGATCAATACTCTACTACCAATTCCTCATCAACAGCTTAACCATGAAAACACAGATAAATATTCAACATTACAGCCGAACCAGAACATTTAACAAACATTAGACGGCTGTATCAGAAAATCAACATTTGACTGTCATCACCTCCTGAAGAACCAACAACAACAAATATTTGGAAAAAATAAAATGATTATTAATTGTGTGTCTATAAACTAATCACTGAAGCAGTCATGTATGTACTACACAACAATAATAAACACTGTCAGTTAAGTTAATTTTTGAATGCAGGATTTTAACTTGTGTTGTTTATTATACTTCAGTAAAAAGTCTGAGTATTTCTTCCACCACAGACAGTCACATACAGAATCATTATTTCAAATTTCAACCTCCTTCTTATTGTCCAGGCCACTTTTGTCAGTGTACTTGTGCCTCTTACTATTTAAAGAACTGTATAAATCCAATACTGCAAGATACAAGCAAGTAATTGATATAATTTTTTTCAGCATAACATGGGCTATTTGAAGATGTAAGTTTCTATAATGCCACATAACATTATAACTAGTTCTAAGACCATAAACCCAAAAGAAAAAATAAAACGGAACTAAAATGTATTAAATTTAATTCATTTTTCAACAGAAGAAAACTATGTGCAAGTGTTTGGAGTCTCCATCCATGAAGCCCAAGGTCTCAAGTAACAAACAAAAGAAAAATGAAGTCTCTAGTGCACAAACAGGCAGAAATATTTACATTGATATCTATGCGTCCGATCGTTTTTTTTCACTGGAGCCATTCTGAACCATAGTTTCTGACCAGGATCAGACAGAGAGCTACATCACGCACACACTGCACTTCCATGGCACAAAACTGTTCAAAATATGGTCACCACTATCTCCAAAACGTCTATATTCAAAATCTCTGAAAACTCCCTCGGTTTCCCCCGGGTCGTTATCGCAGCAGAGCCGCATCTCGGCGGCTGAATCCTTTGCCAGCGTCATTTTTATTATTATAATCTCCAAGCGCACACAGACTTATCAACTGCTTTCAGATTACTATCTTGGCACATTATTTTATCTCTGAAGTGGGAGTTCATGCTATATTAGATCTCTAAATGCTAAGGACACAGCATAAACGTCATAACACATGTACGTAAATCGACGGTTCAACAACACAGCTTATGATTGGTTTACACAGTCAATGTGGCTGCCATGAATTTCAATTATCAGAACACGGTAAAAAATAGTTTTGATAATAAATAATGCATTAATGAGGACACAAAACAGGGATTTATTTTTTCCCCGGAAAATCCGAAAAATTACACCAGTTTCCATGATGGATTACAAAACCCCTAGAAGGAGTAGAATCGCATGTTGAAAACACAAAATAGAGCGGAGCATGGCAGTTTTTAAAGTAAGTTTCTACACAAATGCGTTACAGAAATATTAATTGAAGTATCAGACGAGCACTTTCCCAGTTGTCCGCTTTTTGTGTTGTTTTTGTTTAATGAATAACGACCAAATTTACAAAGGTCTAAAGAGAAGCTTATGCGAAAAAATTTAAGTAAAAAAGTGTAGAATTGGTCGTTTTATAATGTAAAGATATTTTTAAAATCACCCTCTGACCAACAGTCAAAATTAACACAACAACAACTCACATGAGACATTTTACAATGCACCTGCATTGTTTTGCATTATGTGACTTTCAGTCAAATAAATGAATCTTTCCAGTTACATCATTGAAGTTTCTTGAAAATAGTGTTAAAATCTCGTCTCGTTCTCCTGAGCTGCGTGTATGGTCACACCCTTACAGATATTAATCATTATAACTGAACCAGAACATTCTCCAAACATTAGAGGAGTGTCTCAGAAAATGGGCTGTTTTCTCACATATGACAGGAAAAGGCATCACGTCCTTAAGAGGCAACAACATAGTATCTAAAATGTTTGAGGCTCAAACTTGTGGAGGAGCAAAGAGTTTTCAAGCTTGAATTTAACATATAACTGAGCTCAATCAAGTATTAAGATACCACAAACAAATTTCTCATCACTAATATATAAACAACTGTGGGTCAACAGATAGCTATGGACAGATTACTGCCACAAATCTACAAACAAAAATGACAGACAAGAAACACATGAGATGCAAAACAATCACTATGAGATGCGGAACTGCCACAATTAAACAAAAAATGACCTCAAAGAAATGTAACATGATCAGGACTGGACACAACTACAGAGACACAGTAAGAACGACTGCCAAGAAACAACGAAGCTGATCATAAATAGATGTAAAATAGACAAGTGAAGACGCAAAATGATCACAACGACATGATAATCAGACAAACAGACTACTGAACAGTTACCGTGCCTCCGCTAGGTGCCCACAACTCATGTCAGGGACGCTAGTCACACAAACACAAACAGGGATTTAAACGGACTATCAAGAGCTCGTTCTATTTTCACCGTCCATGTTGGGGTCCACAACTTATGTCAGGGATGACTCAGTCACGGAAACACAAACACGAACGATTGAAAATAGAGTTAATGTCAAAATATATCATTAAAAGAGAAGGCTAGTGCTATCACTCGCCGCTAACGCAAATGCTAACGCTAGCCGGAAGCTAGTTCGCTCCTTAGCCTTACCTTCGCGCCGCATGTGTAGTCAGCGTCCAGCCTCACTCGTGTTCGACAAAAAAGCAGCTCCAAAGCTTGTTTTAGTATCCATGCTTCTTCGGTAATTAAGTTTTTTCACAGTACTAACAAACCGAGGCAATGGTTCAAAGGTTGGTTTTAATTTGTTTTCTGGCCTCTCTGCGCACCTCACAGAAGGTCATGACGACACAGGACGCAGCCAATGACAACACACGCAAGCCACAAACGGCAGAAAAACAGAACTTATGTAAATGTCGTCATTTTGTAGATTTGGCCTTTTAATCTCACAGTAGCTGTACTTTTTGTTTCTTTTTATATTTTTAATAAACATTACATGGTCAAGTCCTTTTTGCTGGATTGTTTTTATATTCTGCAGCCAGTGAGATCCACCCTTGTGTCGACATTTATACATGTCAGGTTCTCCATTGGCCAGTTCATTCTAAATAATTATCATTAGGCTATTAAAAAGCTGCTTCCTGGATTGAAGGTCATGAGTTTTTTACATGGTACAATGAATTTTAAAGTCCAAGACAATGAGCAGAATAATACAGAGTTGATGGGTATACAGTATGTTTGGCATAATTTATAGTTGTACACCGTTTTAGTGCTTGTAATTAAGAAACTACAAACTACTTTGTTGTATTACTTAATCTTCTCAGTAAACATCTGAAAAATGTAACTTTGGGAATCACATCATTGCAAAATTCTTTTAACAGAAATGTCAAAATGAAGTTGCAATACTCAGCATCCACACCGTGAGGCTGTGCATGGACGAGGATTTAATAAGCATGAGATTCATAATTGAGAAGGCAGAATCCTTTTTGATTAACACTGTGCTTTGCAGTGTGGGCGCTAACACACACACTGAACGGTCTGTAACAGCCTCTGCTCTGGGATTTGCTCCCATCCAGCCACAGGATTATTACTGGGGTAGGACACTGATCTTGATGTGGCCTGGGTTGTACAGAGTATTGACATGTTGAAACAGGAAGGGTCCCTCCAAAACTGTTGCCACAAAGTTGTCTAAATAACATAGTCAGATCCTTTACTTAGGTAATAGCATCACTACAGCAATTTGAAGACAAAGAACCTACTCAAAACTATACTGAAGTAAAAGTATTTAAGTATTATCAGTAAAATTAAGTATAAAAAGTGTTGTTTTTGTTTTTTTAATAGTTGCATTTTCTGCTAAAAGATCAAGTATATTGTTGTAGGTGGTCCTGGCAGAGCAAATTTAAACTCTTCTACATATTGTTGGGCAGTTTGATCACCAGCTCTAAGTCCTTAAAAAAAAACAAAAAAACAAAAAAATATCTTCTCAAAGCAAGTGGAAAAGATGCCTGTATGAAACCACTTTTACTTTTAAATCAATTTGCTTTCAAAGTGCTCTGAAGACAAAAGTCCTTAGAGTGAAGCACAAGAATAAGGAAAAAAGTAACTTTTACTTGAAACAGTGTTAAGTTGGAATATTTTTTCTGCACTGTCAGATTTTTTCCACTTTTATTGAAAAAATAAGGCTGACTGGAACTAGAGGCAGATCACATTATTTCAAAATTATATTTAATTGCACTACTTGAGTAGGCTGAATGTACTTAGTTACTTTCAACCACTGTGTTTTATGTAATAGATTATTAAACCAAATGTAAAATCAGTCAGCGAAGCGAAACAAACACATGTGGACACTTTGTAAATAGACACAGCAGGTGTCACGGGAGGAAATAAATGCAATCAGCCACATGAGAGGCGGTCATGTTATTTATTTTCACTTCCGCATGGAGTCGACCACTGCGTTTTGAAATCTCGAGGGGTGTCGTACGTCACTTTGTTGATTATTTTGCCCGAAATTGTCGCTTTTTTGGCAAATAACAAAACTAGATTGTTCATTTTTACATTTAGTCGTAAACGCATGTGACTTGTTTCCCTTTAATTTGTTCGGGGCGTGTTTTGTTTCATTTAGAGAACTTCCGGTTTCCCCTCCTTAGCACAGAAGTCAGCTCACTGTCACGGGGTAAACTTCATGTAATAAACCGACGCTGAACAGACAAGACAACACAGTTTGGGTGAAATCGTCCGAAAATGGGTCACTGTGTTTTTCTCGTTTTAGCGGCTTTATTCTCAGTCACGTCGACACAGTTTATACCACCGGTAAGTGACGTTTGTGCTTAATCATTGTGCTGTTTAACACATTAAGATGACAGACTGGATGTGTTGTCTAACTACATTGAGCTGTAATGGTGTTTTCACTCTGAAGGTACACAGTAAAACCCACAACCCTGTGATTTACTGCTTTTATTTTTCATTTATCTGAAGTACACAGAAGACTGTCGGACAGAAATGTATCCACCAAACGGTCCCACGTAAGTAAGATTAGTCTGCAGGTAAAATTATACTGATACACCCAACAGATACAGAAACTTCCTGCTGCTCCTGTGTTTTGTAACTGCCCAGTGATTCACAACTGAGCTCTGCTGCCTTCACCTGCACCTCGTTAATCATAACATCCATATGCTCAAGACTGGGTTCTTCAGAAATACACTATTTAATTGTAGGTCAAGTGTAGGATCTATTGGTTTGGTAGCCTGACCCATACTATAGAATTAAAATTATTATTATAAAATTATTTACACTGAATAGGTCAGTGGGTCACCTGATGACACTTCCAATAGTTTTTGTTCGACCATTAGTCCAAAACGCAAACATCTAGTGTAATAATAATAAATACAGTGATATAAAACAGAAAAGCATGGAATTCTAACACCTGTGACACTGAACCCAGAAAATGTACTTATCTTTGATTACCAAAACTGTTGGCAATTATTTTAACAAGCAAATTAATCACCAAATTGTTTCTGCACTCAATCAAACATTGATTTATTGATCAGGTAGAATTAGCCTGCATGGCCTCAGCTGCTGCATTTTTAACTCCAGATGCATGAAATTTTGAAGTTTATTCCAAAATCACATCTAATCAGAGATGCTGTGACTAAGACGTTTTTTCATTTGCATCATTTATGCTGCAGTCATTTCACAGCTTGTCATTTCTTATCAGGTTCAGAGGAGCTGTCAGTTGGTACACAGTGGACCTCGACTCGCCACCCAGCAAGAGATGGACGCCTCTGATTACTGACAAAAAAGCAGATGTAAGAGCACTGTTGAGTGCGTCAAAATATGTTCCAAGTCTCACAAAAATCTTTTTTTCCACTCATGATGTTTTTCCTTTAAGCTCGTCAACATGATTCAGGCCATCAAAGACTTGGCTGATGCTTTTGTGCCCAGTGGAAGACTGATCGAGCTGGTTGACATTACACTGGTGGGTGTCATTTCTCCTCTGAACCATGTTTTCCTTTGAGTTTGTTTTATGTTTGTATTGCCGTGAAAGCTTTTATGACTGCAGTGTGATTTTTAATTTTCTGCAGCCTTTGATGGTTGACACACTCCCAAGTCCTTTCAATGATGAAATCAAAGGAATTGCCACAGCTTCAGGGATCCCTCTTGGTAAGAAAACACAAATGTTATCAACTCACAAGATGTCCCATTCATCTCTGCTGTTTATATTTATATTTGCTGAGATATATAATATTCTTTTTTCATTTTTATAATCTAGGTGAGGTTGTCTTGTTCAACATCTTCTATGAGGTGTTCACTGTGTGCACATCAGTTGTTGCAGAAGACGATAAAGGTCGGACATCGCCCAAAATCATGTTGATTAATTAACTTAAAGTAATGTTAATATGTGTATTAAAATCCTTTTTGGCTTTGTACTTTTACAGGTAACCTCTTTCATGGCAGAAATCTGGATTTTGGGTTATTTATGGGGTAAGAACATCACAATTTTTCAAGCTTGATCGTCTTGACGCAGCTCTGACAAAATGACATCTCATGAGATCAAGTGGTCCCTCTTCACAGCTGGGACATGAAAAACAAGTCATGGATCATTAGCGACAAGCTGAAGCCTCTAGTGGTCAACCTGGACTTCAAGAGAAATAACCAGACTGTCTTCAAGTCTACAAACTTTGCTGGATATGTCGGCATGCTGACTGGCATTAAGCCTGTAAGTCATTTAATATCATTACTGAAGATTCAATCAGTGTAAAACATCATTTAACCTCGCATGACAGCTGTTGCCTTGTGTATACGTCTTCCAGAGTTCTAGGTCTAAGAGATATTAAACAGAATTTTCTCGTTTTCCTTTTAGCACACATTCACTCTGACTATGAATGAACGCTTCAGCCTCGATGGAGGATACATTGGTGAGTGAAGCTGTTTTGCTCAGCTATGTTTACGCAGGCATTAGAGAGATGGTTTACAGTATGTTTCATGATTAATAAGTGATCTTCTCAATCTGTGCACATGCAGGAATCCTGGAGTGGATCCTGGGGAAGAGAGATGGGATGTGGATGAGCTTTCTCACTCGCTCTGTATTAGAAAATGCCAACAGGTACTTTTCCTCTTTAATTTTTCGCAGCACATTACAGAGTTTTCACCACCAGTGGCGCTGTAGAGCAGCGTGTCTACAGGCAGATCCCTGAGTTATTTGCATCTTGTGCGCTAGCTGTATCCACACAACATAAGTACAATAATGATGTGATGCAAATGGAGTTCCTTTCAGGCACGAGGCAATTCACATGCTCTGTATAAGAGATAAAAAAAAAAGGTATCAAGACGAGGTGGAGAATACACAAGGTGCAATAAAAAAAGACATAAATAAAAAGAATTTTAGTTAAATAAAGTGAAAGATAAAATAAAATCTAAGCTTAAAAAATTAAACATCAGACTAGAAAACACAGTGCAAGATTAGAATGAAGTCACAAAGCTAGTTTAATAAAACGCAGCAGCAAAGCTTCAAGCTGTGATTTCAAAGAACTGAGAGTTGGTTCACACTTCAAGTTTTCTGGAAGTTTGCTTCAGAACTGTGGCACATAAAACCCGAGTGCTGTCTCTTAGGTTTAAGTGACGACATCACAAAAAAAAGTGTCTTCTGTCATTATCATCAGCTACGAGGAAGCCAAAACTCGCCTGGCTCAGACGAAGCTGCTCGCCCCAGCCTACTTCATCCTGGGGGGAAACCAGACAGGCCAGGGCTGCATCATCACCCGCTCCAGACTTCTGAGTATCGATTTGTTAGAGTAAGTGTTGAAGCTTATGCTGTACTTTCAGAGCAAGTAATGTTAACAACAGAGAATACCTACATTGCTTTGCCTGTTAAATTCAATGTGCTAAATCACCATCTGTAACATAATATAATAAGTATAATCAACTAAACTACATTGAAAGGTAATAGTGGAATTGGTCAATCAAAAGTCACAGTGACACAGCTTTCCTCGTGTTTGTCTTGTGAAACACTGCTCAACTAGGAACTGATGACAGCTTTGGTTTCTGATCACCTGATTTAAATCTATTTCACAAATCAGTTGCGTAGTGCAGCTGCATGTCACATGTTGAGGTTTGTAATTGAACTGTCATATTTCAGGATTGACCTGAAGCTGGGCCGGTGGTATGTCCTGGAGACAAACTACGACCACTGGGAGGAGCCTTTGTTCCTGGACGACCGCAGAACTCCCGCCATGAAGTGCATGAACCAGACCACACAGAAGGTGAGTACTCAGAACCGGGCAAATTTCAGTTCAGTACAGGAAGTACAGAACTGAAATGAGGATCTAACTGTTTGCAGAAGTCATTCCAGTCAGGTGATTTTAGGTCTGAAGTACAAGTCTGTTGAGTTACATTCCTGTTCTATCAAAGTGCTGAGAAACCTTTGATCTGTTTGTTCAGAACATCACTCTAAAGACCATGTATGATGTGCTCTCAACCAAACCAGTGTTAAACAAGGTGAGCCTTTTCATGACAGTCTGTACTCATGAATTCAAAGCCAGTGAGATTATTTCAGTGTAAATTAAATTGTTTTCTCCTTTCTCCCTGTGCCTTTTTCAGCTGACCACATACACAACACTGATGCAAGTGTCTGAAGGCAAACTGGAGTCGTATATCCGTGACTGCCCCAACCCCTGCATGCCGTGGTGATCCTCTAAGCACTGAACTCAGATCAGTCTGTCAATGCTTAGCTGAATAGAGGCAGTGAGTAAGACAAACTAAGCTGATCTTGGGACAAAACATCAGACTGTTCCTTTAAGTGTTTGCACAGCTATTACTCCCCTGAACCAAAGTTTGTCTCACTAACGTCATTTTGACGTTTGTCGTCTCTTTCTCCGACAATTCAGGAAAACTTTAAGCTTTACTGAAAATACTAAATCCTACTTTTTCTGTAATGAGGGAAATTGGTACACAAGTGACTCAACCTTGTAAATATTTTTCCTTTTGTTTTTTACAGTAATTATATGTGGATCTCAACATGGGGTGTAGGGACCCCTGAGATGAATGCAGATGTGTATAATTATAATAATTTGACCTTTTTGTACAGTTAATCTTAAATTTCTTAAATGCAGCCCCTACTCACCATTTCGTGCCTGCAAGTCTTAGTGTTAAAAGGCCCTGCTTTATTATTTTTTTCCTCAGATCAGGGTTGTAAACAACTCAAAAGGTTGAGAACAGCTCAGTTACAGGTACTGTCTCACCACAGAACTACTGACCATTTAACACAATACTGATAAATGTACCTCACTGTTATTAAATTGATTCACAACAGTTCTATTTGTATTTTTTTTACAATGTAAACTACATGAATCGGTTTAAAATTGTAATTATAGTCAGTTATTGTGTTGTAGTGTTTAAGTGTAACTTCAGGATTTTTGAATTTGGAACTAATTTTCCCATGTCTTTGGGTGTAAATGATTGATAGGGACAAAGGTCTTTGGAATTGGTGCAGTTTTCTTGTGTGACTATAACCTGAATCTAACCTGTCTGGAGAATCCAAAACTTGATATTGTGTCAAACCAACCAGTCATCCTGAGTTGAAATACTGCAACCTGGCCCCAGGTAATAGTTTATGGTTATTTGCTTTAACACAGCTTAATTAAAGGTTATGTATCATGTGAGCACATGATTACTTAAAATAATTAAGGTTTTCAAACTAGATTTAGACACAATGTCCCTCGTGGAAGACTTATTTAACATTGTACGCACAGTAGACCTGGGGCTTTTGGGCCCCTAGGGCAGTTGCCTACTTTGCCTGGTTGGTAATCCAGCCCTGGGGGTAACATTCTGAGATCAGTAGACATTTTCATACTATACACTGGTAAGTAGCCACAAGACATCCTAAGAAGAAAGACATGATCTTGATTTATCAGCAGCAGCATAAGAAAGGCGTGCACCATTATTTTTGAAAGTTCCAGCATTTTATTAATTAAAACTTATGACTGTAGTCAACATTTTAATTACATGGAAATCAATGGAGACTAACTATTAACAGAACAAAACCGCATATAAAGATGTGTCTGAAGGGATAAAAGTTAAGTCTGAGCTCTGAGCTCCGATATAAAGGAAATAGTGTTCAAGCTGGAGACACAATTAGCTGAAGTCAGCCAGGCTACAGCTGAACTTCCATCCTACTGTAATCTCTGTATAATTGGGAATCAAGTGCAGAAAAGACGAGCTGTACAACAGTAAGGCAAGGCCAAGACAAATAAAACGTTAAAAAAAAAAAAAAAAGAAATCACAACTCATGTCAAACTGATCCCAGAACCAAGGAGGAGACTAAGGCAGATCTGAACACGAGTTTCAGTACTATAAAGATTCAAACAGAGGCTTAACTGTCAGAAATCAGCAGCATGAGATAACCCCACCCCAGATTACCAATAAATCACATTAAACATTCAGGAATAAAATGAACTAAGTCTTGAGTGTGTGGTTTAGTTTTATCTGTTGTCTATGTATGTGTGAGTGTATGTGTGTGTCAAGTAATTTGTGTCCAATATTATGAGGCGTTGCTCCTTTTTAAACTAGCAGATTAAGAATCAACAATCCAGAACAGATTTAGGGTGAAAGCAAAGGGTTGCTAAAAACAGTAGATTTTGAGACATCAGAATAATTCTTTACACACTCTGGGCAGCAACAGTGTCTGAAAAAGATAAAACAAAACATCATTTATTCCAAAAGGATCAGGGAGTATTAGTTGATGGACGTGTAAAATAGCTGCTCAGACCTTTATGGACGTATACATGGTAACAAGAGACAGTTGCTTGGCTTTTGTAGGGTGTTTGGCAACAACACAAACAAACCTGTAATCCTAACTGACAAGGACAGTAATCCATACCTGGTTCCTTCAGTGCCTGTGCATTTCCCACCAGCCCAGTCAGCGATTCAGTGTTCCCATTGAGGATCTCTACAGACAGGTTGTTATTCTGCTGCTCCTCCACTATTCTCTTCTGAAGCTCCTCCTAACATTACAGCACACAGAGTTTTATTAGATTTAAGGACTTTTTCTTTAAGAGCTAAAACAAAAAGGTACGCATTAATTTTTAATTGGTCAGCTGTTACACACCTCACACATGACTGTGAGCTGCAATGGTAAGTCATCCACCTTAACAAAGTCCTCCTCATCAGACTTCTGACTAGTGTTACCTGACCCCACCTCCTGAAACAATAATATTTAAAAAAATCAGTTCAGAACAGCAACAATAAAAAGTTAATACATTTACTTCACACAAGAGTAAAACAACTTCTAAAACCTAATGACAGGATGAACATGGATATCCTGACACTGTTAATTAAACTAGTGTCTTCACCCTTGGACTTACATCTACATTGATCATGACGGGTGAGTCTGTGTCAGGGCTGCTAGTAGTGGTTGGCTCCTTAGGGACATCCTGACCATGAGAGACTGCAGTGTTTTCCTCTGAAGCAATAGCTTCCTCGACTTTACTCTCCTCCTCAGGACTCTGGCAAGCTGCTACGGTATGTTCATCTACTTTGGGATTCATAGTCTCAACTGGTTTGTTGATTTCTGCAAGACAAATATTTTTGTAAAGGTTCTCAGACTGACAAGGGGTCTGAAAATACAAGATTTCTATCACCAGTCTCAAATTTTGCAAGCTAGAAACTTCCCACCATCATCATTCTCTGAACTCCTCTGCTCAGTTTTTGTCTCCTGGGTTTCACTGGCTGTTGTCCCCTAGAACACGACACAATTACATAGGTCAGACAAAGACATGGTGTTTTATGGAAAAACTATTTCTGTGGCCGACTGTGGCTCTGACCTCCTGCTCCACCTGTCCATCAGCAGAGGCCTGCAAGGAGGTTTGGACATCGACAGGTCCGGCCTCAAACTCCTCGATTTCCTCCTCCTCGTTCTCATCCTCACCACTGCCGTAGTTTGTCAGGGCCTGAGTCTCTGCTTTGGAAAGACCTGCAAAAGAGGCAGCACATGAATTAGATGTAAATGTGAGTTCTGTATTTTCAAATAAAAGATGTTTCATTAATTGGAGGGGAAATGTTAAAAAAAAAAACTTATACTTTGGCCTCATTTTGGAGCAGGGTTGTTTCTTCACTAACTAATACAAAGGGGCTCTTTTAAAAAATAAAATTAGTTTAAAAAAAACCTTCACTTACTGATTGACAGAGGAATCCCCTGTCCAACCCCTTCATCCTCATCTTCCTCTTCAACCTCTGAAGCTTCACTGCTCCTGTTGTTCTTCACCTCTGTCTGCAGGTAAAGCTCCTTGAGCGTAGAATCTCCTTCCTGCTCCGCTTCATCTTGGTCCTGGAAGAAAAAAGAGACATAATTGACATAATTGGAACACAGATTACTGATGTACTGAGTAGTATTGGCAATTTCATTATCAGTATTACAATGACTGACCTTGTCCTCATCTGAGTAGGCTGGAGAAACTGATTTATCACCACCATCTTTAGTATTTTCCTAATGGGAGGAATAAATTAACACAACACCAAGAGTCAAATTGGTTTCATTCTAAAAAAAAAAAATCTATGTAGAGTGTTCAAAATCATTATCAAAAATACAAAGTGGAAACAAGATAAAACCACTAACCTTGAGACTGTGCTTTGCTTTACTGGATTGCTCATCCCTTTTCTTATTTTTATGTTTGGCTGCCAAAGTGATGCTGCTGCTGTTGTCCAAATCCTGCATGAGCTTGAAGAAGGCCAGTTCATTGAAGAGGATCTCTGAGATCTCCACCAGCAGGTCCTCTCCGCAGTCCTTCAGAGTACGACCAACAAATTTATTGAGAGAGTCCTGGTGCAAGAAACAAAGAGTGAAATGTAAGGAAGACTGTTCTTTCTTTGATCTGCATAAACATGTATCGCCACTGTTTGAGGAATCAGATACTGGTTGTACCTGCAGGATGCCTCCCAGCTGTCTGTGGAAAAAGCGGACGAACTCCTTGCTTTCATCATTTTGTTGGGTGAGAGTAAGGACCATGCGGCGCACAGATGTCAACAGCTGGAGGGAACACACCTCATCCATGTTCTCCTAATTAAAGAAAGCATTTAAATCTTTTTAAATCTGATCATTTTCACATTCAATTCAAGCAAATACATTCACATTCAGTTTGAGCCTTAAAATATTTAGCAATGAATTACTGACAAGCAGGTAATTTTAATATTTCACCTCAAGTATAAGAAATTCATATTTTCATATTTCAGTTTCTAGTACATTCTCTCCTGGCCAAAGGTACAACCTCCTGTAGCTCACTGTGTTGGTTATTCTACCTTAAGAAAAGGAATGACTTCTGTCATGATGGCTTTGATCTGACGATCCAACTGCTGCGTGTCAATCTGAGGACAGCGCACATCACCGGATGCACCTCCTGCTCACACACAATAACATTGTTATTTTATTCAGAAATTCAGCTAAATTACACAGCAAAGTAAGAGCAATGGTTGTGCTGCTACAGTTCTTGTTGCACGTGTTGCAGTCAGGCAGGGTTATGAGATTGGGTACCTTCCACTGGTTCAGCAGGGTTAGCAGAGGGATGTTCAGCATGTGAGACTTCAGAGCCACCTGCACCTGCAGCGCTGGCGTTGCAGGGGTTAAATTCAGCTTTAAGCTTCATGCGCTCATACTCCCTAATCCTGGCCAGAGCTTTGTCTAAATGAATCACCGTGTTGCCTATCAGAGCAGCAAAGAAATGAGAGCAAGGAGAAACAGGAATGGGATATGAAAATTTCAAAAATCAATGCAGAAAGAGAAAAGAGAAGACAGTAATGGATAATAATCCATCCACCATCCGACCAGGTTTACACTAGAGGATCAAGTATGCAAGGCCTCACAAGTTCCCCAAATCAGGGAGTCCATTTTCCCACTGCCATACAGTCCTCTTCTGAAAGGTGATATTGTTTAATTTGGCCATGTAGTGTTGATCCTGAGGTATAAACTGGTTGGTTTACCAAGACAAGAAACTCAGAAGGGGTACCTCAGTTTGCTATAGTTGAAGGCAATAAGCAAAGCAATTCAGTTGAATACCGGGATGTGGAAAAAGATAGGTATACCGTTTTCCAAGCTTTAACCCCTTGCTTTCCAATATCAAAAGCTTAATACATGCAAAACTATACCCAGGTCATCATTAGCAAATGGTTCCAGATTGGAGGAGGTTGACATGGTGCTGTCATTGTCCACAGATTCTGTATCATCCCTCTTCTTCATTGTGTCCTGTGTGAGCCTCAAGTTCTTCTCCACCACCTCCTGAAAAAGATGAGCATTCTGTTTTAAGGCACATACATACACACACACACACACACACACACACACACACACACACACACAGCATCCATCTGACATTCGCCCAGATTGTCTTAATTGTTAGAGAATGAATGATTCATCACAGGTCCACTTTTTATTTAAAAAAAAAAACTTAACACCCCCTAAAGAATTCACAGTGGCAACAGAAATTTTGAGCATATACAATTTACATATACTATAAACTATAAACATATGCTATAAAGAAGCTTCTCTTGGCATTCTCCTAACAAGGAAAATTAGACATTTCATCCATCATTCTTGAACAAAGGCATTATTTAGACAGACAAAAGGCCTGGCTTCCAATTAGCAAAACTCTGGGGACCTTGGCCCAGAACAAAGAACACATGTCTGATCTGAAAATGAGACATGGAGAGATGAGGGTCATTTTTTTTTTACAGACAGACTTCTGAAGCCTTGCTGTCAAGTTAAATTCAAAGACAATGAAGATGGGGCAAGGGAAAATTAAAATCAGAGAATAAAGAGAGACATGGAGAGATGACAAGAGACAAGGCAGGAGAGGATGAAAGGAGACAAGACTGAGAGAGAAACTAATCAAAGATGTATTGAAATGTAGGAGAGGAAGCAAGTTAAAAAATTTAAAAAAAGAATAGCGAGGGGATGTCAATAAAGGTTTGAGAGAACGACCTCAGAACAGGCAAAAGCTTCAACAGAAAATACGAGAAAAAAGAATAAATAGGATGGGAAAAGTGTGAGAGTGCCATGCTGGGAAGCAATAATGTGTCTCTTACTGCATCACTGGTAGCCAGACTCTCACTTGGTGTCAGCTCAGACTGAGAGCCTGCGGCCCACACCACAGGACCAAGAGGGGGCAGCTGGTCCTCAGCTGCGCTCTTCTCTGCCAGGTGCCTTGTCACTATATCCTGAGAGAAACACAGGGAGAGGCTGTTGTGACCATGGACTGAAGTTACCAAGGAAACACAACATTCATATCTAACTCATTGGAGTCGTGATTCTGATATCAAAATCATTACATCACACAAATAATGACACATTCTGGATTATCTCAGAAATATCAAAAAAAAAAAAAAAATCAAACTCCATGATTAGAAAATAAGACATTTTTTTCAAAACCACCTGTGTGGTACCTCGATTTCACTCGTGCACACATGCATTTGGATTCTCTATTATGCATCTACATCTCACTCAATGTCAAATAAGCTTTCTTGGCACAAATATTCATGTTACAACATTGTCAAAGCCAAATTAAATATTACTGAATGATTATATTTTAACAAGAAATCAAAACTCATCAATAATCATAATACTTTTAGCAGTATAATTTATAAGAACATATTTATATTTAAACAAAATACCTAAATAAAATAGAGATCCGTATGTTTTCTTTTTACGATTCTTCTCATTATCATGATTCCCACAACTCTTCTCATCTCCACTTTATCTGTGTGGTTTCAGCAGTTCAAGGCCACCAGCCTTTACTCTACAACTGTCCTTAAAATGAAGTCTCCTGCCTCCTGTTTCCTGCAGGTCTGGTCTCCCCACAAAGCAGAGACATTTGGTCCAGACTCTCTCAAATATAGCCAAAGGCTTAAAATGATCAAGGCAGCCCTAATTATGGAAATAGTATGAGATATAACTCTTGTCTGTAGCTGTCAGATATTTTGTGCCAAACAACTCTTCTGACCTAGAATCTGGTCAATAACCCTCCCCATATTTTCTTGAGGGGCAGATCAGGGGGTTAAATCAACCATAAAATCTTGCTTGCTTTCACACAGACTAGCAGTAAGGAGTTACATGTGTCTACACTTACTTGGAGGGAATAGAGTGCCCTCTGCCGTAAGTAGTCTGTGTTGAGCAGCTGCAACTCATGGAAGAGTTCAATGAGGAAGTGAGGTCGGGACTCATTCTGGGATATCAAGGTAGCCACCTCAGAGTAAATGGTCTCCCTCAGTGCTTCGAACAGAGAGAAGTCGCTGCTCGCATCTGCAGGTTCAAGATGAATGAATGTACATTTGCATAATCTCATCCATGAGTGAAAACAATAGTCTGCCGTGAAACTTAGAAGCTTGGGTATAGGTTAAGCCAAAACAATGGTCCATGCATGGGATGTTTAGGTGAAATAAGAACCAAATTATGCTTGGATTTGCATTGTGAGTTTACCTGGTGCTTCTGTGCATGCAATTCTGTTAGAGAGGAAGGGTGTTCTCCAAGCATAGGCTGTGAGTAAGATAAATTAAAGTGACAACAAAGTAATTTAACCCAGAATTAAAATTAAACATGTGGTCATGAAAAATGTGCAAAGAAAAGTAAATTAAAATTATATCAAATGACAAGATGTTATAAACATATTAAATAAACATTCTGATGTAAAATAAAACTAATGTGGATATTAAATGTATACAAAGAAAAATTAAACACAGAGACAAAAGAGGAGTGAGGGTGGGTGCATAACTTTCACTAATAACAGTTTTCAGCCATACCAGAGGATAGGTCATTTCTTTTATTCCCGAGCTTAGTCTTGCTGTCTAGTTTCTCTTGAGTCAGCTTGTCCAGCAGACTCTGATTCTGATCCTTCTGACGAGACAGGGCTGCCCTCTCCTGGGCAAAGTCTGCAGTGCTGCTAACACTGTCACTCTCATGGCCTGAGGACCACAGAGAAAAAAAAATTAAGAAAACCACTGGTGAGATTTTCCTCATTAATTCTTTGATAATTTGGTTGCAGCAAATATTAGAGGAAATTCAACTTCATTTTAATACCTTCACTGTTCTTGTTGTGGCCTTTGTTCCTCCTGCGACGACTCTTAGAACTAGGAGTCTTGCTTCGGGAGGCCAGGTTGGCTTGTGCTGATGCCTTACGCCCGGCCTTGAAAGTCTTTGTTATGGTGGTGGGGTCGACAGGATCGGGCATGCTGCTGAAGCTTTCCTGTGACGCCTGGTCAAAGTCTTGAGGTCTGGAGTGGCGGTTAACAAATGTGGGGGAGGAGGAGGGTGACTCTTGCTGCTGTGTTTTAGAAGGGTGATGTTGGACGGTGTTGTTTGCGTAGGAGGAGTTAAGCCAGCCAGCTGGTCTAAAGGGGTCATGTGGAAAATAAATGTGTAAACAACAATGTTACATGAATAAATACAAATGACTTTTCAGGCAGAAATGATGGACATACCCTCTTTCTGTTGTCGTGTTAAGAGGAGAGCGCTGCAGTGGAGGAGGGAAACTCATGTACTCGGTTTTGATTGAGGTGTTGGGGTCTAATTGCTGCTTCTGGTGGTCAGAGGCAGCATGACCTGCTGCACCTTGAGGGAACTCACCCATAGCAGCAGGGAACAGTGGATACAAGTTAAAGCCTGCACAGTGAGTGGGGAAAAAAGGATTTAATTAGCTTAAGCTAGCAGGTTAATTATTCAAAAAGGTAATTAAATCATTACAGTATGACTTTTGGCCTTTCACTTCTGCACGACTGAGTCACTTTAAAATATATTACGCTGATTTCAAATTCAAATGCACTAATTAGAAATGAGTACTCGTACCAGTAATGGCAACATTGTTTAGCCAGTGCATATGGTGGGGGAAACACACACACACACACACAAAAAAAATTCTGTATTTTTTGTGTTTAATTTGTTGAACATTCTGATATTCTTGTACTGCAAAGAGGCCCTGCCAAGATTTTCTCAAATGCAATGACCTATTTGTGGTTATATTTTTGATTTTTGAGTAGCTCAGAGGGTTTCTGGCACTCTATATTGCATCATAACAAAAAACATCTTTAGCTGGTCTGAAAAAAAATGTGTTAAAATTAAGCCCAAGAGCTAATAAATATGCATGTAATACCGGGAGGGAATGGGGATAAGGCAGCTGTTGACAAGTTGTTGGTTGAAGGATGCAGGGTAGAGGAGAAGGGGAGGAAGACACCAGGAGAGGCTGAGGGACCAGAGCTAGATTCCTGGGATGAGCCCTGTTTCTGTGTCTGCCAACCTGCTGCTGAAGAGGAAGGCGGCGGCTGCTGCTGTTGTTGTTGTTGTTGCTGCTGCTGCTGGCGAAGGAGGTCACTCAGGACCTGCTTTAGTCTGAGGGAAAGCATGACAAAAATGTAGAAAATTAAAAAAAGATGTATCACTTGATAAAAAATAAAGTGAACTAATTAAGTATGTTACTGCTTTCACCTTTGTACGTTGTTTTGCTGCCAAGCCAGCTGGGTGTAACACTGGTTGAGCTGGTGCATGACCAGGTGGACCTGTGGTGATGACAAGTTGTTGGGTAACACGCTGTACTGACCTGTCAGCAGAGTTTGCAACATGTATGACAGAGTCTGTGGGAAAAGGTGAGAGACAACAGAAATGATAGTTAATGTAAAAGCATCCAAAATCCACTCTGACTTCAAATTAAGCCTCAAAATATAGACTTGTGTCAGTTACCGAGATCATTCACTGTCTGTGCGTGTGCATGTATTTGTTCAGTGCACCAACCTGCTGGTCCTGCAGGAGTGTCTGACACATGCTGGTGCTGAAGTCCAGCTGTCTCTGCAGCTGGCTGAACTGTTCCTGCCAGTGGCATGAGCCCTCAGCAAAAGAAAGCTCTGAAGGCCAGTGCAGGTTTTCTTGCCGTCGTGTACCTCCATGCTGGCTCAAAGACTGATTCAAACTTCTGGACTGCTGCTGCTTGGCCTTTGTCTTATTATGGAGATGCCCACTAACCTCACCTGAGAAGGCTGGTGGAGGCTTCAGGTTACTGGAGGGACAGAAAAGTGAGCACATGATTTAAAAAGACACATAGATATCAGTACTGAATAGTAACAGAATTTCCTCTGCTTCCACTTCGTCTGACCTTCCATGATTGTTCCTGTGACTGTAGGAGCACTGGTTCCTGCTTGAAGAGTAGATGTGGATGTCATCATCAGAGCTACTCTCTGCACATTCTTCCTGCTCCTCTTCCTCCTCTGCACCCATCTCTGACTGATATTCATCATCATCCTCGTCATCATCATCATCATCATCATCATCAAGGTGGCAGGGAGTGGAACCCCAGGTAGCCATTGTCCTAATGACACATCAGCAAAATGGTACAAAATTTAGCTATTTGTGGAAAATAAAAGGACGTACTAAAAACCTAACAAACTTCTAACTTGGAGATTCATCAGACAGGCCCTTGAAGCCATAGGTCTCCTACCTTTCATCCCTACTGACAGGTTGTGAGGGTGTAGCAAGGCCATCTTGGTCGTCAGTCCGGCGGGGAGAGTCACTGAGACCACTACGCCTCTGATGTTCAGCCATTAAGGATTCCAAGTGCTTTCTGCGCTGGCGCAGTTCTTCCCGCAGGATCTGGTGGCGACGCATTTCCGACCAAAGCTGCTGGCAACGCAGAACAGAGGGGTCGGTCAATAGATCTGTACTGTTCTGGAGATGTAGATCACATTTTAACCTTTGACTTTGGTAGCCGAGGATCTTACCTCATTGTCAGTGACTGAAGAATTAGCTGCTTCTGGAGGAGTGGGTTTGAGCACAACTGAGTTGGTTTTGGGTCCAGATAATGAAGAAGCCTGGATAGTGGCTGGAGTGGAAACTGCAACTGGGACCTTCTTGAGCAAACCCTGCTGACTCATTGTGCTGGACACAGATGACTAGGAAAGAAACAGCCAAAGACAAAATGGTATATTCTTATTACAAATGTGTAACCCTGTAAAGAAACAGCAGGTTTACACTCAGTTGCCAGTTTATTAGGTACACCTAGCTAAAACTAATGCATTCTAATATAATGGCCTAAGCCGAGACTGAGGTGCTGATTGAACTCATGATCTTCAAATCTGATTTCAGTTCTAGTTACTGATACCACTTCCGAAATCCTAGCTTAGATTCTTGGCATATTATTGGAGTAAGATGGGAAACCTGTGTTTGTAAAATACCTGGAGGTCAGGACAAGCCCACTGGAGGTCCTGGATCTTGCCTTGGATTTCAATGAGTCTCTGGCGCTCTTCATGGAGCTGCTTCAACTCTTGTTTCTGCTGAAGCAGCTTCTCTTCATACAACTTCTCCCTGTGCCCAGAGTAGTTTTATTGCAAAGTAAATGAACCAAGGACAAAACACAAAGGCAAGAAATAAACAGAACACACTCAAAATTATGTTTCTGAACAGAATTTCAGACAGGCTTTTGAGATCTCTCATATGCTGTACCTGGCCTTGCTGGACAGAGTGAGGTCTCTGGGATTCTGTTTAGATCCAGCCCCAAGTGGCCTAGCTGCAGTTGCTCTGGTATTATTTGGCTGTTGGTGTAAAGCTTCATCTTCATTAGCTGTTGTAACATCTGTGTCATCACTCTAGATACAAACAAAAACACATTTCAAATGCTGTTTAGCAAAGAATTGTGTTGGTCATTCCATACCAGAAAACCTGTGTTAATCATCATGCAGAGACTTAGAGACCCCCTTAACTGATAAAAGAAAAAATCACCCTAGAGCTGCTTTTAACAAAGAGCTTCTGAATAGTAAAATAGACATGTTGCATCTTGTGCAAAATGTCAGGTTTAATGAGAAAATGTTGAATCCAGCATCTGTTTGATAGCGCCAACAGGAGTCAACAAAGTCAGGAATTTTCAGATCCTGTACCTAGGGGCTTGGATTTCTGAACCTTTCCTTTCATGCTGTCAAACAGGAACACCTACAGCCACACTGTAGTGTTTAAAATATTATTCAGTCATCTGTCTCACCTGAACCATGGCCACAAGTTCCTGCAGCTGCCGCAGTTTCTGCTTCGCTGTCTGTCGATGTACCTTCTGGGAAAAGCCTCCATCATTCCCCAAGCTGCTCCTCCGACTGGACCCTGAGGCCTCACTGTCTGGAGCTGCGGCCTGTGCCCCTGCATCATTATCAAGACAGTCCTCATCTTCATCCCCATCCTTCACTTGATTATAGGGCGTGTCTCTGTTGTACTGGCACTCTAAATAGGAGCAAAGTTATTGAAATATAATTTACAATCTGTAAAGTTTTGTAATTTCAAAATGTGTTGCTTGCCCTCTTTAAACTTGGCATTAACAATCTGAGATCACATTTAAAATCTCTAATACTTTCACATAAACGTGGAAAGATTACTATCTTAAGGCCAGCAATCACATTTTAAAACTTGGGGTATATAAATTATATAACAGCGGTCTGTCTAAGTGTGTGCACGAGAGTACCTATGGCTGAGGGGATGTTGAGGCTGTGCAGGTTGGCTGCTGACCGGTTGTTGATCTCGCACTCAGTGTTGAGTCTGCCATCCCGGTTGTTGGTGCCACTACTCCTGACACTGCGCCCGTTGGTCAGGCTATTCAAGTCTGTCCAGTTCCCACTGCGCTGTGGGTTTCTAGGCAGAAAATGTGCAGAGTTTGTTATGGATACATGCCAGCAGTAGAATTACACACACCATTACCAAATGCTATACACTACCATATTGTAATTTGAGTTTGTTGGCAATGACAACAAAACTTTCCTTTTCTCCCCTCTGACTGGCAGTTTTTCTGTATAATTTAGCCATTTTAACACAAGCTGTTGAATCAGTGAAACAGTGTCGTTTTCTTCATTTAACTACTAATTTGCTTATTCAGACACCTACCTGATGTTAGTTACAGGCTGGCGGTTCTCCTGCTCAGAGTCAAACATGGCCTCAAACATAGAACCATCCTCAGTCTCATCTTCCTCCTCCTCTTCTTCATCATCATCATCCTCTTTCACATTCTCATTGACGGCATCCACCATCATATCAGAAGTCTGCTCATAGTACTGAACTAATTCCCGCAGCTCATTCAAACGCTTGTGGACTTCCTTTAGCTTCCTGTAGGAAGCAGAAAAGAACAACAAATATATGAAAATGAAATGAATATATGTTAGGCTCACAATTTAAAAAGTTGTGTGACACTCCCAATTCTTCCCACTACTAAAGATCAAAGTACATAGTCATCTACAGTAAAGCACCCTTAAAGCAACCCTGCAGGTTGACTGTACCGGAGGACATGTATTGGTTTTGCGGCTGCAATGTTATACTACACCACCCTGTGTTACACTACTGCCACTCTACAACACCCTGCTGGCCTCACTATTCAACCGCCTGAAGCTGTGTGTGTTGTTGTGTGTACCTGAGCTTGTCTGTGGAATTTGAGCTGTCCTGGTGTTGTGCGAGTGAAGGATGAAAGGAAGTGGAAGCTGAGGCTCCATTAGAGCAGAGAGCAGATGGACAATCTGAAGATCCTCCCATACTCAAACTGCACTGTGTTGACAAGCCACGACCTGAAGGGAACCACATGCAGTTCATCAACAATTTACGCTGCAACAGAATTATCACAGAAAAAGCTTTGGAAATACTCTTACATGAGTTATTATTGAGAGTCTGGTCTCTGAGTGAATGCAGCTCCTGGAGGATCTTATCCATGGTTTGCTTTTTGTCTTGGAGTTCTTGGAGCTTGGTGAGTTTGGCACTGGCAGATGTTGCTCCAGTGTCTAGCCCAGTGTGTGGGCCAGAGGCAGAGTGGAGGAGAGGCCTGTGCTGAGGTGGACCAACAGCCTGGGGAGCTCTAGACCAGCACACCTCTCTGGAGAGGGAGAGACTCTCTGCCTGACGACGGTTGTCTGGCACTGCTTTAGTCTACAGGATATAGATGATAAAAGACTTGAACTTCTTTATAAAACTAAACAGTTAAAATAGACTTCTTGATCAAATAAAGCTTTTAAAAACCTCACATGGCTTGTCTAAGGGAAGGCAAACTATGGCTGTTCATGCCAACACTGCTCACTATACTGTAGTCTCTTCATCAAATTGTACAAAATGAATATCTTCACATCACGTCATAATGCTTCAGTAATTATTAATAAATATTTTAAAGACTTCAGTACATAAGTCAGTAGAACATTCAGTGTATGAAACATTTTTAGACATAATGCAATTATTTGTGGAGAATATGGCAGCCCAGTTGCAGTGTCTACTTTACCTGAGAGTCATGTAGCTGGTTGTGGAACCGCTGGATCAAATCATTTAACTCATCATTCAGTTCTGATGTGATGCTGAGACCTGAAACACTCCCTGTGGTTTCTGTGACAACTAAGGACAACAACAAATGTCAAAAGCAATAAAAATATATATTTACGTTAATCATGAAATATAACTTAAAGTGGTAGATAGGTTAGGTGTTACCATATTTACTAGAAACTACTGATACATAAATATGCCAACCATAATATAAATATTTCTGCCAATTAAATGTTCTTTAAAAGGATTCCAACCAAGTTGGAATAAGTTGTAAGTCACTGATGCATCATCACCTGCAATAAAAAGATCTACTTTTTTTATACAGTGGTATTAATGATCTTCTTTAACACCACACACAGTCTGTACCATATCTGTGACTATGTTAGTGTACATCTCACCAGTGTCTTCAATCACAGCAAGTGCCTGTTCTGCACTGTGCTGCATTGCCATTAGAGCTTCCTGTCGGCCCTGCAGGGCCCTGAGCTGCTCCTGCTGCTCCAGCATCTTCTTCAGCAGCTCGTGCTGCTTACGCAGATTCTCCAACTCTTCCTTCTGGTCAGCACGCACAACTTCTGGCCTACCACCCTACAAAATTCACACCCACACACCATTACAAATACAGTCTACCACAACCCACAACAGTAAGACTGCACTGCTACTCGGGAGAAATGGTAGAAGGCCGGTACTAACATGGAAAATAAGAATAACAAACAATGATAAAGGCAAAGGAGGGGCTTATTGCTTGGGTTCTATTTCCTCATGTCAGAATTTAAAGACAACATTGAGTCATCTGATACCAGTAATACTGGCAACAGACAATGCGGAGAACAGAAAGCATTAATATGGGTAGAAAGTCCACAACAAATATACTCACCGTTGCATTTGAGGCATCTGAAGAGCGAACCTCAATGTTAAGAGAAGTGCTCTCTGCCAGTGACCCTGAGCCCACTGCAGAGTCCAGGGTCCCCACATCATCCTCTTCATTCTCACGTGCCTATGGAAATAGTAGCAAGAACAGTCACTGACTCAAAGATAGCTAAACAGGAAAGTATATCACAAAAAATGTTTTGTCCATCAACTGTTTTCCATTATTAAAGGCAACAAGTTAGTAACTGAAATTGATTTTAAAAGATATAGATGGAAAGGCCTACATGCCTCAGCTGCTGAAATTTGTGGGAATAGAGACCAAAAACCTCTAGTAATTTAAGTATGATGAATAACAATGTATATTTCTTGCTAATACTACTATATATATTATTATATATATATTTCAGAGAAATGCTTAACTAAAGGCACAACAATCTAAAAAACTATGCCATAGAGAAGAACTGTAGCACGTCATGTCCCAGTTTCGTCATTACATGAAACATGACTCCACTGTTGAAGTGTTTCAGGCCACAGAGAAAGACAGCCATTAAAAATATATGCATGGCAGGCTGCCAAGATACCAACAAAAACAGGTTCCACTTCAGCTATGAATTAGCAGAGAAACATCCTTTGCACATGACATAACACATTTACAAAAATGTTATAGCTTTGCCTGATAGCACGAGAAAAAAACAAAAGCAGATTCTATAAAAGACGTCAGTTATAAAGCTAGAGAAATAGTTGATACGCTTACGAGCATTTTCTGCAGGAACCGTAAATAGGACTTCTCCTGCTCCTTGAGATGGTCGATGAGATGAGAAAGCCGCTCCACGTTGGCCGGCACATCATTCTTCTCCACCAGGTCATCCCGCATGGAGCTGGCCTTACTGATGTACTCCCGGATCTGTATCAGTTTGCTCACCACCTGAGACCGTACAAAGAGAGGAGGGTGGTGTATGGGTGTGGGTTTCAGAGGAGTAAATGAAGGGGGACAGAGAAAAGACGTCAGGAAAGGTGAGCGTGCATCTGTAGCGACAGCTCAGACTGGGCTGAACAAGGGCAGAAAAGGGGGTTGGGCACAAAACTCACTGGGCACCAAGGGTGGCATATTTATAAATTGCCCTAAATACAGCCTAGTTTCGGCTGCACTAGCTCTCCCTCACTTTTATCCTAGTTCTGGTTTCACAGTAGTAGTGTGAGTGCAGTGATACAGAAACAATGCCATATGTACATGTGAAAAGGGACTCACTTATATTATCAAAAGGGGTTCATCAGTGTTCCAAGTCAATGTCAACTAGGTTTTTCACCTAAACCCTCTCTCACAGTCATGCTAGCCCACTGCTGGGAATACTACACTTCTCTAGGCCCCCTGAACTAACCACCATTTTCTATGCATTAGGTTTAGTTGATCTTTTTTCAGAAACTGGTGTGAGCACAGAAGAGACAGTTAGTATTATAAGTGTTATAGCTTTTGTATAGCTAATATCAGCCTCATAAGCTATGTTATGTTGGTTGATGCAACATAAAAGCATTTAGCTATCCTACACCTAACTTATCTAACATTTGACTATATAAATGCAGTCCATTTATAGTTGCAATTCATTTGCTCTCCAATGGTACTCTCCTTAAACCTCATCTTGCTAGCTGCTTACTCATGCTTACACACTTAATGGAGGTGCAGATTCATGGCAGTGTTTTTCTTTTTTCTTTCTGTGTATGTTTTTTTGTGTCTGCCCATGTTATTGCACTTTTACATGCCTTCCCAAAGATATTACAAAGATATTATTAAAGAGAAAGACTTTAAGGACTGGAACTTTTAACTTGTAAAGGCAGTAAAACTTTTCTCAAAAACAGAGTTTATCAAATCTGTATAACTTAGCTTTCAGGCTCTACTCAAAATATGTTCAAGTTTGGTGCCTTAGATTCTAGTTCAGTACCTTTAAACAACTCCAACTTTTTCTTTCACGCCAACATCAGGTTGGCATTTGTAACTCAGAGTGAAATATCTTGACAACTACTTGAAGAAATGCCATAAAAGTTGCTTCAGATATTCAAATTGCCTTGAGGATAAATTCAAGTTACTTTGGCAATCCTCTGAGTTGTCCTCTAACACCATCAGCAGGTCAAAGTTGTTCTTTATTCAGTAAAATATCTCAGTGTCTGTTTGATGGATTGGCACCAAGTTTTGTACAGAATTGTGTATTACTGAGACAAACATTGTTCCATTCAATTACTAAAAGACATCAAGACTAAACTTGAGTTACAACAACACAAAATATTACCTGGCTACTGTCTATTCTTGTCTCTCCTCTCCCATATTCTCTATGCACCAAGGGCCCTCTCTCAGCACCACTGTGACTGAGCCTTGCAGTTTCCTTGGTAGGAACCACAGGGGTTAACGTATCCCTGAGTCCTGGGCTCTGCTTCTTGGTTTCCTTGGTGATAGCTGGGGTGGCTGGGGCTGAGGAGGAGGGAGGGAGCAGTTCCTTGCTTTTGTTAGTGTTTACATGCAGAGGTAGGAAGTTGTAGGGTTTCTTGTTCTCTCCAGCTAACTGGCGCTGGTTGTTGGCAGCTGTGACACGCCCCTGGGAGTCACTGCCGATGCTCCTCTGAGTAAGAAAAGAAGATACAAGCCAGACAAATCACCACTCAAGATTCAGGGCATTTTCTTCTGAGAACTCAGCAGTGTCAGTTTTTCTGTGCCAGGCCTCTGCAGTTTGTTAAATTGATTGCATAGATTTTTGAGCCAAAATGAAATGGGTGGAATTTTCACTGTTAACAAACAATGTTTAACTTTTCTGTCCAGAACACACTGTATAAAGCAAAATAAACCGTTACGTATGACTGTGCTGCAAGCATGTACACACGATTGATTAGCCCAGTAAAACAATGACACAAAGACAATGCAGTGGAAAAAAAATCCTGTCTGACTCCAGCTATGTCCACCAGGGAAGAGCCGTACAAATATTTACATATTTTCACTCTGTTGTTTTGCTGTCTCCAGTCAAAGTTTATATTTTCTACCCCATTTTCGTGCACTGTTCTGCCATTCTGCCACCCTCAGTGCTGAGGGAGGACAAGGTCAGCCAAACAACTCATACTTAACTACGAAAAATATTCTGTTATCACTTCCTCTGCTGGCAGCTAGAGAACCATGGCAGTTTATTGGAATTTCAGAAATCAACAGCTTGTCTGACCAGTAAGTCACTTGAGCCACTGTATGTCAAAAATTCTACCTTTGCATTCCTGGGATGCAAATTAACAGCATACTGACAACAGTGAGCAAAAAAACATTTCTAAAGGGTTACAGCAGCTTTTTACCTCATCTAGGTCTGTGAAATTGATCCTCTGACGCAGTTTGTCTAGCTCAGCTTGGTCTGGGACAGACATCTGGGTGGTGTATTTGATGTGTGGAAAGGAATGAGGAGTGCGTGCTCTTCTGCGAGCAGCCCCAGGGGTGGACTCTGGCGAAATATCATTAGTCAGACGGCTTTCCACCACCGCAGCTGACAGCTTCTTCTTGTTCTTCTCTGAAGATCGGTTGGCTTTCTTCTGCTGTACACCCCAGTCCTGATAAACAGAGAAAAATCTGTATTTTTACTGTTTACTCTTATGTACTTTTACTGTTATAGGGACAAATACATAATCTGTATCCTGTTCATGTGGCCTCAGTAAGCCATGATGTGTCACAAGACAGTGAGATACATTTTACATATAATAAAAGAAGAAAGTGTGGAGGAGTCTCTCCAGTGTATCATCATGTGAAAATGAAACTATTTATAGTTTCTATCAGGCTCTGACCAGCCCTTACCATGTTGTTGAGTCTATCTTCCAGACTGCCATTGGTTACAGTCCAGTTGTGCAGTTCTTCTGAACTGTCATCAAAAGGAGTGCCCCCAGTTGCCATGTCACCCACTTACAGCTTGCTGGAATTCACAACAAAATGCCTGATCACCGCACAGAAGCCACATAACAACAAGCAAGTTCTATAAGTTTACATTACAAACATTAAACAAAGGGGACATTTTGCATTTTTGTTTACAGCTTGTTGGAATCCACATACTGGTCATCATACAGGACCACTCAGGCAAACTCAATTCAGGCAAATATTCTCACGTAACGTTCATACCTGTCACCCTCACTCTAACGTTAACCCAGCGTTAGTACCTGAAAACAACAGCAAACTTGACATCCAGTGAAGCTAACCTGATTAAATGAATCAGTCAGCTAATAGCAGTTAGTTATCATTAACGACGCATTGCCCACTATACGTTACAAAACGCAAAATACTACCGTTACCGCTAACGTAATTAATGCAGATATGTTAGAAGAGCCCAGTGTGGGTTAATTGTTACAGCTAACAGTATCAAATGCGTCATTTCTTCCCAACAGCAGTTAACTTTAGCTAACGTTATGTCGCCAATTAACATACAACTTGAAAAAATATCAATATCATTTACGGCGATGGAGTAACGTTACCGGGTAGTTTCTGTGACCTATCCGTAGACCTTAGCTGCAGTTGGGTTTTTGTGTTTGTGTGGCCCGCTCAGATTCCCGGGGAAAAACAATGAGACATTCCCTCCACCACGAAGCGGTTTAGCGCGAGCTCTCTGTCACTACTCCCCGCAGGGACAGTCACCTGCTAGCGTTAGCTTAACGAGCAGAAAGTACCAGTTGGAAACCCGCAGTTGGCTTAAACAAACGTTGAAATGTGAGTGTACATAGCCTCGTTCTTGCTTGGTGAAGTTCAGTAGCATACCAACTGACCTAGTTCTGTCCCACAATCGCCATGGCAACACGCAGTAACCCCGATCTGCATCAGCTAACCCGCTGGTTAACATTAGTTTGATTCTCTATCGATAGACCACCACAACTAAAAGCGTCATTTATGTCGATCAAAACATAAATAAACCACAACACCCGATGCTAACTAGTCGCCAAAGTTGCCAAGCTTGCTGTGGTAACTAGCTAATGCTACCTAGCTTGCTATCAGCTGCTCAACATAGAGCTAACTTTAAATGTCTAGGTAAAAGTTGAAGCAAACAAGCATCTCAGCTAAACTTCAAGCTGGGGATTGCGTTAGTAACCGCATTAAGCTAGGGTTTGCAAACTATAAGGACCAACCAACACAAACATTAGTTAGCTGACACAAACGCAGCAGGTTGACTAGAATAGAGAATATTGTCTTTTAGTCATATTAATTAAAACCTGCGCTAGCTAAGTTAGCTTACATCTTAAGACAGAGAACGTTGATATTACCATTCAGAGTGAAAAATGAAGGAAATAGCGTTGCCTAGCACTTCATATATTGCAATAAAGGTCTCACAGATTTTCTCCGAGTCTGGTTACAGCCATTTGGTAAATAATAATGTCTTATCGGTCCCAAAATGCAGCAAGTCATCGATGTGATCTTGGCCTGATGTAAACACGCCCATGCAGCAGGTGGCGGTATACATTAGCTACGAAGTAACGTTCCACCACAGGAAGGAAACACTAATATTGAGAATCGTTGTGTCTTCGTTCAAGTACGTAACTTGTGTACCTTAACGTGGAGTATGGATGTTTAAACTGAGGAGAAGAAAACAAACAGCTAAGATTTTTTTACGCATCCTGACTTGTGTTCGATTAATAACGGCTTTCTAGTACACGTTTTCATTTTTTAGCTCCGCGCTGAGTGAGTTGTGTCGTCGGTTAGCCGCTTAGCCTTTAAAGCTAATGTGAGCTAGTTAGCGAAGGAAAGCTAACTACATTTTCTCTCAATCTATTTAATCAAAGGGAGACTGTGTACTTAGGTATATTTTGAGTTGGTATTACTGTAACCAGCCGAAGAGAAAATGGGATCGTCAAAGAAACACAAGGAAAAGAGCCGCGACAAGGACACAGAAGAGCGCCGTCGCGAACACAAGAAACATCGCCACAAGGACCGAGACACTTCAGATCGTGATGGGACTCGGGATAAAGAGAAACGAAAGCGCTCCAGGTCCAGGGATAGAAGCGGACGGGAGAGCCGCAGCAAAGGTGAAAAGAGCAGCGGTGAGCCACGAGTGAAAAAGGAGAAAGTTGATCTTGGTTATGAGGAGGGCAATACAGAAGTGGAGCCCCAGTCTGCTAGCGGAGATGCATCTCTCAGCATTGAAGAAACAAACAAACTCAGGGCGAAGCTGGGTCTGAAGCCTCTGGAGTTAAATGAGAACAAGAAGGAACTCGGGACCAAAGAGGAGCCATTGGTGGCTGCAACCATCAACCCTGTTCTCATCCACCAGCAGAAGGAGATGAGAGAGAAGCTTGCTGCTATGAAAGAAAAGCGCATCCAGAATCAAAAGTTGGGAAAAGTAAAGACCCTAGCTGAGGATGACTGGCTAGATGACACAGCTGCTTGGGTTGAGAGAAGCAGAAAGTTGGCTAAAGAAAAGGAAATGGCAGAGAAAAGAGCCAAACTTCTGGAGGAGATGGATGAGGAGTTTGGTGTGAGCAGTCTTGTAGAGGAAGAGTTTGCTCAAAGCAAAAATGAGGCCTACACATCTCAAGATCTAAAGGGACTCAAAGTGCAGCACAAGGTTGAATCCTTCACTGAGGGTCAAAGTGTCATCCTGACCCTACAGGACAAAGGTGTACTCGAGGAGGAAGAAGATGTGCTTGTTAATGTGGGGCTGGTGGACAAAGAGAAAGCAGAAAAGAATGTGGAGCTGAAAAAGAAAAAGCCTGATTACAAGCCCTATGAAGAGGAGGAGAGTGTGGACGACATGGTTACGTTTAAGTCCCGCTCTGTACTTTCAAAGTATGATGAAGAAATCGAGGGTGAAAAGAAAAAGAGTTTCCGGTTGAGTACTGGGGGCTTTGCTGACGGGGAGCGAGAGCGGGAGCTCCAGGCCATGAGAGAGGCTCTACGAAATCAGGCCCAGTCCTTGGAAATGCCTGCTCTCGCTATCGCCTCAGAGTATTACACACCTCAGGAAATGGTGGGCTTTAAAAAGACAAAACGCCGTGTGAAGAAGATCAGGAAGAAGGAGAAGCAGACGGTTGCAGATGAATCTCTCCTCAATGACACTCGCAGCTCTGATTTTGGCTCGAGGACACGCGGTCGTGGCCGCAGACAGGTGGATGAGGACGGTGAGGAAGTGAAAGAGGAGGAGAGCAGGCTGCCAGACAATATCCCCCAGATGTCTGATGACATCAGGATGGCAGAAATGGACATTAGTGATGAGGAAGACTTCACCCTTCCTGAGTCAGCTGTCATTGAAGAAGACGAGGCAGAGCAGGAGCTGCAGAAACAGCTGGAGAAGCAGAGAAAGCTGAAACAAAAACAGCTTCTTAAAGACTCTGGGGAGAAAGTGGCAGAGAAGATTAAAGTGCTTGATAAGGGTGAGAATGACAATGACCCAGAAAAGAGAAACAACATTGTTTTCAACGCCACCTCAGAGTTTTGCAGAACTCTGGGAGATATTCCAACTTATGGACTGTCAGGTAACAGAGAGGACCAAGAAGACATAATGGACTTTGAACAGGAGGAGGAGAAAGATGATGCTGGAGATTCTGACTCAGAAATGGATGAGAACGTTGGATGGAGCACAGTGAACTTGGATGAAGAGCAAAAACAACCTGACTTCTCCACAGCTTCAGCCACCATTCTGGATGAAGAGCCCATCGTCAACTCTGGCCTTGCTGCTGCCTTGCTGTTGTGCAAAAACAAAGGTCTATTGGACACTCAGATGCAGAAGGTAGCCCGTGTCAAAGCACCAAAGGGCGCCCTGCCCAATGACAACTACTGCATTGAGGACAAGATGGGCTTTGATGACAAGTACAGTCGCAGAGAAGAATACAGAGGCTTCACACAAGATTTCAAGGAGAAGGATGGGTACAAGCCTGACGTCAAGATTGAGTATGTGGATGAGTCTGGGCGGAAACTCACTCCAAAAGAAGCTTTCAGGCAGCTCTCACACAGATTCCATGGGAAAGGGTCAGGAAAGATGAAGACAGAGAGGAGGATGAAAAAGCTGGAGGAAGAGGCACTGCTGAAGAAGATGAGCAGCAGTGATACTCCTCTGGGGACTGTGGCTTTACTTCAAGAGAAGCAGAAATCTCAGAAAACACCATATATTGTGCTTAGTGGGAGTGGGAAAAGTATGAATGCAAACACCATCACTAAATAAGTGACTGGGGAAGAGTGAATTATCTTTGATATAAACATGCATACACATTTACACACAGGATGTTTTAAGTAAAGTAACTTCTACAATTTCATGCTATAGTTCATATAAGCATCATTGTTGTAGTAAAGATTTGCTGAATAAAAGGAATACACGAGATAAATGTTTTTTTTTTCTTTTCTGTTTGAACTTTTGAAGATAGAGTAATTCAGAAGGTAACTATCATGATGAGAATACTGTTTTAATGAGAACCCTGATTTGTCAATTTTAATGCCTCTGTTTAGCTTCATAACAGCTGTGGCTCACGTCTAGAAACAATTGAAATGTTAATGAACAGGGGGACTTACATGCTTGATTTGCTATATGTTGTTAAGTTGCAAGTGGATTAAAAAATGCATTCAGCTTTGTTCATTTTTTGTGGTTTACAACATAACTAAAATGACAGTAAGTAATGCAAAAATAAAAACACTGAAAATGCTTTGTAAAACTGCACATGGCGTAATTATTTTTCTTGAAAACATTTAGATTATCATTTCCACCTTTGTGGTTTCATCCTAACTAAAATGATACATTAATACAAAATGTGTGTTACAGAAAGTGGGCTGGTGGTCATGCTTTTCGAATCACATTCAATAATATAATCGTTGGTCTATGAATTTGGTTAACTGAGCAGATTACAGATAATACAACTCGACATTATAAATAGACATTCCACAAATGTTTGGATTAGACTCTCCAGAAATAGGGTGGAATTTTTAGCCTTGTATTGCTTTGTCAAAAGGCACATGATACTGGTGGGTAATTCCTCACAGGGCGCCCCTCATTTTCCCGCAAATTATATTAAAGCATAAGCATTTACTTTATCATAAAATTTGTGTATCTGTTTATAGCAGTCATGCTAATTGCAGTTTTAACTACTCGATTGTTTTAATATTACCGAAGATATTCACACAGTAGTTAAGATTATCAAAATTTTAATTTCATATTTTACATTATTTTATTTATTTATTCGTTTCATTCATTTATTTTGGCATGTCGCCTGTTTTCAGCGGAACTGAAGTTGACGGTTAAGGCGCACATCGACCGCTATTTTGTTGCACAACCTGTAGCTAAGTAGTTAGCAAAGCTAACACTACCGAGCTAACATCCCTACCCCTACACGACATGCACAGTTGATGGCTGAAGTCTTGCACAGAAAAGGTGGGTGTCGCCAAAATGTGAGCATATCGCGATGCCTAATGCAAATCAAAACAAAGAAACGCAGAGAGAGTTGCAGAGTTGAAAATGATCGTTGGCATCGTCTGCGACGTGTCAGCTAGTTTGACAGCTTCCTGTTGTTTAGCTAGCAGCAAGCTTAGTGACTGACGCTGTTTTAAGTAGCTTTGATGTGGGGAAATGGCATCTTGTTCCTCGAAGTACCTTACAGTATCCAGGCTGTGTTTACCTGACGCTCGCATGTAATCGGTGGGTTAAGACGATTGTCGTCGGTAGTGAGTTGTCTCAGTTTGAGAGTTGCCGATAAAACGCCGTAAACGTTAGCTAAACAGAGCAGTAAGAGTCATGTCAGCTCCCCACCATTCGTTATGTTATAATTTGCAGCTTCCACGTAAAATCGAAGCTGAACGCTGTCAGAGCGACATTATACCAGCTCAGCATTGATCCCAGATTCATATTTGGCTCCATTGATGGCTTTATTTGAGATTCATGGCTGTAACGTTAGTAAACAACATTTATTATGTGTGGACCATCCAGCATTCGTTCATATAACATTTATAACATATGCATGCGATTCATTTCTGCAAACACTATGAGGTTAGTTACTGTGCGTCGGTTTAGTATTTGTTTACATTTATTTGATGTAGTTTAATGTTGGGTAGAAACCAGGAAGTGTAACCAGCACGTCAGTCATAACAGGATGGCATGGTGACCTTATGAATCTCGTCAAAAAAGCATTAATAAGCCAGTTAACTTTGTAGTTGTTTATAACAATCATCAGACCAGTTTGTACATATTAATGTGAATATTGACACAGGTTTTCCACCCTAGGCTCTAACCTCACCCAGTGAAACCACAGGCTGCTGTGATGTCGGAGCCTAAGCCTCCTACTCCAACCCCTGGAGACACATATAAGGGTTGGCTCTTCAAATGGACTAACTACATAAAAGGTTACCAGAGACGCTGGTTTGTCCTGAGCAATGGACTGTTGTCATATTATAGGTAAGTTGGCATGGCACATAAGATTGTTGATAACCCTGATAATGTGTGTTGAAAGTTTGATGTAGGGGTGGGTGATGTACAAGTAATATATCACAATTTTTTCAGTCACTAACACAATCAATATTGATCCCTGGGTTTTTAAATGATCAGCAGGCTTATGAAAATGAAATGCTTTAATGATATTTCTGACTTTACAAAGCAGTTATTTAGATCCCTGCATTTGACAGTCCTTCACTTTGTTTGTCCTTAGGACCCAGGCAGAGATGGGTCACACATGCCGAGGCACCATCAACCTGGCCACAGCCAACATCGCTGTGGAGGACTCGTGCAATTTTGTCATTTCCAACGGTGGAGCACAGACCTACCACCTGAAGGCTAGCTCAGAAGTGGAGCGGCAGCGGTGGATCACGGCACTGGAGCTCGCCAAGGCAAAGGCTGTCCGTATGCAGGCTGAATCCGGTGAGAGGGAGGAAACACTGGTCAATATGAGATGCCTGGATAGCTTATAAAACAGCAACTATGCCAGATGTCTGTATTTGTGTACAAAGCATTTTCTCTCATGATATTTCTTTGTTTTGGTCATATCATCTTCCCTGTCCTCCTCCTTAGACGACTCAGGTGACGATTGTCCTGCAGTGCCCCCCACCCCAGGACAGGGTGGAGGCTGCCGTAACTCAGAAATCCAGTCCACACTACGAACACTGAGCAGCAAGGTGGAGGACCTCACCACCTGCAATGATCTCATTGTTAAGCATGGGTCTGCCCTCCAAAGGTATCAGTTATCTGAGCAGCGTGACTACTCTTGAAAGAAACAATATTATTCAAAGAAGGGTGACTGTAATTTATTTATTTATTTGTTCCTTTACTTATCTACAACTTTATTCTACACATACAGGTCTTTGTCAGAACTGGAGGCCATTCGTGTCGGAGGGGACATGGGTGAAAAAATCAGACAAGTTACAGAGAGGGCCACACTGTTCCGAATCACGTCTAATGCCATGATTAATGTAAGTTACCCTAGTATAAATCACAGAGGAACTTACTACACTAATGTTGACCCTCTTGCTGACATGTTGCTGTTGTGTTCGCCGGCTCTCGAAGGCATGTAGAGACTTCCTCTCCCTGGCCCAGAACCACAGTAAGCGCTGGCAGAAGGCCTTACAGACCGAAAGAGACCAGCGGATACGTCTGGAGGAGACTCTAGAGCAGCTAGCAAAACAGCACAACCACTTGGAGAGAGCCTTCAGAGGAGCGACAGTTCTCCCCCCGTCATTCAGCAACCCCACCTTAGCTAGCAAAGGTAAGGCTCTCGACCCCAACTGAACTTTTGTCCACTATGCCACATACCTCCGCCAATCAACTGAGGCCAGTTAAGCCTTTTAGTCGCTCATTCTTTCACTGTGTTTCGTCTCTAGGTGGTGTTTCAGGAAAAGGTGATGCCAGTGACGAGGATGACGACAATGAGTTCTTTGATGCTATGGAAGACCCAGCAGAGTTTATTACTGTTCCTGCTGACCCAAAGTATCACAGGTTATTAACTGTCTTTCTCTTTCAAATGAGAGTTATTTTTAATGAATTTTCTCTCCTTGTGTTTCCTTGTCTTAAATTTTCTGCTGTCTTGTTTCTCTGTTCTACAGGCGATCTGGCAGCAACGTCAGCGGGATCAGCAGTGAGACTGGAATGGACGATCAGTCGGTAAATGTGTGTTAAAGTTTGTTTTTATGAGCAAGTTTCTAAATTTGTGTTGACTTGTCTTCTCTGTTTGTCACCACACCAAAGTTACATGACCCTTAAGGACATTTTCCTTCTCTTCCCTCAGTTTGATGAACTGTCTTTGGCGTCCAATCCGGAGTCTCCCCAGCCTCTTGAGCTAGAGCCAGTCAGACAAAGACGGACTCGTATCCCCGACAAGCCCAACTATTACCTCAATCTGTGGAGCATCATGAAGAACTGTATTGGAAAGGAGCTCTCAAAGATACCAATGCCTGTAAGAAACTTGCACACTTCTTGGCATCTAAGTGGCTTTTCCTCTGAGAATAATCACAAGTAATCAGACTTCTTCTCTGTGTGGCTTTGCACCCGCTAGGTGAATTTCAACGAGCCCCTCTCGATGCTGCAGCGTCTATCTGAGGACCTGGAGTACTACGAGCTGCTGGATAAGGCTGCTAAATGTCAGAGTTCTCTAGAACAGATGTGTTATGTCGCCGCTTTCACAGTCTCTTCCTACTCCACCACTGTCCACCGCACAGGAAAACCCTTCAACCCTCTTCTGGGAGAAACTTTTGAGCTTGATCGACTCAGCGAGTGCGGCTACCGCTCCCTGTGTGAACAGGTACATCACAATCCAGTTCTAAAAATAAACATGCTTGAATTGTATTTATACAAGAATGTTTATTTTCTCAAATAGGTTCAAGCAATCATGTAATTACAGTCTTCATATCTTGACTTTGCTGCCTCTTCTATCTCTTCACTCACTTCCCCTCAGGTGAGTCACCACCCACCAGCTGCAGCTCACCATGCTGTCTCTGAAAAGGGTTGGACCCTCAGACAGGAAATAACTCTGGCCAGCAAGTTTAGAGGAAAATATCTCTCAATCATGCCCTTGGGTGAGTGTGTGCATTAAACTGTTTGTTGCTCATAACTTAAGTGTCTGGATCATGCGGGATACAAGTTTGGCTGAGCAGGATAAAAATGAAGACGGTTGGATGTGACATTGTTCCTTCCCTGTCACCAGGTTCTATCCAGTGTCTGTTTGATAAGAGCAACAATCACTACTCTTGGAAAAAAGTCACTACAACAGTACACAACATTATTGTGGGGAAGCTATGGATTGATCAGGTAACCATAAAGCAGTTAAAGCATTGATTAAACTTATGTTAACATCATTAAACATATTACACAACTACTAACCATTTAAGGACAAATAAACGACACAGATGTATTCATAGACTGTCCTGCATATTGTCCTTTTAAGTTGTCATGAGCAAAACATCATGTCCCTCTCCGTTCCCTCCTTCCAGTCAGGGGAGATAGATGTGGTGAACCACAGGACGGGAGATCGCTGCCACCTCAAGTTTGCTCCCTACAGTTACTTCTCCAGAGATGTACCAAGAAAGGTTGGCTTTTCACCTGTATTGTTCTTTTATGTTATAGTACTTACTGTATATAAAACCAGATTTTCAGATATAGAAGATAGAAATGCTTAGAGTTATAGGTTTGAATGTACCAAAAAATAATTATAGATTTTTTAATGAATGGATTGGGTTTCCTGCAGCTATTAATTCTATCAACTCTTGCAGCTTTTTTGATTACAATATTAACTGAAAGCTGTGTTGTTGGATTTTTTTTTTCCTCAGGTAACAGGAGTAGTAACCGATAAGGATGGAAAGGCCCATTATGTGCTGTCGGGAACATGGGATGAGAAGATGGAGTTTTCGAGGGTAATGCAGAGCAGTAAAGGCGAGAACGGCACAGAGGGCAAACAGAGGACTGTCTATCAGACCCTCAAAGCCAAAGAAATCTGGAAAAAGAACCCTCTACCGTAAGTTGTTGTTTTATAGAAGATTGATAATACTGAGAAAGTTGCTCTTAAACAAATGGAGCCATAGAGCTAGGGCTGTTTAGCTTTGTGCCTCTGATCTTTCGTGGTAATGACCTTACAGAGAGGGAGCAGAGAACATGTACTACTTCTCCTCACTGGCCTTGACACTCAATGAACCCGAAGAGGGAGTGGCACCGACGGACAGTCGAAGACGCCCCGACCAGCGATTAATGGAGGACGGCCGTTGGGATGAGGCTAACGCCGAAAAACAGAGGCTAGAGGAAAAACAGCGCACGTCCCGCCGAGAGAGAGAGAGGGAGGCTGTTAAAGCAGCCAGCTCTCCTGAGGAAGGTAGGGGAAGAAAGACAGCAGCTTTCTTTTGGCGTTTTTATCTATTTGTCTTGTGTTCCTGTCCAATGTTTTTCTGTCTGTTCATCTTTTGTCCACTTTGTCTGTCTTGGTATACTTTGTCTGCTTGTCTCAACCCTAAGCTGTCACTGAGGATTCAATCAATGACTCACCCTTGAAAAGCAAGTACTCTTCTCTCAGTCTTTTCTCACTCTAGTTCTATACTTTGTAGACACTAGAATCAAACACACACTTACAACATGTTTGCGTGTGTAATAGGAAGGTGCTAAATATCTTATACATCATGCTGATAACAGCTCATTCACATTTTACTGTCCCTTCATCCATTTCTGTTCCATTGTAGCTGATGCACAGGAGACTGGCACAGAAGCAAGTGAGGTTTCTGATGAAAGCAAGTATCTCTTAACAGTTAAAGTGTAGTTTTAAAGGTGCTTTGAGTGGCATTTTAACAAAACAGTGAGTGAGATGACCTTAGCATAACCACAGGAGTCTGATAGGCTAGTTCCTCTATTCTCATGACTTCACAGTTACTCAAACTAGTGCTGATATTTGTGGAGAAATCACTTGCTTTTTGTCACATGTTGTTTGGAACAAGACACTCAAGATTTTCTCACAGGGCATTTTCAACTGCTCTTGTTCATGGTGGACAGAGCAGTATGTGACAGGTTGAGGTCTTAGGTGATTTAATGCCCATTTTATATCACTACATTTTTACCATGTGTACTTAGTATACATTACAGTATACATTAGTATAACTGTCTTAAACAAATGAGACCAGCCCTGAGTAAGTTTTTCACTTACATTAGCTTCTACATTGCATTTTCCAAGTCAGGTTAAATAGGAAACAGCCTATTGGTTTTATGACAAAAATTGCATTGCCTGACAGTACAAATGGGAGTAGGGCTGGTCAGTGTAAACAGAGGTAAAAATAAAACATTCTCTTTGTTGCACAAAGCAAAGGCATTAGTGGGAAATGGCCTTAATTTCGAGAGAAACATTAGTACTAAACGTCATACTTCCATGAGATGGAGGTCAAAGATTGTCTTGACAATGGTCTCTTGTGTTTATGATGAAGTGTGTAGTGCCTAAGATGCTACAAACAGCACTTTTAAAATGTACATAAACAATAAATTGCTGTGGCTTTTGGTCTCTGAGTTGTGGATTTACATCTGTTTTTTGTGCTGGTGTTGCTCAGCTGACACAGAGGATTCTCCCCCTCATACACCTGTTGCATGCAAGTAGCCCCTTACATTTTCACTCACTGTTCTTCTTTGTATCAATCATTTTCCCACTCCCATACCCACTCTTTCATTTCTTAACCCCCAAACACTCATCCTTCGTTCTTCTTTTTCAGCCCCTTATGGACCATCACTCCTCCCTCATTTAAGCAAGTATTCTGGTCATGATATAACATATTCAGTGCAATTATGTCAGATTTTCTAGTAATTTAGTAGAATCCAGATTAAAAAGAAACCCTTGTTCATCTTCCATAATTTCCTCTTTACATCCTTCGCAACTTGCTCTCTCTTAGTGGAAGGCAAGGAAGGTCCTAATGGAACTCCAGTCAAAAGCAAGTAACATCGGTCCTGCTCTCTATTGCCTCCCCTCTTTTAAAAAAAAAAAAAAAATTTAGGTGTTTGTTAATAGTCAGTAGGTGCTCTTATTGGAGACTAGCTCTAGCTAATTGCAGAATTTTCACAATAAACCTAGCACTGAAATTCTGTACTTTTAGAGTAGTATTCTGTTCTGGTCCTGGGCATTTAGTGCATTAGTTGTGAGCCTTGTTCTCTGCACATGGTACGTGATAGAGAAAGTAATTGGTGTTTTCATTGTTATTTTTCCTCCTGCATTTGGTTTGAAAAAGCACCTGAAGACCAGGCAGTCGGTAACATTTCTTAGTCAACCATCTGAGAGCATATCAGCTTAATTTAAGCATGATGTGTTGTCATGGCTGAGTGGCTTCCTAACCCTTCCCTCAGGACCCTCTAAAGCTGCTTCTTGATAAAAGATTTTCTCTCTTTTCCTTTAGGCACCCATCAAGACAACCACCAAGCACTGTGGTTTGAGAAGATCGATGACCCCGCATCTGGAGAGACCTTACATGTCTACAAGGGGGGTTACTGGGAGGCGAAGGACCAAGGCAACTGGGACATGTGCCCTGATATCTTCTGATCACAGCCGAATGAGCCTCAGTGGTGTACAAATGAGAAGATGGTTAGAGGTGATCTACCTTACATCAGCTCAAGTGGGGAATCAAGCCTGACATCAACCTATTTTCAATGTCTGTAGCTTCATCTGATCACCCCCCTCAGCTCCCCCTATTCCAGCAGAGATTTGCTCAGGATCAAGGGCATGTGGATTTCACCCTCAATGTAGAAACTATGCACATTGTGCATTGTAGTGACAATGGACAGTGATGCAACTGGTTGGTGTTCAGAATCCCCTCTCACTGCCTCTCAAACACTTTGTTTATCTTGGTCTGCTACTTGCTCTCAGTCCATGGGCCTGTAGTACAGCCTTTGAGTTGCATTTGGCAACAGGTTATTGTGGCTATGCTGTTATACATTTTCTTTGGAAGCACTAATGTCAGAGGCATTATTCCTCCAGACATCCTACAATATACAAGGTTTGCTTAGATAGAGTGAGCTACTACCTAACATGTCATTTATGTGTTTGTGTTGGGCGTTCCTGATTTTTATGATTTTGCAGTGACTTTATTACAGCTTCTCCAGCACAGCAACACTCCCAAGTCAAAGTCAAATCACACCCAGTAGTTCACACTGGAAATATTCACCGTGCCAGTTTCAAACCATGTCACAAGCACAGATGGAAAGGCTTCAGTGGCACATGACAGGAGTTAAAGGAAGTAATTAAAGGCAGATTTCAACAATTATTTTCAGTGTGAGGTTTCACACACCAACACACATTACAGAGCTTGCCTTTGAATTTATGTGAGTTGCGGTGCTACTTTATTCACTGATGTGAAACAGCAACTCTAAAGGTATACTATATCTACATACTAGCCTTTTTTTTTTATTTTTGTACTCAATTAGGCTATTTCCCCTGATAACTCTGTAAAACCCATGGAATGGGTGAAGACACGTGAAAGTAGTTCATGATGTTTCTTCTACTCTTCTTACGTAATTTGGCCTGATAAAGTCTGGTTTGGTAATCTTAAGAATCCTTACTTATGAGCTGCATATTTCATTCCATTTATAAGTTGTCTTTTATACTTTTTCACTGTTGAAGAGTAACATTTCCTTTTTCTTCTCTTTTTTTTTATTGGTGTAAGAACAGTGACACATATATATGCAGAACATTAATTTTAATATACGTTCTTTATTTCATGTGGTAATATATTGAATACCATATGAACCGAAGAAGTGGTACCAAACAAATTTGTATTGGTACCAATGAAAATACTAAAGGCATTCTAGCAACATTCAAACTCTGTCCTTTTGTATGGTTTTTTTTTTTTTCTCCTTCACCAATTTTCAAGAGTATAGTTGTTGACCATGTCACTTAACACAAGAGCCTGGTCATATTGTTTGATACAATGTATAAGATTTACTCTAATCCTTATGTTTAAGATAAAATGTTTTAATAAGTGTTCCCCAAATACATGAACTTCAGACTGTTTTCATACTACAAGTTTCTGCTCTTGTTAATATACCAGGATCAACCACTAATGTTCTGCTTTCAAAGTAAATGTTGAGGCTCACAATTTCAAAAGTTGTCATTAAAGTCAGAGCAGCAGGGCTGTGCTCCAAGCTGTGACTGAGCTGTGTGCAGATTTCTACTGGCTCGATGATTTGTGAAGTGATGTGAAGTGTGAGGCAAGTGTTTTTGTCTTCCTGATTTCCTTCAAACGTATTGATCATAGCTTTAATCTCAGATTAGGATATTTTAGTCTTTGTGTGTGTTGCGAGTGTAGATTTTTAACAGACAGCAATAAGAGTGCCTCAGTGCATATACACAAATGTGGCACAAAAGGAAATATGAGGACGGTGTGAAGCAAGAACGCTAGAATGGCAAAAACTGAGTTCTGTCTTTATATTTGTCTCTGTTGTTGTTTGTCACTTGAGTGGAAGGAACTGTATGGTTGAAGAAAATCTACGTTTCATTTTATATTCAAGTGTACTTAAAAGGAGAACACTAAAAATGAAGGTCACAAAATGTAATGTTGCAAATATTTCTATGTAAATATATTAAATAGTAAAGTAATTGTGATATTAACTGGTTTATGTTGGTAGAGAATCTAAAGGTGGAGATGCACTTTGAATTAATTTTATTTACTCAGATCTGGATACATTTCCATTGTTTGACCAGAGTGTACCATGTTACCACAAATCACCCTTTACCACCTAGGAAAGCTTTATATTTTAAATTATATTAATTTGTTTTTGATGTACACTATTCCTTCCTACTTTCAACTTTGCTTTATACATAATTTAAATAGATATCTTCATACAACACAACATCTCTTCAGTTGCAGAGTTTACAAGGTTCTGTCTGTCTTTTTTAATACAATATAATCTTGGTTTTCAGCCAATGGTCATAGCCCCATCATTACATCTTTGTTTTTAACTCTTTTTTTAAAGTTTCTACCTTTTTTCATCCCTGTTATTGTTTCAAACTGTGTGTTTTTCCCCCCACACAAAAAGAGACTTAAGTGTTCTTGCACTTTAGGAAAGTATATCAGTGATTTAATTTGCCCTACTTGATTTTACTGTTGAGTCAACTTTTGATGTCCGCTACTGAAGACTTTGTCACTTTGTGAGTTTGTTTTGGAAACTTCTCCTAAACCATGCTCAACAATTTGCAAACAAATGTATATAAGTAAAAAATATACATATGTATTTTTCACCTTTACTGTCCTATTCATTCAGTTCTTTTAGAAGGATTGTGTTAGAGGTTGACGATATTAAAGTCTGTATGGAGATGAAGTGCATATTTTTGGTTTTGTTATTTATTTTTTGAACAATGTATCACAGACCTAGAAGTAGTTATATTTATAAAGCAGACTTTAGATTAGATTTTAACCTGCTTGGGGGGCGGGGTTGGATGATGAAGTTGAGTTTATGTAGGAGAGTAACATCAGGGGTAGCGGACCACATTTTCTGGGAATTTGGAGGGTTTAGGAATTGTACAAAACTGAAACTTAAACACAGTGGGTATTTATGTTAACTCCAGTATTCAGAGTTGTATTTAAATTTTGCTGCCATTAGAGCGGGGAGGGGGGGCTTGAAACAACGTGAGGAACTCTCAACGTGGTGGAGTGGGGTGATAAAAGAAACATTTATTTTTTGTTAACTGAATACATGAAACATAAAAATCAAAATAATGTGTGCAGTGAAACGTTTGACCTCAATATTTGTCAAAACCTAGCGACTGGTCTCCTCAGAGGAGTCTGTGCTGTGTGAGTAGCCTCTCACACGGCAGGCGTGGGTGTTTAAAACAAGCGCATCTGTGGAGTGACATCAGCATCTTTGTTTACTAGCTAAAGTCAGAGCAGCCAGCTGCCTCCCTGTGTCTGTTTAAACACGTCCGCGTCAGTTGTTCTTGAGGGCTGCTGTTTATCACACTGGGCGTGTAATTTTACTGTTTGGGTAGTGGTTAGTTAGCAGCCTCTAAAACATGTCGGCTAATGGACCAGGACGTGGAGACGACTCCACAGACGCAAAGGCGGGCGATGGACAAGGGTGAGCCACTGTTAATATAGCTAGTTAGCTATCCTAATCTATTGTTGTTAGCTATCTTTATCTACTGTTGTTTGCAGATAGTGATGAGGAAACTGCTCGTTCATTTCCAAGACCACACCTCGTCATTAGCATATACTTTCACCTGCTATTTACAACGTACAAGCTAGTTGTTGTTTGTAATCCTGTAAACAGTTTTAGCCTTGACTTATTCGTGTCATATGTAGTGCTAATGCTGGCCTGTAGTTCCCATTTTAAATGCTTCCTCCTTGACTTACATTAGCATTTTTTCCTCTATCATCGTGCATCACTTACTGCCTCTTGTTATCTCACATTTGAATTATAAACCGTGTCACTGTTTGTTTAATCTTCAGGTCACGGGGGTCATCATTTGCTCCCATGGACGTGGATGCCAAGCCCCAGTCCCACAGCTTCAGATACAGCCTGGATTTCCCCTGCATCGGCCAGTGCATCATCATCAACAATAAGAACTTTGACAGAAAAACAGGTGTTTATTAGTTTAGGCATTTATGTTTGTTTGATTATTATTTGGGCAGGGCGCTGGTCTCTTAATTTCCGCACTGAGCATATTCAAAATGAAACTGCTGTGAAGAACACGTAAGCATAGAGGTAAAAATATGGTACACATGTGGTTTAATTGAAACCCTTATCATACTGCTTCCTGTTCACTGCAAATGAAGTGGCACTAAAACATGTCACTGTCAGATTCAGCCTATGATTTTAGTTATTGCTGAAACTGTTGAATCAAAAATCATTAGTTAATCATGATAAGAAAAAAATAACAAGTGTCTGGTGGTAATTTAAAAAGTAAATGCCCTTGGGCCTTTGACTCTAGCAAGAATGAGGCACATGTTAGATAGGCTTGTGTTATGTTTTATATTCTAAACTGTAATCATAAAGTCATTTATAGTAAAAAGCTACAGGGTAATGAACATAATTCCTTGTATTTCTGCTTGGATTTTTAAAATTCTCTATTGATGTTGGGTTTAAGATTATCATCATTGCATTACTATAACCCAGACGAAGCCACACTGAGACTTTAGACAGTCCTATTTTGAATTGCTGAGGTTATCTAGAATACAGTGACCAGTTAGCCTAAGCCTGATGGGTCTCCTGGCTCAGATGTACACTGTTAAAACTTTGATTAGCTGTTAAGTTATCTGTCACTAGCGGTGCCTCTGTTAGACCTGTAGTACTGTCTCCAGTTTCCAGTTGGTGTACACACAAGCAAGGTGATGCCTTTGCTGTGCAGGCGGGTGATCAGCAAGTGCTTGGTTAAATTGAAGTCCATGGTGAGAACTCTAGGTGGTGAGTGTCACTGGTGTTAGGGAGGTGAACCTGTGGTTATTTGAAGTGTTTGTCTTCCTAGCTGTTTGCTCCAACATACTGTATACACCCGGACCAACCATACATGGTCTGGACATCTTGACGTGAGATGGTAAAGCTTCGCTTCTTGCTCTTGCCATCTCAGGGTAGAATGGTGCAGGTGAATCATCAAATCAAGCATCCACACCTCATCAAATGATAGGTGTACTAGGGGACCCAATTCACACATGTTGCTGTGGTTACCATTTCAACTACATCTCATGCTAGTTAATTAGATGTTCAAGTTAGATCAGTGGCCTTTCCAAACTTGGCTGTAGAGAATGAGAACAAGCAGAGATTTGTGACATAATACAATTAAATAACTGCCAGTTCAGTGGATCAGTAAGTTCACACACATATTTATGGTTGGATTAGTTCCCCTTCAGAGTTTGATGTGGGCTGTACGTATGACGATATTCATTATGTACATGTATTTAATTGCCTAATCATTTGGATATTCTGGTGATCTTGCTTTAGGTTGACAGTATTCAGAAAGATAGCCATATTGTTGTGTCATGGGTGTTGATAATCTTTTCATGAGGCATGACCATGTCTGTCTTCAAGGATCTATAGGGGAATATTCTTGTAGGCTAGCGCTTGCTTCTCTAAGGATATAATGGCCTGATGTCTACAATAGCTGGAGAGACTGTATGAAACCTTGAATTGACCTTAGTCTCTGTCTACCCTTTACTGGAAAAAGCTTCAAAGTCCAAAGAGCTGTGTTTGCTACTGTTGAAAGAGCCTCTAATGTCTGGATGAGAAGACCAAGGATATAAGTGCAAGCAAACACAGCTTCAGTCTGCCCTTGGTGTATAGAGAATCAGAGTCACTCTGTTATGGTCTCGCTGTCAGTCTCTCACAAACCTGTCTAGCAGGACTAACTGAGTACACATGACTGCTTGGTCAACAGAGTGAATGTTCTAACAGCGAGTACATCATATGAGTGGGGTAAAAATCAGCAGCAATTAAGCCTGTCAAATTCATATAATTGTTTTCAGCAGTTCAACCAATAGAAGATTCTTGTTACAGTAGATTTGTGCATGTTTAGAATTCCTCAACCCGTGTTTCTGAGACAATTGCAGCATTTTGTGCAGCAGCCAGTGAGATTTGGTGTTAAATTTAGCAAGCTAGTTGTACAAAGGCTTATTCTCAAAATTAGAGTGTAACAATTCTGAAACAGACTAAAACCGCAATACAGACATCCACAATCTCTCATGCTGTGGAATGAAGACAGAACCACAGCACCCCAGTGGTTGGGTGGCTATATGGTGTAGTTTGACAGTACACAACATATTTGTGCCCATCCAGCTTTGTTAAAAATGAGATCAAATCAAGACTCCAACAAGAAGCACTAAGCTCTCATGGAAGAAGCAAACCTATCTGTGTAAAGGTCAGAAAATTACCTAAAATGTCTTAACTGCCTGTATAGACCTTTGACATTTTGACTTGTCATAGTAGGAAAAGCACAAGTGTTAACTAATAACATAACGATGGCACTGTTCTACTCAGGTGTCCCAGTAAGTCAGTGACAGTTTGACAGAGCATCAGTAATTTTATTATTTACACCTGTGTAGGTGTTTTCACTTTTTCTGGCTGATTAGCTTAAAGACATGTGTGAGGTCACCAGAAGTTATGTGCTAATAAGAAGAGTGCACTCCATAACCCCACCAGGACGGTGGCAGTGTGTGCAGATTGGGTGTGGTTTTCACTTCCTTTGAATTAGCCTGACCTGAATCTGTGGCTCCGTGCGCTACATAAACAAAACACCTTGTGTACATTCAGCTTTGTAAACAACATATATTTGGGCTGACATTGCTGAATCCAAAAGGTTTTGTAGTGTCTTTGCCAACACTTACAAGCTATGTCAAGATGGAAGTTTATCACAGCATTTCTAGCACCTGTTTCTGTTTGACTCTCAGCTGACAGATTCACTCTGTTTCACCGTGTTTTTCTGACCTTTCCACTATGTAAAAAAACAGCACACATGCGTGACCATATATAGCAGGGGAGTGAGGCCAATGTCAGTCAAGCACAGTCCATACACTCCCACACTGTCACAAAAAGAGGTCTAATTAACCAAAAATAATTACAATTATTTGCTTAGGGTTGTACCAGGGGTGTGCGTGGCCTTTAAAGTTATAAGAAAATAAATCAGCTAAGCTTTGTAACTGCCTTCAGTGTGTACTAAAGGTAGTAACTAGTTATAAGGGCGCAAGAGATGGTGCTTCCTTCATTTTTAATGTGTAAACAGAATATATATTTTTTTGTTGTTGTGTTCTTTTGTAAGGCATGAATCAGCGCAATGGTACAGACGTAGATGCTGCCAACGTGATGAAAGTGTTTGGCAAGTTGGGTTACAAAGTGAAGGTTTTCAACGACCAGACAGTCGATCAGTTGAAACAGGTTTTAACTACTGGTAAGTATAAAGCAAAATGAATACAAATTACAGATACAAATTAGTACTATGACTGTTTTTAAGTTTTTTAAGTGTCTATTATTATCAGCTTATTGAATGTTTTTTTTTTTCACCCCCCAGCGTCAAAGGAAGATCACAGCTGCTTTGCCTCATTCGTATGTGTTCTGTTGAGTCATGGAGATGAGGGTGTGTTCTTTGGTACAGATGGCTCAATAGAGCTCAAGTACCTCACATCACTGTTTCGAGGTGATCGCTGCAAGTCACTGGTGGGAAAGCCCAAACTCTTCTTCATCCAGGTATTTACGAGTTTGTCTGTTTTTTGTTTGTTTTTCCAACCTCTAACTTTGTACTTTGCTTAAGTATGGAACCTATAACCAGATCTTGTTCTCTTTGTGTGCACATTGTGTAGGCTTGCAGAGGCACTGATCTGGATGCAGGCATTGAAGCAGACAGCAGAGATGATGGCACTACCAAAATCCCAGTGGAAGCTGACTTCCTCTACGCCTTCTCCACAGCCCCAGGTTAACACTCGTACCCTCAAACACAGGTCTTTTTGCATGTGTTTTGTTTCTTTTTTAAATATTGTATTGATAAACTTTTTACTCATCACTTATCTACAGGCTACTACTCATGGAGGAATACTATGACTGGGTCCTGGTTCATCCAGTCACTGTGCGACATGATAAGCAAATATTGGAAAGAATTGGAGGTCCTGCACATCATGACACGAGTCAACCACAAGGTGGCAGTAGAGTTTGAGTCTGTCTCCAACCAACCAGGTTTTGATAAGAGGAAACAAATCCCATGCATTGTGTCGATGCTGACCAAAGAGATGTATTTTTCCCCTTGATGTCGTCTCCACATCCGAAGACTTCAGCCTGGCAGACCTTCATCTGCAGAGGAAAGGCTTGGGCATGTGTATGGGAGGGTGGTGCGTTATTTTAGTTTACACTTTCCGACTGAATAGTTCTTGAAACCTCAGCGTACATATTTCTGGGAAAGCAGATGTATACATTTCACAAGCTTGGGATTATAAGGTTCTCTCTGTGTTGGTCACTTTTTTTGAGATATATGGCATTAAAATTTTTATTCCAGCAGAATGTCTTTTTACACATTTTAAACATAAAATAAAAGCATTTAAAGTTTGAAAATCATGAAAATCAAAAAGCAAAAAAATTTAATTGGCCTTGTAATCTCAGGCTCACAGTTTGTTACCAGTAGAGGCCTCTTTGCTGTTTACAACATACACATTTCAGGGAAAAATACCAGGTGCCAGTTTGATAGGAAGTTTGACTTTATGCATTAGTTAAACCATGAAACCATAGATGGGCCTACTGCCTACCAGCACCAATGTACTCATGAGCCATTAAGGGATCGTGTGTAATTTCTGTGCCTGTTTTTACATTCTTCTTTTTTTCTTTTCTTTTTTTTTAAAATTTGTACCAGTTGAGTTGCGTAATGAATGCATTACACACACTCAGCAGATAAATTAAATGATAATGTTGCATAACACACTGAGGATCATTCAACTAAGCTATCATGTGTTTTGTTAGTTTTAAGGCTAAGAATTGAATTTGTTAGTTAGTTTTTCATTATCTGGTCTCTCACAGGCTTCTTCATAGCATGCATGAGTAAAGCCAGCCAACCTGCACAATGCTGTTATTTGAGGTACATTTTGATGAGTTATCTATACTTAAACTCAACTTTATATTTCATATTTAGCTGTGTGGGTTCATGTATCTCTTGTGGATTTTAAAATATGTAACAGCAAATTGGAAGCCTTTTTGCTTTGCTGTAGTAGTTACAGTCTTTTGCCTCTAAAAATAATTTTGAATGCACTGCTGTGACACTGTCAGTCAAACTTTTATAAGTAACCTCCAGCATTGAGTCATTTATAACAAAGCACAATTTGACAGTGTCATAATTCAGGTCCTGGTCATTTTAAAGTGAACTGACTGCTTTCAATTACCAGAAAATTCGCTAAAATCAATCACACAGTTTACTGTTATATGACAATCGAGTTTTTAAGTCGTATCAATATACTACAGTTTGCTATGAACATAACTCTTTGGATTTTTTGGAATATCACTGTCTTGTAAGAAGCTGCCCTATGGTGTAATGTTTTCCCCCAAGAATAAAGACCACTTTTCACTTCTCCATGTTTTAAGACAAGTGTTACTGATTTTGTTTTTGGGTCTAACACTAACAGTAGTACAGATCATTAAAGACCAACACATACTGTATAGTTCTTGAGTAAAAGTGTTCATTTCCATGAAGTCTTGCCAGTTTTCCTCCTATTTCATAAAAGAGTTAACCTCAACAAGCACTGCAGAGGGTGTGTTAGTGTACACTGTCCTGAGTGTAAACAGGCAGGATTACTCCAGATTTGGCATGCCTGGAGGTGAGAAGAACTGGGCCACCAGATCCCAAGGCCCAGGGCCAAATAAATCTGGGCCTCAGATTCCTTCAATGCCAGCACTGAAGCACTTTACGTAAACCTGCTTCCACAAACAACAAGCCATTAACTTCATGTTGGATGTTCTAAATACAAAGAATCACAACTGACACTTCTGTGGTCAACACTTGCATACAACAAAATATTCTGTAACTCTGAATAACAGTTTGATCTACAAAGTTACATCTTAACATTGGCACCCAAAACCAAACAAGTAGGACGTACATTCATTTTCTTGCCCGTTATTGTAAGGAATACAGTCCTATTACTGAATACAATCTGCAGGATACACGATCACAAGTAAATCATTTCTAGCTGATGTGATTGTATTAATTGTATTGCATAATTGTTGTTGGCATGTGGCAATACAGTGTTACTTTTATCAATTGCCTACCTGTTGCAATGTGGCAATAGATAAATGCACCATTTATTGGAAAGAACTTGTTATTTAGAGGCCCCCATGAGGGCTACAGCCACTGTGTGAACACTGACCTGATTTGAACCACAAAGATGTTAAGCAACCCCTCTTTGAATCTCACATCTAATCCAGTGCTATTGTGAACTTTCAAATTGCACACTTCTGATTTTGTAATATTTATGCATCTATCAAGTAGGATATGAAATATGAGAAAAATGCTCATCACAACATCTTCATCTGATGTCTTGTTTGGTCTTACCAACAATCCAAAACTCATAAATACTCAGCAGAAAAGAAAAGCAGACATTTTCAGATTAAACAGCCTCAAACTGTCAAATCACATCATTTTTGAAAAAAAACAAAAAAACAAAATGACTTATAAATAATTTGATAAACGATTAATCGAATTTCAAAATAGTTCATTTTCTGTTGCTCAATAATCAACTAATAGTTGCATCTCTATAATCAAGTTTAGTATGGGGTTGATGGTGAACATATGAGTTGATCCAGTTGGAGGTGCTAATGAGCTGATAAAGAATTACCTGGATTTAAACACTTTTATGTTACATACTATTACTTGAAGGCAACTACCTTTGTTTAATTTATATGGTTGTGCTGATTCATCTCTATGGTAGCTTTAGAGGCTGTGTTTTGCAGTGTTGTATCAGTCTGAATGATGTTAGAAGATGTGTCTAAGAAGTTTTCTTCTCCATATATGTAGATGAGGTGGACAGTATTACAAAAACCCTTTCACACATGGAGTTCAATACAGCTACACCACCAGCAGTAGATGTGCAGCAACGAACAAACAACTCAGTAAGTCTCAACAAACAACTGAAAAGCGAGGTCCTGTAAAATCTGGGTCCCCTTCTGGACGACCAGGTGCTGGGAATTCTTTTCTCACTCATGCCATCAAACTGTTAAATGCCCGGGATGAGGCAGCTGATGATCAGCCTTCCATATAACATTGGTGGATGATGATGGTGCCCTTGTTGTGATTTCTGTTATGCAACGTGTAAAGCACTTTGAACTACCGCTGTGAAAGAAATGTGCTGTATAAATAAACTGCCTGTCCTCATTTGAACTGTTGATGATTGGGTGAGATGATGATGGCTGGATTTACACCTGGTTTCATCTTCTGCTGTCACTGAGGTACGTGATTTTATTTGAGCTTGTATGGGAGATAGCATAAGTATGTATATGTATGCTTATTACATACATATGTATTAACATACAACTCAAGTTTGCATATTTTTGTGATATGTTTAGTGTATTTTATCATGCTTTATATGTGTGTGTGTGTGTGTGTGTATGTGTGTGTGTGTGTTCTGTGCTTCTTTACGGCTAATTTCTCACTTGGGAACAATAAATTAATATTGATATTGTATCAGACAAGTGTTCCTATTTTCATGGCCACTTTTTTTGTATTAGTGTTGAGCCACGCCTTTGCGTCTCTCGAGTTATTGGTAAGAGACCGGTGAACACAGTTTCGAACAAAAAAAAGGCTGACTTTGGTGGATTTCCAAAGTCCAAAGCAGGAGTTTACGAGTAACACCTGAACGCAGCACAAGTCCTCGCCTCTTTTGTCGCTGGAAATAGGCCCTAATACTCTTTGACAGTTGGGGATAGTTGGCTGCAGTGGACGGCGTGTCAGGTTGCTGATTTCCCTGCTTTTACATGTCGCACCTGTGTTTTTAACGTCGCGCTGCAGACTCTGGATCAGCGCAGTGTTTCTTTTACCACATCGTCTATTTCTTTAACATGTTTAAACTAGTCTAAGATTATCAGGGCAGTCTTGGTTAGACGTTAAAAAAGAAATCTGCGTGGTATAAACAATGTCGTACAACTTAAAAAGCAGCAGTTTTCTTTGATTTCCACGTGGATGAACTTTGACTGAAGCAGGCATGGAGAAGTTCCTCCAGATAGCTCCGCACTCTCTGGCTCTGGTGCTGTCGCAGGTTTGCAGAAAAGGTGAAGAGGAGTCACCATCATCATCATCACCACCATCGCCGGCCGTGCTCTCGGTTAAGTTACAGCATCACACGGGGTACGAGGTGTTCGCTAATTTCAAAGCCGTAAACATGCAGCATTTCTGGAACAAGCCGCTGACGCACGCTCTCTCCGAAATCTTCTTCCTCGGCTGGATAGACGAACATGTGCTGCTGATCCAGGGCAAAGAAGTTCATCTGCAAGTCCTCAGGAACGGATGGACCAGGCGGACACTAAAACCGCCGCAGGGCTTTGACATCAAGTTCATAGGTGGGTATGTCTGTCCATCATGTCATTTCAGTGTAAGTGGGAGACATTTATAACAACACTATAACCCCAAACTAAGCAGAAAGTTGCACAGGCATTAACGAGAACTGAGTGATTCCACTTAATCTTCATTCCACGTGGATGTGTTTTGGGATCATGAGGAAAGGTGCTTGGGTTTTAGAGACAAAACCCAGAGAACTTTAGGAGAAGAAGAGTTATTCATGTGTTTGTAGACAAAAGTTTCCTCTATTTTTTTGTTCAGTTTGGAAATTCATGTTGCATGATGACAAAAAAAGACCATATAGTCATATAAATTGAAATTAATTTTAGCTCTGTAAAGTCCAATAAAGGAATAGTGACAAATAAATGAAGGGAAACCTTACATAGCTGCCTATCTATCCCTGTGCTTTGAAAGTACTTGGCATGTAGAAAATCATCAGTAACAGGACTGCGTTAGAATGCCATCGTGGCATCGTAATGGTCAGCAGTCAGAGACCTGAGAGACATGCAAGTGACTTGCAGTTTGCGTATGAAGACCTGACACTTGACTTGGATGTGAACAGAGATACTTAAACACAGTATCTGTCACGAAGGAATGCTTAGATCCAACCTTTTCTCTCCCAGTATCTCAACTTATTAACAATAACTGAGCACTGATACCAGGGCATTCTTTTCTCAAATTTAAAATCTGCACACCTCACTGCAGAGAACTCCTTCATGTACAACCTGCAGTCTGCAGTAAGGAATGTAACTGATAGCGAAAAACGTATTGTACGTATGTATTTTATATTGACACTGAATAAAAAAGGTTTGGAATGTGGATTGTTGACTTGATACTGATCTGGTGTGTTTTATCAGTGGCTCTTTATCTGTCAGACCCTTCTTTGTTGGAACTATGGATGTTCACACTTTCCATGACTCTGAGCTGAGTTTTCATCCATTCTGACTTTAAAGTGAAGATTTTCTGTCATAGATTATCAGCCTGTTTGATACTCTAAACACCTTGTTTTGATTTATTTACCTGCGGTTTATGGTTCTGCCGGTTGTTTCATGCTGATTTCCACGCCTCTTTAATTGTTGGCAAATGCGGATGATTGGCATTGAACCTAATACGATCCTCCCTATTTGTAATATGAGTTAAAATACTATCCCCTGAGGTTTTTATATGATATCATGAGTCTGTGAGTGATGACAGGAGTTCCTCTGGAAGGTTGCATGAAGCCAGTTGAAGCTAGTCTGAGTAAAAAAAGTAGTTTAGGCACCATCTCACCTTATAACCCCAGCTACTTCATTTCATGTAGGCTTACTCATTCAGATAAAAGAGCCAGGACTGAAGCCCAGTTCGTTGCAGTTCAACATTCCCACACTCATACTCATCCTCTTTTGACAAGGCTATAATTCACTGTATGTGCTGGTACAGGTTTGGACGACTTGAGGTTGTATGCAAGTCTAACCGTTGCACCTATCATACTGCCCTCACAGCTTTGCCTGTCTTAGTGTGTGTGTGTGTGTGTGTGTGTGTGTGTGTGTGTGTGTGTGTGTGCAAAATGAGAGAGAGGCGTGCAGCATGTCACAGATCATTTAATTTTTGTTGGTTTCACAGTAGAGTTTCGGTTTAGATCATCCATCCCACCAGTGAGCAGCATCAAACTGCAGCAGAAAAAAAAACAGGAACAGTTATGGAGCAGAGGGGAGTGATGATGAGGACCTTTAGGAGTCTTTTTAATACTTATATCATATTACACATATTGCACCTTAATGAAAGCATATTAAAGTTTGGAATTTGAAGGGATAAAGCAGGGTTCACTTTATCCTACAAAGTTACTGACTGTCAAGAAAATTTGGCAGCTAAAGAACCAGACATTTCTTCATGAGTTGGTGCAGACCAAAACAGAGCTAAAAGGAAAGTGAATATTGGACTTAAGCCATTTATTTGGAGCAATATACATAACTTTATAATGTGACTGTTGTCAGTGTTGCAAATAACAAGTGGCTAAAAATGTATGTATGACTGTTGTTTAAACCACCAAAAACTGATGATGAGACAAGCTACGTCAGGATCTTACAACTTAAGCTAAACAAGGGAAGGGGAAGTTGTGCGGTACACACCTTTGAATTGGTTTTACAGATCTGCAAGTCATTAACAGATTACTTTTCAGACAAGAATTTGGGATTAGCCACTTTATGTATGTGTCAGCTCAACCTGCACACCTTCTGAAGAGGCACAACGTTGACCAGACTCAGTTTTTTTTTTGACTGAAGTGTAAATTTGAGGTTGTATTGACTGTTCAAACTCTTAAGTTGCTCTGTGTATGTTATCAGATTTCTTCACTGAGCTGCTCGACGCTGATTGTATTGAAATGAAAAGCTGCGGTACCTCAGGATCTGTTATAGTCTAGAGTAAATCTTAAAATAGATTGTGATTGTGTGAAGCTGATTTGTTTCTGTCTCTGTCCAACAGAGGAGGCGACACTGATAAGCTCTGGAATGTTTGTCTTATAGCTAATAACTCACCAGACTCCATAATGCCTAAACCAACAGTGCTTATATATGCTTTTTGTGCAGATGCAAATGGGATATATACACACTAGTATAGGATGGATATTACCATGGAAATTAACTTAGCTTAGGACCAATATAGAGGAGTCATGTTGTTGTGTTGCAGTGCATGTAATGGAACAGTCAGGAGGTGTTTTTCATACTCGCCCACGTGCCGGCCACATTATTAGGCAGCATAATCAATCTTTAGTTTAATAGTAAGCTCATGTGAATTCAACTGGCTGTTAAATTTTAACCTTTTTGCCTCTTTGAGTTCACTTGAAACTGTTCCCACATTTTTGTTCAGCTTAAAGCATCAAGAAGTCCTCATATTTTTAATTCCAGTTACTGTTTTCATTCTTATGGTAAAAGTCCCACAGAAGCGATAGTAGTATACAGATGAAAATCAGTGCAGTATTGATTTCTTTCTAGTGTGAGCTGCTCATTTCTGTGTGACTCATCTTCTTAGCTGCAATGTCAAGATGTTAGTTTGCGAGAGACAAGTTCAAACAAAGTTCAGACAAATTTTCACTAGACTTCTCACTATGTTTGTGGTCACAATTTGGCAATGTGTACATAACATGACAATATTGTATTTAATTAGCAAGGTTTTGCAATAAATGCATCTGGAGGGGTTTTTATGGACATGCATCGCACAAAAGAAACTTAGTCACAGGTATTATTATTGCTGCAGGGAAACAGGAACTGATTAAAATCCTTGTCACTAAAAAATAAAATCCAGTTTTGTCAAGTCTCAGTAGACAGGGTATTATTGTTTTGAAATGCATTTTGATGTCAAACTTTTACACATACAAAAAACCTACAGTACATAGTCTAGATTATCCACCAAACTGTCTGAGAATGTTTGATTCGGGCTGAGCGCCAAAAAGTAGCTGGATTAATTCATTTAGACAGAAGTTGTGGATTTTCAGCTGTGTGGAAACAAAGTGTTTTTTAATGCTGACAATTCAATCTGATTAACTGAGGGACTTTGTATCCGTTAGCAGACTATAAACAATGGACTGGGAGGAGTGTGTGCTCCTAAGGAAGGAAAAGTGGAGCATTTGTTCAGGAAAACACTATTGCACTGCACTCCCTGCTACAGCCGACTCCTCCATTGAAAGGAAAGGGAGGGTCCCAGCAGAGAATTGGGGGAAAATTTTGACGCAGCAGAGAGACTTGTTGCCGTATGTCTTAATATCAGCTCAGGATGTGTTAGGTCAGCTGTTGTGGCAAAAATGCTTTTGTCTCTCTGTTTGGTGTCCGGCCTAAAGGGTAAACTTTTAAAATAAGCGTGGTCGCATTAATGGTCCACTGGAGGGCAGGCCACCGGCAAAGATAGAGGTTGGTTGAAGTAGTAGGCAGGGCCACAAAATCCTTTAGTGGTGGACAACTTATGCTGGCCAACTGCGATCATGAACATCAGGGTATTGTATTAATCTAAAGACAGTGTAACATCAGCGTATGTTACATGTGCATGCGAGGATTACTTAATGGCAAATTTTACAGATAATAAAAATCCCAAAGTTCTGACTGGTAATGTAGCTGAAACCATACTACGTAAACATACATACACACCCGGTCTTCATTAGATTAGTCATGGTTTACTCTGATGTAGTGCACCAAGACATTTGTTACACATAGCAACGTTTTATTAGGATCCCACAAAAGATTTTTAGCTAGTAGAGTGGCACTGTGGCTGGCAATGTTGATGGGTCAGTAGGTCCACCAATATTAAATGGATTGCCATGAAAGTTTGTACAGGTATTCATGCTCCCAAGAGGATGAATCGTTGAACTTTAGTAACCCCCTGACTTTTCATCCCGCACCATCATCAGGTCAAATTTTCAGCTTGTCCAGTTTGGTTTTGGTTTATGACCAAATGTCTTTAAAACTAGTGACGGTTGACTCGCCACTATACTGTACTGTGTTATATTGATAATTAGCAAAAGTTAGCATGCTAACACACTAAACTAAGATGGAAACATTATACCTGCTTAACACCAACACATTAGCATTGTCACTGTTAGCACTGATGTTACCATTTAGCTCAAAAGCACAGCTGTGGCTAAGTACCGCTTCACAGAGTTGCTAGCGTGCAGCTGTCTCATTTTTAAGTAGGTCATGGACTCTAAGACCATGACGCTTGGTAAACCTATGATGGTGCACATCAATAATAAATCATATTAATCTCCTCTGGAGCTGCAATGAAGGAATTCTTTTCATCAGCAGAAGTTGCAGATTATTTTCTCAGTTAATTGCAAATTGTTTTTGTCAGAAAATAGTAAAAGATTGATATTATAAGTCTCATAGCCTGAATCGATGTCTTGAAACAGACAAAACAGTCCAAAGCCCAAAGACATGTAGGTCACTGCCATATATGACAACAAAAAGCAGCAAATCTATACATTTGAGAAGGTAGAATCAGGGAATGGAAAATAACGATTAATCAGTTATTAAAATACTTGATTATTTTCTGTTGATTGATTAATCAGTTATCCAGTTCTCAATTACCTCACACTTGGCAGAACCAGGATTTTTCAGCAAGAATTGGACTCATTGTTGTCACTATACATAGATACATGTATTTTTTAAAAAATGTCTCTCACTATCAAGAGATGATGCTATTTTCTCCCTAGTTTGTATAATTGTCTCACAGAGTGTACTGAAGGATGTCAAATCACTCGGTCCTTGTCTATGTGGTGTCTGTCTGCTTTCTATCTTGAGTAACTGGCTCTTTAAGGGAACAGCACTCAAAAGGTAACAGCTATGAGATCATCGGCTTGCGTTGTCATGGCAACAAAGGCTGTTGCAGCACTACTGAGAAATAAAATGGCTGGCGTGGTGTCGCTCTCCCTCCTCCTCCTCCCTCCTTCCCTCTCCTCTTTCTCTTTGGTATCAGTGAACTGGAGCAGATTGGTTGTGACACTGTCCCCCCTCCACCCGTGCCCCGTCCTGCCCTTTCACTTTGCTCCTTATTCTGTCCCTCCAACCGTCCATTCACACTCCACACATGTGAGTCAGCAGTGAGCAGGAGCTGCCACTCTGGACATGATTAAGGTGATTCTTTGGGTTTTGTTTTGTCCCCCCCCCCCCACCCTATCAGGAGTTGAGCTGTTGTCCACACAGTTAAGTTACTGAATCAACTGGTGGAAAGCACTGATGAGAAAGGCACAAATCAGCACCTCTAAAACAATTGCAGCTCTGTTAAGTCCTTTAGATCTGGTCTCACTGTCAGGTGAGACACAGAAAGAGGACGGATGGCGGTTTAAGGGGCCCCTCATCCTTCAAGAGCAGGGCTAATAATACTTACAGGGTGAGGAAACAAGGAGGAAGGAGAATGAGGATGGAAATTTAGCCAAAAGGTTCAGAGCTCTTCCTTTTCCCTGGACATCACCTGAGGGCTGGAAATTTTATTTTTTTTATTTGTCTCTGTGTGTGTGTGTGTTTCGAGCGGTTGATATTTGCTCTCCTTTCTGCCTTATGCATGTCCTCAATATCTCTCTCTCTCTCTCTCTCTCTCTCGCATCCTCTCCTCTCCTCCCCTCCCCTCAGCCTCAATCACCCAGACACAGACGCATGCATGCTCACGCAGAATCGCGCGCAGCAGGCGGATGCGCGCATACACACTCTCTCCATCTCCCTCTCTCTCTCTCTCTCTCACACACACACACTCACACGTACACACACATACTCACACACCCTTCCTGGAGGTGCTGGGAGCAGCTGCAGCATTAGCGTTGAAAGAGATTTGCCGTTCACTGGAGTTTGCATCCCCCCTGTTAATGAATGGATGCTACGGCGATCAGCTCGGGAGCTTCTTCCGTTGGATTGCGGGAAACAGTGGATATCTATTCTTGAATTTATTTATTTATTTCTATGCTCTCCATTTTTTTCTCCCCACCCTCTCCTGGTGTGCTGTTGTCGAAAGGACGATGGGGTCTTGTGCTTGATCGGATAAAGATGGAGGTTAACGTGGCATGTCCGGTGCTTGGCATACTACTGAGGTTTCACTGCCCATTAGGGTGAATGGAGCTTTTATTTCTGATTTTTTTTTAAGTGGGCTCTTTTGTTTTCCGGGGATCGGCCGAGCACTCCTGTGGTGAATTGAGCTATTGTCGAAGACTGGGCCTCTTAAAGCTTTGAATCTTTGACCATCCATCCATCCCCTCCCTTCCTTCCCCTGCTACCTTCTACTCAAAAACGGAACAAGCGGATCCCAAAACTGCCACTGAAATCTCTCCTCACCGTCCTCCTTGCTTCCAATGCCCCATTTCCCTCATCTCTACCCCTGCCCCCCCACCTCTCTCCTGCTCCCTCCTCCCACATCAGAGCGGCTACGTAATGTGCCTCCCTACGCATGCAAATGGGGATGCTACAAATGGTGGCTGGGACTGATGCCGATGAAAGGGTGATGCCTTGCGCAATCACCTGCACCTCTGCCACCGCTGCCACCACTCCAGATCAGCCTGGGAGAGCCCAGCAGCCGATGACAACCACCCACAGTGCGAACACAGTCGTTTGTAGCTTGCTCGTGGATGTAAATGAGACGTGTGTGTGTGTGTGAAGGTGCACACTGGTTCCTGCCATGTCTGGTGTGTGATCGCTCTAGCGGGACGTTCTCGCTGATGCGGGGGAGGCACTGAGCCTGAGGTTGGTCGACCTCCCCCTGCACATTCCCCCCTTCCCTCCTTCCCCTTCCCCCCCTCTCCCCTGTCCCTCCTTCCCTCCCCATTCCACACCACCACCACCACCACCACCCCACCCCACCTTACCCCAGAAGCCCCCGGGGGGGGGTGAAGGCCACCCAGTAAAAGGGTCACGATGAAGAAGAACCGCAGCAGCAATCTGCGGCGGGCCTGGCCCAGCTCGGAGCTCACCGAACGCCCACTGGAGCACAGTCTCTCCCGTAGCGAGAAAGACATCCGTGTGCAGAAGCAGCATCTTCCTCCCCCTCCTCCTCCTCATTTCTCTCCGTCCCCGCCAAGTTATCGTGCGCCAGGTGAGTCAGACACTCCCACCAGGACAAGCTCCACCCTCTCTACGCAGAGCTGCTTAGAGTTTGCAGCGACAGTTTGATTTGGAGGCAAAGGGCAGAGTTCAAAGTAGACAATATTTTCATGTTTTCAAGTCAGACATGTCCACAACTTTCCCTTTTCTTTCCCTATATTATGGGTTTGGGTATATTATTGGACTCATTTGGCTTGTTTGAAAATTCATTTGAACTGTACCTCAGTGGGTCCAAATCGCTGACATTTTTCCTTCTGGACACATTTCTTTCATATTTACTGACCCATATTTTAAAACATAAATAAAACCAATGGTAAAACACTGAAAAATGTACACTTTGTAGCATTTGAATGTTTTTTTACAATGTATAATATTTTCCAGGAAGTTCAGTAGTTGTAAGATTGCATCACTTTTGCGCCAAATTTTGTGACACATTCTTATTTTGTGTTTGAGATTTCAAAAGGGCTTTGGCTCCATCTCATATCACGAGACCTCCATGATATAAAAATCAGATCCTTTCTGTTCCTTTAATTTTAGATATTTCTGTGTTTTTCTGCTGTCTTTTTTGCTTCATTATAAGATGTGAAGCATGAACACTACAACCTCATTCCCACATTCCTTGGATATTTGTAAAAAAAAAAAAAAAAAAAACATAAAAGCAAGAGATACAGATTCACTGGCAGATCCAGCTTTTCTCATGTTTACTAGAAACTGAGTAAAGCCTCGTAAAGCCACATAAAGCTTAAGGGGCTGTGATACTAAGCAGAGATAACGTCATCGTGTTGCTTAACTGACCATTCAGCTGAACGTGTTGAGGCAGGGCCCTGCACAGACAGCACAGGTACGAGAGCTGTGAGCAGTAACGGATAACAAAACTTTAAAACTGTGATCAATCAGGCAAAATTTATTCTGTAAACTACCTGTGAATCTTAGAAAATGTAGTTAGATTATTAGAAATTATTAACAGATCAGAAATCAAAAATTGAGGATTTGATGTTACATTTCGGGCATCAAATTGAGTGATTCTCCATCGATCACCAGATTTAGGTCAGAGGAGAGGGTCACTACAGCACAGATGCTGCAGCGGTGGATTCAGTGCATTGCTTTACAACCTTTGAGTAGGGCAGATGTTTGCTCTCAGAGGGGCTTGAAGCTGGGCCGGCTGGTTGTAGGATGATCTAATTTCTCACTACTGCTGACAGCAAAGCCAGCTTAATTCAACAAAGGCAACAGAGAGAATTTCTGCACGTAAGCTCTGAATGTGGTGCTAAAGTCAGTCGTGTTATGTTAAATTTGAATGTGTTGATTTTGAGTTACTGAGGGATTATGTGAGCGTCCTTTTCTGTTTGTCAGATGATGTGAATCGGGTAAAGATGTGGCAAAGATTCAGGTGATCTCACACTATGGCTATGGTTGCTGCAGCAGCTGCCTCGTTTTGCTAACCTACGAGGAGTGAGAGGCTAAGGAAGCACAGAGAGGAGGGAGGGGTGGAGCCGTTCCAGGCAGCATGCAAACTGCTGCTGTTTGACCATTACATCATAGCTTCACACGCTGCGCCTGCTGTTCATTCATGATCTAACGGTTGTGCTTGTGCCTCCTCCTCCTCCTCCTCCTCCTCCACCTCCTCCTCCTCCTCCTCCTCCTGCTGCAGGTGACGTGTCGCCCATCAGTATGTCACCCATCAGCCAGTCACAGTTCATCCCGCTGGGGGAGATCTTGTGCCTGGCCATCTCTGCTATGAACTCTGCCCACAAGCCTGTCAACCAGGAGGCTCTGGTGGAGCACCTCACTGCCAGCTTCCCAGGTATGATCCCCTCACCTTGTTGTTAAAATGGAACTGCATTAAAGCTTCAGTAAATACTAATCTAGAAATTATACATTTTTGTGTTTCCTGCCATGGTTTGTTGTTTCCTAATGTGTTTCCAGCTTTTTATTAATGGTCCCCTTACTAAATTCTCGAAGCAAGAGATTTAAAATATAAACGTTAGTCTGTAAAACACATCTACTATAGAGGCCAGATTCACGGAGCAAAGTAAATATATCTATGTAGCCTTTAAACATCTATTGATTTCACTTACTGGCATATTTCAGAGATGAATTAAGAACTGGATATATTTGTTAAAACCTTGTTTTGAAGGTAATGTTTGAAGGTTAATGAAGCTTCAAATCATAATGTTTCATCAGGATTGAGCTGAAATGATTAGTCAATTTGATGATTAATCAACAACAGAAAAACAAACAAAAAAATTTGCTGGTGCCCACTTCTCAAATATGAGAGTCAGATGCTTTTCTTTGTGTATTATTGTAAGACTGTTGGTCGAATAAAACAAGTGATTTGGGAAATTATGGATATTTTTTCTCTATTTTAAGGACAAAATGTTTGATCAGTTGCAGCCCTTAACAGTTATATTAAATCCATAACCACTACACACTAACCACTAGTTTCACTAACAGTGTTAACAGTATGAAATAAGCCTAAAATGAACTAAAACACAGAACATTTTTGGCTCCACGTCACATTCTCCTCTCCTGTTTTTAACTCCACGTTTTTCATTTTCATTTTCTTCACATGACATATGTACATCCATTTATATGACATTGTCCATGAACAACTTATTTGTGATTCTGTATTGTGGATGCGCTGAAATGTAATGATTTTATAACAACCAAACCTGCATTAATTGTTGAACTTATACGCTAAACAAAAAATTCAATGTCCTGTATTTTAACAGTTTAAACTTAAGCAATGTGTCAGGACTTTTCAGTAAATTCAGTAATATACAATATTGGTGAAATAGCCTAAAATGCACAAAAACACAGTGATCATCTTCAGCTAACTCAAGGTTTAAGAGTACAGGTTTAACCACTGCATTCCTCAGAGAGGAAAGGAGCTGAAATATGAAAAAATGTATATAAAAGATGATTTGAATAGTCTCCCAAAAAAATAACCAGACAGACATTAATTGTTAAATTGAAATAGGTGATTCATATTTGAATGACTCTCAAACTAGGCTTTTGTGTTCCAAATTAGTATATCTCCTTAAAAACCTGAGTTGTTTTTTGTTTTTGTTTTTTGTTGCACAATGATTATCTGATAGCAGTTCTCACAGTGTAGGACAGAGAAATCTCTCAATTATGACCTGTTTTAAAATTACCAATTTGTTCCAAGGAGGCAAAAAGAGACCTGTATTTAAACTGTTTAAAATTTGTTTTTTTAAATATATATTTTTTAAAAATTGCTGGAAAAAAAGTCACTTAAAATAAATACAAAACTGTGCCTCAACTTTGTCTTATCTGTGTTTCCTGTAGGCGTGCCTACACCCAGCTCAGAGGTTCTGCGACATACCCTGAACATGCTGGTGCGAGAGAGGAAGATCTACCCAACTCCTGAGGGCTACTTCATTGTTACTCCCCAGACCTACTTTATCACTCCCTCCCTCATCAGAACCAACAACAAGTGGTATCACCTGGATGATCGGCTGCCAGAGCGTCAACCGCAACAACAACAGCAGCAGCAGCAACCTCAGCAATGCACTTCGCCTCAGTCTGGCAACGTCACGCCGTCCACACCTGGCTGCCTGAGAGAGAGGCCTCCTCGCAAGAATCACAGTGACTCATACAATTCCTATCGCGAAGACCCCTCCAGACTTCACGCCTCTGCGCTCCAAAGTAAGTCACCCAAGGAGCACAGGGGAGATTCCTATCAAAGTAAGCCACCTAAGGATCACAACAGTGGGGAACCTCCACCGAGCACGTCAGCCAAGGAGCACCGAGGAGAACCGCCTTCATACCCCTATCCCCCACTTCCCACCTCCCCCCCTGCTCAGCAGCAACCGCTGCCTCAAGATCCAGCTGATAAGAGCAAAAACATCACTTCTTTTCCTTATAAAACTGACACTTTGACCAAAAAGAAAGAAGGAAGTGGTGGCAGCGGAAGTGGCGAGAAGCAATCCAAAAGGTTTGGACTCCGGCTATTCAGACTGAGTTTCAAGAAGGACAAAATGAGGCAGCTGGCCACCTTCTCAGCCCAGTTCCCCCCGGAAGAGTGGCCTCTTCGTGACGAGGATGTGCCGACCACGCCCATTCCCCGCGAGGTGGAGATGGAGATTATCCGCCGAATCAACCCCGACCTAACAGTGGAGAATGTGGCGAGGCACACGGCTGTGATGAAGAGGCTGGAGGAAGAGCGTACGCAGAAGAACAAGGCGGGCTCTTCGGCCCAGCACAGTGCACGCAGCAGGAGGGGGAGGGGCCACCGGAGGGCTCCACATGGTAAGTCCCGCTCTCATAGCAAACCCCGGACCTCTAGGGGAGACCCCTCTGAGGGTTCAAACTGGGACCTCGTGTTCATGGAAAGAGATTACCGCTTCTTTAGCCACTCGTTGGTTCGCTCGCCTCGGGAGGCCATGTACACCCTGGAGCGCAGGCGGAGTGGAGGTGCAACGTACCTGGTCCACAGCAACCCCAACATTACTGAATCGTACTGCCCTGTTACCCCCGAGTGGGACGTGTCTGGGGAGCTGGCCAAGAGACGGACGGAGATGCCCTTCCCTGAGCCGTCGCGTGGAACGTGCCAGTCGAGGGTGCAAAGAAGTCACAGTCACAATCAGGACAGGAAGTCACGTCAGGAGAGGTCCGATCAAGCTAAAGAACGATCTCGGTCCATGGACAACTCCCTCAAGGGCCTGTCACTGGGTGCGCCAGAAGACTTTGAACCCAGTCTGGAGGAGCGTAGTCATTACTACACTGATGACGGCACCCTGCGGGCCACACAGAAGTCCTCCCACTACTCAAGGATCATGTTCTCTGCTGCTAAGTTCCACTCTGATTTTAATGTGCCTGATTTGGGGAAAGGGAGTTTGGACGAGTCGAGGATCCGGAGTACGATGGAGAGGAACAAAAGCAGAGACAGCTTGCCAACGTACAATGAGCTAATGGGACTTTCTCCTAAGCCCTCAACAGATGAGTACTTCCAGTGCAATACGTCAAATGAAACAATCCTAACTGCCCCTTCGCCTCAGGCAAAATCAGAATATGACACATTAACCTCATCAGGGGGACTCCGAAAGGGCTCTCCGGCTGACCGCCAAACGCCTCACCTCACCTCTCCTCATACGATGGAGTACAAAGAGGACTTGTCGGCAGCAAAGGGACAGAATGGCTCGGTGCGACTGACGCCAAGCCAGACGCCGGAGCCAGTGCAAAATGCCCGTTTGACGCCACACCAACACAACGTAGATCCCGGAGGGGGAGGGGGCAGTATGGTGATCAAGAGGAAAGAGATCTTCAGCAAGGACACTTTGTTCAAACCTCCACACAATGCCTTGTCCACAGGCTACGTGGACAGCAGCTACACCAAGTCCGGCACATTGCGGAAAGCCTCACATGCCAAATCAACAGAGGCCCTAGACAATCCTGAGCCCCAGCAGCCTTCCAATTCAGCCACTTCCTCAGCGTCACCTGCAGTTTTACAGGGCTGCTTAGAGCCAACAGTCCCCTCCGCCTCCTTTGACTACTATAATGTATCAGACGACGAGGAAGAGGAAGAGGCAGAGGAGGACTCGCACAAAGAGTTGGCGACAGCAGAGGACAACAAAGACCATGGGGAAGGGGGTGGTAACGGTGGAGGCGGTGGTGGTGGTGGGGAGGGAACCATGCAGTGGCTCCTGGAGCGGGAAAAGGACCATGATCTGCAGCGGAAACTGGAGACCAATCTGACCTTACTCAGCCCCAAGGAGACGGAGAACAGCAGCAGCCAGAAGTCGGCCCACTCTGCCCGTTTAGACAGCATGGACAGCAGCAGTGTCACGGTGGACAGTGGATTCAACTCCCCCAGGTATGTGCAAAAAAAGAAACTACATATTATATAAAGCTGAAACTTGAACTGTGTTTCGGATATGCAAGTAGAACACAGTGGGATAGCAGAACCGTTTCTTGCACCCCAAAGCTAATTCACAGGTGTCATGGTGGTTATTTTGCTCTAGACAATTTCATGTTTTATTCACTCAATAACCTGCATTCGTATGAATGTGTTCACTGGAACTGGTGATGCTCCCAAACTGAGTGATTGGCCCATCCATCAGAAAGGAGGATAAAGGCTGGTTTATGTAGTTACAGTACAATTCGGTTCTTCTCAATTATATTTATATATGATATCTGATAAAATCCACATTCAAACCCATAACAGGCAGAATTGTACTCTGGACATCAATACTACGCTCATCTTATAAAAGGCTTGTACCAATTGTGCTTTATTACATAAATTGTTGGTGAATCAAGGCATCCTGGCAGCTTAGTGGTTGGGAAGCATGGCATGCAACATCAGTGTCCATGGTTCGAGCCCAGCCAGCGACCTTTTTAAACCTGTCATCCCCCACCTCTTCCCATGTTTCCTGTCCACAGCACCAGTTTCCTGCTTCAACAGCAGTCCACAATAGTAGGTCTGACAGCAAAATCTCTCTCGATATTAGACACGTTTTTTTGTGTCCAATTAATAAGGTGTGCAGCAGTGCTATGCTCACACCTCATTGATTTTTGTGTAAAGCACACACCTGAGACTGTAAACATGTAAAGGGTGCCCACCTACAAAATCAGATTCACAGATTGACTACTTTCATTACAAAAAGGAAAATTCTAAAAAGCATGCATTACCAGAGTCATGATGTAAACAATAAATCTGTTGGTTTGTCTGACTGAAATGGCATTTAAAGAAGTTGATGGTAATAAATTACTTTTGGAAGTGACTAATAACTGTATAATAAGACTATTTTGTCCCAACAAATGATACAGTGATTGTAAAGAAGCCTATAAAAAAGTACATATGAACATCATGAATCATCTCAACGTTTCAGTATTTCTGCTCCTTTAATGAAAAATTAAAATGTAGCAGTTTGTGAAGAACCTAAGTAATGTTTACCAGACAGTTAAAGGGGTATTCCACCAATTTAGTATTGCACTGCTTTTAAGTTGGATTTAATTATGAGAATCAAAGCAGCACAGACAGAACTATTCTGTCTTTTATTGTTTAGCTCCAAAAACTTCCCAAATTGTAATTCAGTTACATTGTTCACTGGTCTCTCAAATAGCTGACAGATATTTTTCTCAGGAGGTGGTAGAGACCCAAAAACAGAGCAAAAAGTCTGAGAGGTTACACTGCCACCAAGTGGCAAACAAATGTTATTGCAGATTCATGGTTTCTCCTCAGACTAAGAAACTTCCTTTAATATATTTTTATTATTTCCTTTCTGTATATTTAAATGTATTTTCAAGATGAATGACATTAAAAAAAAGCTTTTGTGCTGCCTTTCCTTCCTGGAAGGAATTTGCCTTTATTCATTATTCTTAGTAATTTCAATTTATCTGCTTCTTTCAAAATATGTTGTAAAACAGTTTGGATTTTAATGGTATTCCTCGTTCTTGCCAAGCACCACTTATGCTGTACACAAATAGATTTTTTCATCAGGTATTTTAATTCGTGGTGTATTTTGAAAGCATGTGACTTTTTTTTTAAATTTATGTTGTGCAGGACACGTGAAAGCCTTGCATCCAACACATCCAGCATTGTGGAAAGCAATAGACGGCAGAATCCAGCGCTGAGCCCAGGCCACATTGGCACCAGTAGTATCGGACTGCCATTCAGCTTTCGCGCCATCCCAGAGCCCCCCACCACACAGCCTGAGAAACTCCAGAAGTCATCGAACTGCCTGGCCTCCATCACCAGCGTCTGACAAGCAGCACAGACTGAGACCGTGACGGTGGTGGAGGAGAGAGGAAGCGAGGCGTTCCACCATTTTGACCCTCACTTTCCTCAACCAACATACAAACAGGCATACACAAAAAAAAAAAAAAAAAAAAAAAAAAAAAAAAAAATCTTCAGACTCCTGAGAATCCATTTACTGGGACTGTTAAACAGGCATGGCTTCAAGAGACTGTTCCCACAGCTTCAAGAACTTTACTGCAAAAAAAGAGAAGAAAAACTACAGAATATCAAGACCACAGTAGGTGAAGAAACCTACCTGAAGTACTTTGATTTTGGTGACATGGACTCTAGTTTGGCTTATATCAAGATTCTTGATTATTGGTATTGGAAAGTAGTAGACTATAGGATTCAAGTTACATTTGGAAATATCAAAAAAACTTTTTATATTACTTAACAATACATGTCCAATTAAATGTTCTCCTTCCTGAAATAGCGTCAAGTTCTTCAGGACGATTCAATGTATCAGCACAATGTCGAGACAATAAAAGTTGATCCTGAGAACAACGAATGAAAGATATAAAAACATAAATCAGCTCAGATTTGTGTACCGCAATGCAAATGATGTATGTATACTCGATACTTTTGATATCCTAATTATTATAATGGTGGTATTAAAGATGCTATGTGACCAAAATGATGTTTGGGCGAAATGAGCTGCACCTCACCCCTCAGCATGTGCACTACAGAACATCACAGGTCCACTCGGTACACATGGTAGTATGAAAGTTGAGATTTATGCTTCATCTTGGAAACAGCAGTTGAGAAAATAGTCCCACCACAACAGAGCTTTCAAATTAGCTTCCACAGCAGGTTGAATTTGCTTAGTTGTCATGGTATTGTAGATGTGAGACTGTTTTGTCAACTACAGTATCACATCTACTTGTTCATAAAGACTAATTGATTTTAAGTTATTTACAGGTTCATGAAGAGTGGCGTTAATATAAAAAATTGGGGTTTAAGTTGGTAATTCTGCTTTTTTTATTTGTAGTTTTCACTTGTAAAACAATGCCTCAGCATTGTTATACTGTAGTTTACACTTCTTTTCACTTCTCTGGTAATTCTCCTTTTTTATTTGTGGTTTTCACTACACTTTTAAACAGTGAAGACGTGATGCATTGTGGGAACTGTAGGCAGAATGAGTAGACTGCAGTCCACTCAGCAGTCATGGTTGTTTTGAAAACTTTAAATGATAATCTCACCATAAGGTTAGTTTGTATCTGATCTGAAGCTTTTGATCGTATCAAATGATCTTCCTCAGCAGATGGAGTTTGCGGAGTTATGATGAAAATCCCTTTTTTGTTTTTGCACTTTAGAGACTTCTCATTGTTACGACATAAAGGATCTCTACTAACAGGTACAATGTAACCCCAGTCAAAGGGGAAAAAAAAAAATTATAGCCCCAACCAACAAAACAAAAGACTGATGGGCCGGCCAAAATTAATAAAAAGGGAAGCCACTCAGACCAACCCACAAAGGGTCGTCGGATCTGGTGTCTTCCCTCTAACTTCAACCATCATCAGACCTAACCTAACAGAAATAAAGTCACGAAAACAGGACTACTGGACCCATCAGAAAACAACAAAAGTTGTTCACAAGGACGAATAAACGTTTTAGTATCAGTATCACATCTACTTGTCCATAAAGAGCAATTGATTTTAAATTATTTACAGGTTCACTGAGTGTGGTGTTAATGTTAAAATTGGGGTTTAAGTTGGTAATTCTGCTTTTTTATTGGTTGGTTCGTTGGTTGGTTTATTGGTTTTATTTGGTTTAAAACAGCAAAGACGTGGTGCATTGTGGGAACTGTAGGCAGCGTGAGTAGACTGCGTAACCAGTTGCTCCAACTGCAGTCCACTCAGCAGTCATGGTTGTTTGCACAAAAAATTTTTTTAAAAATCTCACCATGAGGTTAGTTTGTATCTGATCTGATCTGAAGCTTTTGATCTAACAAATGATCTTCCTCAGCAGATGGAGTTTGCGAGTTATGAAAGTTTCCCTCTTTTTTTGCACTTTAGGGACTTCTCATATGACAAGTTCTCTACAAAAGAGGTCCATTGTGACCCCCAGTGTCGAGCAGTTGCAGACAGAACACTGAATTTCTCACCCCAATCAAAGGATTAAAAAAAAAAAAAAAAAAAAAACATAACCCCAACCAACAAAAGACTGATGGGTCAGCCAAAATAAAAAAAAAGAAGGGAAGCCACTCAGACCAACCCACAAAGGGTCGTCGGATCTGGTGTCTTCCCTCTAACCTCAACCATCATCAGACCTAACCTAACAGAAATAAAACCACGAAAACAGGACTACTGGACCCATCAGAAAACAACAAAAGTGAGCTCAAACACAAACTGCTGCTGCAGTGACCAGCAGGAAGAAGAGAAAGAGAGTTAGAGTCCCTGCCCCCTCTTTATAGACTCTGGTCTCAATCAGACCAGATTAGATACACCTGAGGGAGGACAGCATGAGTCAAGATCATTTTTCACATCACAACCAGTGGGGGCAGCAGATGTAATATTCGTCCACATAAGTTTAAAAGTTGAGGTTCATTCTTCATCTTGTTCCACCACAAGGTTCATTTAGTAGCTGTTCTGGAGCTTTCAAGTGATCTTCCTCAGCAGATTGAGTTTGCTTAGTTGTCATGGTATCGTAGATGTTGTAATGAGACTTTTTTAACTACCAAGGAGGATTAAGAATGAACAGTATCAGTATCACATCTACTTACTGGTAAAGAGTAACTGATTTAAAATTATTCACAAGTTCATGAAATCTCAAGTGTGGTGTCAATATAAAAAATTCAGGTTTAAGTTGATGACTCTGAACTATTTGCTTCCCTTTTATTCCTTTTTTTTTTCATTTCTCTGTGCCTCAAAAAAAGGATGGACATGGTGCATTGTGGGAAGTGTAGAAAGAGTGACTAAGCTGTGTTACTACAGTTACATTTAAAAAATTTAAATGGTCAGTTAAATTAAATTTTTATTTGAGGAAATAGTTCCTAATATAATGTTAGTGCTGCTAAAAATAATTAATTAATAATTAATTCATCTTTCAAGCAAAAGTGCCAGAAATTTCCTGGATCCAGGTTCTCAACTGTGAGGATTTACTGCTTTTCTTTGTCTTGTTGTAGTGAACTCGTTAAATTGAACACATTTAATAGACAAAACACTTAATGAAAAAGTAGTGATGATATCACAGGGTAAATATAGGTCTCAATAAACTAATAGCACTGCTCGTGAGGGACTGAAATCCACCAGCAAAATAGCATACTTCATGCACTCAAGGATCAGAGCAGGAACAGTGTGAATTTTATGTTTAAAAAAGCGTTTCAGATCTACATCGAGGTTCAAAGGGTTTAAATAAAAAGAGATTTCTATTTGGAATTCAAAATCGCTCCTGTTCCAATACAAGTGTGTGCCAAAAGTTGTCTGTTTTTTCATGTCACTCATTAACCCTTTGAGCAACAAATACAAAATATCATTCACCTAAATTTTATTGGATTGATGGTAGAAGTCTAAGTAGTGTTGGTTGCTAAGGTAATTGAGACAAGATGTTTTTGCAATTTGGGTGAACTGGTCCTTAACTGAGGGCGGCACAGTGGTACAGTGGTGCCTCACAGCAAGAAGGTTCTGGGTTTGAATCCACGGTTTTCATTCACAGCTTTTCTGTGTGGAGTTTGCATGTTCTCCCTGAGCCAGTGTGGGATACTATGACTCCCTCCCACAGTCCAAAGACATACAGGTTAGGTTAATTTTTGACTCTAAATTGCCCATAGGTGTGAATGTGAATGTGAATGGTTGTTTGTCTCTATATGTCAGCTGTCAGTTGGCTGGGATAGGCTCCAGCCCCCCTGCTACTCTACACCCAAGCGGTGTAGATGATAAACGGATGGATGGATGGTTGGTCCTTAACTGACTGCAGTTCTCTGGATGAACTGTAGGTAGAGACAAAGATAAAACACTGAAGCAGATCTGACACAGTGTTGCAGCTTTACAGGGTCAGACAACATTGTGAAGCTACAGACTGACCAGGTCAACCTGACCGACAGTATGATTCCTCTCAACAATGTGCAATGTGAAAATGTTACACAGCATAAACACCACAAAGCTTATTCCTCATAATTTAATCGCTAATTAATAGTATTCTATCAACTTAAAACAGGTTTTTATGGGTGTTACACATATTTAATTAACATTCTGTATTGATCTCAGTAAAGCTTGTGCTCGTATTAAAAACATACAACCACTAATTTTAATTAAAATCATAAACAAATTGTTGTTGCTCCACTTCAGAGCACTGACCTTTGAAAAGCTCAAACTTGGCGCCCTCTTGTGGGTAACTGGTGGTACGACTGTAGAATCAAACAGCTGGGGCTGTGTGTGTGTGTGTGTGTGTGTGTGTGTGTGTGTGTGTGTGTGTGTTGCACCAAATGTGTGACAACTGAAGCTCATCAGACTGATCCTATAAAGGTAAGTGGCTTGTCCTCACATACTAACAAGCTGAGGTGTTTAAAATGGGTCAGAATATGTTCACTGAAGGTATAAAGGCCAACAACATCAGATACAAGGATTAAAGAGGAGTGTAAGAATAAGAGGAAAAAAGGCAACATTATTGTTGTTACTCCCCCAAAAAAGTAATTATTAATATTATTAAAGCAATGATTAAACCCTTTATGCATTTCACCTCTAATCTACCTGGACTGAAACACTGTAAATCTTGATAGTATCACTGAATTTATCAGAAGAAACTGTGTCTCCTGCCACGGTATGGTAGTGTGACAACAGTGTTGTAATCATAGATTTTTTTCAGTGTTTAATTGACATTAACAAATGAAACAATACTGTAAACTGATTAATTAAATTTGAATTGCAAATTGTGACGCAGCAGCAACAGGGGATCTGATTGGACGACGTCCACGTGCTGGTCAGACCTGTGATGTTGGCAGGAGTCATGTGTGTGGGGGGTCAGAGCTGACCAATCAGAGCTCCTGTTGCTGCCCTGTGGGTTGGTGCCACACTGCTTGAACATTTCTGAATGACAAAGAGCTGTATTCAAATTAAATGAACTGTGAGTTTTAACACTTTCAAAGTTGCAAAACAATGAGACAGCTTCAGAGACCTTGTGGTGAGATCTTTTTTTCTTTTTTTTTTGGTCAAAAATTTTACATTATTGAGATGTATTTTGCCATTTGATTTGTCATTTAAACACAAATTCATTATCTTTGTATTATTTTTAATGTTTGAGTTTTTTGATGCATCATTTAATTTGTAACAGCTATCAGTTAATTATTTATCACTGCCAGAAATAATTTGGATGGTTCTCTCAAGACTCCACTGACTCAAAGTAGAACACGCAACAATTGTAGAATAAAGTAATCAATGAATGGGTCATATACTGGGCTTTAAGTGATAGAAGCAACTGCAGACAGGAAAATAGAAGCCTGACACACACTTACACATTTTTTAGAGAAACTTTTTTCTTCTTTTACTTTGCTAAACAATTGAGAAACTGAGTGACTTTCACTTAATCTGAGCCATCGATGTCCAGATGTCATCATCAAGTAGACAACAGTGGGCTTTCAAATAATAATTAGCACAAAGGGAAATGCCAGGATTTGATTTATGGATCAATATTTGGCCCTAGTAGTACTTGTTGTCTCATCTAAGCAGGTCAAAAAACCACAACCCATATATTTAAGTCAAACACAAAATAGAGCAATAATATATGAAAACACACATGTAGTTTTTAACCTGTGTGTATTTTAATGACTGATGCAGAGGACGTCTTGTCGGTGTCTCTGAACTACAGACACAGAGGTGGAATGATGAAACAAAAACTACAGTGGATCGGGGTCACCTGGAGCTTGGCACGTACAGCAGTGAATGATTCAACTTAAAAACATGCAGCTTACAGACATACACACACATTATTTCTCTATAATCTCCTATAACACACACTTACACATAATGCATTTAACACAGTAAAACGATGCAGCCTGTATGCACCCGATGCTCATTCAACTTTACAGCAAATTGCTCTTCACGCTCCAAATTTACAGAGGGGAAGTGTGTGTTCAGATACTGATTGGGGAAGATGCACAAAAATGAGGTGTATTTTTTTTTTTTTTTTTTTGAGTGTGTGTGTGTGTGTGTGTTTGTGGATTGTGTAAGCATGTGTGTATGTATCTCTGAGAGCAGCTACAAAAATGACACAAACACACATGCACCGTAGACACTATCCCACACAGACTACATTTCCCATGTTTTTTTGTTTTTGTTTTTCACAATAAAACCATTCAAGATCTTCAAACAAATGACATACGCTGCCAAAAAACCTCAAAAATGCTCCGCTGGCACAAGACACCTGTGCAAGAGCATAGGAGCGACCTCTGATAGCATACATTTGGTTCTAAGGCAATATTGTAGTTCCACAGGACTAGTGCTGTTGATGCAGTGTGCTGTGTGCACGCTGACTGTGTCTCCATTTGAAAACCTTCATTCAGTCATTCAGTGTATTTTTATGTTTTATTTTAGCACCATGGGAATCTCTCCTTCAATCAGAATCGTGTCACTCTGAGAGACAGCTGTGAAAAATATTCCCTTCCGATATCCACTGAAAAAAAAATCTCATGATTACTGGGGGGTTGAAGAGGAAACTGGAAACATCCATGGAAGTAGCTTGGTTTGTTACGTGATGGTGGAAACTCAAAAACAGCATGGACACACACACACACACACACACACACACACAAACAACATAATGCAGGGCTTAACATTAACATCGTAGATCATTCGGAAAGTCTCCATTTGCATTTTTTTTTCCATTCCACATTGGTCGTCTGCATAAGCTTTAAGCAAAAAGGGCAAAGGACGGACTTCAGCCTTTTGTTTGTTCTTTTCTCTGTACACACACACACACACACACACATACACACACACATACAGTAAACACAATGGGTTTTACAATAAGACATGAAATAAAATCATCTGTAGCCGTTCTGAGCTGGGTTAAAGAGACCAGTTCCCAGGCATCAAAGGCAATAAAAATGTCTGTTTAGTGTTTCCTCTCGGTTACTGTGGGTGATAAGCAGCCGTCTGATCACAGTAAGTCGCACAGTTCAAGAATTAAGGAGCCAGTAAAGACTCCTGGATGCATTTTCTTGCGGCTCCTTAGTCCCTACAGCATCCATAGTTTATAATTCTGAATATGAATCTAGTGTGTGTGTGTGTGTGTTTGTAGTCTTTTGTTGTGCAACCATGAGTATCTCAGTAAACTGATCGTCTGCGACCCTCTTTCCACGATGAGCAAGGGTAGCTTGATGTGCAGTAATGAGAACCATCTCCTTTGCGAAAATGGCTCACTCAGTTGTCAGCACATTTCCTCACGTTTGCTGAAGCTCGTGTCGGTATCTCGTTGTTTTTCCTGTCTCATCTCAGAGCGCGATGACCTGTGCGGAGCCACGGAGGGAGACGAATGTTCACCAAAGTACTGTCTTCCTCTCCCGTGGCTGGCGAGCGTTCCACATCTGTCTCTGGGTCCGAGAAGAGAGGGGACAGGCTGTACTTTTCTCGTTGCCGTGGTGAAGGTCAGGGTAACAGTGGCGGGGCTGCTTAGAGGTCAGAGGTCACAGGGCTGCGATTGTGAGGTCATTTCCTGGTGTGAAGGCTCTCCTGGAACTTGGTGCTCGTGTAACGGATGTGGAAGCCCTTCTTGCTGATTGTGTCGTCGCTATGGAAACGGATCAGCATGGCGTCTCCGGGTGAGTAAATCCCCTCCCTTGGCTGAGGAAGAGAAGACAGAGAGACATTTTTATTAGACATTTAAAGGGTCATACCAGAGATTTTGCATGTTTTATCTCGTTCTCTACATATCAAACAGTCGTTCGCAGGTAGACATTTTACAAACCATGCTGTTGTGTTTTAGCTTTGAATATATTGTTCCCACCTTCCAAACACCATTTATTTCCTTCTCATTTATGCACGATATAAAAACTAATTAGTAAACTTTTTAAAGTTGCTAGAAATGTAAGTTTCAAAATGACAAAAAAGCTTCAGTTTGCAAATGCTTTATGAAAAGGGAAATGCATTTAACACATTTGTTAGGCTACAGTGATACAAAGTGTGTTCCACAGGCCACATTTAAACTGCATTATCACAGCCCCCAATATAATTTTGCAAATGGTTAACAAAAATATAATTCATGGCATTATTCAACATTTTCAAAACCATGAAAAGACCAAAACCAACAATGCATTAGTCCGTTTTTTAGTACTGTCCCGATGTCCGTACCCTGTCTGTGGAACTCAGTAACAGGTCACAAACATATTTTATCATTTAAAACAGATGGGCACTGTAGTTTTTAGCAAAAGTAACTCAAACAGGAATAAATGGTGCATTTTTGGGGACTATTTTTTGACATCAGTTAATAAACATTTGGCGTGAGTATTACAGCAGCAGGACTGTGTGTGTGGGATTGACTCAAAATGAGCTACAGTTGCCATATTCATGGAAATGAGGGAACATATCAACCATTGCTGCAGAGTGACTTATGGATGTGATTTAATAGTATTGGGACAGCAAAGGAGGACTATATCAAGCTTGTTGGTTTGATCAGTTACTTACTGGCTTGGTCTTTTCTGGAAATTAAGTAATAATTAAGAAAATTGAATAATACTAGCTTAATGTTTTAGAAGTCTGCAAACAGATTTTCATTTGACAATGGTCATTAAAAATGTCAAGTACAGACAATTTGTATTTAAAGAGCTAAAATATGTAGCAAACACTGGCATGGTTATTTAACTTTGCTAAGGTTACACATGTTAAAGATTCAGCTGAAGTCTTACCCCTGAACCACAGAAGCGACCGAGTCGATGTGAGTTAGCGTCGTACCCGTTGTACAGCTCAATGTAGTCGTAACCACAGTCTGCCTCCTCCTCTACCTCAAACGTGATGAAGGTCAACTCGATGCCGTAGCCCTGCTCAGCCGTCAGCAGCCAGTCACAGTCAGTGTGACCCGGGTAATTGTTGTCTCCAAACTGGGAGTGGGAGTAGAGGTTCTTCTGACGAGCCTCTGCTTTCAGACGACCTCCGCACTCTGCAGAGAGACCGATGGAGAAGTTAAACTCAAGTCTGGTTTCGTCAATGTTTTTCATCATGTATGTGCTGTTAACAACCACTAGAGGGAGATATTACTCTAACTCTGACTAGTCAAACTTGGGAAATCCAAGCTGCTCACTGTGAGTGATGCTCTTTTGCAGACACAAAAACTCACAATCAGTGTTGCGCACAACAACACTAAGTTATTTAACGTCAGTAATATACATAAATGCAAATACACTTCCACACAGACATTCACCTGTGGAGTGTGTGGCCTGGAAGCCCTTCCTTTGCACCGAGGCGTCAGAGATAAAGCGGAGGTACATCTTGTTTCCGGTGGAGACCAGCGGCTCAGGGATTTTACTGCCACACAGTCGACCCAAGATGGCTGCCGTGTCACTGTCCCCATCGAAGGCCTCGAGATGGTCGTACGCACACTCCTGATGCTGCTCGATCTCAAACTCATTGAAGGTCTGTAGAGGCGGAGGCAGAGAGATCCACAGAGAGAGATGGATGAGTGAGGTTTGAGTGGGTGTTGAGACAAGAAGCGTTTTCTTAAGAGGTGTTTCTTTGGTAGAAAGCAGTTCTAATGAAAACGTTCAAATCTGACGTCTGTGAATTATCCAGAATAAACAAGACATTGTGTCTTGTTTCTTTTTTGTAATTTGGGTGAAATAACCCTTTAAAGCTACAAGGCACACATTAATGTGTCATTATAGATTTGTGTTAACCTAGTGAGGAAGAATAAAATATTACATTTTCCAGAGTACTGTCTGTGTTTTGTCTTTCAAAATAATCAGAGATGACATCCTCTCCACAGTCTCTCTACGTACAGTCAGATATAAGACAACAAGAATAAAATCCAAAAATTGTGTAAGTCACTTTCAAAATGTCTCTCACTCAGCTGAAGGAGACTCTGACAGGTTAGCTTCACCTGCATTCCCTGTTTCATGCAGTTTAAATTTATACGTGAAGCAATGACAGCAGAACTCTACTATTCAGAGGCATTTAGAGGCCTGTTCAGGCTGCAAGTCCTGTCAGTTATAGTTTCAGTTGTTTATGGAATCATAACAAAAGTCAAAAATGTACAAACTCTATGTTCTAGGAAAAAATCAGAGACCAATGACAACAAAAGGACTCAAAGCAGAGCAGTCTGATGGCGAGGCGGACTGAGAAGGAGAAGAGGACGGCGTTAGACAGAGACTAATGAGGCTAATGTATGTAAAGCCAATATTATATTGTGTCTTCATTAAAAGCCATTTTCTTAATCATGGGAGACTCAGTTGAAAACAACAATAGACATTGAAACATGGGAGGAAATCTTACTTTTACCCTCGAAAATATCCATATGTAACAGATTCAGAGAGAAATGCAATTATATTATTTTACAAAATGTCTACACATATCACATATATGTAAATAAATGTATGTGGCCTCTGACTGCCTTAGTATGGGCCTTCTTTGAGGACCAGATTTTACTGCCTCTAGGAATGTGAAAATTCAGCAGTTTGGCAAACTGTATGTGCAAAAGATTTGTGTGATATTCAAACAACAAATCAGCCTAAATCAATGTATATCTGTGGGATGTGTCCCTGAATCATTAAGATCACAAGAAGACACTGTACATCTTTTTCCATGTTGGGAGGAGGCTATCGCGGTAAATCGGTGGGAATGGACACACATTACATTGTGAATCTTTGATATCGGACTGTATTTCTTTGGAAAAGACTAAAGATTTGGTATTAAGGGTCAAAAGGACCTTTTACAGCAAAGTTTGGTAAAGTGTTGGAGTATACAAGACTCAAGTGCAACTTCACCTGAAATGGTGGACCTAGCGGACTTTTGGGATACTGCTGTGGATGTATTGTGAATTACCATATTTCACACCAATCTGCAACATATGTGCTGTACTGGGCTATTATAATTTTGAAAATGTTCAAATAAAAGAATGTTAAAAAAAGCCAGGCTGCTATATTAACAATGTTCAACTGGCTACTGCTGTGAGCAAGCCTGTTACGAGTTCTGGCGACCTACACATCTTTCTTTTTTCTTGTCCATGACAGCTTTACAGTCGTTTGCCTTATAACAGGCATACGCAACATCAAACATCACTAGCAGAGGGGTATGGGGGTTCTAACTTTTCAAACTGTTTTTTCTCTTGGAGTTAAAGATATTTTCCCCAGTTTCAATTAGTATTTTTTAACATACTTAGTTGGATTATAAATTATGACAATAAATAAAACTCTAACTCAAAATTCAGGCTCTTCTCTCAGTGTCAGACACCACTACATGCATTCACAGTGACTGGGTAGACAGCTGCTTTAAAAAATAAATATGTTTTTTTAAATACATCAGAGAAGAAACCCCCTGCCTCCCTCTGTCTTTGCCTACACACTGCTTACACACTGACATGCATGTACACAGTGTCACGATTCCAAATAATCCAGTCACCGTGAGCTGAGTCATAACACCTTGCAGGCCTCTGTCCCACACACAGTCACACACACCTCTCTGACTGTCTCCATCACGCCACCACAAACCACCACACCGCATTCATTTTTACAAACCAGACGGAGAGAGAGAGGAGAGTGAAGGTGGGCTGATGTGAGGATGTCGTTTCTGAGAGGGCAAGTGTTTGATTAGTGAGCATAGCGATGGCTTCCAGATGTTTCTAACTGTAGCTCAGGGGAGACACTGGTTTGTGGATCTGTTTACTATTCCGAAGTGAATTTTGCATGTGTGTGTGTGAGACAGACAGAGAGTGAAAAGCAAATAACAGAATGACCTACTGGCATGGCTATGTTCAGATTTCTGGTATTAGATTTATCCCACTGTGATGTCATTACTGTGGATATAGAGAGCACCCCTGCTAATCTCAACACACACATTTTACAAAGTGTGGGTAACAGGAAGCAACACTCAAAGTTGCAATATTTTCCAAAATTTTGTGTTTACCAAATCACATGTAGTCACACGTTCAAGATTGTGACTTCATCATGAAAACCTATGAAAGAACCTTTAGATTATAAGCGGCGATGATATGTGTATGTTTTAGGTTACATAGCGGTGATATAAGTTATCAAAACTAAATGACAGTTGTTTTGATAACATGCAGCGAGCTCAGCATATGTATGAGTGGAAGTGAGGTGAGGCCAAATCCCTAATATTCTGGGACTACCGACCTTATGTGTATGTGTGTGTGTTGTATATTGTAAAGACTACTGTATTTGTGTGTGTGTGTGTGTCACTATGTATTTACATAGAACATGAATGATTTTAGGAGTTCTTGAAGCACTGTGATGTGACATGACTGTCTGCCTACGCCTTGTATCTTTGAAAGTTAATTTGAGTTTAACGCTTTTCATTGTTAGGGGTGATTGATTAATCGTAAAAGAAAATAGGTGGCATCTAGTGTGCTAATAATTTTTCAATCTTAACTACCAAAAGCTTCCTCCTCCTCTCTTATGGTTAAGTTAGGCTAAAGATATTATGTTCTCAAGACCACTGAAGTAACCCGTGTGGCCTTAGACCAGTCCATCACTGGTAAATGGAGTGTGCAAACAGTGCTATGTATCTTCTGTAGATGCACTGACTCAGGAGATTCTCAGTGCATCCTACTAACTTTATATTAGTCAAACATCATGTCAAAGTAACATATGCAGGTTTGGTCCTCTATCTTTCTCTCTATATCTGGGAGGGTGCTCATACAACCAATTAATCAGGACTTGAAATTTTCCATGTAATTGTCCACCAATGCACATGACTTTTCGTCTTCTCTACAGAGACAATTTTGGAAATAGTGTCTAGTTCTCTATCAATGAAACTCTTAATCAAAATATTTGTTGTTGTTCGTACCAAAGCGTCTTTCTGATTCAGTTTATGAATATAAAGTAAAACCTGCAGTATTTTGTAGTGAAACTATCTCAGCAATACATTTTAAAGTGCTTACACATTCAAGCGTATACATGTGTGTCAGCATACAGCTCTGTCTGACGCATGCACTTTACAGAAGACACAAAGACACAAATAGCCCACCGCTTAAGGCCTCTTTCTAGCATGGCTTTGTGCGCTTGCAGTTAGCTTGAATATAGCGACCACTTCTTCCGTTCCTTTTGGGTTTCCATATGTGGAACATGGAAAGAGATCATTTGGGGGTGGGCGGCCTGAGACTTTACATACAGTATATTACGAACCGATAGCCATTGTGTGAGGAAGGCATGCCCAATGATGCTCAGAAAAAGGTCTATAGAGAGAGGCCCAGAAACATTGTGTTAGCTGCTTCAGTTGATGCACTTTTAATCTCTTGACTTCGGTGTCCTGGCGTGGCTGTGATGTCCCAGGTGCACTCCTTAGAAGCTGGGATGCAGCTAACTCATATCGGATTTCTCCTCAGCCATGTTTTGTTTTGTTTATTAGGATTTGCAGCAGTTCTGACCAGTACAGGAGCAGGATCTAAACACTTGAGTGCTGCATTCATACAGTGCTGCCAGAATAAGAAGAACAGGAAAAACACTCCTTATTCTAAGGTCTTAAGCCTGAGTGCTAACCTTGTAGCCTCACCAGATGAACAACCTAAATTAGGTAGTTTTGTTGTCTATTTTTTTTTTTTTTGCTGCTGGTGGTGCATTTACCGACAGTTTGTAGACATGTCTGTAAAGATGAGTAGATGAGATATCATCAGTGTCAGAAATTCCTGATATCTCCGCTGCAAGTAATGACGGTTTAAATTACATGACGGTACACTATGACGGGAGCGCGGCACAACATACACAAACCAGTACATGCAGGGCCAACAGGGTCGTTGGTAGTATGAAAGAGGTCTACAGTGTATTGTCATGTGTCTTCAAAATCATAACTATCTGAAATGTAATGTCCTGACAATTAAGGTTAGGGAAAGATCATGGTTGTGGTACATAAACTATGATTAAGGTTAAGCAACTAAAATATTTGGTTAAGGTTAGGGAAAGATCACGGTTACAGTTATAAAGGTGAACCCTTGATTGCAGATCTGTGATCTAACGTGCATTCTACTCGCCCACGTGAAAGTCAGATGTGCTGCACACTCATCCACCACCCCCAACCTCCATAAAGAGAATACCGTTCTCTGCTTTGACATGTTGGAACTGGACATACACAATGAGGTGTAGCAATTCAAAAGGGATACTGAGCTGAATGATGCTACATGAGTGGTTTATCATGACTGGAATCCAAAATAACTGCTGTGAGACTAAGCTGTCCACAGCCTCTATTGTCCATTGTGGAGGAAACTATCACTTTAAACTGAGATTACTGTTTATAGTTTTCTTTGTGAGCATGTAAGGTGGAGTAAGGATGTGCTACTTCGCTTTGTAAGGTGTTGGAATGTAAGGAGATGTTGGAGTCAGTAATGTCACTGGTCAGAAATGTGCGTTTAGAGGAAAAAAATATAAAAAATGTAGGAGCTTAGTCCAAGTTCAAAAAGTTCACACCTCCACCCTCCTGAAAATATGTGTAAGAGAGAGACAGAGAGAGAGGAGATAATCTAAATTTCTGTGACACAAGGTGAAATAATCATGATAATCATGAAGTGTCTGTGAAACTGACCTGAAACTGTGATAATTACACACCTTTCAAATCACCAGTAACACAGCCAAGTTTAGCTTTGATTTTTGCCTCAATTCTTCTTTAACAGATGTTCAATGTGCATCTGAGGAGTTAAGGATGGTGTGACTGTGATGTCATAGGTCCACAAACCTCAAAACACAACAACGCACGAACACTAATCATACGTTTTTACTGGCTTAAACACAGACAAAGACCCAATTACACACCTCTACACTGACACATCACTGTGTTTACCTCCAGCAGACTGTGCGTTTGTGTGTGCGTGTGTTTGTCTGCAGACTAGGGTAGGCAAAGTTTCTTCATGCATGAACACAGTTAAAAACAGATGGTAGAGCAGTCAGGCGAACAACTGGACATCTAAAACGACCCAGAAACAAAGCCCAGACTTATCATTAACAAATCCAATTAGCAGGAATATGCTGTCAGCCTGTCATCAGTTACCAAGTAGAACTATTCATCTTTTTCCATTTTTGATACACCAATCGCCATAAACAAACATGAGTGTGCTCTCGACCAAAAATGCAAGAATAAAATAGGATATATAGTGCCTGAAGTGGAGAGTACCAAAACATCATACTGAAGACAAAGTAGAGCTAAAATGGCTTGAGTAAAGATCACCTACAGTAAAGGTAAAAGAATTTAAAGTATTGGGCTATTTTGTAAAAACAGTCCATGTTTATTGCACTGTAACTGAAATAAAATGTAGATAATTATAATATTCATGGCAGAGTAAAAAGGAACATCTGCGACTTCAAAAGAACAGCACACTTAAAACAGTGCTACGCCACATAAACTGAAGGGGATAACAAGCAAAGAAATGTTCAGTATGAGACAGAATAACATAATATCATATGACACACACACACAGAGAAGTGGTGTAACCCTCTAATCACATTACTGTGACACTGAGATTCTTCTCCAGCAGGTCATGGGTTTGGCCAGACAATGTGACGGGACACGATCATGTCTCGATTTACCATCAGGGTGCCCTGAGTGTGTACCCAGTGGCCCAGCGTGTCAGCAGGCTCTAACATGTACAAAAATCAAATTAAAGTTTCGTAAGAGAGTTATTTTTAAAGTAACATTGATTTCATTATGATTACTATGAGTAGTGAGTTTCATGGAAAGATTACAGTTAATAAATCAGGTCAAGACATGAAATCTGTAACAGCTGTCAGATTTTTTTAGGGCAGTTTCAAACCATCATGAAGCAGAGGAAAGTTTGCCTCTAGAAGACTGCCCTAATATCTCGGATAGCGCCATATCGCTGCTCAGGGTACTCCCACTCCATTCACAGCGGCATGAAGACTCACAGGTGTTACTTAATAACATTAGAATGGCCCATTCAATTCAGTATGCCAGGACAGTGACAGTGCGCCAGCTCTATGACACCATCTAAGGCTGACTATGACATTTTGTGCAAGTTTGACAGTTTGGTGATTTACTGAATTTTTGTAAATTATTATATATTATCATATTTTTGAGTTTGTAGTTTCACTTTTTTCAATCACACAAACTATACATTTTCTATGATATACAACAAACTAATTAACTAAACTTTGTATTTGTTTTAGAGTTGTGCTTTCCTAATAAAAAGCATAAACACAGCATATAAATACAGAGAAAACTGTTCTTTTTCTATTCATGTTGGCTCTGGTTTGTTTCTTTTTACCTCTGAGCCTAAATTAAAATACATTTAGGTGATTTCACAGCAGTCTAGTTAGCCAATTTGTAGGATGGTTAACGCTTGACATAATGCTGTTTCCACCTTCTGCTCTATAGACACTTGCACGCTTGATGTAAAAAAAAAAAAAAAAAGAGGCTACACACAGGTCTAACACAAATAGGAACTGACAGATCGTGCTGTCCGGAGCCAAAAGTTGGAAACATGTTGACTTGTTGAGCTCTGGTCATTTTTTGCCTGAATCCCAGTTGATTTTGTTAAATTATGTAAATACATAAAGCAGTTTCAAAAGGAAAAAGTAAGCAGTTTACCAGTGATTGTGTAAGCATTTCTGTAAACTGTAATACCCTGAAATATTGTGGCCAGCAGTGTAACATAAAGTGGTTCATGTTGCTATTAACAGTACGGTAGAAACAAAGTGGGAATCTTTGTTTCAAATGAGGATTTCGATTGTTATAAAAGTAGCCAGTGTTTGGTTATTGTGCATCAGCTCCACATGGAATATTGTCTATTCTCATTTTTATGTCGCACACAGTTAAGGCTTGTTCCTACACAAACGTTCACTTCTTTGGCGTTAAATAACGTAGAAGACCAAGCTAAAAGTGTGTAGCTGTGTGTCATGGCTGGGTTCTGACAATACTTGAAGCAGATTAAAAACTGTCAGGAGAAGGTGGCTTTTTCTCAGCCAATAATGGGTGTTTGCGAATGAGTTTTGCTGCTATAAATACCATCAGGAAAAGCCAGGTGACATAAAAGCACCCAGACATTTAATAATTGAGCAATGCGTGGCAGGTGGGCGGAGTGATGGCGGTGCTGACTCATGGCTTCTGCACCTCCGGAACAATGACGCTCCAAAACAAACAGTCGGCTCTCAGCACGGCCGCAGAGTTTGTGCTGAGGCGGGAATCCTGAGGAAGACTTCGGAAGCTCAGTGGCAGGAGCACTCTGCTCGGGAAAATCCTGTTTAATATAATATGAGTGAGACTGCTCGCTCCCTCACTAACGCACACACACACACAATGCAGCCACAGTGTCAAACACACATACATACACACGCTCTAGTTTCCTTCCTACCGAGGAATGGGGGAAGGGGTGAACAGTAGCTGCAGCTCACTGTCACGACATGGTGGGCTTCACTCTCTGATTGAAAAACCCAAAGCACGAATATAGTGAACATGGGCATGAGCACTTACACATACACATACACCTGTTTAAGATACACTTGGTCATAGAATACTAAACTGGTGGTTAAACTTCTATCAAAACCACTGTATGAGCACCTGGCAGTCACTAAAGTGGCACCTGAATCTAGAAAAGATCAAAATACTGGTTGTGTGTTGTTTCTTTGAAGCGTTCCCTGACTTCATTTTCTGCTTCAAAACAAAGCTCACAGACAGTACAGCCATCAGCTACAGTAACCCAGATCTCATCCACAACAGCAGAACACATTTTAACTAATCAATTACAGTGGGGGAAATAAGTGTTCAACAAACCAACATTTTTTCCATCAAACATATTTTTCAATGCACCTATTCACATGAAATTTAGACCAGATATTGGTTTTAACTCAATAAAACTACACAGATAAAGAAATCATCCACCCGCATCTCAGTCTCATCGTCCTGGTGGATGGCAACAGATTCTTCTCAAGGATTTCACTGTACATGGCTCTGTTCATCATCCATTCAATAATTTGGATAATGCCAGCACCATGAGAAGAGAGGAAACCCCATAACATGATGCATCCACATCCAAACTTCACTGTAGGTACGGTATTTATATGCAGAGCCATTTCTCCTCCAAACATGGCGTGTCGTCTTGTTGCCAAAAAGTTTCATTTTTGTCTCGTCTGACCACACTACATTCTCCCAGTCATCTACAGGCTTCTCCAAATGTTGTGTAGCAAACTTCAAATGAAGTAAATGAAGATGCATTCACATGAACATGTGCAGATTCCCTCTAGTGAGGCAAACATGTGTGAGCTTATCACAACACTACATGACTCCTACCCATTTCGCACAGACAAGAGAAAGAGGAGGAGAATATCTGAGCTGTCACACCAACAGATCTGTTGCCAACTCTGTGGCAAGTAAACATAGACAGCATGGACTCAAGTAATCAAACTTGTGCAAATAAATCAAGGTTAAATGTTTGTTTTGCGTTATATCTGCACCTTTGAACAGTTTGTACACACCAAAGGTGGCCACTGCAGTAGATTTAGAAAGTGGGTTTACTGCAGTTATCATTCAGTAAAAATGTATCCATCAGCCTGTGAAGAAACAAACATGAGCATCTGTTTAAATACTGACATTAGAGTTCTGATAGCCTTCTTTCTGTCAAAACTTCTTTAAAATGCATCCTCAAATCTGATGTGTTAACTAACTACCTGCACACATATACTGAGTCATTGATTGAGACCCTGAGCCTCCATCTCGAGTAGATATTAGCCACAATAACATTGCAACAATGCCCATCTCTACTCCCAACTAAGAATTAGCAGCCGGGTTTTATCTGCATCACATCAGAATGCGCTTCAGCCAACGTGAACCACTTCATGTAGATTGTCCCTCAAGTGCAAGGTCCTAGTTCAAGCTTTACAAGGAAACTGTTATGTAATGTTATTCAAGTGCTCATGAACTTGGCATTAAATCACTATTATCTCTTTACCTGACTCTGCCCTCCAGTCCCTGTGTGGAAACCCCAGGATTTGGGGGAAATTTATCACAGTAATTGCTGTTGCTTCTGAATATAAACTTCCAGGCAGTACACAATGAACAGAATAAACCACTACCCATTCATTCATCCATCCTATCAGCTATATCCATTTATCCTCGAGAGCCGGGGTTGGAGCCTATCCCAGCCTATCCTTAGAAAGGTCGCCAGTTAGTCACAGGGCTGACACATTGAGAGAGACAACCATTCACACCTACGGCTAATTTAGAGTCATTAATTGACCTAACAAACAACTATCCCCTATTTTGAAATCATAAGAGCTCAGATGCAAATTACCAGAAACTCCCCTTCTGCAGTGCTCAGCTGGAGATAACACACAGCTCTTACTGTAAATGCTTGGCTGTAACATCTAAGCTGAGAGACATGTGTACATGAGAAAATGCACATTATGTATTGTACATACTGTTACTACACATTCCTATGATACACCACTATTGTATTTGAAGAAGAAGAGTCGGCCTCTTGGGTCACTCCTGAAGAATCGACCCACAGCTTGATTCGGACACTGAGGTTTGTTTAGCTTTTGCTCCATGTGTGAGCATTTTATGAGAACAGTGATTTGGAAGGAAGCATGAATGACTCTTGAGTGAGTGTAGGAGCTTGTGCACGTCTGTACGAGTGTGTGTGCATGTGCGCGCGTGTGTGTCATCTCCAGCTGAGCAGCAGGATGCAGACAACCAGGAAGAGATAAGCGCGGGTGAATGGAGGGAGCTCTGCGTGTGTGTGTGTACCGAGTGTGTGCGTGTGTGTGCCTGTGCGTGTTCGCGTAGGGAAATCACTTCACAAAGGCCTGGAAGTGTGTGTTCTCCTGTCTAACAGTGCGGGACTCGGAGGAGATAAGCAGCCAGCCAAATATTCCCCTTGTGTTTTCCCAGCAAAAACAGGAGGCGGAATACCAACCACTCAGACCGATGCCACAGGGTCAGGCCTGGAATGAGCCGTGCTTCCACTTCTTACAAGCTGCACACACTCACACACACACAGACAGAAAGACACAGCCACCAACTTTACACACTGACAACAGAAAAGGCCGATGATAAGAGTGCAAATAATTATTTTCATTACTAATTAATCTGTTCATACAATAGCGAAAACACACACATCTAGAAATGTGCAAATCCATACATGTGTCTGTACAGACTCTGTCCTCTATCCTTTTGTCCTATCAACAGTCCACAATGCAAAAGTATTCAATTTGCAGTTATATAAAACAGAACAATCAGCAAATCCTTGCACGTGAGAACCTGTTACCAGTAAATGTTTGCTTAATATGGTGTAACAACAATCAATTATTAAATTGACCATTGATTAATTAGCTCTTTCCAATATCAAGAATGGACTTGATGTAGCTTAAAGTCCATGTCTTACAAATGGTCTGAATCATGGGAAGTTTCCAATTGAGAAAACTCAATCTGCAGATAAGGACCTTGTGATTTGGCCAAAAGCTCCATAACAGTGAATAAATGGACCTTTAAGTGAGATAATTTTGCAACCAATTAATTTTCTGTCAGTCAACTAATCAAGTAATTTACCATTCATTTCAGCTCTAGCTCTAACACTATATACATACAGATTATATGCAATAAACTTCTGATTCAGAAGCTTGTCATGATATAAGATAATATAAGAATATTAAAGTGAAAAAGGTGAATGAAAATGAAGGGAATATCAAGTAAATCCTGCAGTCTGCTGGTGCATTTAGACTGAACACAAAATGAAAAACAGAAATGCCACAAATGCATAAAAACTTAATGAAAGGAAGCAAACAGACAGATATGATCCAGATGGTGTGAACTGTGGAGAAATTTCCACTTGATTTGAAAATGTTTCAACTTAATATGAGTGACGAGCCTGAGGTGTGTGACTGCATTACTGTACAGAGACGGGAGCAAAAAGTAAAATGTTAATAAGAATAAAGGTTCTGAAATCTATATTTTGTGTCATACATATATGTGCATGTTGTTTGGTACAGTAACTCAAGCAAATGTCCGCACAGTCTGTCCCTTGGTTGCTGTTGTAAAAGCGTGGACTGCGCTCAAGCTTTCCAACTGGCATGAATAAATGGAGGCAAACATTTGATTTGCATTTAATCTGAACAAAACATGCATACCATGTAACACTGGTGTTCCCCATTCAAGTCCAGACAGGGATCTTTGCCGCATGTTGCTCTCCTCCCTTGTCTTTCCCCGAGTTATTTACTGCTCTCTATTCTCAAGTGTGGACATTTAGTCTGAGAAATCTAAGCATGTCAGTGTCAACAATTCTGTATTATTGTTTCTGCATTAACTGGTCATAAAATGTGATCTGATCTTCATCTTACTCACAAATAAAGACAAACACAGTGTGCTGAGCTAATAACACATAAATAATGGTAATTTCTTGTGTCCTTATTGAACACACATATTGAATATTCACAGTGCTGGTGGGAAAAACTGAGTGAACCCTTGGGTTTGATTTAACCTTGATAAACTTGGGGATTCATTTTCTCCTTGATGATGGCGAGTAATCCAGGCCCAGAGGCAGAAAAGAAGCAGCAAATCATGATGCTCCCTCCACTGTACTTCACCTTTGGGATCATGTTTGGTTTCATATTTGTATGCCGTGACTTTTTTTTACACCATACATACTACTGCATGTTCTTCCTAAAAAATTCAGCAGCAGCTTCCTCATTGCACTTTGATTTGTGTATGGTAAAGTCACGAGCAGAGATCTTAACCAGCTCCAGTGATTCATTTCTGCCTTTAACTGTTCCTCTGGGCTTCTTTTTTTTACCTCATTACTCCTTTGGAGTCATCTTAGCTGGGTGTCCTCTTTTAGGGAGAGTAGCAACAGAACTAAATCATCTCCATTTATGGACAGTTTGTTTAACTGTGGATTAATGAAAATCTAAACTCTTTGAGATTTCTTTGTAAGCCTCTCCATTTATGAAAGTCAGCAATTCTTGATCATGACTCTCCTGTGTTTTTATGAGTCAAAGTAGCTCTGAACTACTCCTCCAACCTGGTTTCATTGGTTGGACCCCATGTTCACTAACTCCTGTCTCCAATTAGCTTTTGTTGTTGTCATTAGCCTGGGGGTTGACATGCTCTTTCCAGCCTACACTGTGAATGTTTGAATCATGTATTTAGGATGGAATACTAAAGGGTTCACTTACTTTTTCTTGCCATTCTAAAAGCATTCCTTATGTACACTAATATTTCCAGCAAATAAGAACATGGCTGGTGTTTTCTCACCCAGTTATTTTAACCTACAAGAGTCGCTCAGTTAGTCAAATATATGTAGACTGACTGTCTCCCTGTAACCTGCCGGGCTCATATCCAAACACATACACACACACACACACAGCAAGTTCTTAGCATAACTAAAAGCCACAGAGTCAATTGCAGTATCAACATAAAAATAACCACACAGAGATCAGTGTGATGCACATGAAAAACACACACTGGCCAGCGTCCAGGTCAGATTTGTGGTATTTGGCATGTGAGGAATGTAAAGCTAAGCCAGTGCGTGGACGCTATGCTCTGGGTGGAGTTCTTATCAGTCCAACGTACACAGACACATATGCCAATAAAACAAGCATTAACATATGAGTACACAAACACACATGCACATAGACACTCCAAGTCTAAGGGGTGTAACCAAAACAAGAATCTAGACTCAAGAAGATGCTTAGTGGTCTTACAACACCACAGTATTTCTCTTGCAACTCTCTTGCACACACAGCAGGTAAAGTGGTAATATAAAAAAAGTGCGAGGAGAGGAGAGGAAAGAAGAGGAGAGGAGAGATGATTCCTCCATGTATCAAAAGTTGACGCCGAATGCCTGTTCAGATGTTTGGTCCTGTGTATTTATTCTTTGGGCAGATATTTACTGACCTAAATCATAACTCTTTGCTAATTTTAGCCTGCAGTTTATTTATGAAAATTCTTGTACCATGTTAAGATGATACACATTGATGCACTGGGAAAATCCGCATATTTCATTAAATGGAAAAGAGTCTTTAATTCTTAAGGTACTAAAGTACCGATGTAAGATACTGGAAAAACTAGTGTTTTTGGTGTCTGTACAGAAACTCAGACATCTAATCACACCTTTGTAAAACATTTCAGATTTACCCAGCCCTGTGCAGACTGGATTAGATAGTAGGCAACACCAAAACATAAAATCAAGACATACAATGTGTAATAAAGAAGTAAAGAACAGATGGTTACTTTAATACAAGTACTGTGTAAAATCTTAAGTGAATCTCCAGGCTCTGTGTCGAAAACATGAGTTCATTTGGGTGGAGTTTGCAAAGACACCAGGCATGACACACACACACACACACCTATAAAAAATCTATAATATACTGTAGGAAAAAATGCTTTTAGATAGTACAGGAGTTACTATAATCATTGCGGGCAGTTACCACAATGGACATCATAATGTAGCTGCATGGATGCTGCCTCTAACATATACAGCTACACAAAGACACACACACACACACATCTACTGTATGTCTTATGAGACCAAACAGCACCCAGCCTGTCATTAAATGTCCTACAAAAATTTTATCACAGCGTGTGTGTGCGAGAGAGAGAGAGAGCATCAGTGCATGTTTTGGTACAGTTAAGTCCAGCTGTTTCTCATCTTTGCTGACGACTGATTTAACATCTGGACTCGAGCAGCACACACACACACACACTTACACGCACAGACTGTCCATTTACATTTATGCCACTATCAGAACCAAAATTCCGCCTACAGGTGATGCACGCGCTGACTATGTGTGTGCTGCAGTGAAAAGTGCATCTTCAGGAGGAAACGGGCTTAGCAGGACCGTCACCGGGCTGCACGTGGCATCCACCCACCGGATCACCAGGGACACTGACTTATGTGTTTATGAAGGTTGGGGATAGAGGGACATCTGGACCGGTGCACATACACACGTATACACATACACGCGCGCGCTGTCATCTCTCATACACACATACACGTGCCACCTCTGGGCCAGTGCGCTCGGTAAGAGGGTAGGATCACAGTGGCCAGACGCACAATAATACTCATTTTCTCGTGTTTCTCTTAATTAAATTAAAAACATAAACAGAGTGAATTCAGGACTCACCGGCTTTGTATGGGTCCTTGTAGTCAATGGTCTCGCCTCTCCTCTCATAATAGTCATAGTCTGGCTCGTAGTCGAAACAGCTACAAATAGTCACTTGCCCCAGAAAGTCAAGGTTGCAAGCACCAGTGATCCAGCGCATCTATGGCCAGTGCCGAGGGCACTCGGTCCATCTGAAGACTGAAATAAGCGAATAAAGGCCTCTGCTCGTCTCCTCTGCTGTTAGGAGATGGTCAATCCACTCTCCAAAGAAAGCATCGGCGGGGCGGTAGGAATTTAACGGGTCATTGTGAAGATCGGTCTCCTCTCTGACAGTCTGGCTGTGGATACTGTAGGGCAGCTGGAAGTTACTCTGCCGGGCTCTCCTCCATGGTAAAAGTACACTGAGGTATCTGTCGGTCCGTCCCGGTGTCTCTCGGTCAGCAAAGTGTCCGCTGAGGAGCTCCGCTGTCCACCTCTGTGGCTTCGCAGGTGAGGCTGCTGTGGGGCAAACAAGAGAGGGAGAGAGAGAGACACAGAGACAGAGAGAGAGAGAGAGAGAGAGAGAGAGAGAGAGAGAGAGAAGCGGTGAGACCAGGACTGGATCTCGAGCAAAGACGCATCGATGGTGTGTCTGCTGCTGCTCAGCACAAGAATCATCCGCCCCGCATATTTCTTCAAGCAGCACTGTTGTCTCACTTCCTCGCGTAGTGTAACCTCCTCTCTCTCTCTCTCTCTCTCACTCGTGTCCGGTAGTGGTACTGTCTCTCTCAGCGCACCGCCTACACACACACACACACACACACACACACACACACACACACACACACACACACACACTCACCGCCACATACCTGCACTGTTCGACCCAAGTGGCGCAGAACCAAAACTTTCATTGTCCCCTTTTGTCTCTTTTCACTGAGCATTTGCAGCTCATGTATAAAGACTATCTCTCTTTGTCCTCTCTCTCTCTCTCTCTCTCTCTCTCTCTCACACACACACACACACACACACACACGAAAAAGGGAAATTCCCCCTCCTGGACATTTTCTCATGTGCAGCGGAGGGCAACAGGTTGATAAAGGACCAACACAGTTAGATTTATGTGAATCAAGTCCACAACAGAATAGTCCTCCTGTCACACCAATTCACTCATTCTATGTCAAGATGCTGTAAGTGTGTGTGTTTCTGTGTATGTGTGTGTAAATGTAAACAGTAGCCCCTTGCTGACAAAGCACTTCTTCAGGAACTTGGGATTGTGTGTGTGCCCTGGCCTCTGCTCCCTGCAGATATGCTTCCTTTCAGAGAGACTGTAGAAATAAGCAGAGCAAAGACCTTAGACTCTACCTGTGTGTGTGTGTGTGTGTGTGTGTGTGTGTGTGTGTGTGTGTGTGTGTGTGTGTGTGTGTGTGTGTGTGTGTGTGTGTGTGTGTGTGTGTGTGAAAATTGATGTCTTCCTCCAGTTCATGAAAAAAATTGGTACAACTGAATCAGCTTAAAAGCTTCTTTTTTAAATGCAAAGTACCTCAACTCTTGTAAATCACTCAGACTCACTCGGTCACGTTCAGCAGATTCTTCACAGGAGGAAAGCTGTTCTGCATCTGTTAACCTGCACCACCTATAAGAAAAGAAGGTATCATCATCAGTGGCAGGTCTGACCCCTTACAGTGCATTCACACATACAGATACAAAGAGGCTCACCTGTGGGCTTTTACTGAATTTACAGACTCTTGTTGCCACACATACAGTTAATTTCCAGAGCAATGTATTTTATCCATTGTTTTCCCCATTCAAGTGCTGGTAGCTAGGTTAGAGTTTATCGTAGAAACTTTGGGAAAATTAGCACAATTAATAGTCTCAGGGTCATAGGTCCCATGTTTAAGAAAATATTAACCTTTCTCAACTTCTCCATTCTTTGAGTAGTGGTGAGCAATGTCAGCATGTCTTTTGTGTTCAGGTAACAATGAATCCTGTTAATCACTACGACCAACCAGGGGAAATTTACTGGTCTTCGTTTTAAAAAAAGACAAACGTAACACAATGACGATATTACTTTTTAAAATAATGAAGAGTACTACTCAATTAATTGTATTTATTTGGTATTTTATTTTACTTTGTAGCTACACACTGTGACCAGATTTGTTATGTTTTGTTGTTTGAAGGCAAGTCTATGCTGTAATTCTATGAGGTATTCAAAAAATAAAACTGAGTTTGAGTGTGGGCAAAGTAAACCAAAATTATTTAGGATCTACCAAATAAATATAAGCAATTATTATTATCATTATTATTTTTTACCTCTAACTTTTTACCTTTTGCTTTAATGACTTTTGTGATGCATTGATTGTTTGTTGGCAGTTTGTTCCACTGATCCTTGGCCTTACTAAATTCTTAACTGAAAGTAAAGTGACCAAGCACACATTCAGAGGCACACACTCAGCACAGCTGAGAGGAGAGGATGTACTGTTCTGTATGGTCAGTGGTTCTTGATGTTCTCAGGAACAGTGACTTTACTTTGTGAATCCTATCTACATATCAGATGAAAAAGATTGCATGTGTTTTCCTGTACATTTAAGTCCAATTTTCCAGTTATAGGAGGTTGTGGCCTGCAGCCACCCTGACCTTGTGAGGCTCTGAATGGGAGATCACTCTCTAATGAGGAACATTCACAGAGTCCACAAACTCCACAACTAATAGCAGCCTCATCCTGGGATGCAAGAGCTCAAATCCACATGAAAATAATGATCCATGACCAGATAACAGAGCAGCTGCAGAGACTGATAACGGGCTGAAACCTTTCTCAGTATTTGTCAGGTCATCAGCACACTACTGGCATCTGCAGGATTTAAATAGGAATGACAAAAGAAGATGGACTGCTGCTGTCACACTGGACAACTGAACCACCAGCTCCGAATATAAAGTTTGAAGTTGAGAGGCATGAACAAGAAGACTTCTTTGATATATTAAAAGCAAAATCTCTGATGTTTTAAACTTCCAAAAAGTCTTTGTTGTTTACGCTCATCTTTGTTGTGGTGCTGTGTGCTGTTCTCTGCAATGATGTTGTGCAACTTTGTCAAATAATACCTCACTAAAATATCATCCTATCTCATTAATCAGTGAAGTCATTTTTTTTTTTAAAAGTGTTCGGTCACTATTTATTTAATTTTATCTAATAATTTATTTCATTTTCTTGTATTCATGTTTTAAAATGTTCCTGCTTGTCATTTTATCTAGTTTTTTATTTTTTCATCTTACTTTTCTCTTTTGCATTAGTATCAAATTGTTTTACTGTTTACATTTGAACTGTCTTATTATTAGCTTGTCAGAATAACACTAACCTGTGCGAATGGTGCTATATAAATAAAGATTGATTGATTGATCTCTCGATCATAGGCTTCAACTAGTAATTGATTAATTGAATAGTAAACTGCGAGGAAAACAACAGCAAATAAGGTTTCTTGATATTTTTTGACCTGAGCACCTTTTTGTGTTTCATTATTGCTAAAGAGAATTTATGTAAACTTGAGCTTCAACTAGTGATCATTTTCAGTATCATATTAATTGTTAATTCCTCATTTTGTCTATAAAATGTCAGAAAACACCCATCACTATTTCTGTTTTGTCTGCCCAACAGCCCAGAACTCAAAAACATTCAATTTACAATGATGTACGCACAGAGAAAAGCAGCAAGTCTTCACATCTGAGAAGTTGGAACCAGCAAATGCCATTTCTATTTGGAAAATAAACTCAAACTGTTAACTGATTATGCCATTTCATGACAATCTGCTTGCTGACTAAGCTCTAAGGACAATATTAACTGAAAAAATCCCAAGACAATCTTTTTTCTTTTAAGACTTAAGTTACATGATGCAGACTTGCTATGTGTCACTCTGTAAAGCTTTACCTATTGTTGTCTGGTATCAGGTTTGACTGATGTCGACTGTCTGATCAGATTAATGTCCTAGTCTCTCTCTCTCTCTCTGTGTCCCGCTCTGTCCTGAAGCCAGAGCAGCTTGATCAATGGTATTGATGAGGAGATGCTAATAGCAGATGCTAATAGGGCCGGTATGACTAATAGACCGAGGGGGCCATTGATCTGCAGAGTTAGCATCTAATGCTAAAACAGCTGATTCAACCGCATAGTTAGACTAAAAGTGCCACCCTTGCTTGCGGTGTGTGTGTGTGTGTGTGTGTGTGTGTGTGTGTGTGTGTGTGTGTGTGTGTGTGTGTGTGTGTGTGTGTGTGTGTGTGTGTACACTGGGGAGTGAAGAGTTAGGTAACAATGCATTCCTGCTTCAGGCCAAGGGATACAAATATTCACAGAGTATATACTGTAGCTGTATTCACAAATAGACTCACTGTCACTCAGATCTGTTCATGTTTGTCTGTAACACACAAGACTATCCCGACATATCCTGGGTTCTGTGTGATTCACAACACATAAGAGTAGGATAGAAACTGATCACTTGCAGTTGAGGTAGGTCTCCCTCACAGCAGACATTTGTCACTAACCCTAACCCTAACCCTAACCCTTACCCACAGGTATTAGTAATAACATTAACAAGAGCTCTGATCTACTCAAATGTTCTGGTAAACCATGACAGTATCACAGTGACCCAGCATGCTAAATACTGGGACCCTGAATTTGAAGCAGCTAAATGGAACTCAGGCATCATAAATGTATTATTTACACTTTCCCATGTAAGAGTGTCTTATGTGAAAAAGGTGATAGTAATAGTTGTCATGATGTTAATTAATCTAGCAATGTGTCTGCAATGTGTTCAAAGGTAAACTCAGAGGGCTTCCCTTACATTCATCCTGTCCATATATTTAATGTGATGTTTCTTGTAGGCTCTGCGATCATACGTTACCAGCTCATGAGTCTACGAGTTCATGGAAAACACCTTTATGGTCTCTATCAATATTGCCGTTTGTCAGTATACATACACACACATGCAGGTGTTTTCACTTACTCTGCCTGATTAGACTGCTGGTTGGATCGATGTTGGGAATGATGTGAGGTGACTGGACAATACACTGACTAAGAGTCAAACAGCTAATAGGCACTAGTGTGCACTCCATCAAACCTCATCTATACTTGAACTTAGATTCAATTTCATATTTACATTAACTGTCTATTTTTACTGGCTTGCTCAGTTCTACATCTCATATTGTGAAAGCAAATGCACAGAAGACTGCAGATGCACTTTAACAGGAATTATCTGAGAGAAATTCAGAGACAGTGTGTCACTATAGTCTAAAGACCCTGATCACTTACTTTTTTTGACTCTTGAAAAACTGGTCCAGTCAGTCATTTATAGATGAATCTCACACCGGTCCCACACAACGCTCATCTATTCTGAAATTGTAATCTGAATTACTAAAGTTACCAAAGCAAATTAATACTTTAAGACTGCAGCTACATTTCTTTTTACCAGTATACAATGTAATATTTTGCTAAAATAGTGTATTTTTGCAGACTATTTTACATTTGACTGACTGCATTAAAAAACAAAACTGTGACTATATTGTCATTTCAGACAAAGAAATAGCAATAATGCCACTTTTTCAGGGAAAAAAACTTGTCAAAACTCTGACTTGTGAACGCTAAAGGACTGTATACACATATTACCTTTCAAGAGCTGAAAATGTAAAAGCCACACTTCATTTGTGTTGGTGAAGTTTGACTTTGTTAAATCAAAAGGTCAGTTAGCAAAAGTTAGCAACTAGCAAATGATAGAAGTTTAGCCTCTATTAAGCTAATTAGCTACGGTTATTGTTGTCAGTATTTGTTGAAGACTGAACCCGCATTGAAAATGTGAGATAACATTAGACTTACCTTCGTCAGGTGGACAAAAACAAAAAACACGACTCCCGAGAGATGATAGTAATTTTACTCTCGCATAACAATTTTATGAGATTGTGGTTTATCGGTGGTAGCTGTGTGTTGGCTAGTGTTAAAAGTCCGTGTAAAGCAGTAATACTAATGCGTTCTGAGTTAGTCACACCACAGAGAAATGTGCTAAATTTTAATGGTTTAAAAATCGGCAAATATATACAATTAGGTTTCAAAATCATGATAAAATAAGTTCTTCTCTGCTCTGAGACGCTGGGGGGTTGTCCGATGAAGGCGCTGAAACCACGCCCACTCTAACGCTGCAGCACAGTGACCGTTAGCACCCTTTAGGATCCTGCTAGCACCACGACCTGTAAAACAGATGCTAGCAGCCTTGGAGTTGCAGAGACGTTCATGTTTGAGCCGCCAGAGGATACACACATTAGACACACACACACACACAGACAGTGAGCAATGGCAGCTGGACAGGTGGAGGGGTGGCGGGGGGGGGGTTCGGCCTCATTCAAAAGTGACCGCGGGTTACTGGTGGATTCCCGTTGTCTCCGAGGAAACCTCACAAAACTAATCGGAGTAAAACGGTCACTTAATCCACCTCCTCTCGATGCCTTTGAAAAATGAAGTAAGGCCATGACGGAGCAGTTCTGCAAACTCAGGCATCCCGGGAATATGCATTTGCGGGACGACAGCATAGCTAGCTAGCATTACTACAAGTACGTATAGTCGAGCAGGAGAAGGCCTAATGCTAATGCAGCTCTGCCATTTATAACGGTCTTAGGGGCGGGGTTATGCTGAGTGGTGGCTCCAGTGCGTCATCAAGCCACCGTTTCAGACCCGCCCATACCATCCTGAGAATGAAAGTGATGGAAAACTCTGAAAAGGTCCAACTCCACAATGCAGTGATACAGAGTTTATTTAGTTTAGTTTATTATCTGACGTTAATTATGTGTTTAGAGACAAATCTCTGAATTTGCTTTACACAGATTCTCAGGGGGTTTTTCTGCCCCCTAGCGGCCAGCAATAGAAACGACCGCATTAAACAAATTTTGAATATTTGGGATAATGCACAGACACTGAGACTGTTCAGATAAGAAACATTTCAGTTAGCCGGTTACTTGGACTGAGGTGAACAATTAATTTTATTTTGTTTAATTTTTTCCACATAAATATGCTATTTGAAAGAATATAGAAGTACTTAAAGTATTGTACAACCAGCCAAGTACCTTGAAAAACTGCACGTAGAAGAACTAGTGCTGTTCTAAAGGGTGGTTACACCAAATATTGATTTTATTTTAAAAACCATTCATTGCCTTACTTTTGAATTCATCTGTACTTTTTGTGTTTATATCCTACGGCCTGTTTCTGTCTGAAGAGTAATCCCTGAAAGAAAAAAAAGGCGACAGCACTACAGTTTGACAACATAAAGAGGGGAGTTTTATTGATCAGTTCATTCTTTACATTTTGTATCTGTTTCTATAGCTATACATTCATTAAATTCTTTCTGTGGTCTCAAACCAAGTAGAACTGCATCCATGCAGTCACCTAAACTTTCCATGTCCACTCAGAAGCTTAGTGTTAGTTTATAGTTGAAAAACAACTGCTCTACCACAGTTCCTTATGTACTATAGTATTCCCTGTGTAGTGCACATACAAAGGAATGGCTTTGGGTAGACTTGAGGTGGACAGATTTATAGGTGTTATGGCCTTGTTTTCTTTGATTGTTTTTTTTATTTTTTGTTACAAAAACCAGACAGTTCTTGCTATATCTACTTCATAAATACAGTATATATTATAACCATTCACCTTGTGCTAAAATCAAAGCTGTGCTGCAGTCAGTTAAAAAAAAATCTCAACATCACTAACATACAGGATAATGATCTTGCCTGTATAGATTGTTTACAATATAATGTTTACAGTGGTCTTACAGTGTTTTTAATGTCCCTGATTATCTCAAAACCATAGTTGTATTCTTTTATATTACAGGAAAGAAACAGAGGAAGAGTATTTGTCAGAGTGTGTGTTTACAGTTACAGGGAAGTAAAAGGGTGTGTGTCTTTGTGTGCACAAGGGCTGTGTATTTGTACTAAAGCCTGGAGAAACAGAGACATTTAAAACAGGAAAAATGACAAATTCTTCTGAACAGAGCCACGTGGTTAATGATGTAAACGGCTCTTTTACATACATTGTTACTCAGTCACTCATTGGTTATATAGATGGGTGCTATGGTTTTCAATCACGTGTACGATAAAGAACACAACACCACAGGAATCAACACCAATCTCACTGCCGTCAAACTGCCTGCAAATTCCTCCCGTGTCCGTCATTGTGTCTGTGCAGGATATTTAAACAATCTACAGGAGTATGAGGCAAATTGTTACATTAATAAACAATATAATCAATTAAAATAATGATTGAAAGAGAACAAAACAAATAAGAGCCAATATATTCTTTTTTCCTGTTTTTTTTTTTTTTTTTTAGAGTGGACGGGCACACAGAATGTTGAATATATTACATCGATGTGCGGACGGTCCGATCAGTAACCAGACAAACGCTTTAGAAGTTCAGTGTCTCTGACATCATCTTCCACCAGTCCATCAGCTCCTCCCGCTCCTCCTCCTTCCTCTCCATCAGAGACTCCAGCTCAAAATCCACCTGAGACGGAAACAGAGAGAACAGAGAGACGTTAAAACCAGGACAGACAAGACAGTGCAAGCATCAGTCAGATGTATAGTATTTTCTTATCTATTAGAGGAGCTTCATATTACATCTTTTCCAGTTAAAGTCTTCAATTCTTACTCACACATATTAGAATATTTACAATTCATTTGTGTTTACCTGAGACAGAAATAAAAGTGCTACTGGTACAGGACATTCAAAAACTTTTTACTACTACGTACTGTAGTCATCTTTTGGAAATAGGAAAGGACAACACAGTGCCCTTCAGCCGTGTTTTGGTTGTTTTATTTGTCTGTCAGTCTTACCCTGGTTGCAGGGCTGTAGGGAACAGCCACCTTTTTGATGACAGTCAGGTATCCTGGAGCAGAGGCTGCTACTTTGTAGTTTCCTGGAGCCAGCAGGCGCCAGTAATCTCCATCTTTGGCTACAAAATACAGATCACCTTATTGATACATTTGATCAACAAACAGAGTTAACAGGAAAACAGGTAATAATCACATTCCAACCATCAATTATTTTGAGTACCTATCACTATCACTATGATGCATGGAGCAGGTGCAAGTGGCAGAAAATGAGAAATGGTGTAGTACCCATCACGTCCACAAGATGGATGCATTGCAGCATCTTACGATTACATCTCTTGTACATGTAGTGTGGTGTTACAAAATGTGTGTATATCTAAATTTGCACTGGATGCTGATACCTGTGGTGATGTCATGGTCAATACCCTCCACAGAGATGGTGGCATTGGAAATGGCGTTGCCCTGGAGGTCACGCACAAAGCCCTTGACTCCACGGTGAACCTATGTACAACACACACATTGACGCACAAGAAGAAGAAGAAGCATATTAAGCATATTAAGTTTGGTTGAAAGATTCAGAAATGCGTTTGTTTGGGGTTTGAATATACTCTTTGAAGGGTAGATGAAACAAAATTTTTACTTTATTATGATTGTGAAAAACAACAGCCCGACAACACTTAGAGCAACTAATGTTATGTTAGCAAAAGTGGTGAAATGTTCACCACCACAAACCTCTAAGGCTGAGGTGTGTGGTTGGGATTTGTGCCTGTGAGACCATGGATTGTGTCCCATCACCTATCAAAAGTTAATCCCCAACCTTGATCAGTTAGTTTTAGTCCACTCAGCGTAACCATACTTAGATCATAAAGGTATCAAATCAGAAAATGCATCTTGTGTAGTTTAAAGGCGGCCATTTTGGCAATGACAAACACACTTGTTTAGTCTTTCATTTTCTGTTGAACACTAGCATTTCATTCACAGAGGATGGAGCACCACAGTTTTATTTTTGGGTTAGCCTCATCAAATACACCAATGAAAACAGATGAGAATGTTGAAATTTATTTATAGTCCTGATATGCAGCCTACCTGCTCAATATAGCTGACCAGTGAGTTGCGGTTCTGCTCCCAGTAGGTCTTGAGTGTGTCCTCATTGGGGAACTTATCACAGCTGAGCTCCAGAGTGATCTCAAAGCAGTTGCTGCTGAGGTAGTTGAAATCCTGCATTCCTGTGAGGAGAGAGAATGAATTTGGAACACCAACAAAATGAACATTTCAAATAAAGTCCTGCCAATATGTCAACATGGTCTAGTTTATATGAACAGATATCCAGTATCTGCACTGCTGTAAATGCCTATACAGTACAGAAATGCTAAAGATATGCAATGGCTTTAATTGTCCAGCAGAGAGCACTGACAACTGACAACCCCTTCAATGCATGTCAATTCTTAAGTAACCAAATTTAGGGGATCTTATTAAATACTTTTTTGTGCTTGGGTTAAAATATATTGTCCTATAACCAGATATAATACATTTTCTACATGTTCAAATATAGTCACTGAAGAGGTAGAAAACCATGGTTATATGTAACCTAAAAGTCCAAAAAACTATCAGTGTTTGACCAGGTCTTGGCCAGTTTTAACATATCAAGTGTCTTCTTATATGACAATCACCAGAGCCACACACACAGGGAGCTTGTTGTTGCTTACCTCCTGGCACACTGTACCAGGCCCCTCCGTTGGTGATGCCATCTTTGAAGCTGGAGTCGTCATCGTTCTTACGGCATGGGGGTCGGTGAGGGTCGGACATTACTGGGTTGTACATGGAGTAGGCCCTGGCCAGAGACTTGAACATCACATCATCTGGACTGGCGCTGTACTCATGAGTGGATCCTTAGAGGAGAAATGAGAGGGAAGGGAACAAACAAGTGCATAATGTTTAGACAGCGGCCGTGATAAAGTATTAACTGAACACCTGCATCTGCAACACATTAAACCTGTGCTTATGCAAACACATTTTGTTCACTTTGGGTAATGATGCACAGGAAGCCATAGAAGGAAACATTCTCCATCTGATTTAAATTAGAGTTACAACATTCTGTAGAAAAACTAATAAAATGTTTGTTGTTTCATTTAAGGGTCTAATATTTGTTTCATTAAATCTGTGGAAACATTCTCATATAGAGGAAGGGAACAGTTTCTATACAATTTAACAACACAAACAGGGTGTGTATGAGATTGTGTGTGTTTATGTACCAGTGCGGGTCTCATCGTATGGGTAGTTGGCCACCACGTCTCCTCCATGCAGGTTAGCTGAGAGGACAAAGGGGATATCCATGATCCAGTGGATCACTGCCTTGGTCTCTGGAGCCAGCTGCAAAGGCAAAACATCATAAATTACCAATACATAAAAATACATACATGCTGCACCTGCGAAGAAGTCAGAGACATTTCTGAATCTGAATTATCACCACATCCAACTACATACACCAGGTGTCTTATAAAGCATTAAAAGATAAAACTGACTACATTCTATATTTTTCTTACTTTCAACTACTCCCATGAAAAGACTAAAACCAACAATTAATTGATATAACCAACAAGTAAAACCTGGTATTGGTTATTCCTTTGTGAAATACAGTAGATCATTTGTAGCTAAAAACTATTGTTACACATTAATGAGCCACACCGTTGCCTTGGGTTACATATTCCTTCATCACAATGACCATGGGCAGTGAAATTTATTTCAAACCTGCTGTAACTGATTTTTGTAATTGCCGCTGGGGCAGAGCAGATACACCATATGAAAATTACGTTGACATAAGACCACCTTTTAGGCTGATATGGCAAACTTGATAGCAGTTTATTTAAAGATCCAGAAGTTACGCAGCAACATTATCATTCATTTGGAGTTGTGTCTCTGGCCACCGGAACAGTATAAGTCTTGTCTAAATTTGTTTGCAATTTGGTGCTGAGCAGATAGAGTGCAGTGGATTTATAGAGGTTTTTTCTCTGAAAACAGCTGCCTGCTGTGACCAAAAACAACACTATGAACCGAAACGGCTGAGGGTCAGACAGTTTAACAATGAGCTAAAACACACAATAAAGCTCCATAAAGACAAGGGGAGCTGCAGATTTGAGGGATAATTCCCCATAAGCGACCCCTTTCACATTGTCATTTGATGCGCTCTTATTCTAAAATATTGATTGTAGATGCTTAAAGTCAGTCCCACAGCCAGCATCCTGCAGCTGTAAATCACTCACTAGAAATCTAAATGGGCATCTGAAAATAGTAATAAATACACAATTTATTCCCCAAAACTATCATGCTCCGATGTTTTATCAAATTAATTTGTTAGAAAAATGAAACTTTAGATATTTGTGACCCATTTTTAAAAGATTTATGTGTTCAGTAGGAATGAATGGGCAAAGACAAGGTAGAGCAGTCAAAAAGCACTGAGTGATGTTTTGTTGATGGGATTTCTAGACAATAAGAATTAACTCCGGCCTTTACATCACTTAGACTGTCTTCATATGTGTGTCTGTTTGCGTACCTTAGTGTTTTCATCCACGGCCTTCTTCATGTTCTGCAGCAGGTGGTTGTTGGATCCGCCCTCCCTCTCATTGATGTAAATGATGCGGTCCAGATCAGGGAAGTTACGGTTCAGATCCACACCCTGTGCATTACTGCGGCCCACAAACCAGTCCTTGATCTCTCCAGGCTGAGCAGGAAACAGGAGAGGATGTTCAGACGGACAGAGATTGTGCTGAGCTTTAGCAATTGCCATTCTCAAACGCAGCATATGTGTAATTGAAAGCCAAGACTTGTAGTTACTTAGTCAGTGTTTGTAGTCTTACAGGCTTAATGTGTCTGGCGTTAAATCCTTGGATCAGGTTTGTGTATACACAGTGTGTGTTTTTGTCACGCTGTGTCATCACCTGTGAGGCGGCCTTCTCAAAGCCGTCTGGGTTCATGGAGGGCATGAGGTGGATGCGGGTGTTGTGGATGAGGTCGATGATGGTCTCGTTGCCTTGCTGGTACTGGTTGCACAGGTACTGGGCCAGGTAGATGAGCAGCTCTCTGCCCACCGCCTCATTACCGTGCATGTTGGCGATGTACTTAAACTCAGGCTCACCTGCAGGGAACAAAAAGACACTTGCTGTGTTACTGCGTCACACACGGTGCTGTAATTCGACATTATGTATTCAGCCCTCATCTGTGCACTGGTTATGGCTGAGGATGATAGGCTGAACAGAATTTGAATTAGACACACACAATTTTTTAACAAAGGGGAAAGATTCAAACAAGATTTACACCAAATGCATCTATGACAAGCTTAAACCAATCACACTTAGCCTCACAAAACACAACTGGCCACATAATCCCAAAGAGAAATATCACAACAACGTCACACTCTTTGTGTGAAGGGATGATTTCAGTCAGTAGTCATGGAAACAAACATTTCCTTTATCTCTTTTGGACCAAGAGAAGGTCACTGATAAAGCGTCTTCATTTGTTATGGAGGTTACCCTGGACACAGACACCCTCTAGACCAACTATAACACTGGGCCTTCACACTCCAGCAGTGACAAACACACTGACTCATCAGCTGAAGGGTTGAACAGAACTGAACACTGCAGCCCAGGACTCCATTTGGACAATAATGACTGAGAGACGGTGGATTATTGGGTGACACTGTCACAGACTGTTCTGCCTGAATCTCGCCCGAGTGACAGATCAGATTCGACTAAATCACAGAGACACTGACTCCCGGACAAAATTAGGGTCCTCAGGGACACTTGCAACCTGGATGTCACTTGTAATGTAGCTTATCGGTCAGCCTCTCAGCTCATGTTGTCAGCGTCCTCACAGAAAACAAACGAAACGCTTTCACACAGTAAAGAGTGACATGAACAAAAAGCTATATTCTTAAATTAACATTTTTACATGTGAAAACACATAAAAATGGGAAATGTGCCATCATTTAGTGATAATGAAACCTGTTTATGATGGATTCATCTCATAAATCATGACTCTCTAGTTTCTCCTACATAACAGTACATCACTTTTTATAATATTAAGTATTGTATTGGTTTTGGTTATTCTGGCTTTGCAACAGTATTTGAAATCTAATCAAAATCTAATTTGTGGTATTGCTGATTCCTAATGAACACCACATATGCTGCTACACTTTGTCTTTATGTTCCTTAGACAGTGTAATATGAAAGTACACATTGGTGGATTAATCTATGTCAGTGAATGGGCATAAAAACATGACCACACTGCTTTACTTTTCCTGTTCTTTATCTTGGACATATTGTCTGTGTTTTAAATTTAAGAGCTATTTATATCACTGTGTTTTAATGACTGAGGCTCTCACCATCTGTTTCATATACTAATCAGCCTCGCTTCTCTTCTCTTCATGTATACAAATACAAAAAGAGCACACGATAAAGACAAGTGCTACGAAGGAGCTATATAAAGTCCTTTTACAAAATGACAAAGAGACTAAGTACGAGCTACAGTACACACTCTTTTGATTAACTACAAACCAGAGATTAGTGGCTTTCTGGGGCTGTACGACAACAAAGAACTTCTCTGAGCAGTGATGAAAAAAAAAATCTTTTGTTCAGAGTTATGAGTTATGAAATGTAGCTCAAGACCGGCAGATGGTGAGGAGTGTGTGTGTCTGCGTGTGTAAAGCCAAAATGCAGCAGAGGTCCTGTTTTTATTGGGGGCTTTTTGTGTGTGTTTTCTGCCTCTACTCTGATTTGAGCATTTTCAAGGCTTCTTTTTCTCCTATTTACATTCTTCACTTCATTAAAATGTGTGAAGTTACACTGCAGAATAATGATGCTTTCACGATGCAAGAATGCCAATATTGTCACATTTGCATCTTTTTTTAATCTTTTTAGCTGATTTCTGAGCGTTTGATGTATCGCTAAAATAATCCCAGCGGCTTCATGAGTGAGTAACACACTCACACACACACACACTGCCCAGCACACATCTGGTAGTCAGGTTATTTTTAAAACGCTTGAATCTGGTTTCTCTCCGAGTTGCTACTAATGATTTCAAGACCACAATTAACTCTTTCCGTCCTGACGTCGGAGAATGATTTTTACAGGCTTCAGGGGCCTGACAGAGCTGTCAAACACATGCACTCACACACACACACACACACTTTGAAGCTGGACTCTGACAAAATGAGTTACTATGATTTAAGCTATTACACAGATGCTCAGTATCTAGAGGCCTTTGCTTTCTCCCTTAGGAAACATGTTTTTATGTAGTTGATGTCCATGTTAGTGTGTGGCTGAAAACAGAGCTATACATGTTTAATACATGAAGAACAGTTGACATACACGGAAACGATTATAGTCACTGTGTGTGCCAACACATAGAGATATTGATGAATTTAAGACGTGTTTCAGCAGCCAAGAGGAGGCACTAAACGCTGCATAAATTCCCAAAGACACTTTCATTTGTATTAATACCATTAACCATTTATGTAACAGCTCTGGTTACTCTTTTTGTATCATCATCTTCTTCTTCTTATGTTCACACTTTTGACCAGAGGATGCATTTACACGAAGGCGAGCATGATGTGTCACTGCGGAGGTGGATCAAATCAAAATGTCCTTTATCCTCTCAGGTCAACTGTTGTCTTCTCCCTCTTTTCTAGATTAGAGCTATTTCCAAGTAGAGCTTTTATTCTTTTGGACAGTTCCCTTCTTTTAAAAACAAGCATGTGATAGCAATTTCCAATTTGAAAAGCTCACAGATGAAGTCATTATATGTAAAAACGACATTTCAAATACATTAATGCACAAATGTTTACGTGTTTGTACATTTGAAGTAAAGAAAGCAGACAGTGTGCAGGGTGAAAATAGAGCGCTCCCAGGAATTTAATGATTTTTAACCTTCAAGGCAGACATCCATGTGAGCAAAGACGTATTTATCAAACAAAAATTATTATTATTAGTATTAGTGGAATTGTCCATTATTAATTATATAAGCTATTTTATGTATTTTTTTCTTTCTCTGTCTTGTTTTGTCTAACAAGCCGTCCCAAGCCCAAACTTATTCCCTTTATGACCCAGAACATGAAGAACTAGCAAATCTTCACATCACAGAAGATGAAAATAGTTCATTTAAATAGATCAGTTAATTGTTTTAGCACACGTAAAAATAAACTGCCTTTTGTTCTCCTCCCTTTAATTCCAGCTGATTTCTGCTCCCCACAGGTCAATATACTTCATCCGATGAGGGGAAAAACCCACTGCATCGTGCTACGCTTTGTCAGGAATTATCAGAAGTGTGTGACAGGAAATCAATACGGTCTCCTGGGTGACCACGTAATAATGACCGCAGCTGCAACGTCATTAGGGAAGCACCACATTAGAGGGCTCTCAGTCGTTGTGGCAACCCTGACAGGGGCAGGTGCTCGGGGAGACAAATCAGCTCGGAGGTTGAGTAAACACACTCTCTCTGTGTCTGTCTTGTGCTCATACACACACACACACACTCATATACAACTAGTGTGTTAGCTCTGGATGACTGCTAGCTTTGTCATCTGATATTACAGAGACACACGTACACATACAGCGCAGACAAAGCACCAAAACAGGTCAAATAAATCATTTCAGAGTGCTATTGAGAGCTATAGGTGTTCTTCTGGTCTCCAAACCGTCTTCTTGTCTCACTTTTACTACTTTCTGTGACTGGAAGGGATGTCTCTTTTTAAAAATAAGATTTCTTATATTTCATTGAATTCTTTCATCCATTTCATAATAGAAACACTGCAAATACATGTTTTAAAATTTCTACATTGATAGTTATTGTACGTATTTATGACAATCCTACCATTAATATAGGAAATATGTGAAAATGTTGCTAAATCTTTAAGAAGTCCTGGATGCGATGAGAAATTAGCTCCCATGATTTACACACAGACCTTTGTGCCCAACAAACAGTCCAAAACACAAAGACAAAGATGATCTACGGCTGTACAAGACAGTAAAATTCTTCATTGTAACCATGATAAAACAGCAATACATTTCTTAGCATTTAATACTGGTACACCGTCAAAGCCATGTGGGAGCTGTGTGCTACCATTCAAGTTACAAAAGTTGACTGCAAACAGAATAACAAAGAATAAGCCTGAAAAATGGACAGGAAATCCCATCAACATCCACAGAAGCCGGTGGACGAGAGGCTATGAAAGGAGGTGGGACTCTGGCTGTCTGCTGGTCTACTTGTATGGCCAACACACAGCATGACACGAAGAGACGTCACACAGGATGTTGAGACGCAGAGGGTAAAGGAGGATGCATGCGGGTGCCTGATGTATTATAAATGACTTCTGGCTGATGCCTTGGCCTTTCTCTCATCCTCTTTCCGTTTCTGCCTCTCCCTTATTCCCTCTCCGGTCTCTGGCTCACCTCTCCTTTTCACCCTCATCATCCTCACACTCCTAAATACTTCCAGTTTTTTCAATCATCATTCCTTTCTTTTTTATCTCCCATCCGCTCCTCCTTCTTCTCAGCTGTTTTTGCTATCTCTGCAGTGTAGGTTTCTCAAAGCTAAACTGTTCAAATATCTACAGGGTTTACACTCCATGCTCCATTTTTCTGTCTTCTATTAGGAACATGTTTCATTTTAAAGCCACTTTACATTCAATATACCATATGTCATTTGATATGCTTGTATCCAGCAGTGTCTGGCTGCTATTCACTTTAACTGTGCATCTGTGTGCGTGCTCACTGGGGATTACATACTTCCTCTGTCGTCAGATAAAACAGTCCAGTGTGGAGTCTTAAGACAGTCTCCACCACATGAGATAGTCTACAGCATGCTGGATAAAGCAGCGCTTTATACTGACACGACTGTTGTTTTTTTTTTTACCTTCAGACAAAGTCAAATCCATTACAAGATAGGGTTTCTGTTCATATTAGAAGCCTTGTAAATAGTTCCAGACACGAGAGTCAAAATAGTTTAGCCAGAGCCCATTTCACTGAGGAGAAACCCCTCTTTTTTTTAGCTCGTGTACACTCAAATATGATCCAGCTGTGGGATGTAAACACCTCCTTCATATGAAAAAACATGTCACCCATGTTCAGCGGTGAAAGAAGTATTTAGGTCCTTTACTTTAGTAAAAGTAACAGTACATACATACTACAAACTCTAATGTGTAGGCTACCACCATCAAAATGTAGCCCACTTAAAGTATCAAAAGAAAATTGAGCTGTTAGCTAGCTGTTTTCAGGCTTTGTGCTAAGCTAGGCTGACCAGCTGCTAGCTGCAGCCTTACGTTTTGCTTTAAACCTGCATTGACTGATATATGGTCCACTTGGGAGCTGTGAAAACAAGTTATAAACACAACATCTGCCATATTATCACCATTTAAGTTGATATAGCAGTTGCTTTTACACATCCAGCAAACACAGAGTAACATTAGCATTCATTTGGGATCACGTTTATGTTCACACGATGAATGAAATATATCATTTCCAAGACCTCATAACAGGCATTTCTCTCATTTTTTCCATTCTTCTGTTATTGTGTGAATGCAGTATACTGTAAGTCTAATATTCGCTCTCAGTTTTGAACTCCACCAGCTTCTTGAGGGGGCTAAATCCAGCTCTTTAGTGGCTAATTGTTCTACTTTCTTCACTTACTAGTTGCTAATTTTGTCTGTTGCTTGTTGCTGCCAGGTAGAACAACTAGCAAACAGTTTGTTTTCAGAGCTTTTTGCAGGGAACAGTTGCCTGAGAGCACAGAGTCAACCAAAACATTAAAAATGCAAATTTGTGTGATATTTCTCTGCGGGTTCATCACTATGAGTAACCCCTGTCAGATACAACTAGTCACTGTTGATATAAAAATGATTACAGCCTCTTTTAGTGCAGTAATTCATGTCCTCAGTTGCTTTCCACCACTGCCCGTGTCCTACACTGCATGCACTGTATATTAATATGTAACCAGTATGTTTACACTCTTGGCTATAGGCAGTTTCCTGTGCCGCAGTGTATGACAGATGGCTGCTTACTGACAGATGCATGAGCTCAGGACCGTCGTCCTCCGGAGCACAGTCAGCCAGCCAACCACGAGCTGCCAGTCAGCTCAGTGCACTAAGCCGATCTGTTGCCCTGGCAACCGCTATTTCGGCTCCACCTTAGAGTTTCAACACATTGCAGGGTCAGATAAAATATTAGGCAGGGCACCCTAAAGGGAAGTTGAGAGACGTCTCCAGGTCTCTGTAGATTTTATTCATCTTGTCTCACACACTCATTTATCATCATCCCTTCCCCTTACATTGAAACCATCATCATCCTTTTTTTCCCCTCGTTCTCCTTTGCCCTATCAGTCTCTGGAGCTCATCTCCCTGTTTCATCCCCCTCCTTCTCGCTGTGGATGTTTTGCTCGGCAGAGATGGAGGGAGAGGAGAGGAGGGGAGGGGGGGGACTACCCCTGTTGGTGAAGCAGCGGCTTGGAAACTCATCTGGTAGTAATAAGGCCTCCACATCGCTACTGTGACTCATGCCTGCGCACACCCACCAGACTATTACAGGCTTATTTAGTGCGTACGTACGGTCATTGGGCTCTGTGACCATGCGAGCTGCAAAACACACTAAGCCTGTGGTGCACCGTTACAGACCACACAAATACACCCAGAGAAGAAAATACACCTTTACGCAAAAATGCCACACGAGACATACAGCTGAAATCCCACAAACTACACTGTAAACTATATATACAGTAATTACAGGCAACGTCTCTCCTCTCTTTTGAGGGCTCTGCTTCAGGATTACTGTGATGAAATTAATCGCTTCCTGCAGTGTGTCAGCTTGTGTTTGGGAAGTTGGACAGGAATCACTGACCCGTTCCCGCCCGGACATTCATTAAAGGTTCATCTGAAAGGTTAAATGTACTACCAGCTAACCCATTAATGTTGCATTATTGCTCCTGGTGTCAACAGTGTTCCTCTCACTATCAGAAGTACACAGTGTACCTTTTTTTCACACTGACTGTACTAGTATCTTTCTGGTTTTTCCAGATGGATTGAAGCCCAATGAAAAACTGGTCTGAGTACAGTTGGTTTGACTTGTTGACATTTCCCAGAGGTAAAACAATGAAGCTCTGGATCTATCTGCATCCTTATCCCTGGTGTTTTCATTACAGTCCACCATTTATTAAGATGGAGACTGATATTAAATATTATATATTAAGAAATAGCCCGTCAACAGCTAAGAAATTAGAAAATTTGATCATGTATAGTCTGCATTAATTCCAGTCTTAAAGAAAACACAACAGAGAAAAGTTTATCACACAAACAACTTAAGCTGATGTAGGTACATCCTCTCTCCATTTCCAAAAAGCTATTGAGGTCCAAGTACAAACAGATGTGTTTTAAAAGTGTATGGAAGCCAGTTTTTGATGTTGTTAATTTGAGAGTTTTCTGTTCCAGCTGATCATTTGAAACCACCTGGTGGATTTCAAGATGCAGTTACAGTCCTAAAGCAATAAACTCATCAAAAATACACTTTAAAAAAAGTTAGATAAAGAAGAAGGTGCACTGCATCTCAAGAAAGCAATGGTGGTTGCCCTCATGTGCACTTCCTGTTCCCTTCACACAAACAGGTCCGGTCCAGTCCTGACAACATGGAGCAGTGTGATGGAGTCATGACACAACCCATCCAGTCCTTACTGACAGAAACATATCATGACTTCCAGGTTCATTTATTATTCAGTCAAAGGCTTCCTTCTTTGAACGCTACGTGAGACTCTTTGCTCTGACACTGCAGCCAGTTACTGCTGATACATCTGCTTTTGATTGGGAAAGGATCGTTAATTACAAACGCTGCCCAGTGAGCCGTGTGGCACGACCCCGCCGCCTTCGGGACGTTTTCTCAGAATCACGACTCAGGATAAGCACGAAGAGATCCTTATCAAACCAGCAAAATGGCGGCTTCGCGTGGCTGATCCCCACAATCTATCATCTACCAGATTCCTCTGAAGTAATGCAGCAGGCCCCGCGCTCGCCGTTTTTACGCACAGCGCGGAACACCTGCGCTTCGCTCCCCACCCAACCACCCAACTGCCGTTTGAGCGACATCAGTCACACAGGTCGTTTCTGTATTAACCCTCGCAGAATAATTAGAAGAGCATAACCAAGCTGCTATACGCAATGGTGCGTGATGTGTTTGTGTTATCACAGCGTGTGGTGGTGATGGGCTCCTTCCTACCGTGAGAGTAAAGCGGGAGGAGGAGGAGGGGTGGGTGACAAAGGGAGAGGGGACGGCGGAGGTGCACCTTCACCGCAGTATGAAGAAAGACTTCGTGTATGCGTAAAACTGACCAGGCTCGTGCGTCCCGGGGTTGTCGGACATCTCCAGCACCAGCAGCTCGCGGCCCTCGAAGCTCTCCCCGATGGTGTAGATGCGGGTGATGGTCGGACACTGCAGCCACACCGACACCAGCGCTTTCCGCATCTCCTCATAACGGTGGTACTCGAAGGAGATCTCACCGTCGGTACCGGCCGCGCTGACCAGGGCGACCGCGGCGGCCCCGAATAAAACTACCGATAGGAACTGTTTCATTTTGACGTGTCCTCTTTTCCCTGTAAGCCCTGTCTGCCTGCGGCTTGGTCCCAAGCCTTATCTCTGTGCTGCAGCCTCGCTTTAGGCTATAAATATCACTCCCTCTGCGCTCTCTCTCTGTCTCTCCTCCTCTCTCTGAGTGTGATGCGCTGCTGTACCTGAGCGCAGACTCCCCGTCAACCTCCAGTGTAAAGCCTGCCACAACATGTACATTTCCGGTCACGATTTTTAAAATAAAGGTCATTACTGCAATGAGGCATATTTCTATTAAATAAGGTCTTATGAAAATATACCTTTACCTCTAGAGGATATTCTTTTGGAGGAGTGTAGACTGTGAAGAAAGGTTATATGAAGACTTAAAGTGTTCAATAAACAAATACCAACTATACACTATGAAATAACCAAGTAAGTTGATAAAACTCAGCACATTACTATGAAATGTTATTTCATCTTGCGTTTTTTTTTTTTTTTTTAGTTTATTGCAGGTCAATGTTATGTCATCCAAACAACAGCCAAAGTGAATTACTGCTAGAATTAAAGGAGATGCTTTTGTTTTTTTTTAATTTGAGAGCATCAGTTAGTAAATTAATTAGCAAAATTTACAAAAAATGAATTTGTTTAATCAGGTAAAATGTCAAATGTTAGCTGATCCAGCTTTATAAATGTGAAGAATTGGTGCTTTTATTTCTGTTCTATCACTTTAAATGAAATGTCCTTTGGTTTTGTGTGATGGTTGGACAAAAAAAGTTATTTTTAAAAATGACCTTTAGCTCACATTTTTTAAACAGTGTATTGATTAATCAGCAAAAATCATCAACAGATCAATCAGGATATAATTATTGTTTGTTGCAGGCCTCCATAAAACCTCAATAGTTCCTTTTTTTTCCAAGTGACCCATGTAAAAAATCCAGCTAATGAAACACACTTCCTGTTTGGTTGCAGCTGCTGCTGGCTGGCTTGATGCTACTGTGTGTGCTGGATGGGGGATGTAGGGGTGTGTCCACAGTGCAGCAGAGAAGAGATAGAGGGAACCTACTGTATATTACACTCATGAAATCACCCATTTACCCTTCCATACACACTGACTGTGTGTACAGCAAAACAACTGAAACACTTAACTGAGAAGATTCGGATCTGTGATTTAAATGCCCAAGTCTGAGTTGTCAGTGATCCCTGTCTCTGGAGAAATGTGTCCTCTTATAGTGTCAATAATGGGCAATATCTACTTAATACAGCAGCGTACATATCACCATCTGATCCGATTACATTCAGTCAAATAAAACTGCTGAAAACAACCAAACTCCTGCTCAATTTTGTTCAAATATTTTATTCTAATATGACAAAAACAGAAAAACAAAACATGTTCCAAGGCTTCCTTTTTTGTAAAAAATTAAAACAGCATCTATTTATTGTTACAGTCTTTCACAAAATAGGCTTGAACAACCAAGGAAGTTCAATATGAGCCAATCCCCTTTCATTAAAAATTTACATGGGTGTGCATCAAACACGCCTGACTTGTTCAAGAAGTCAGAGAGGGTGCATTAAAGGAGCAAAAACTGTGTCATCGTGACTCAGTTCAACAGGAAGCGCTAAAGTGCTGAGACATTCAGAGGTATACAGAAGCATTTCACAAGAAACGTTGCGGTCAAACTTCTTTTCTTTCATTCAATGACAAAGCAAAGCAACAAATCAAAATGCGGATGTTGATGGTTTTTATTCAGCGAGCAGCTGTTGACAGGAGGCATCAATACTTCCTTTGCAGAAAGGCAGAGAAGGTGGACTGAAGTCAACATGCAGTCCGATTCAGAATCAAATCACAGTCAAGTTTATTCATTTAAAGTACACCCTCAGTGTGTATGTGTGTGTGTTTTACTAAGTGTACTGAGAGGAAAGCAGCGACTGTTTGTGTGCTCACTGTGAGACTCACGGCCTCATCCCTCCTCCCGAAAAAACCGGGGCGTGTGAGTGTGAACGGAGGTGCCAGTGGTTTACTGCTCCTTCTTCTCCCCCTGTTTCTGCTGGTACTTGTTGTACTGGTTGTCCGTCTTCAGCAGCTTGTCCCACCAGGTGAAGGTGGAGGCGTAATTCCCGACGAAGTTCATGTGGTGGAAGTCATGGAAACGAGCGCCAGCATAGAAAGGGATCAGGTGGAGAGGGTTCAGGGGAATGTCATAGCCACTGACAGAGAGAAAAAAAAATGAAAGAGAGTTATAGCATTTATCAAAAAGATAAGAAAGTGCAAAGTATTTTACAAAAAGACAAAAAACCAGGAAGATGCATAGATCTGTGATACAATGAAAGAGTAAGAGAGCAACAAAAACACAGCCACACTGACTATAAAGCAATTTAAGAAAAGGCAAATCTAAAATAACGTGTAATAGTAGTTTTTAATTTCCTGCATACATTTATGTTATGTCTATCAAAAAACTTCCACCAAAAATATATAAAAGCATATATTTGATTGATAGTGAGCCTATATTATGATAAAGGAGTTCATTGTCACCTAACAGCACAGTATGACAGACATCTGGTGTTGTTTGAGGCCCTCTAGTGGTCGACCTCACAAGTTACTGACTGAGAAACGTGCAGGTTCACATGAACCATCATTTCACTGTTTATTGTATGCAGTGAGGGAACTGCTGCTCTGTTTCTCTAGTGCTTAAAGTAGCTGTGTGTGAAAAGTTTTGTTATTGTATTATTCTATGTCATAATAATTACATCTGCATGTAAAAGTTTGAGCAGCCCTGGGAAAATTCCATATTTAGCTGATTTTTGAAGTGAAAAACCCCCTGCAGTGTTGCATTTACTGTTACTTTTTGCTTCATGAGCTTAAGAAATAGAGAGAAATGTAAAAATTAAACCAAAATTGTGGCATGTGCAAAAGTTTGGGCACCCTAAGTCTCTCAGTTGGACAGTTGCAGCATATAAGTGTAAATGATTAACAGCCAATTCTAAGATAGGAGGTTTAGATTAGAGTCTTCCTGCAGAAGAGAGAGGAGAGACGGGCGACAGAGAAACTGACAGTTACAGAGCGTGTGTGCCCATGTATGTGGAATCTGTTACTGTGTCCCACCTGTGGACGTCAATGGTCTCCAGCAGGCGGAAAGACACCCAGGCCCACAGGAAGAACACGTGGTTACAGAAGATCATGATGCCAATGAAGAAGCCAGCTCCCAGGATGAGAGTCTCAGCAGGGTGGGCGTATTCTGCCTGCATGCCAAACGGAGCCTGAAGGACAGTGGAGAGACTGTTAACACACCAGGATGAGTTTATACTCGCTTTATCATATGAATGGGAGCTACAGCGTGCTTAATAAGTAACTGTGCTGTTGAGAGATTAACCAGAAAGTGGTGTGTTTGTGTGTATTTATCTTATCGCTTGTGTGTTTTGCTCACAGTGAACTCATGGTGGACTTTGTGGATGTATTTGTAGATCCTGCGGTGATGCAGCAGGCGATGGAGGAAGTAGTGCCAGGTGTCTTCAACAACAGCACAACCGAAGCACTGAGCCAGGAGGTACGGCCTGGACGACGAGAGAGGGAGAGAGACACTCAGCAAGTTATTCTAACCAACAAATCAAACAAAGGCCACAAAAGCCATTAGCTCAATTCAAAATCCTTTTTTCATCTCATCCCAAAGAGAACTATAATTCAGGAGACCACAGTAACAACAACATACAAGAAAAAAGATGTCCAAGTTCTAAATAACTGGCTGCATCATATTAATAATGTGCATTACTACATCTCCAGAAAAGATGTGAACTGGATGTATCAGGCTAGATAATATTATATATATTATTATATATATTTAATCTGTTTTTCACATAAATCATTTTTTACTGTAAAACTAATTTCAATATTAATAGTCAGTTTTGGACAGTTTATAAATCATCTATGCATGGGCTCCCACTGTTTTGACAGTGATGTCAAAGCTGGGCACAACCACACTTTCCCAAAAAATGACTGAAAGACTGGCAAAAACCTGGCTTTATAAATACATCACATATCACAAAATCACACATTTTAAAATACTGCACTGTACTTGAACATTTCACATTTTGTAACTTTGGCAATGGCCAGAAAGACTGTCATCTTTTTTCACTGTCCTGTGGTACAGACCTTTTGGTAGGGGTTTGCCACACATATTTTAAGTTTCATTAATAAGCCTTCTACTTTTACTTTTCTTTCAGAAATCTGAAATTTCTTGCACTCTTTAAGCCAAATGAAGAATAAAAGTTCATTAAGTTCATCATTTTCTGGATCATTCTCTGAAATTATGCAATGTAAAACTTGTGGGTTTTTCATTTATTATTTACTCTTTACTGATTGTCATAATGTGTAGTTTTATTTCTTATTGGGCCATATGTAGTTCCTCTATATCCTTGTCTGTTGTTGGACTGTATGTTCTTTATAAGGTTTTGTGTAATACATTGCTTCTGTGCTTTTTGTACACTGTATTAAATATTTTGTCAATAAAGTTGGAAAAATGGGTGAGTAGCAGCTGAACTACTCCACTCTACAGTAGGCTATATCTAAAGTACTTTGAATGTGATGCATTGAGGTGTGTATTACTGTCATGACACGGACCAGCGCGGCATGGAGTCCCAGTCGTACGGGATGTTGAAGAATTCAGTGAAGTAGTAGGTCCCACAGATGAGAGGCAGCTGGATACAGAAATGGTTGAACAGCAGCATCTTGAAACACCTCCACTGTTTCTCCCAGGTCTCTGGCTTGTCCTGCACACACAGTGGGAATGTTATTATTTAGAGAAACCTCAGACTGTAGGAATAAAATAATTTCCAACAACCAGAAACAAACACGCAGACCTGTTGGATCTTGTATTTCTGCATGAAGGGCATGAACTGGAAGAGGAAGCCAGGTAGGCAGAAGAGGAAATAGATGAACTCGTGGACGATGAGCGACCCCCAGGTGGCAATCTGGAACTTGGTGTAGTTGTCCAGCATGTAGCCCCAGGCACGTTCCAGGGAGGGCTGGAGGGGGTTTTGTGGCAGCACTGCATCTACATACTCCACTGCAAGGTAGGCAGAGCTCAAGATGTCTGCCGTGCCGTTCACCGCCATGATGGACAACGTGAGGTGACTGCCGGTCTGGAGAGAAGACTGGAAAACAGGAGCAGTGTCACATGTACAGTACTTAAAAATACATATGATTCCACCAAAACAACAGAAACAGTCCATTTAAAAGACACTATATATAATTTTAAAAAACAACATGGGTCATTTCATAATCACATCTAAAGAAGGGTTAAAGAAAAATAGGACGGTTCAATATAAGGGAATTCAATTAATTATGCCACTGATACTACATCAAAGGAATATTAAACTCACAGCAATTAATTAATCAATTAAGTTATAGGAATTCAATGCTTTATTATGCTCCACCTGCACAGTAGTTAACTGTTTTCAACTGTTGTCAATTTATTATTCAGATCCTTTACCTCAGTAACAGTAGCAGTAACACAGTGCAAAAATACTTCTTTTTTTTCATATTAAGGAATTGCTGTCAGCAAAGTGCACTCTAAGTTTCAGAAGTGTAAGTATTCAATTTAGAACAAGTAATATATTGAGGCTCTCAAATGTAGTGGAGTAAGTGCCACTAAAAACAAACAAGCAAAAAATTAAACTCTAATCTAACTATTAGACCATTGTTTACCATGTGTACTGCAAAGTTCACTATAAACTAATTAGACAATCCACAATAAGCTGCATATATACAGTCCTTTCTTTCTTTCTTTTTCTTTCTTTTTTTTTTTTTTTTTTACAGCATTATAGCTTTTGACCACATCTCCACATCAGTTTTTATACCTTGTAGCCTACAGGTTTTCATTATTAATTTGGAGCAGAATAGCCGTGTTGCACTGTCCCATAAAAATAGCAGTGGTAAACGCTATTTAATTCAATAAATACTACTTGCAAGCATGCAGAATGGCAGTAATGGTAGACTGTCTGAGCAGCTACTTCTTCGCTTCAATGCAAGAAGATGATAAACACTTACAGCCTCTACGAGTCTGTTATAATCCCATACAAAAGACTTCGACAGATATAACATCCTGCTACCTCTCTCTGTTTGAGCCATGCGACATTAATTTCCCTTATAATAGTTAGTGTGTCACCACTTCTTGCACACTGACTCGAAGAAGTGTATATTATTTAAAAAACCGTCTGTCTCAAATAGCACAGGCCTACATATCTTTTTCACAAGTGGCAACCCAACTTTCTGCTTCCATTCTGGATCCTTACGCCCGAATAACTAATAAACATTTACCACAGCAGATGAAAAGTCCGCTAAATATTTCAGTTGGCGTAGAAAACAACGTTTGCTTCTCACCTTTCCGCGGTACGTCCCGTCTACCTGAGCGAGAGGCGGACGGCCCGGGTGAAGTACAGTGATATCCAACTATCTGATTGGCCGAAAGGAGAGGAGACTGACGTCGGAGGGCCGAGCGGCGTCTCTGATTGGTCGGCGGGATGGAGTGATGATAGTGAGACTGGAGGTTTCTACAGCAACAGCCAATCAGAGGCATGCTCTGCTTTCATAACCTTTAGCAGTGTTGAATGGAGTGTCTGAGGGAAGAGATGGGGTGGTCAGACAACTTTGAGTCATAGTTACATGTGTCCCTCATCTTAAATTTACATTACAACAGACTGTAACTTCAAAGTCAACTTTTACAAATGTTGAAGAGAATCTGACAAATAAATCGTGAGAAATAATATCGTAACAAACTAATAACAACTGGTGTTTTTCCCTTTGAAAGAAAGTAAATAAAAAATACATCACTATGCCTTAGAAATTACATCTTGTAGCTCAGTCTTTGTCATGTTTAACATTTAATCACTGACTAGAGCTGAGAGTAACTGAAATTTTGTCTAGATGATCAATCAAAACATTACTTTTATATGCTGTACAAAAGTTTTAGGCATGGAAATTTAAGTGAAGATGCCATATGCAGGAGAATGTCATCTATCAGTAATATATTATTACATATTATTATTACTGATGCAATATGAGCAACATTTTAATGTTACAGCTGCCAGTTCATGATGTTAGGTAGATTAATCAGTGACAATGCATCATATTTTATAAGATGATTATTGTACATAAAATCATTATCTGCTAAGTAACTATGATGTATGAAGTGGCATAAAATAGAGGTACCTCAAAACTGTACTTATGTACAGTACTTGAGTAAATGTACTGTTTTCTACAAACACACGAAGCAAAAAATCTAAAAACGTCTAAACACAGGCAGAATTACAAGAACTTTGCCTCAATAAGTACAGTCTAAATCTGACAAAATTTGTGATTTTAAATCAGAAATTGTTGGAACAAAGACTAAATTGAGACAAGTATAAACATGAGCAGGTAAATGTTGCCAATTTTTGCAGACACCTCCTTGACGCAAAGGACACATTCTGGCAGGGATAAAAAAGTATAGAGGTTAAATCCTCAGCCTGTTTGACATTATAACAAATTATTCAAATATCACACATGCACCTTCCATTTCAATGTTTTACTGATTTGGCAAAGTTTTAAAAACAGATAATATCATTTCACAGCTTTAAATACAAGAAGCATATTTATTAATGATAATATAAAACAAGTAATGAAACGTTTTCAAAGTCATTAGCCTACATGACATTCTTCAATACACTGACAAGAAACAGCGATAACCAGTTACTATTATAGCAATTTTCAATATAGGAGGCGAGGGAAGAGAAAGAGACTGAAGAAAGAAAAAAAAAGGAAAAAAAGAAAAGGAGTAGGTTTGGTCACTTTCCAGAAAGAGAGAACAGATTAGTAGAGTAATTAAAGAGAGACAGAAAAAGAAGAGACATATTAAAATTGGCACATTCATAGTACGTCAGGGTGTGCAGTAGTTAATAGGGTTGCTACACCAAGGGAGGGGAGGGTACGGTTGAAGGGTAAGAGGGTTAGAGATGGGGACCATGCAGTGAGTTCAGGCTGCTGTTGTCTTTAGTGGTTACAACCACAGTAAAGACGGCTGCCAGGTGACGGTAAAGCACTGATACATCCAACTCTTTTCCATCTTCAACAGCTTCTCCCTCTGTCGCTGTTTTTGGCGAAATGAAACAAGGCTTCTCCTTTACTCAGAGGAGTTAGTATTCCAGTGAAAGTCTTGTTTTCTTTTTCTTTTTTTTAGAAGAAATGTACATTTTCTGCAACTGCTTCTCACATAGCTTTTCTGAATTCATGCGGGCTAACGCGACCGTTCTCGAAATGTGTTTCCTTTCTCCCAGAACAGCGGCCCGAGTCCAGCTGTAATCTGTCAAGTGACAGTACGCGAGGCATTAAACAGAGGAGAAGGAAGAGGGAAGCCGGGTATTCATTTCACATTCAGGCACTCTTTGAATAGCCACACTGCAACACTGTAAAAGGTCAGAGGTCAGACAGAGTGCGTTCATGCGGCGTCGGACCAGGCGTCACCACACAAGAGACTCAGATGCGCACAAACACACATGCTCACATGTGCAAGCAACGGAGCACCATTAAATGCAAGCACGCGCCCACACACTCAGACACACAAACACACACACACTTCAAGAGGATAAAAACGAAGGAGAAACAAAGATTTCAGTCCCAAATAGTTGTTCTCTGCCTTCCTCTCCCATAGATTAGATGAGTGGTCTTTCTCAGAGCGGGTTCATGTTAACATTAGTAATGTTAAAGTAACTTTGCAGTTACAGTAGCTTCATCTCAGTAGCGTTTCAATGGCACTGCATTGGTACAGTGGTGCTTCAAACTGGTTTTGTCCAGTCGCTGCTGCAGTCCTGCCAGGTGGGGATTAAAACACGGGTTCGATCCCCCATCGTTTGTTACAGCCCCCCCCCCTTGGTTCAGGTTCAAGTGCAAAAATCTTCATCATCATCATCATCATCATCATCATTACTGTCATCATCCTCAACAACAACAACAATCTTGTCATTTCCTTCATCTGCATCAGTGCCTGTGCTAATGCTGCCCAACATCCAAGCATTGGCGTCATAGACAGATCCAAGATCAGTATTCAGCAGGAGAATACATTCTGCTCCGAATCAGTGGCAGGTGTCAAGAGCAGTCATAAGGGCTTGTCGATCACAGTCACACCTGTGGTCAAACAAAATATACATATATCATGGTGCGTCACAATTTCATAATCAGAAAATCATTTTCATACACAGTCCATGTTGAAAATGTGCGATATAAATGTAAAATGAAAACCAAATCTTTCATGTCTAACACAGTTACCGTCACTTTTACCTATAGTAGGGAAGTGTTCAGAGTAGAAATAGTTGTAATACTTATATTAGCAGTGAACTACACAATTTTCTTGATATGATATTTTCTTTTTTAAGTTTAGTATAAGTAATTCTCTATATTTTAACGTAACGTAATTATATTCTATTCTCTCTGTGTGAAGCAATAAATAAAGCAATATAACTGCAAATATTTGACCATCCTAAATGACAAGGTGACAAAACAGTGTCATTACCAGTTTTAGCCTCACACAGATATACTGCAGTATATCAGTACCTGCACGTGTCAGCCAATAAGTAACCAGAAATTGCAGAAGAGCCAAAGATATTTTTGAGGTCATTCATGTGTTACCCTTACATAGTTCACCAGAAAGCAATGACGACTTAAAATGTCCCACGCAATACTTATCTCACACACAATCCTTTAATCCTTCCTTAAATAACCAATACAATTGAATCCTTATCAAAAATGTTTGTTTATGTTACCAGGTTTTCCCTTTTTTCCAGTAATGGCTGTGCTCCAGAATTTAGATTCACCTTACGTGCCAAAATACATTTGTGGTGTTGGGTTTATATATTTTTCTGCCCACGCACAGTCTCACCTCAGACTAAAGACCAAGACACCATCTCCTTAACTGCAGTAAAGCAGCAACAGCAAAAATTAGATGTACTGCCTCCAGTGTCCCTTTGGTATCATTTGGTAAACATTAGTAAACATGAGCATGCTTTACATGAGTCCTGGGATAAGACTAGAACAATATGGTTGAAAACTATCTTATAAAATTACTAAGAATATTTTTTTTTAGTACACATCATTTTATGGTGGATGTATGCAAAATCTCAATCTCACATTTCAATAATTCATGATGTTCATTTTTAATGACCAATTTGTTTGCAGTTATTGATTTGGACAACAGAACAGTGACAGTACATCGACAAGTGATATATCATTAAGCTGAATCATAAGTTCAGCATTTTCCTACAGCAGCCTGCATTTTGGAAGCAAGATGATAAACTTTTTTTTTTTTAATTAAATTACCATAATTTCATGAAACTATGTTGCAGCAGCAACACATGTATGTTCACACCTGCATAACTGCGTCCTGTGCTCATGCAGGTTGGCAGTAGTGTCCACTTGTCCGAGTTTGGATTGTAGAACTCCACTGAGGCCAGATTACAGCTGCCGTCATCTCCTCCCACCACATACAGCAAGTTGTTTACAGCACACACACCTGAGAAAACACACACACACACGCATATACGCAGAATGAAGATTAAAGGACACCGAACAGAGGAACGTCTCACACCTCCTGGTGGACAGACTGTCTTTCTGACCTGCGTTGCGCCGACACATGTTCATGTCAGCTACTTGTCGCCAGCTGTTGGAGGCTGGATCATAAACTTCACAACTTTTCCTCACCAACGGACCATCATGTCCCCCCACGGCATAGAGTAAACCTTTTAACACACCCACACCTGAGAAGACATTGGACGCATGGTTAATAACAGCTGTAGTAACAGGAGCAGAATACGCATCTTCTTCATGTCTCCTTAATGTTTTTTAAATATGTAACCATCTGTGCATTTTGTATTGTAAACAGTACAGTAAATTTGTGGTTCGTTCATTGACTGACACACACCTGCTCCGCTGCGTCTTGTGCCCATCTCAGCGATGTAGCTCCACGTGTTGCTTTTCGGGTTGTAAGCTTCTACTGTACTCAGACATTGCCTGGTCGCTCCGTCATAACCCCCGACTGCATACAGGATCCCTGAAACACACAAAAAGAAGACATGTAATCCACGACTTAGAATGATGCTCAGTGGTGGACAAAATAACAGAAATGCGTTAATACAGTGGCCATGCACGGAATATAAAGCTAGTGAGTTGTTGATGCAGATCTGCCATATTTTGCAGTGTTTTGATGTAAAGTGCTTTGGTATTACTTGATTGAATAATTTTTACTTTATGGGTTATATACTTATATATTTATATATTGTCCTCTGTGACTTCTCTATCTCTGTTTTTCCCTTTTCTTCTTCCTGTAAAACGCCTCTGTAAACTTCTGTTTTGAAAAAAAGCTAAGGGAATAAAGTGGGTTGGTTTACAGCCTGCCATAATACCTCATTTTTCAGTTTTATCAAAAATACAATTTAGACAGTGGCTATTAAATCACAAAGTAAAAGAAACATAATGATGACCAAACACAGGAAAAATGCACTGGCATTGAGAAAAAGCAATGACAGACATGTCTTCACCCAACACAACTCATCAAGATACAGTATAGGTGGAGAAAAAGGAAATCAATCAAATTACAAATGGCATTTTTGTATTGTATAATTTACATAAAATGTCATACCAAGTCACAGTATCAGCAGAATTCCAACTATGACTTCAACACCTTTGTCTCTTTACCTCAGCTGTATTTATAACAGGACTACTGCATTGTATTGTTGGATATTTCTATTATTTTGTCCAGCCTTGAATTCCATTTCTAAATGCTGACTGTAAAACCAAAGTGGGAATTGTACTCACCATTTACGACACCCACTCCTACACTGCTGCGCCGGGTACTCATGGGTAAAACATGGAACCACTCGTCTGTCTTAGCGTTGTACGCCTCGACTGTCGACAGACCTGCAGACACACAGAAGATGTCTCAAACACACCTTAAACAATCACATATTTTAAAATTCTTTGTCAAGTTTTTACACTAACACAATTGTACCTGTGCTGCCATCAAAGCCTCCCACAGCGTACAGGAGTCCATTGAGCACAGCGGCTCCGAGCGTCGACCGTCGGTCCTGCATGCTGCTCACGCTCGTCCAGCGGTCCATCATCGGGTCGTAGCAGTCGACCGTCCGCACGCGCAAAGAACCGTTAAAACCACCGACCGCGTACACGCAGCCACCCACGTAAACCACACCTGGAGATGCCAACAGAAAAACATTAAACATTAACACAAATAATCGACAGAGTCACACATAAACAGCCTGGTTTAATAAGGATAGAATCTGAAGGGGCCTCAAAGTGGAAATGGTGCACAGGGATCTCCATGCAGCCAAGATCACACACCTCTTTATTTGTGCCACCAGGTTGTGTCCAAAAAAAGACAGAAGTTACCACAGTCTGTAGCTGCGTCCCAGTTAGAAGATGCATTTCTAGACTGAATACATCAGCCTAGAAATGCATCTACTAACAAACGATCAGCGGACCGACCAGTCCTGCTCCATTTTCATATGCTGCAGAGAAACACAGCCTTCTTTTTTTTACCTGAATCTGGACGATATAAGTAAATTATTCTTCGCAGCTCTCCCTATCTTACAGTGTGTGTTAGTGTCCAGGTGATACTTCTACTTGTGAGGTATTTGGGTTCATGTGGTCATTAGTCACAGGCAAATAAAAACAAACTAGACCAGTGTAAAACCCACTAAAACGAGGAAATAACAGAAGCAAGGCACAGACTCCTGTTAACATGGTGAACTATTTGCCAGGAAGATGCCAAACCATCTCATTTGGGGAGCAGGTGAAAGTTTAGCCTGGCCTTTGGTTCCTTTGATGGACCCAGGTTCCTCAGAGGATCCAGCTCTGTAACTGTGATACAGTTTATGTCGTTGTTAAAGGTTTCATACCCGCTCTGCATCTTCTGGTGGGGAGTTCAGCCACTTGGTACCATCGCTGCTCCTCGAAATCGTAACATTCAACGCTGCGGATAGCCTTGGGAGCCTGGCCTCCAACCACCACCATCACCTAAAAAGGGAAAAAAACAAACACCAGTGCCATAAACATGAAGAACTGTAGCTGAGTTATTGCTCAGTCCTCAGGCCCTCTGCTGCGGTAGAAAGTCAGGACTGTGTTTATACCTTAGGACAGCAGGCTGGAGTCCTCATGCGGGTGCGTGCAGTCTTCATCAGAGCTCTCTGGTCAGCTGGCAGCAGGTGGTACTTCATGGCCTCAATCAGGTAGTCTTTACACACACTGCTGTTCTTAATCAGAGACTCCTCCTCCACCCGCTGACACGACCAAACAGTGAGAGAGAAAACAATCAGCCAGCAGGATTTACAAACTGCTACAGTATATTCTGACTCAGCAGCTTTTTTACTGTTGTGACATATTTGCACTAAAAGCAAAGGAAACTCTAAACAGGATGTTATCATAAATTAAGACTTACACTGATCCTACTTGCATTGGCTGTTTTAACCTGAACATGATTATGACATGATGTTTTGATTTTTAACCAACAGAGAAATCACTGGTGCATTTGTGTTTGTAGAATGCACATTGTTTTTCCTGAGAAAGATGAGATGCTAAACAGCTTTAGCCATAAACATGAACGTTACTCTAAAATGTTGAGCATCAGTCAAAAGACTAAACTCAACTAAAACAAATCCACAACAAGGATTACAGGGTGCGCTCTTGTCCAACGTCCATCCACTGAGTTTAATCTGACTCTGAACTCCCATATGACACAAACAAAGAAACAAACAAAGAAAATGTGTTTCCTATTGGAGATTTAGATTTTTTTTTCCTGCATTACAAACAACAAAATGAGCTTGTTTTTATAGTGAAGCACCGCTCACACGATACTGTTTTATTCATAGGTTCTTTTCTTTTCTTTTTTTTTACATGAAGTCATTAAGAATCACCTGATTTGAACCAAAAATTCTAATCACGTCAGTCAACAACACGTATACGGAGCTTTCTCATCATAACAACAAGTCATCTGTGAGAGGGAGGCAACTGCAAAATCCAATCTGTGGATGTCAAATTAACAAACACTGACCAGGTATTTAAGCTCCAACAAACAACAGGGACATGATTAAATATTAAAATCCTGCCTTCAGTGCAGCCTGATGATATAGTACTATTCTCTCACTACTTTACACGTCTATCCTTTAAAATGACCATATTGACATTTTGTTCTGCATTGTCAAGTCCAGTACTGCACCATATGCTCCATATTCACTTTTTAATCATTATCTTACCTTCTTATAAGGAGATATTCTTATGTTCTACTACCTGTTATACTGTACATTACCCTTATTGTGCTTTTCAAATATAAAAATACAAAACTGAGGTCAATGAACTAATAAATATACCAATAGAGTAGGCTGGTCCCAGATCTCTGAATCACAGTTATGTCAGGCTGTACTTGGAGTTTACAAATTTTCGTACGTCATCAGTTCTACGTGATATACTATCAAATTCCAAAAAAAAAAAACACTGGTGTGGGAAAAGACATCACCTGATGTTTTTGGCACCTCATCCCTGTTTCAACAAAAGCAGAAAAAAACTAGTCGGACAACGTCTACTGTAAACTGGATGCGTAGCAACATGTTGCTCAGCTGTACTCTGACAAACACAGACAGAGAGCACCGAGCCTCCATGGGTGTTTAAAAAATGACATTTAAGCACAGTGGTGGTTGTACTGTGATCAAGCCACAGAAAAGTGATATTAAACTGGCCACTATTATAAAAACAGCTCATGTTAGTTAGTTGAAAAGCTCCAACAAAACGCTTGCAGATGTAGCCGCTCCATACCTGCACCAGGTACTCTCTGGAGAGAAGCGGCAGGCGGACATGCTCCATCAAGTGAGCCAAGTGCTCCTGGCGAACATCTTTATCATGGTTGACCCAAGCTATCACTGCTTCAAAGACCTACATGAGAATGAACACACAGACACTTCAAGCACATCAGGTCCAATAACACTGAGCTGGGTCCAATGCGAACAACATATTGAGCAGTATGAGTGTGTGTGTCTGTGTGTGTGTGTGTGTGTGTGTGTACCTTCTCCTCTGTGGGGATGGTGAGCTTGTCGCTGGCGATCAGGCTTGACACTTGCTCCATGCTCAAATTAAGGAACTCTTCACTCCCGACCACCTCAGTGAAATGTTGCTCTGTCAGCAAAAACATAAAATGATAAAAACACGTTATGACGGCACATGAGCACAGTCTTCTCTCTCTCTCTCTAGATTCATTAATTAAGCCTGTTCTCATTCTGTCTCATCCACATCCTCCAGGACACACACAAACCTGTTTTTGTAGAGCAATGAAAAACAGTTACTCTCTCATACACACACTCACACTCACACTCTCTCTGCACGCACGAACCTGCGTAGCTGTTGGCCCGTGTGCGAGGAGCTGGGAGCAGGCGTGCAGGTCAGCGAAGGCTCGTATTCCCAGGCAGTTGGACGGATGAAGCTGAGAGCTCAGGAACTCACAACAAGCCTTTTTCACCTCGTTCAGCTGGAGCAGGCCAGCTGCAGGCAGCAACGCCTGTCGCACACATAACACAGAATATCCTGCCATTAGTGGAAGCTTTGTCACTATATAGGTCAGATGAATTAAGTCAGTTGATCAGAGGTTCAATCAATCACTCAAAATGGCCCCCACAGTTTCTCAAAGCAAGACACTAAACTGCTCCATGCTGAATCAAAAACCTGCACATGTGTGGATAACAGTACAAGGTCTGGGTTCTATACTGTACTGTAAATAACAGTAGTGAGAGCTCTCTGTGTGGGCAAGTGTTTTAAAAACTAGCTGAAAGATGATTAACACATCATCACATCAAGTGAAAGCACTAGATGCTCATAGGTGCTTATCTGCACTGTAGTGATTTGATTATTTCCTACTTTCAGCAGCAATCTGATGTCCAGAAACATCTGTTCATCCACTTCTGCTGAAAAGGCCTTAAAAAGCCCTGACCGTGTATGCAAAAGTGCTTTTCCAATATGTGCCAGCGTGTGGAAAATATCTGGGCAGGGGGAAAGTACTGGAAGAATGTGCCGTCTCATACTCTGTAATACGCAGCCATTGTATGTGATAAACAAAAGAAATGGCACTAAGGGGAATACAAACACTGAAACAGTATCATCGTTTCATTAATGTGACTAAATTTCTGTTGGAACAGGTTGTTGTGGCGGGACATAGAATGGTAAAGGATAAATATTTGACAGCACAGACAGAAAACAAGATTGTTCAAAACATGCAGGTTTTGGGGAGCTATATAGTGAAATCTCACGTGTGTATATTGTGCAGTGACAATCTGACCTAATATGCTACTTTTTGTGTATATGCGAATACAGACATCAACGTGAAACAGCTTTATTCTACCATATTAATCCTATGAAACATGGGAGTAGCTGACAAACACAAAGAAAGGTATAATAGCAGTTTAGCCTCCAGAAATTTGGAATGAATATATTACTGTAATATTTATGTTAAGAGCTAATTTGGCTGTGATTCCTTTGAGCAGTGTGACTTTGTAAATGTTGTGTGAGTCTGCTCAATGTTATAACAGTCCGTAGTTGTTGAGATGTATGTGTATGTGTATGTAAGTGAGAATAAGTGTATGTATGTGTTTACCTGCACATTATCCTCTGTGACCTGTATCTCTACTGTGTAGATGTAGTCTGGCGGTGATTCAACCGTCATCTTCTCTCGGTTGTATATATATCTCTGTAGTGCGCACACATAACGTTCCTCATTAAGGTATGCTGTGTGATGTGTAATAGTGATGAACTAATAAAACAGATGTCAGATGTCATGCAGCAAGGATGGAAGATCGCCTTACCTGTAAACATGGCGTGGAAGTAAGGGCTCCCTGCAGCCAGAACCACTCTGTGAGCGGATATCTCTACGTCCTCCGCCACAATGGTCACGTCACACAATAGGTTCTGGCTGTATTTGCACGTAGGAGACGGAGAAAGAGAGGGAGGAAATATGTCTGGTTAAAGTTTAGATAATGGCACGCAAAGGATTTGGTGAATGATGAGACAACAAAGAAGCGCATCACCTGCGCAGCTCATTCATGACTTTGAACGCCTTCCTCATGTGCCGATGGTTGAAAGTGACAGGACCCTGCCTCTCGACTCCATCCTCTTTGTCCAGGCTGTGTGGACACAGTCTAGTGCACCTGAGAGGAACAGTACAGATATATATACATGAAGCAAACATCCAAACATGTACACACATTAACAGGGAGGGACTATGTAATAATGCAGAAAGATATTTATATTGCTCACTACCGAGGGCTGATACAGGACTAAATATAGGGGGAGGGCAAGTTAAGTAATAATACACAATTAGGTGTCCTGTTCCTACACTGAGCTCACATGATACATATCCCTAATAAGTGGTGCCTATTTCTCACTAATTGAACGAACGAACAAATTGAATGAAAGGTATCATATACAGTCTGACAGGTGCTCTGTACTTAATGGTAGAGGCCAGGATGTGGGTGGTCAATAAAAGCCTAAAAACAATCTTTTCAGCCCCTGGACTAACAGGTTAATCCACCCATGTATAAGGAAACACCTGCACAATCTAATGCAATCCCATACAACAGCTCTGCCATGAATTCTGCCTTTATAAGGCTAACTGAAAGACATGAAAACTGTCCCTCCCAGTTTCCTAGAGTTCAAGTTTACATCCTCAAATTCTGTCTAAACAACAACCTCAGACATAGATAGATATTAGTAGATATTGACTTTACAAAGACATAAAACAAAGAAAAGTAGGAAATCTTAATATCTGAGAGGCTGAAAACAGGAATTTTGTCGCATTTTTGCTCTAAAAGTGACTTTGTTAATTAATCATGTATCAAAAACACTTTTTCTGTCAATCAGCTTATAGATTAATCGAATAATAGTTGCAGCTCTACATTGGATCATTTCAGTGTCAGAAGTCAAAAGGTTTGGGAACCATCGGATTAATCTTCAACCCTTTAGAAACACACCGTCCCACCCACTGGACGCTTTGGCCTTGAGGTGTGTTTTGATCTTTACTAGACTCAATCTGCTTTTTTAACAAATTTAAACCTCTAACTTTTCTTCTATCTATTACTGACCTTCTATTATGAAAGAATTGGATCAGACTCTTTGCTCTCTATAGCTCCAAACTGTTTTCTACACAAAAGGTGCCACTTCAGGCCTTTATATTCCCTTTTTTTATGGCCAAAATAATAGTCGAAGCAAAACAATGCCTTTCATTACAGCTGTGTTTGTGCCTCTGTAATTTTGGTTCAGTATCTCTTGTAATCATTCTGACTTTTGGGTTGTAAAATGTAGAGTTACCTTCTAAAGGAGGCCAAGGTTGTGACTGTAATCAAAGGGGTTGAAGAACAGTAACATTTTTGTACTGTTGACATTATTATTTTCAGGCTTGTGCACAAAAATGGGCGTGTGTGTGTTAACAGAGAAAGCAATGTATTGTATTGTATGAGCTTAAATATGTTTTGTACGTGAAATCTTAATCTGAAACCAAAAACGCAGGCAGTCAAATAATGGGAATACACACAAAAAGTACAAGTACCTCAAAACTGTAAATGTGCTGATGGCCTCTCTCTTCCATAATAATTTACATGTAATTATGTTGCTCATGGCAAAATCACGTGGCCCCTTGTTTTCTGTCACAAACACACCCACACACACATGGCTTTCAGAGCAGTTAACACACATCCTCTTCACCGCAAACAACACGCCTCCGTTATACCCCAACAAACACAAAGCAGAAATCCTCCAGCCTGCTGCTCCTAACCCGCACCGACGGGCTCGGTTCCCCCACCACCACCACTCCTCACCCCACCCGGTCAGCGAGCAGCCACACCGGCTGGCCGCTGTCTCTGTCAATGCGGCACCATCAGTCAAGCAGCCACTGGGAAACGTCAACACACAGAAACACATACGCCAACACACACACTCGGTTCTTTGCACTCACAGCGGATGACTGTCCATGATTCCGGTGTTTTTCAGAGGCTGAACACTTGGACCAGCGGCATGCACCATTCCATATCCACAATGCATCGTCTTTAATGGGTCTAAATTCAAGCGTGAATCACGGCGACCATCTGTCCAGAGGCGGTGAGACGGGCTGACGGCAGCGGCAGCAGCAGCAGCGGCGGCAGCAGCAGCCTGGTTCATATAAATACACAGCCCGACTGCGGTGACTCTCTGTACAAACACGTTGCGATTCAACCCCGGCTGTTGTACCCCAGCGGGCTGCTTCTTCTGTCGGCCACACGGGAAAGCAGCCAACCGCCGTGTCAAATGAGGTTTATTTTGATTTTTATTCAACCCCCCCTCCCACCGCCGCCGCCACCTCTTTTCCTCCTGGGTGTATATGGGTGCGAGAGGCGGACGGACGAGGCTACCTGTTATTTTCCAATCGCTGATTAAAACGCACAAACAAGGACATGTCGGCAAAGACGGTCCTCTGAGCAGCCAAGGCGTCCCAGAAGAAAGCACTGTCTCCCTCTAGCTGTGGAAGACTAGGGCCGGGGAGGAGGCTCACATACAGTCAGGAGGGGTTCATGAAAACTTAGACATGATAATAATAATAAAAATATCAGATAATAAATTAGGGTAATATCTCATAATCTTGACGTAGTAACTAAAAAATGTTACTTTGCACCTGAAATTTTGAATTGAATTTCTCATGATTTTGAAGTAGTAAGTCAAAAACTATCTCTAACTAATTTCTTTTAAATTTGATACAATTTTTGCTAATTTTTGATTCGCTTCCTCATAATTTTGACAAACTACTTCAAATACATAACTTCATCAAACTTGTCATTTTAACTTATCTCGTAATTTTAATTACTATCCCATCATTTAGATTTTATACTTATACACTAGTTTTGACATGAAAATTTGTAATTTTGACTTTGACTATCCTATATACTATACCTCATTATTTTGACTTAATATGTCATAATTCTAATTTAGATTTTCTATTTCTGTTTTATCTCATAATTGTGATGTAATAATTCCATAATAATATTAAATATATGATTATCTCAGAAATATGGCGTAGTAAGTCATAATTTTAACTTAGTAAACCAACATTTTGATTTGCCTTCTCAAAACTTTTCATAAATAAATTCTCATATGTTAATGTTTTTGATGTACCACAAGTATTTGAATGTTTATAATGTATAACTTTTCATCATTCTTCAATCAGTCTTTCTTTTTTACAGGCAGAATCAGGCTTCCATAAGACACAGTGTCAACCAGAGGATATATAACAGGGGTTTACACAGCTAAGGCTAATTCAGTAAATTAGATCTCAGTCATAGTGTATGAAGGTGAGAAGAAGAGCCAATTTGGTATCTTCTGATGAAACAGTAAACTCACAATTCCCAGTTTTGTTTTATGTCAAGACCTCTGTTTTGTAGAGAGCTTTGTCCCCAGAACCCATCTGTGAAGACTTGTGTCTGGCTGTACTGTCAGTGGACAGGCAATAGCTGTGAAGCTGGGGAGAACAAGTCTGTTATGGTGTGAAGACACTGAATGCATTAGAAACAACAGGCTGTCAGGAGGCTCAGTCATGGCTTCTCTGAAGTCACTTCACTGTCACGATATAATACAAGATTCCACTTTGATGTTGATGCAGTTTCAGCATTAGTGATTAAAGGGGTATTCTGGTGATTTAGTATTGCACTTAAATACATTTGGGAGACTTGTAAGGGACAAGATTTAACAAAAACAGTCAAAATTGCAGCAGATATTCAGACTTTCACTACCAAGTGTGGGTCAAGTTCCACAAAAAGCTGAATCCTACACTGCCAATAATGTACCTCCATAACATCTATTTCCTGCTAAATGTTTGTGTCTGATGATATCATCAGTGTTTCCAGACTTAATGAAGCTCCTCCAGAGCCATAGAGGACACTACAAATGTTTGGTTTGGTCTGGTAAACTGTTGTTCATGTATAAAATTGGTGGAATGCCCCTTTAATAGCTACAAGACAGAGCTTGACCCTGTTTTCAGTGACACTGAACAAACGAAGAAACAAGACAAGACATGATTAAGATTTTAGTCCAGATTCAAAATACTCATAAATCTTATTTTATTTCTACAGTTTAAAAAACAGTGATAACAGAAATATTTACATTAATCAAAATACTGAAACAATCTGTGTGAATTTCCCTGTACAGCAAACCCTTCCCCAGTTTCCTCAGAGGTTGACAGTGGGCATCACATGACGTACATGGTGTGTACTTTCCTTGAGTGTTTGTGTGTTAGTTTGGTTTTAAAGGGGCCGGGGGCAGACTAGCAGAGGCCTGCTCCAGGAAGGCCAGCGGTCCAGGCGGAGGAAGGTCTGAGGGTTTGCGATGTTGAACGCTCACATCCTCGAGCACTTGTTGCCAGTGGTGCAGTTTGGACAAGTGCTTCTGAACCAGCATTTCTTTCCTCTGTAGCTCATTACGTAACTCTGACACATCCTGAAGTGAGAAAATAATTGTATGTGAGAAGAGACATTAACAAATGGAGAGAAGCAAATCATTCGTAAACAGTGACAACAAGTCATAAATTCAGGTCTAAGAAATAAAGGCCAGAAAACTCTGGATATGACACAGGTAGTGGTTCTTAATAAGAAATTTAATATATCCAGATGTTTGCTTTGTGCTTAGATAAACTGTTTGGGAATCTTAAGTAGTTTTTACAAAAGCCAAAAACTACAAGGACACAAAAAGCTGAAAAAAGTAGTGAAAACTGGGAGGTGGAGAGAACCAATTTAGAACAATGAGGAGGAAAGGTGGTTTAACAACTCACCTCTTTCACCACCTGCTCCGGTTTCTGCACAGATAACTGAAGCCTCTTCTGTAGGAAGAAGCACTCTGTCTGTCGAGCCACGTCCAGAAACTTCTGTATGCACTGGTCAACACCTGCAATCAACAGACACACATGCTCACCATAGCTGTATTATTTTTAAATTGAAGTGCAAGGTATTTGACAGAGCTGCAGCCGTGGTTAGGATGTATAAGAAGAGCCATATTATTTACATATTTATTTATGCAATTCATCTTTACACAACCTTGCATTAAAAAACAGTGAGAACCAGTTTCATTGCAGTTGCTTCTTTAATATGGAGCTAGCATTATAGTTAAAATAATCAAACATTTCTGTTTTATAATTCTTTATCTGATCAAATAATATTAAATGGACTTTATTTGTAATTACTTAACGGTTTGATTATATTTATCAAGGGTTGTACTCATTTTTGTGAATTGTAAATCAATATAGAAACTACAATATGACATAAACTGAAGTTAACATAAACAAATAAAAAATCCAAGGCTTCACTCACCAGTTCGAATCTCCTCCTGGTCTGTTCCATTAACGTAGTCTTGGCTCACCAGCGATGCAAAACATGCCTGTAGAATAAGCCCACAAAGCAACATGTGTAAATCTGCCTTTTTCTATATGTGTGGATAGTAATCTTGTTCTTCTGGGCCTGAGTACAGGTGGTGTTCTAGCCCTCAAGTGGATGAGAATTAGTTAGTTCACTGATACCAGCTTTCTAGCCTAAGTCATAGCGTAGAGAAATGTAGTCTGCCATGGAGGAACCACACAGATTGCCCCTGAGGTTGTAATTACATCAACCCTGGTTTAAATTCTAGTATTAGACCAATTTCATTTACAAAATTCTTTATCAAAGGACTAATGATGATATGGCCAGAAGAATGGGGACACACAAAATTATCATGGCTATTAATATGCTGCTGTAACAGACTTCACTATTCTGAAAAAGGCTTCCCACAATATTTAAAAACCTGACTGCAATTATTTGCTCCTACAAGACTATATGTGACACTGGCAGTAAGGTCTGACTCACAGTCTGCGATACAATTCAGGTGAACTCCTTGTTAGAAACCAGTGCCTGTGTCTTATTATCTAGCCAGAGTTCTGTGGCTGTGCCCTTTTTTTGACCTGCATTAAGGACAAGCTATCAGTGGTCAGTTATTTGTATTATCTGTCAATCTGCTGTTTATTTTCTTGAATGCTCAATACATTATTTTCTCAATAAAATGTCTGGAAATAGTGAAACATGTCCATCAGACTTGCCCAGAGCCCAAGACCCTATCTTCAAAAGCCTTGTTTTGTCCTTGTGTTTAGTCCAAAGCCCTAAAATATTTACTTTACAATTGTATAGAACTAAGAAAACCAGCAAATAATCACAATGGGTAAGGTGGTACCACACAATTTTGGCATTTGTTTCTTAATGGTGATTGCTACTGGTCAAAAAGAAACAGTTGCAGCATATTGAGTATAAGAAACCAGACATGCAAATGCATTTCTTCGTGTTGCGTTCAGGAATTATAACACAGCCAGGAAAGGGTTGATTTGATAATCATATCAGCTCAGGATTACGACTGTGTTGTGTTTATGGTAACTGGTTTAGGTAGGGGAGATACTGGATACTGGTGTTTTAGGAACTAAAAAGCAGAGAGGTATGAGCGTAACTTTACATTAATGCTAGCATGTGTCATAAGACACGTGTTTCTTAGCCAACTGACAAAGACGCTGCAGTTAATACCTGTTAACTATCAAATAATAATAACTCCCACCTGACGCTGGCTAACAACAGTTAGCACACACAGCTAACGAGAGCTAGCATACAGTTGCCTCCTACCTCGAAGGAAGCCTCCAGTTCATCCACCAGCGTGTTGTTTCCCTGAGGCCTGGTAGCGGTACCGGGGAAGCCAGGTTGACCCGGTCCACCAGGACCCCCGACGGGATGCGCACCAGGCGGCTGCTGACCGGGAAACATTCCACCCATGGACGACGCCATCTTGATTTGGGTGATTCTTGTTGCTACTCGGTCCGCACATGCGCACAAGCAGCTACTGTGAATGTTGTTTCTGGCCAAAAGTATGCGGACACCCCTGTGCTGCTGAGATGCACACTAGAGTCCTCCTCTTTGAATCCTTGAATCAACGCGCCTCTGAAAACCATTTCAACAAAAACTGAACACCATGACCTTCATGAATGTAGGTGTTATTGTAGGACTGTTGTATTAGACTGCGTTTGTTTTAGCGAGAGAATTGAGGGTTATCTTGGGATTGAGGAAATTGTGATGGATATTTTTTATTTTTTTTAAATTTCTGATCTATCAATAATGAACTGATGCAAGTACAGATGCAACAAAAAATTATCTGCATCTCTACAGTTTGAGAAAATGCCCTCTCCTGTTTCAATATTCTCCCATTCACAAAGAAAGATCTATAAAAAAGGTTTTCCCACCCAGACTTCAGCCCCATCCAACACCTCTGGGATAGTCTGAAACACAGCTTTGGGATGTCAAACAATCAGACGTGTAATGTTTGCGTGTCCACGAACATACATACCCATTGTGATAACAAAGCCAAAGGGAACAATTGTAAAAGAAACACATGTTCATACATCCAATTAAAGAGGAACAGAGTTTATTTATACAACATATAAATTATCTGAACTACTATTTAGGTGCGAAAGAGCTTAATTTTTTTCAATCACAACTGTGTGGGGAAGAAATTATAGGACGTTGAGGTATAAAAAAATTCTTGGATTGATGCATTTCCTGTATATAAAGACCAAAGGTCCATTATTGATTCCTCCAAGGAAATAATACTGTTAAATTGTGTGTGGGCTTTGACCTTGCAATTAGCCCTCTTTCACTCTGTGTGAAGATCACTGTTAAATCCTGCTGGAGAACAGTCGGAGAGTCTGGTATGTTATCATTTTTTATGTCCATCTTTCAGCCATGATGGGCCAGCCCCGCAGCAAACTCCACCAGGGTTCGTGTTGGTCTTCCAGACATGCCTTTCCTAAGGTAGGGAATTTCATCTTTGTTACTCATCACACCAGCGATGTCCAGATGAGCCCAGTGACGAGCTGTTACAAACTCTCTCAGGAACGCAGCGGCTGTGCACGCACCGCCAGAACTAGAAAGAAATCAAATGCAGATAAATAAAACTGTGAATAGACTCCTCTGATACTCTGACGCCTCCAGCAGGAGCTGCAGGCGCTCGCTGAGTACAGTGGGATACGTACCGGCTGTACTTGCCAATGTTGTTGAGGTCAGCCAGCTGGCTGTCAGTCACCTGTCTGGTGTAGTGCTGGAACAGAGGCATCCGCCACACTCTGTCACCTGTCACAACACTGGCCTACATTACACACAGACACAGACACACCATTTGTCAACACAGGAGCTGAGAGACTAAGACGTTGTGTGTGTGTGTGTGTTGTGCATACACAGTACCTTGTGCAGCTGCTCCCAGAGCCAGTCAGAGTTTGTGAATACACCAGTTGCTGCTGAGCCAAGAGCAACATCCATCGCACCTTGAAGAGAAAAGAAGATACATTTCAATATTTACTTAATACTCCTGCATACCTTTCATTTAATGGTGCAATATTATATGGTCCCCTTCACACCTGTAGTTCAGTTTATCCATATCAAGTCTTAGTTATGACAACACTGATTTATTACCAACAAACCAAGAGTTGTAAACATGTAGTGATTTAGACTGACAGGTGACTCAGTGTTGTACTAAACCGTGCCCTATGTGGCTATTAACCCTCTGTGGTGTCACAAAGAGCTCATGAAGAAATAATTCATTGTGAGCGCTAATAGTTGAGAGGGAAACTGGACTTTACATGTCATGAATGATGACAAAGAGGCAGTCTCAGGAAAAAAAGAGTTGTCTGAGTTGTGTGGTGGCACAGTTACTGTGAGGTCGCACATGCACTAACACAGCTTGTCACTTTCTGACTGACCTGGGGAAAATCCTCCCACAGGGATGTGCATACGTCTTACAGTGGTTATCAAATTATCTTTGAATAAATATATATGACGTTTATAAGATCACCTCCTTGACAGCTCACTAACAGCAGATGGATTTAATGGTAGTTCAGCTCTTAAATTCATGCTAAAACCACATGTACTATTACACAGTCCTTTGGTTTGATCCGCACCAGAGTTGGACAAGAACCAGACCAAGACCCACATTTTAAAGGGATCTCAGTCCAGTTGTTTTTTCTGCACTTGCACTTAAAAGCACTAACATAAACTAAAATCCCACCTGTCAGTGTGGCAACATTGACAATGGCTCTGGGGTTGAAAACATGTCCATAACAGAGAGCGTCAGCGAGAATGAGTCGACCCTCTGCGTCTGTATTATCAACCTGTGTGTGGAGAAAACAGTCAAATTTGTTCAACTGTACACATGTGTACAAATGTGCAAACACACTCTGATCAGTGTGTGTAACTTCAAGTTCACTCACCTGGATTGTTTTTCCATTCTTGGCTGTTACAACATCACCTGGTTTAGTGGCCTTTCCACTGGGCATGTTCTCACACAGAGGAGCCAGACCTGATTGAATTATACAAAGCAGACAGACAGGCTCAGACATTTGGTTTTAACTTTTATATTTACAGTAAGTCTTGTTGTTGTTGTTGTTTTTGGTACTATTGTATCATTAAATGAAAAACAGATGCATACAGAGAAATGCTGTTAGAGGGTAATTAATGTCACAAAAACTCACCAATAATGTTGACCGGCAGTTTCAGAGCTGCTGCTGTGACAATGGACGCACACACGGTGGCAGCTCCACCCATGTCAGCTCTCATTGCATCCATAGAAGAGGACGGCTTAAGAGAAATACCACCACTATAGACACAGAGGAAGAAAAACAGAGAGTGGGTGTATTGTTTAAATGAAGTGAGATATGTTCAGCAGTACATGTCAATTAGATCTCCTACTGAGCTGGAGTATGTATTATTATGTATTATAATGGTTTACCTGTCAAAGGTGATGCCTTTGCCCACTAAGAGCAGCGGGGCCTGCTTGCTGTCAGGTGAACCGTTGTAATGTAGCTCCAGGAAGACAGGGGGCTCCTCTGAACCTTTAGACACGCTGACAAACGCTCCCATCTGCTGCTCCTCTATCCAAGCCTGGGATCTGCATAAACACATGCATTAAAACGTCATGTAAAACACTAACTTTCATATGAACTTAGGTGACAATAGGGACTACAATAATCATTTAAAGTGATAAACATGAGTTGTTGAAAGAAATGTTCAATGTATTTTTTAGTTTGAATGCTACAGAGAAAAGCCTGAGTGAAGACACACTGTGTGACACACCACTGTGACTTCATATCACAATGTTAGATTTCCAGTAAATTCAGCCTCACATTTTTTGGGTCATTCATGTGGATATCTGCTGCAAATTTTGGGAGGGGGAAAAAAAGTGGTCATTTTTCTTAAGGATATAAGAGTAAATTCAGAAGTGCTTTCAGATCAGATTGGGGCTGCAACAAACAATTATTTTATTTATCTACTACTTGTCAAACCAAACTTCAAAACCTAACAACCTTCAGCTTACGATGATAGAAAACAGAGAAAAGCAGTAAATCCGTGCAACTAAGAAGCTGAAGCTAGTGGATGTTTGGCATTTTAGCTTGAAAAATAACTTAAACGATGAATCGATTATCAAAACGATCACCGATTAATTTTCTATCATTTGACTAATCAATTTAATTACTAATTGTTTCAGCTCAAGATTGACAGTTTCCAGCCAAATAATTGCTCAAAACTTCCAAAAATACTATAAAGTCGATGCAAAAATGTTTTGTGATTATATGATGATTATATTACACTATATAAATATAAGCCAAAATTTCTCAAAGTAGCTCAATCTCTGGCAACACTGTGTGAAAGCAGATGGATTAAATGTGTCCCACAATGCCTTGAAAACTCTCTGGTTAAAAAGTCCTTAAACAATGCAACAAATTAAAATAACATATTCCACACATCTTAGTTGCACTTGCTGTGTAAAGTAATGCCAGTGACAGTGATGAGTAAGCGCAGACCTTTTATTTACTGTGACTCGTTCAGCATGTGGTGCCAGTTTCTCTTCAATGGTGTTGGCAAAAGCAGTAGGAGTGATGTGATTGGCCGGAGCTTCCATGAGCAGCCGTGCCAGGTTTTGGCCTTCTGCGTACACGACTCCTTTCTCCCACCCGGGGTCAGCACTGAGAACAATTACACACAGTTTAACAAGATGCTGCGTTTATCTGAATTTGCCACAAATGTGAAAGCTTTCCCCAGTCCTACCTTCCATGAAGCTGCGCTGTTACTTTGGTTTTCTTCTTGGACTTGAGCTGGTCGTAATGAAACAAGCCCAGAACAGCGCCTTCAGCTGCTGACTGGGCGTCTCCGCAGCCGTCCACCTCCACATGGTTCACCTCCAGGTCCTGCAGCGACCGGCAGCCGGCTGAACACGTGCAAAAAAAAAACAAAAAAAACAAAAAAAACAAAAAAAAAAACCCCACACAGATATCAACCAACTCCAGCAGATCCTCCATGTAGCCGGTGCTAAAGACGAGCCGAGGTGATGTGTCTTACCTGACACTGCCTGTCTGATGTTCTCCTTGCTGGTGTCCCAGTTCTCTGCCCCACACACTCCTACACTGTTCTTACCCAGCCCTACTACTGCTACACAGGGAAAGTCCTGAAGAAGACACAGAATAGATGTAACTACTCTGATGCTGTCATGTTGTGTATTCTTTATCTTATGTCACATTTTGTTACCTCATGAAGTCCATAAAATATTCTGCTTTTGCCTTTCTTGAGCGCAGGTCCAGAACTGGAGAATGCAAAACACAATGGTAAACAGAACAGACACCACACTGGAGCAAGTTAGTAAACCATAGTGTTTTACTGATATCGATTAGGAATGCACTATTGCTTTGGTAGCTCCATTTTAGGCGTCTTTCGGACTCAGTCTTCACACATCCTTGACAAATTATACATTGTTTGAAAGCTCCAGGTCTCCTGACTCTATCTATGCAAAGTGTTTTAGGATCATGTCATGTTGACACAGAATAGGTACAAACTTGAGTCTATGGCTCCAAAGTGCCAAGAAACTGAAACAGAGAAGATGCTAGTCCTACAACAGGACAATGATCCAAAGCAGACATCAAAAACCACCATGAACTACTTCCAGAAACATGAGCGGAAATTTTGAAATTGTCCTCACAGTCTCCTGACCTGAACATCACTGAAAATCTATAAATATTATTCACCAGAACTTCAGGTGAACTTTGACAGAGTAGCAGAAAGACTCCTAGATTAGGAGTAGAATCAAGTGTTTGTAAGCTGTGATATCTGCAAAAGGATGGGTGCCCAAAGTTTCACACACAATTACTATTTTTTTCTATTTTTTCAGCTCACAAAATAAAAAGTAAAGTTTGAAGAAAAGCTCATGTTTTAATGTCTGCAGGTGTTGTTTTTAACTTCTTTTCACTTTAACAATCAGCAAATTGTGTATTTGTCCAACTCTCGCATACAACTGCACACAATCAGTTCACAGATATTATATAAGGGCTCACATTTTCAGTAGTTCAGAAAGTTTTCCCGACAGAGTTTGGTCAAACCCTGCGGCTGCCTCTGTCAGATGAAGGCTGCCCTCCTCTCCCTCCTTCTCAAACACTCCCAACACCAAACCCTGCAGAGACACACAAACACAGCGAGAGCTCACATGAGAAATATGCACCCACGGATGTTGACATGAAGAAATACCAGCTCCCAAACCTCTGAAAGTCACTGATGTAACTCTCCGTGTCAGCCGTGTCTCACCTTTCTCTGGTTCAGGTGAGTCTGAGAGGCAGAAAACGACCTGCGGTGGTTTGTCCTCACCGCCGCCTGCACAGCTCTCTTCACGAGCAGCATTGTCATCTGCTGGACATATATGAACGGACAAGAACAGATTAATTACTTATTCAGAGATTTAAAGGTCGCAGACATGTGCAGAACGCAGCCGATCGACCTGACACGGTCGCGTTTTTTATTATGTCACCAACAAGCGACGAAGACCGATCATTGTCGCCACCTGGCGGCAGACGCGGGTTAAAACTGTAAATACTTGGTTGGACTCTGGTTTCTTCGAGAAACATTAATATATTTCTGTTTAATGGAGAAAATGTATCTTTCTTAGTATGTTTTGGGTCATTTTCACACACACCAATTTAATAATATGTATTCTAACTTATCTATTTTATTTATATGTACGTTTTTTTTTTTTCATTTCCACACGACAGTAACTGCTGAACTATGGGTCTCAATTGACAGTTATTCCTTTTTGTAAAGGAAAGACAATTATATATAGAATTGTTATATACCATACAGATATATATAAAATATAAAAGAGGAATGCTAAAGTTTCAGAGCCCTGGACAAAACACAAATAAGAAGAAATGTGCATTGTAAGTAACTGTTTATTTGATTTTTTACAGTAGATATATGTTTGTCAGTGGTTTGTTTGTTGCCAGCTTCAGTTTCATGCAGTCAACTCAACACATGAGACTGTAATCAATCTATTACTTTGCAAAAATGTCTTTCTACTATGATCAAACTAATTATTTCTGCTGATTGTTTTTTTTGTTTGTTTGTTTGTTTTTTTAAATGCTCAAAATGACTCTTATTTTGCCCAACTATTTCAGATGTGAACAACTTTTATTACCAATCTTCTAAAGTTAAACTGAATGAAAATCAAACATCTTTACCTGGACAGTTTGATCTAAAGATCATATGTACGCCCTTCTCTCACTATGAAATAGATGTTCATGCTTGCACTAACTTTCCACAAGGAATTACTGTAAAGATAACTGCTGTACAAGACTGACCTCAAATCCCTCAGACTTTCCACTTTATTCTGAGAGCCATAACAAATACTGTATGTTACTGACATTCCATACATACAATGAAAAAATAATCATGTATTTACACATGCATCTATAGACAGAATATACAGCACAGGATGTCCAGGGGTCAAAGGATGAGTTTGGGATTCAGGACACTTCCTGCATCCATTAATGCAGACAAGGATTATTCAGTTTAATCAGCTCATCTGAAACAGAAAATAGAAACGAAGACCTGCCATTACTGTCAGCCTCTTCTGTGATCAAAAGTGTTTTGAGACTCCAAGTGAGCAGTGAGCAGTGTATTGAGTTTGGTTGTGATCTCACATTGCCTGCAGTGTGGTGGTGGCAGCCTCCAGCAGGTCATGAGTCTGACTTGTCCACAGTCTCTGTCAGGATGATCAGTGTCTCCTGTGTTTGCCTGTGTGCTGCCATGGCCCCTCTAATGACGTACATTATGACTGCTGGGCATCTTTTCAGAGGAACAAAACAGCTGCTCTTTTTTGTTTTCTGTTGGATAAATTGTAAATATGTAATGACCCTAAAGGTTTCAAAAGCAAAGGAGCACTGGCACAGTGCTGGTTCTATGTCAGTCAGTGTGGTCCTTCAGTAGAGCAGGTCCAGAGCAGAGACGGTGGGTTCCTCTGGCTTCTTGATCTCTGGTTTGGGCAGCTTGATCCGGCTCATAGCAACCACTCCACAGACAGCAAAGTGAGTCACAATGCTGCCTACACCCAGCCAGAAGGACCAGTCCAGGCTGTCGTCCAGGACGACAAGGATGAAGAGGTTCTCCTGATAGTTTGCCACCCGCTCGGTCAGACTGTGGTGCCTCACTGCCGCCAGGAAACACAAAACACCCAGGGAACCAAAGAGAGCTGGAAACAAAAAGAGAGGAAACATGGGGCATGGAAATTGAAAACAATCAATATTTGAGGGCGACTTGGAGGGAAGAATCTCTTCACATACCAGCGATGAAGTTCCACAGGTAGAGTCCTTTGTGCCCCTTGATGCTCTGGTAGGGAACCTTACGTGCATTGTAAATACAGAAGGACAGACTGACCAGAGCGAAGCCTATGGCCGCCAGCAGGAAGAGGATCACCATCATGTGAAGGCCCCCGTTCAGTGTTCGCACAAGCTTTGGGAAAACTGGAGAAAAACAGAGAAACACACACATTATCAGCCCAGTGAGCTGGTTAGTATGAGTCAAGATGAAGACAGAGCATGTGTAAGTGGGACAGCTGTTGATTGATAGTAAAACTGTGAACAGATGCTGTATACTGTGTGGATGCACTCTGTCTCTTTTGTTATTTATTGCACATATTTCACACTGGACAGAAAGGTGGAGTTATACACCACCTGAACAGCATCAGTGCATGTGTGACACTGGCAGAAAAATGAACAATAATGTCCTCACGCTCAGAAGATCTGTGTCGAATCTGAACATGTCTTAAATGATTTTAATTCAGTACCTATAGGCACAAACAAAAGTCTTTTGAAGGTTACATACTCGCCTGGAAAAGCTCCTGCATGACACAATTGTGTGCTGACAGAATCAGATATTATATATTCTCAATTTTATTAAATGTATTAATTTGAAATGAGCTAAAGTGATTCTACATGTTTGTATTATGGTATTAAAGTCAGTAGTATATGTTTTAATCTGTGTTTCTTGTCCTTTTGAATATAATAAAAGATCTTCATACTTGTGTTTAAATGTTTTTAAATTATTATTGTTGAGTTTGTCATGTTTTTGTGGTTAATATTGAGTTTGTATCAAGCAAAAAATGCCAATAAAAGTATCCAAAAGACAGGAGATATAAAATATTTAGTTGTTAAGTGTTATAAACTGTATAAATTATTAAGTGAGCTTATATTAGATAAGCATGGCAGCTAATTTCCATTATAAGCAACAGGTGTATTTGTATTTGATGTGTTTGCACACAGTTCTCCCTTAAGACTGGAAAATCATCAGTATCATGTTTTATCAAACTCTTCAGTGAAGCAATTGTATATGCTTAGATTTAATTTAAAAATGAAAAGACTATTTTTTATGGTTGCACTATTTCATCAGCTGGAAATATTCTGCATGTCTAGAGCATCACTTTCTGAAATGTTTCCACAAATTTCAGCCTGATATATTTGGTAATTTTGGAAACTTTGCGATCTCCATAACTTATTTTGCTGAACCTCTCCACTAATGAGGATCTAAACGTACAATAGCCTACACGATTACGTTTAAAGATGTGGGGGGCTTATGCGATCTTACTGTATATTTTGGAGCGCCTCTTCCCGAGTCCGCACTTCTTGCTTTTTCCTCCCTGGAACAAGCCGTAATAAATGTCACCGATGAACTGGTCCAGCTCCGGGTGAGACGCGTTCACTATCTCCGCCCCGGTTTTACACAGGATCCGTCCGGTGACCCACCGCTTCGTGGACAGGGCCACGACCAGGAGGACCACCGAGCCGACACACAGCACCGAGGCCACCGAGAACGTTATCCGTTTCCACAGAGAAGGCATCTTACGAGCCCATGGTGCTGCCCCGAGGGAGGTAACACGACGCCGGGCAGCGACCGCGAAGCGCACCCGGCGATCACCATGAGTTTATTCTCTGGTTTGAAAGGTAAAAATAAATCATAATCCCACAAAAAAGTTGTTTCTATTGATGAATTGTTGCGTGTATTGACGCATGAGTCACAGGGCAGGAGAAACAGAATCTAAGGCGGTCAAAGAGATCTCTTACCGGGGGAAACTCTATCCCTACCCAGTGCGCCTGGCTCCTGCTCCCTCTCTCTCTCTCTCTCTCTCTCTCTCTCTCTCTCTCTCTCTCTCTCACACACACACACTCCTCTTTAATCAGAGGATGAATTAACCTTTGCGACTTGGTATTTGGAGCTGGAAATGTATTATCTAATTGTGACCTTAGTGGTGGCGCAAAGCTATAAAATCCGTATAGCGTAGTTAATTGTGTCAGAAAGACAGATGTGGTTCATTATAACACTCACCCTAAAGGTCAAGTAATGGCACCAGTGAGTTTATCCTATACTGGTGCTAAATCTTCTATCTTGTTCCTTGCATGCTCCGCTTATTCATTTAGGTCTATCAGTACTCAACAAGTACATTTCTATTTTGTGTTGATACTTTCTCCTCCATTATATTCATGAAATAGCCAGTATAGCTGCAGATTTACATTATTCAAGTCATAATACAATATACATTAAAACATATACTGAAAAGTAAAAATGTACTAATAAAGATAATAATATGTGTTAAGTTTACATCAAACTACATTTAATGTTTATATATGTATATTCAGTCCTTTTATAATGTTGTTGTTGGGTTATATTGTATATTTCAGAACTTTTATATTGTTATTTGGTCAATGTGTCACTTTTATATTGTTATCTCTGTATCTCTGAATGGCTTAGTAGTAACTTATATACCATACACAAATACAATGTGTTTATAATCAAATTACCACATCAAACCTGGAGTTTCATGATGTTCCAGTACAGAACAGATTAAAAAAAAAAAAGCGGGAGGGGGGTCCAGCTGCTCATTTTTGCACCACGGCTGCCAAGCTGGTTCATCCAAGCCATGTGTGAGGGGGCCAGGGGCAAAAATGAGTTGTGGTCCCCTGCTGAATCCCATTCCTCCCGCACCTATGTGCATCCTGTACAGTATGCTGATGCATACACGCATCATCAGGTTCAATTGCATGGCAGTCTACCTTTATTATATTTTATCAAAGCTTTGAGGTAAGCTTTTGCCTGCTGGAATGAAAAATAAGTTACTGAGTGAGATTTTTGACTGGGGCCCATCCATGAGGTAATCAATTTGGTTGTGTAATTTATTCAACCAACGCTTCACAGGTGTAAAATGACAATATTCTGGGCTTTTGGCGACACCTGCTGGTGATTCAGTGACACTACGGGGCGTGATGACGCCACAGCGTGTGACATGTCAGTCTCCCAGGCGGAGCTGAGACCGTTTGGCGAATGGCGGACTCGCTGTCGACAAGTCTGGGGAGAGGAGAAGAGAAGGAAGGAGGACAGGGAGGGACAGTAAGGCTGCAAACCGAGAAGAACAAGGAGAAGGACGGAGTCACGGAGACGCTGGGGTTCAGCGATAAAATGGCGGCAGTAAAGGCAAAAAACGCAACCTGTCGGGTGAGCTAGCCTCGTTTTGCAGACCCCTTCGGTTGTTAGCGCTAAGCTAGGTGCAGGTGCTTGTTTGTTTTTGTTTTGTTTGTTTTTGCCCCTGGAAAAGCAGCTGGGGTTAAATGGGCTACTGCACTGTATGTGTGGTTGTCTTGATAATCACGATGCATGAAACACCTGTAATTTCAGTCAGTTTTGGGCGCTGCTCTGTGTTGCCAGATTTGACTGACGAAAAGTAGCCCAGTCAGAGCTAGAATCACCCAGTCATCAGAAAAGTGGCCCAATCTGCAATTTTTATTCAAGAGTTTTTGTGCATCATATATACGCATACATATACGCCAGTTTAAGCGTTAAGGTCGTCACTGAAATTAACAGTTGCTTCGAAGATGCTTAAAGTACGTAACGTTGCCATAGACTCAGTGAGTTCAGCTGTGGGCTATAACTTCCATAACTTATTTTTGTGAACTCTCACTAATGAGGATCTAAACGTACAACAACCTACGATTACGTTTTAAAAGATGTAGAGCTTATAGATCTTACGCATATTTTAGACTTACTCTTCCCGAGTCGCACTTCTTGCTTTTCCTCCCTGGAACAAGCCGTAATAAATATCACCGATGAACTGGTCCAGCTCCGGGTGAGACGCGTTCACTATCTCCGCCCCAGTTTTACAGGATCCGTCGGTGACCCACCGCTTCGTGGACAGGGCCACGACCAGGAGGACCACCAGTGACACACGGCACCGAACCACCGAGAACGTTATCCCGTTTCCACAGAGAAATCTTACGAGCCATGGTGCTGCCCGAGGAGGTAACGACGCCAGGCAGCGGCGACGCGAAGCGCGGCGATCACATGAGTTTATTCTCTGGTTTGAAGGTAAAATAAATCATATCCCACAAAAGTTGTTTCTATTGATGAATTGTTGCGTGTATTGACGCAGGTCACAGGAGCAGGAGAAACAGAATCTAAGGCGGTCAAGAGATCTCTTACCGGGAAACTCTATCCCTACAGTGCGCCTGGCTCCTGCTCCTCTCTCTCTCTCTCTCTCTCTCTCTCTCTCTCACACACACACACTCCTCTTTAATCAGAGGATGAATTAACCTTTGCGACTTGGTATTTGGAGCTGGAAATGTATTATCTAATTGGTGACCTTAGTGGTGGCTGCAGCTATAAAATCGTATAAGCGTAGTTAATTGTGTCAGAAAGACAGATGTGGTTCATTATAACACTCACCCTAAAGGTCAAGTAATGGCACCAGTGAGTTTATCCTATACTGGTGCTAAATCTTCTATCTTGTTCCTTGCATGCTCCGCTTATTCATTTTTAGGTCTATCAGTGCCTCCAAGCAAGTACATTTCTATTTTGTGTTGAAGTACTTTCTCCTCCATTATATTATTCATAGATAACCAGTATAGCTGCAGATTTACATTATTCAGAGTGCGCAATACAATATACAAGCATTAAAACATATACACAAAGTAAAAATGTACTAATAAAGAGATAATAGGTGTTAAGTTTACATCAAACTACATTTAATGTTTATATATGTATATTCAGTCCTTTTATAATGTTGTTGTTGGGTTATATTGTATATTTCAGAACTTTTATATTGTTATTTGGTCAATGTGTCACTTTTATATTGTTATCTCTGTATCTCTGAATGGCTTAGTAGTAACATACCATACAAATACAATGTTTATAATCAAATTACCACATCAAACCTGGAGTTTCATGATGTTCCAGTACAGAACAGATTAAAAAAAAAAAAGCGGGAGGGGGGTCCAGCTGCTCATTTTTGCACCACGGCTGCCAAGCTGGTTCATCCAAGCCATGTGAGGGGGCCAGGGGCAAAACTGAGTTGTGGTCCCCTGCTGAATCCCATTCCTCCCGCACCTATGTGCATCCTGTACAGTATGTACCCTGATGCATACACACTGTCATCAGGTTCAGTGCACATGGCAGTCTACCTTTATTATATTTTGCTCAAAGCTTTGAATGCAGCTTTTACTCCTGCTGCTGCTGGAATGAAAAATAAGTTACTGAAATGAGATTTTGACACAGGGCCCATCCATGAGGTAATCAATTGGTTATTAATAATTTATTCAACCAACTTCACCAGGTGTAAAATGACTGACTGGGCTTTTGGCGACACCTGCTGGTGATTCAGTGACACTACGGGGCGTGATGACGCCACAGCGTGTGACGCAGATGTCAGTCTCCCAGGCAGCAGCTGAGACCGTTTGGCGAAGATGGCGGACTCGCTGTCGACAAGTCTGGGAGAGGAGAAAGAGAAGGAGAAGGAGGACAGGGAGAGGGACAGTAAGGCTGCCAAAACCGAGAAGAACAAGGAGAAGGACGGAGTCACGGAGACGCTGGGGTTCAGCGATAAAAATGGCGGCAGTAAAGGCAAAAAACGCAACCTGTCAGGTGAGAGCTAGCCTCGTTTGCAGACCCCTTCAGTTTGACAGCGCTAAGCTAGGTGCAGAGGTGCTTGTTTGTTTTTTGTTTTTGTTTTTGTTTTTTTGCCCACAGGAAAAGCAGCTGGGGTTAAATGAGGCTACTGCACTGTATGTGTGGTTATCTGTGATAATCACGATGCATGAGCACGCAGCAATTTCAGTCAGTTTTGGGCGCTGCTCTGTGTTGCCAGATTTGACTGACGAAAAGTAGCCCAGTCAGAGCCTAGAATCCACCCAGTCATCAGAAAAGTAGCCCAATCTGCAATTTTTATTCAAGAGTTTTTTGTGCATCATATATACGCATACATATACATGATTTAAACGTTAAAGGTCGTCACTGAAATTAACAGTTGTAGCCGAAGATGCTTAAAGTACGTAACGTTGCCATAGACTCAGTGAGTTCAGCTGTGGGCTATAACTTGAGCCCTGTATTTTAGCCTGTATTTGTTTACATTTTAGAAAAGTAAGTACGCCGAATTTGCAATTAGAAGTTCCGGATTGCTGCTCATCATTGAATCTACTGACAGCTGCAAGTGAGTTACTTTAAGACTGATGAAAACTCAAAAAAGTGACGATTCTCAGGCAAGTTCTGCAGTTATAATGAGCATTCTTTCTGCGATTTCTAAGCGGGTTTAGGGGTGTTTATTTGCAGTATACAGTGGCGGCAATGATGTCTGTAAAGTGTAAACCACAATTAATTTAAAAGTTTGTGTGTTTAGATTTGACTGAGTTATTACGATTTGTGACACAAATTGTGGCGCTAACGGTTTTGCAGTAGTTTTACTGCCTGAATTGCTGCTGTCGCGGCTGCTGATCGCGTTGATAAGCGAACAGTAACGAACTTTCCGTCTTGCACGCACCTGTCCCTTTCTCCTCACACAGTATCGTCTCTCCCGGAAAACCGCCCAACCTGGCAACACTGGTGCTACTCCGAGTTAGCGCTTGATGTCAGGATGTCATTAGCACCTCAGATGCTATTTGTCAAACACTGAGCTGGATTAAAATACCGTTAACTGCCTAACTTATATTATATGCACCCTTGTTATGACTGGTAGTAGCTTAATTATTCAAGTAAGTATGATTTTGAGGTATTTCTCCTTTATTATACTTTACACTCATACTTCACTACATGTCAATGAAATATTGTACACTACATTATCTGACTTTTTAATCATTGTACTTTTCAACATTAAGATTTTCTAATGTTGTACATAAAAAAGTCAATTTGATATGCCCTTAGCATGTTTGGGTGGATTCCAATTCAGAGTACACTATGAGTACACTGTGTACAATGTCAGGTTTGAGAGCTTGTGGCTCTGTGATACAAGAAGACATGCTTCCTTTTCTGTTTTTATATCTGAAAATATATCCTTGTTGAGGTACAAAATTCAAATAGTTACAGTGTCCAGTATCCAAATGTCCTAAACTTCAGCTGCGGTATAAAATACTCTTGGCTGCAAGCAAAAAAGCCATTACATGGCTGTTAGCCCTTCTTATTACCTGAAAATGTCATGAAAATAATAGTTTTAAAAAATGGAATTCATTAATTTTATGCTCACACCTGTGCTTTTTCTGCTGTGCCTATTGATACAGCTGGGGCCAAGATATCCAGACTCCCCCCCCCACCCACCCACCGTGGGTCAAATTTTAAAAAGCACTTTATGCTTTAACACTTAGCCCAACCTGAGATAACCCTGAGGAGAAATCTTCTCCAGAGTCACAAAAGCATTATACAACTGTTTTCACAGGCTGAGTAGTACTGAGTAGTACTGCCTGTGACTGCTAAATTGACTCTGATATATAAAAAGGGTGCAGTGCCACTTTATGGGGAATCTTAAAGCTGCAGGATACAACAATATTTTAGACAGCAATGTCCTTCCAAGCCCTTTTCTTTGTCATCATTGCAGTGCCCCAATGCACAAAGTGAGGTCCATAAAGAAACATGATATTCCCAGTTTGGTGTGGAAGAACTTGACTGACCTGTGCAGCATCCTAATAACTCTGGGATGAACTGGAACCCCGACTGTGAGCCAGGCCTTATCGCCTAATGTCAGTGGCCAACCTCACTAATACTCTTGTGGCCGAAGGGAGCAAATCCCTGAAGCCAGGTTCTAAAATGTTGTTGAAAACCTTCCCAGAGGAGTGCAGGCTGTTATAGCAGCAGATTACTGCTCATGGTTTTGGTTTTAGTGTCACTAATTGATATTTTTAAGGGTTTTACTTGAATTTTAATTTTAAATTGCTTGGTTGATTTGTCTAGGGAGTTCGCTTTGTTAGCAGTTGAAATGCACAAGCTGGCAGCTGCTGTTAACCTCCGAAATAAGTCAGCAAAGCTTTTAGGATGGTAGTTATTTTTACTACTTACGGATGTGTGTGTGGGGCATCGCTGGAGGGTGAAGTTCTCTCACATTAGCCAGGTGATGGTAATTTAGTTTGTAATATTTATATGTAACTTTTCAAGGTTTTCTTTTAAAATCTTTCCTTGTGTGTCTCCAGACCTGTCTCTGGTCAGATTTATAACTACTGAGCTAACCAGAGGCTATTTCCTGGAACACAACGAGGCCAAATATACAGAGCGCAGAGAGAGGGTCTACACCTGCCTCCGCATCCCCAAGGAGCTGGAGAAGGTAGAACGCACAAAAAACCATTCTCTCATTCTTTGAAATTATAAATATGTCAAAAATAAAGAAATGCATTTTCCTTTCTCACTTCCCTTTTTAGTTGATGACATTCGGCTTCTTCCTGTGTCTGGATGCATTTCTCTACGTGTTCACTCTGTTGCCCCTCAGAGTGATTCTGGCCCTTTTACGACTCCTCACGTTGCCATGCTGTGGCCTCAGGTAAAGTTCACACACAGGTGTCAGGTATGCAGAATTTAAGCAGTTTCCCAAATGGGTCTTTGGCTACAATGATGATCAGTATCCGATTAACCATTAAAAGTTTTTCCTGGAAATAAGCTTTATTCAAACAGTGACTCCTGGTGTTGCTTTGAATTGTGCTATGTACACTTTACAGTCCAAGCCAGTTTTTACAAAATTACAAAAGACGTTATGGTACGTTATGTTCAGATGATGCTTTTAAGATGTCTATGTCCTGTGTAGTTCACAGTATATAAAGGAGTGCATCCCCCCTCTGGATGTGCTTGTACATTTGCACCAACTACTATTGAAATGATAATTAATCTATTAGTTGATCAACAGAAAATAACAGGCAACTATTTTGATAACAAGAGGTTTTAAGTGATTTATTAAGCAAAAATGTCTGCCATGGTTTCCGGTTTGAAAATATGAGGATTTGGTGCGTTTCTTGGTTTTATTATCTGTTTAAATTTACTTGATCCCTGGGCTTTAGGCAGTTGGTCGGACAAAACAAGCCATCCGACAAAATGTGGTGTTCTGCTAAATTGTAATGGCCACGTTTATAGAGAAAGCAATACAGGATGATTGAAAAAAAAAAAATACTTGACAGATTAATTGTAACTTGCAGTCTTAGTACAGACTTGATGATTAGCTTTTCATGACAGAAACAACCATTGTATTATTGTACTTGACCTCTAGAGGGCAGCACAGCTCTTTTCTGACTGTTCAGACTAAACCAATTGTAATAACCTGCATTCTGTTCCTCTCCTGTCGTTTTTTTGTGATTTTGTTCTTTATCTGTAATTTGTGTATGTGGGTGTGTTTCAGTGGCTCCCGCCTGCTCCAGCCAGCTCAGGTGTGTGATGTGCTGAAAGGCTTCATTATGGTGCTGTGTTATTCAATGATGAGCTATGTGGATTACGCCATGATGTACCACCTCATCAGGGGACAGTCTGTCATCAAACTGTACATCATCTACAACATGTTGGAGGTAGAACCGGATAATACTTCCTATTGCTCATAGCTCTGATTGTACTGCACAGTCACCCACCCACTCATTCACTCTCTTTCCCCCTCTCATTCTTTCCTCGGTGTGTTGTCAGGTGGCAGACCGCCTGTTCTCATCATTCGGCCAGGACATACTTGACGCCCTGTATTGGACAGCCACTGAACCCAAGGAGAAGAAGAGAGCACACATAGGTGTGATCCCTCACTTCCTCATGGCCGTGCTCTACGTCTGTATCCTCACTGAGAAAGACCTGTGGTTGTTATTGTCAGTCTGTGTATCTAAATATGTTTTGGTTTTATTTAAAGATGTCTACCTACATTTTGGGAATAATTAATGGTAATGTTTCTCAATTTTAGACACTTACAGACCAAACAATCAGTCACTCAATTGAAAATAGACTACAGATTAATCCATAATAGTTGTAGAATAAAAAAAAAACAGTAGGATGTTTGTTACTGTAGTTCTCAGTGTATTTTTTTCCTTAACATGTTTGTGTTTAGTTCTCCATGCCATCCTCATCATGGTTCAAGCCACAACTCTCAATGTAGCCTTCAACTCCCACAACAAGTCTCTGCTCACCATCATGATGTCAAACAACGTGAGTATAAACGTACACTGCCATGTTATAGTAACTCACGTAAAAGTAGCAGCAGCATGAGTTCAATCATGATATTTTTGGGTTTTCATGCAGTTCGTGGAGATCAAAGGAAGTGTGTTCAAGAAGTTTGAAAAGAACAACCTTTTCCAGATGTCAAACAGTGGTAAGCTGCAAATGATATGTAAAACTGCCAGATATGTTTTCCCACATAAGTCAGCGGTTTTTGGACATTTTGTACCTTAGCCTTTGAACTTGGTGATTTAGTGCAAGGTAAATTTATGGAAATCGAGCTCAGCTGCAGTGAGTGCAAAGTAGGTTAATCCAGGATTGATTTGTTTGTTTCCCACAGACATAAAAGAGAGGTTCACCAACTACATCCTCCTACTCATCGTCTGTCTGAGAAACATGGAGCAGTTTTCATGGAACCCTGGTAACTAACACGGTGCTGCACAAATAACTGAAATCTGCACAGTTGGTTTATCTATTTGACAGTTAGATATGAACACCACTCTGCTCCTTGCAGGTCCATCCTTAGCTACTGTCAGCGTGGCTCCCTGGTGATAACTAGTGTTGTACTGAATATTGACACTGATCAGTTTTTGATGTGTTTGTTTTTAGACCACCTGTGGGTGCTGTTTCCTGACGTAGTCATGGTGATAGCCTCAGAGGTTGCCGTGGATGTCGTCAAGCATGCTTTCATCACCAAATTCAACGACATTAGCGCTGATGTGAGTCCTTACAGTACAGCACCTCATACAGTATTACAAGAGGTTGTGGTACCATGAGTGTGGCAACAAAGGGAGCACTGTTGTTTGTTGTTAAAGACAGTTCACCACAAAGTGCAGATTTAAATTTGACAAAATAATCTAATTCCAGGTCCACTTCCATGCTTAAAATCTTATCATATAGTCTTCATCCACAGAAGGATTTCTTCAGTTAATGGGGCTAAGTTATAAGGAATGTCTTTGCTTTATATTCATTTTTTTCTGTAACTTGAAGTGGATTTATTTTGACATTTGAAGATATGCAAGGAAAGTATAAGTCACACTGCATCTAAAAACGTGTCTCCTTGAGTTAGTATTATCTTGTCCTTCTACTATTTCACAGGTCAGGAATGAATCCTCAGGCTCAACAGGCCTGGGTTGATTTCCTCTTTCTCCCTATTTTGTGCTACTCCACTGACCTACACTCTGTTTCTGTGTTGTATTTTCCTCTCTCTCTCTGTTCCTCACTGTCTCACTCACCATCCCACTCACACCAGATACTCTGTAGTATCAGAGGGAAACTGTCAGTCTGCTGAGGGTTCTTCTCTTTTTTTTGCCGACCTTGTTCACTTCCCTCCTCCGTTTTTCTTGTGATCTCGTCCTCTGGTTTCCTTCAAGGAGTTGTAGTCATGGTTATGTAACGGAAACCAACTCCACAGGACGGGATTAACCCCTTTATCTCCAAACTGTCAAACCTAATCACACAAACCTCACTCACATGTAGTTAGTGTTCAAAGCGCTTGTGAACCCATGCTCATTGTCATAAGTCTATTTTTGCATGTTTATTGTTTTTTGTCTTTTTAGACTGACTCTAACTGATTTCGATTTCCCTGACCTTTACTATCCACAACACCAGCTAATAGATATATTATGAGTTAATAACAGGCAGCTTTAGTTTTGGAAATGTGTCATTTATATTACTTGGACACCCTCTGCTCATTCCATGTAAATCAGTTACTGTATAATTGATATTTATATGTTTCTTCTTCGGCTGACTAGTGTTGTGTCGCTCTGTGTCTTCACAGGTGTATGGAGAATACAGAGCCAGCCTCGCCTTTGACCTTGTCAGCAGTCGCCAGAAAAATGTAAGCTAAATAAACTCAAACATCAACTGTTAATCACAGTGGCAGAGGCTCAATGCACGACAACTTAACTATACCACTCTCATGTGTATGGTAAATATGAAGCTACAGCCAGTTAGCTTAGCTTAGCTTAGCACAAAGACTGGAAATGGGAGGAAAACAGCTAGCCTGGTTCTGTACGGAGCTTAAAAATGTTACCTGCAGCACCACAGTGCAGATCTGTTGGGTTTCTCTCTGTAAATTTTATAAGATAAAGAGTACGGTCTAGACCTGCTCTATATGTACAGTGCCTCGAGATAACTTCTGTTGTGAATTGGCGCTATATAAATAAAATTGACTTGACTTGACTTGACACAGTGTAAAAACAACTAGTTGAGGTTTTACAGGGGGTTGTATGATGTATAATGTGTTAAATTTGTCCCCAGGCTTACACAGACTACAGTGACTCAGTATCCAGGAGAATGGGCTTCATCCCCCTTCCTTTAGCTCTGCTGGTCAGTCACTCTTTCTGAAGATTTCCATTGCAAATGATATATTGGTCATTGTATAGAACATAAATCTAACATTGTGTTTGTGTTTCTTCTTTCAGTTGATCAGAGTAGTGACCAGCTCAGTGAAAATCCAGGGCTCGCTCTCTTTTATGTGCGTGCTGCTGTTTTACTTGGGGTAAATATCAAGTTGTCTTTTCCAAATTTTGAACATACATCTGAAGTTTTATTAGCTCTGTATTTCTCCTGGTTTTTATTTATTCTCTTTGCCTATTTTCACTTAAAATTTGTGTGTGTGTGTTCGTGAACAGGATGATCACTCTGAAGGTGCTCAACAGTATTGTTCTGCTGGGGACGTCTTGTGTGTTTGTCAAAGAGGCCAACATGGAAGAAAAGCTCTTCGACCCCCCACCCTCTGCCGTCTCCAGCCGCGTAAACTCCAGAGCTCACCGGACCAAACACGTTCACATTTCACCACAGCAAGGTAACACACAGCTTGAACATGCTTTAAAACCTGCCCCTGTGATTTCTCCATGACCACTGACACTCCAACCACCCTCACAGCTCTGTCAGATTGTTGCCCCAATGTCCCTCTATCTGTCCTGTTGACATTTAACACCCACACATTTCAGCAGTTATTAAAAGCGTTAAATCAGATTACAGAGCTGAGATACCAGCTAACGTTAGCTCCCATTATCCACAGCGTCTTTTACAAGTCAATGGTACTCTCTGTGCTCACATACAGTAATTTAATACAGCAGACTTCTCAATAAAGGTGTTCTCATTTACATGGTTTTCTGTTTCTGACAACAGAGCAACCGCAGCCCATCAAGACCACATGTACATGCACTGCTAAAATCCTGATTTTATAACCTCAGCATCATTTGACAAAAATCACCTGATGCATAAGTTAAAGACAACAGCTGTGATGTAATTTTGGCTATATTTCAGCATACAGAGTGCATGATAGCAGTGTCTATGTCAGCTGCCAGTAGTTAGCATAGAGAGGTGTGCCTGTAGTGGGAAAGCCCGACCTTCCACTCGCAGAGCAATACTGGTGACTCTCCTCTACAGAAAGTAGCAAAGGTTTGTTCAAAAAGTCATATTTATCGCTTGGTACTAACGGGGTCTGAAAAGTCGGTAAATCCAGCAACAAACGCACTAATTTGGCAAAACTGTCTGTTTTGCTGATAACATAATAGAGACTATTTGCACCAAATCATTTTTAAATAGCAGTGGCCAGTGAGGAAACTTTAGCATGATGTAACTTCATCACTCAGGAAGTCAGCGACAGACACGTTTTTACAGCTAGCCTCACTGTTGCAGTCCAGGATTCAGTGTTAAGTTGCTGCTTTAAGTTCCTCATCTGCTGTTATTAAACTCTGCTTCTCTTACAAACAGAGCCCACGACAGACAAAGGAGGAGTATCACTGGCATCTGATATTTCTCCACCCACCAATGTCGCAGAGAGCTCTGCCCCCACACTTCCCAAGAGCGACTCGGACACATTCCTGACAACGCCTGACGAAGATGAGGATGAGAAAATCATCAACGCTGACACAGGACTTGAAGGAGATGGACTCAAAAACAGAACGCCCAAGAAAGACTTGCTGGAGATAGACCGCTTCACCATCTGTGGCAACCGAATAGACTGAACGCCATAGGAACAAACGTGTCCTGGAAACACAGCAAGGTTCAGGGATCAGACACGGGGTCATGGAGCATGCTCTGACTGGACTTATTCTTGTGCACCTGACCCCAGGAGTATTTATTTATTTATTACTGACAAAACCAGCCAAGGCATAAAGCTGTTACTACAAGCATCAGAGCCCGCTTCAGATGTTTCCCGCCTGTCCAGTCTGTTTCCTGTTTAACCAGGTAGACTCTGAGGATGAGTTGCAATGTGGGAAACTGGTGTTCACAGCTGGAGCGGAGCACAGAGACGGAAACATGACTGCATATGTGAAATTGTGTGTGATCATAGGAACGTGACAGCTGGACTGTGCAAGTGCGTGTGTTCAAAAGCACAATCATATGTACAGTGAGGAGTTGTTTTTAGACAGAACAAAAACTTGTCAATTTTTTAATTTTTTTATTTCAAATGTCTGAAAAATTCTAATATTTCAAACGGCATTTCTATGAAAAATCTCAGACCTTTTTTTTTTTTTTTCTAAAATCAACCATGTTCAGTGGCAGGATGAAGATTCATAATCACATGAACACAAGTCACACCAACAAAAATTTAAAGAGGTAATTTTTGAATTGAGGAGCCCAGATGTCCATAGCTAAAGTCCTACACTTTAAACATGGCAACAGTGACAGTAAGTACAGTCTGACGTGAGTGCATTGTCTTTGTTTGCCATCTTCAGGTTACACAATTTGAACTTGACTTTTTAAACACAGATACAAAGTTGCAGGTTTTAGTATCAGGCCATTTGTGTTGATATTTGTAACTTTGACGCACTGAGACGAGACCTGTTTATGAAGGCGCTAGTATTATTTTGACTTGACCTCCAAATCAGACAGGTTTAGCAGATATTTATTTATACTTTCAGTATGGTTCATGTGTACTCTCATCATTCAAGCATGCAGCCTCGGATAATCATTACAGCAACATTAGGCGTGTAGAAATTTTTATTTTGGAAACTGTGATCTGAACAGATGTCCTGGTGAAATACCACTGTGTGCTTGGTCTCATTTTAAATTGATGGTGTCTTATCTTGACTGTGATGTGAAAAATGATTAAGATTACATGTATGCAGGTGAAATGGTCAAGACACAGCTGTAAGGAAAACAACAGCGCTGTAATCACATGATCACAGTGAACCCAGCAATGTTCATTTGCCAGAGAGCTGCACTATAGAAAAAAATCAGGTTAGATCCCTTAAGGTTGCTGGCATAGTTTGGCGTGTTTGGCTGCTGGCTTTGAGTTTTGGAAGAGGCTCTTTGCAAATGCTTCTGTACTAAACAGTCTTAGATGCTGTGAAAGCTGGAGGCTCTGTTTAATCGATTAAGCGTATCAAACAACTCTGTCTGCTCTGAAGTGCCAGGAGTCGCATGTCCTGGGCAAAAGCTAGGTCCAACAGAGCTCCGGTTTTTGCCTCTTATGTGTTATCATTACATGCAGACCGCGATGCTAAACATTCGTTTAACAGGTGATCTTTTGAGTGAAGCTGAATGAGAAACTTCTCAAGTTGTAGCTCTACTTTCTTAATCCAAGGTTGCTAGCCAAAAATAGCATTTCTCCTTGCTCAGAAGTTTATTATTAGCTCTATACTTTTTGTCTTTATTGCTGTTACTTTATATTATCTTACGTTTTTTATTCAAAATAGCGTGTTCATATTGTTCTTGTGTTGTGCAAAAGAAGTAATAAGTTAATTCGTTTCTGGCTACCTGGGAAGGAATTAGAGCTGCAACTTGGAAAATGGGTTATACAAAGGTCTTGCACAGCATAACATCTTAGTGAGAGGTGTGTAAGATCAGAAACTCTCAACTGGGAAGCAAACAGATATTTATGGATGCTTAGCTTAGCTGTGACTCAGATGTGGTGGTTGAACATGAGAGGCACAAACCTGGGGTAAAGTCCATCCTCGCCATGGGAGGAGGACAGTCAGTACAGTAAAATAACTAAAAGAAAGAAGGATCAAGAGTGTGGCTGTATCATGATAGTGTGAAGTGTGTGTGTGTGTGTGTGAGAGAGAGAGAGAGAAGTTGCAGAGCATGAATGGATCTCACTTCCTAAAGTCAGACTTTACTTAATGTATGAATCAGATATTGTTGTTTTTATTTTTCATGTACAACCCCTCTGTGTAATGCGTCTCCTTACATGGTAGAAGGAGAATTAAACAAGATTTTTGTTTTGTAACCCTTTCTGGTGTGATTTGAATGTTTAACTCTGTGTGTGTGTGTGCATGTGTGTGAAGAACAGTGGCGAGTGTTTCAGTGAAAGGAGTCACTTCAGGCTCTGTTCACAGGGCAAACACTGACGTCCACTGTTCCCCCTGAATGGGTATTTGAAGGGGGGGTGTCTGTCATCACAGACATTCACACTCACAGGACTTGGGGGGGGTGGGGGGGGTGGACTTGCATGACTTGCATTTTCCTTATTATGTCAGACATATTCAGCGTTTTACATTCAACCAGTACAGTGTCCAGTCCTGTAAAGTGACCGTGAACCATGTGAGTGAGGTTGAAAGAGAGCGTTGACGTATCAAAGACTTCAATGCTATTTCCCCCCCCAAGACTTACACAACTGAATCAGGCTAATGTTACTTTTTAACTGAACTTTGGGTTTTCCCTCTTTTTGAACTCGAACCCTGTTTGTTTGCCAAAATTTCACTGGCCTTGACCATCTACAGCTAAAGGTCAGCTGCTCAGAGTATAGAGTCAATGATCTGCCTCACATGCATACAGAGACCCGCTGTGATTATGTAGTTCAGCTGTCTTGTAAACAGACATTATAATACTGTCTGACGCACACACGCACAGCTAAAATACATACAGTCTTAGCGGTTTGAACATACCTATATATACCTCTATAAGTCACCCAGGGTGGTTCACTTTTATCCCATGATAGAGCAGCTCCAGCAGATTTTATTATCTGTCTATACAATGTTCAGACACCTTGTTTTGGGGGGAAAAATTTGGTCCAGGGATTTCAACTGGCTTCTCTAACCTTGAGGTCATGGCTTTGAGTGTCTTTATGGTCATTTTGAGCATAATTGCATTTATCTGTGATGGTTTCATTGACTTTCCAACAAGAAATATAAACAGTGACCTCGAACAGAGGCCCTTGGGTCCTCCATGCAAAGAATACTAATGTTTTCAATGCAGGACTTTTACTCGTAATTAAGTATTTTTATTGCATTATTACTAGTTTCACTTAAACCTAAGTAAAAGATCTGAATTTCTCCTCCTCTGAACTGCACCTGTATTAAACAGAGAAGAGAGAAAGACCTAGACAGGTGATTGGACCCCGCGGTGCTGCGCGCCACAGATGCGCCCGGCGAGCTTTCCGGCGAGCACGAGCGTCCTTGGGGCTTTTCCGTGCACGCGAGATTAGGCTGCTCGCGGCAAGCAGCCGGTGGTGAGAGTGAGGGGCGCGGACGGACACATCCTTGGCCGTTAGTCCGCTGAGTCGTCGAATGAGCTCCGGGAAAATGTCTGTGACGAGTCCGCACCGAGAGACCAGGAGCTAACGGCTGCTAGAGTCTCGACCGTCGGATGTTAAGTTTAAAAGTTTTCCCCTCGGACGGTTGTTTGTGAGCGGAGGAGATAAGCCACCGTAGAGGGACAGGTGTCCTCTCACGTCAGCAGCCCTTCTCCCCTCTCTATCCCCCCCCCCCGTTAGCCTGTGGCACGACCGGGGCTCTGAGTTCTTTCCTTTCTTTTATCAGTTTTCTTCTGTTTTTTGTGGGGGGGGGGCGGGGGGGTTTCTTTGGAGGGGATAACGCTGGACTTTTCTGAGCCATGTTGTGGACAAGGTGGCTCGTTCTGCTGCTCTGCTGGGGGGCCACAAGCGGCGAGCAGCAGGCGGCGGATGAGAGGGACAGAACCCCGGCTGAGGTCCGGGCGGAATCCCGGAGACAGCGGTCCCCTCCGCCGGTGGAGCCCTTGGATTTTGGGTTTGTACCGGCGGCGGTCTATGATACCCACGCTTACTATGAGCCGGGGGCCGTAGGGATCCTCTTCCACATGGTCCACGCTTTTCTCTACGTTGTTCAACCGAACTCCTTCCCCAAAGGTGAGATGATTATTGTCACCCCCTCCTCCTCCTCCCACCATCCCTCAGCTCTGGCTCTGTTTCATATTCCCAGGATTTCTCTCACAGGATGGGGGATACAGGAATATTATCAGGGCTCTTGTATCTAATCTGAAAACAAATTGTTACATGGATAAACACATCACTCAAATATCTGTAGAATTAGAGTTTAACACTCTGCGTGTGTCTGTGTGTGTGTGCCTGTGGCTCTGGCAGCACCTTTTGCAGATTATTTTTTATCAGGGCCACATGCTGTATGCTTGGCTTGTATTTTAACTAAATTGTGACCCCAAAGAATTTAGATAGGGTTACAAAAGGAGATGGGTAAGATGAGATAAAATAAGACAGAGTTTAATTAATTCTGAGAAGAGTATATATAGTAAAATAATGGCACATACGGTATATACAGTACTATATGCTGTATATGTATTAAATTAAGATACATAAATAGTACAATAAAATAAAAAGAGAGAAAATATAATATACATGCAGAATAAAAGAAGCTGCAAGGTACAAATGCTCGGAACAATAATCAGTGAAAAAACTGCATAATGGTGCATGTGTGTTACAGTATATGATATTGTTAAATAAAAAATAAAGATTACATGCAGAGAAGTAAAGAATGTAGATGGAAGAATGTATAATCTGTATTATGGTTTTGGGTGGATTACACTGAAAGTACAAGATGTGATAAAAAAAACAAAAAAACAGTAGGATTAGGAGTTGATAACAGTGGATTGAATTGAAGTGATATGATAATGGCGCATGATATTAGTGTTTTGATTTTAGTGATAGCAGGGACTGATGATCAGTAGTGTATAAGTCTGTTTATGAAACACCCCACCTGTCAGTATTTCCAAGGGATCCCAAGGTAAAACTGAGGGAGTAACAAGATTATTAAAGTCATAAGAAAAACAAATATGTATATTTATGCTTTACTAAAACATTTACTTTCAGATTTTTTTAAATCAAATTTCTGTTTTTTATCTTGTGAAATGCTGATTATTGTCATGCCTCCAGGTCTCTAAAAATCCTTCAGCTGAAACGGTCATAACGTGTATCGAGGGTCACAGTTTGACTTTGCTTTGTTTTAAGGTGTCACAAGCCATAAAGGCTGGAAGCTGCTGGCCTATAGCTGACTCTTTAGTGTAACAAAATCAGACTGTGCTGTTGTAAGTCATAAACTAAACAGCAAAGTCCTAAAAAAAAAACACTGAAAACTTTAATTAGACTGCAGTGGTAGAAAATATCTGCACGTGTGTCTTAATTTGCATCCTGAGAATAAATCTGTACTATGGTGTGGATGTCTTTACGCATGGTATCCCCAAAAAAACACTTTACCTTCAGTTAAAATCCCACTGAGTCAAAAGAGCATGTGCACGGGATTGACTGCACGCACCGATGGCGTGTGCTTGTTGATTCCATAAACCAATGTTATGAGCAGATTAATGGGATCAATAGCTGTCATAGCTCATAAGTGATCTGGGCCCATGCTGTGACATTATTGCAGTGGTTTAAAGTTGATCAGGTCTGTCACATGAGCAATACAAAGAGAGTGAATGTTGCTCCCCTATCCTCCCCTGGTGTAGTACAGTCACCCAGTGATGGGTGATATGTAGAGCTACACCCAACTAAAAACGGTTTGTTTGTGCGCTGTATGTGCAACTATGAGTGGTCACGTTGGAGGATGACACAGTGCAATAGGATTGAAGGTTTTAAGTTGCTGCCATTTTGGTGTCCAGGGTTAGGGCTGCTGGCTGGGTAATCAATTAGCAGATCAGCGATTAGAGGAGGCTTTCTCAGTCACCTGCATCACTGCATAATACCTTAATCCACTGGACCATATGCTGCTACTGCCGGGGACTTTCCAGTGTGATTCACTGTCACACACACGCACAGGTAGAGAGACCACCTGGGTGTCATGTCGCTCACTCCCACACCATATGTCATATGTATGCAAAACCATACATGCTGGTCACACACATTGAATACACTCATGGACCTTGAAGCCTGTTATAACCACAGCTGCTTACTGCATGAGGTTTGGCAGGTTCAGCCGCTTGTTTTGCAAACTAAACTGCCAGATCCTCTGAGCTATAAATAAATAATAAGCCCATTTTAGGGCGGCGGCAACGGAGTCAAGCAAAGCTATTAAAACCCATCAGTTTGAATACATAAATGATTTAGGAAGAGGCTCCAGAGTCTCCCTTATAAAGCCATTCTCTGTGCATCCAAAAACTTGAATGAGAGTTCTGTGAATTTAAACATTTGTGTGCATTACTCTAAAGTCCTGAGAGAGTTAAATCAAAACTTAACTTAAACTTTGAAATATAAGGACAAAGTACAAGTATGTACACTCTGTACGTGGTACATGTACTTAAATGATTATTGATAGACAAATATTTTATCTCTCCCTTTTTGCTTTAATAGATAACAGCACTGTTTGCAAATTTATCTTCAAACTACAGTATCAAGGTGGTTGATATATATCAACTCTTGGAAATAACCAGGTTAGTGTAGCCTAAAGAAATGGATTGTTTAATCATTAGTGACATTTAATTGTTTCATTCAAATCAGCTCTTTATTAAAACATTGTCATACATATAGAAGCACCATATATGTCACCACTACTACACACATAAAGTAATACTACACAGCTGTACTCATTTAAGCTGAAATGAAACTTGCATCATGTTTAGAACGTGTGGCCAGGTTTCTACAGTAAAACATCAGTTTTATAACATCTGTCTAATTTCTTGAAATATAGAATATTTCATGATTCAGTGTCGTAATTACGTTTTACCTGTGCACCTATGAATCTATGGTGTAAAATACATTTTTTTCTTGTTTTTAAATATAGATGAAAGAGTAATTCATTGATATTTTTTGCATGTGTGTGTGTTTTTCCCTGGGGTAAATACTGCTACATCATTCTGGATGTATGGATGTTTCCTCAGTGGTATGCAGTGGTACGTCACTTCAATACTGGTCTTGCATTGAAATCTGTTGCCCTGTCAAACAGTGTCTCCTGTCACACTGTTGTCAATGGTTGGGGTTAGAGCTTGAGTTGGGTTATTGTTAGCTGTTGGAGAAGTGACAGGTTGGGGTTAGGGCTAAGGTTGACTTGAGGTTAAGATAAAGAAACGTAAATCGATGTGAGGGAGAGTGAGGGAAGGAGGTAGTTGACTGATTGACCCTGTCAGATCAGTTGGACTCTCTCAGTCTCACAAGAATTAATCACTTAGTAATGCAGCAGAAAGTGCTGTCTGTAGCAAAATCTCCATAAATCCATGTTATCCTATTAATGCTATTATTTATTCCGGTTTCCAGTAGAGCTGCTTGCATCTGAGTGACAACAGAAAGACGTAAGTGAGAGCTGGTGTACAATGGGACATCACTGGTTATTGACCGGCAGCGGCTTAACTTCCTCCCACCTCACTCATCCATCGTTATAAAATCTGTGTGAAGGTTGAATTTAGGGTGAAGACGTATTTTGGACTCTTTCACTGTGTGAGGGGTCTGTGTCTTCTTATCCCTCTGATACACACAGGGTAGATTAGAGGATTAGCATCCGCAGGACCAATGCTACCCCTGTGCTGCTACCACTGCTACAGATGGCATTGTCACACACACACACACACACACATATTAAAAGTGGGTCATAGTCCTGGTATTTGTCTGTTTGCCTTAATTACTGTTTGGACGTAGACAGGCTGTTTATCATGAAGCAAGTGTCTTAAATCAGATCACACTCAAGAGAAACTGAAAGTAGTTATCTGACAAGGATATTTAAAAAAAGCATGAGTAAAACCTCTATTATAAAACATGAATATCTCCATCTTACACTACAGACACCATTACATTCATCTTCTGCTGTTCATGAACTCCTGTTTATGCATATAATTTTAAAAAAAGAATTTTGCAAGGAAGAAGCTTTCAGTGTTTTTCACCTTGGATGTAGAGCTGAAACGATTGACTAATCGATCATTCAAAACTTACTGGGCAACAATTTTTCAATCATTTAAGTAATTTTATCACCAAAAATGCCAAGAAAAATCCCTGATTCCAGCTTCTCAAATGAGAATATTTGCTGGTTTTCTTACTTCTCTATGATAGTAAAGTGAACATCTTTTGGTTTTAAGCTGTTGGTAGAAATAATACAGCAGTTTAAATGTATCGACTTAGGCTCTGGGAAATTATGATGTGTACTTTTGACTTTTTTTCCTGATATTATACATACTAATATACACTAAAAGTTCAGCTGTATCAGAAAAATTACTGCATCTCTTGTCTCTCTTCATGCAATCTTGATCATTTATAATAGTTTCCTCCTATACGAAGAGTTTTCTGCAAAAGGTAAAAAAGACATTCCTCATAAGCCTCTTACTTGTTTTGCTCCAGCTCACAGCGGGCTGTGTAACTTTCTTTAGCCCGTCCTGCCTTGAAAATACATACAGTACTTATAGTTTTGTGTAATTACTGTGTCAAACACACCGTGCAGTCAGCAGTATTTAAAGTAAAGTAAGTGTCACATAACTGCTTTGGCAAACCTGACATGACTTAAGTCCTAACACCTTCTGAACTGCAGCCCACAACTTCACCTCCTATTAACTCTGTGGCTCGTAATAAAAACTGTGCTAATGAAGGAGTGACCCCGGCTCCTGTGAGTTTCATTTCATTCAAGACAATGTCCATTCATATGCTGCCGTTGAGTCACATGATAAATCTATGGGGTCAAGGGGACACAATAGATATTGCTTCATTTTAAGGGGTGGCGACCCAAATAGAGAGCCATCGCTTCATAGCTAAATAATGTCTTTACCAGCACTTTTCTATACCAGTCACTCCACCATGGTCACCACGCTCCACTAACGGTCTTCTGTTTTTTTTATTACTGAATGTAAGCTGAAGCTCTGAAATATTTCCAATGAAAAATGTTAAGTTTTTCTTTTGAATGAGCTTCATCAAAAGGGAGTTCAAAGTGTCCCCTCTCTAGGGAGCTGGAGAGACTTACTGTCTCTTTTGTTTAAAAAGAATGAAATGCCTTCAATAATTTCAAGTGCATCTTATCAAAAGTTTAAAGTTACGGTCGTGTTTGAAGTTTATCTGTAGTTGCACCATAAAGGCGAACAAATTTGGTAATACACCTCTAAAATCCATGATTAAACATGTCAGGGGATGGATGTAATCATGCAAATGTTTGTTTGAGTCATCTGTGTTGTGTGTAGGTAGGATTTTTGAGGCCTTTTATGTAAAAAAACAAAGCAGCAGAGATGGTTGTCAGGTTGCATAAGGGCTTCCAGTCCACACCTTCCAGTAATCTCTCAGAGCAGGTCAGCGTAGAGGATTGTGCTAGCCTATATTTACACATTACAGTAAGAAGGTTGTATGCTCTGACTTATATCACAATGGCTAACCAGCAGCAGTGTCTGAGAGCTGCTCATGTTTTTAGTCTTACAGTGGCATGTATTCTCTTTTAAGCGTGTTTGTTTAGTTGTGAACTCAGTGTTTCCTCCACTTTGTTTGATTGACCAGGTCTTTTTTTAAGGCCCTTAATTATGAAAGAAATACACACAAAATGTTAAGTAACAATCAATGAAACATGTCAAGTTGCTTTATCACAAATAACTCATCAGAACAAACACAAAAAACAAGAAAATATCACATTTTCCAAAGAGAAAGCCTGTATATTTCAGTAAATCAGTCAGTTGCTCTCCCTGCCTGTTGCACTGTACACACGAGTTCATGTTGGGCAGTGGTCTGCTCATCCTTTCAGGACTAATTCTGATGGTTGTTTACCCCCCACCCCTCTTCCTTTCATTTGCTGTAGCTATCTCTTATACTGGGTCACTGAACTAAGCTGTCTAAGCTTAACTGCCCTCAGTGGCTAATGCTAAATAAGTAGCTGAGCAACAACAGGTGGTATCGACACGACTGAGATGTGCTCATATGCTGCATCTGCAGAGTTAACAGAGATGTATGTCCTCACACCACATGGCAGTCTGAGATCTTGTGTTGTCAGAGTTTGTTTTTCTTTTCTTTGCCATCTGTGGGCTTGTACTCTGTTGTGTGAGAGATCAGATGGAGGAACACTTACACACACACACACACACAAAGAAAATCCAACTGGAGTTTGTGGTGAGGCGCAAAACACCAGATAAAAACTCGTCAGTAAGTGTCACTTTGTTTTCTTCCATAAACCGTGATCTATGAACCACTGTTGACTTATGACACTGGCACATCGCAAAAACCAAAAACACACACTATGAAATTCAGAGAGTCGCCGTCATCAAGCTACTGAAACGTTACGTGGCTCTGACCCACAGAGTGAATGAAAAAGATAGCGTTTGATGATATAATTGAAGCAAGTATTCACATAGAGTCAGGCTCCATGTTCCCCAATACTGAGACCATCTGCCGAGCACACAACTTACACCCGGGAACATTCATGTAGCTATATGCATAGCTGAATCGTGCCTGCTTAACAGCGGTTTCAGGTCTGTTTTGGGGGGTTGACAGGTCTGCATGGAGGCGGTGGGGGGCTAGCAGTGGTTGAGGGTGGCGTGATGATGTTTGCATCCCTGTCAGAACGACTGCACTAACCAATTTAGGACCTTGTCTGTTCCAGACAACACACACAAGCAGCACACACTTTTCATGTTTGCTTTCGTGTGTCTCTTGCAGGCGGGAACTTTTTCTCTTCCCACCAGATTGATGGCTATAAAAAATAAAACTTCCTGAATGTGCTGAGGGCATGTGTGTGTGTTTGTACACACATGTGACTTTACACACACATGCTGTGAGCTATACATACACTCCGCTCTTCCGCTCTGTGTCCATGGCGGTTCATATGGAATATTTAATAGGAGCTATTAAAGGCAGTATCACACTGTACAGTTTCAGAACTTGAATCTCTCTGTAGACTTCAGTCCAGGCCTGGTTTTGAACTCCCATGTACCAAGTTGGGCTTTGAAATGACACTTGACACTACCACTGCAGTGTATACAGTCCATGTATTTAAAGTATGAGACTTGGTTAGTCTCTATTCCTGAGGGTTTCAGTGTATAATTTACCATAGTGCATTGTGTTGTTTCTTACCTACCAACAAGCGTCTTTATTTCATTTAGTTTTGTGATTTACACTCAACCAGCACTTTAATAGGGTGCCACACCTGCTTCATGCAGTGTCCGTCAGCCAATCATGTGGCAGCTGTTGCAGTGCAGATACAGGTCAGGAGAATGTCAGAATGGAAAAAATGTGACCTCAGTGACTTTGACTCTGGCATGATTGTTGATTGCCAGGCTTTGTTATTATTTCTGAAACTGCGGTCTCCTGGGATTTTCACACACAACAGTGTCTGGAGTCTACTCTACCAGAGAGAGCAACTAGCCTGGTCTGATCTGGTTTCTGCTGAGGTTCACTGATGGTTGGGTCCAAATTTGATGTCTACAGCATGAATCCATGGACCCAACCTGCCTTGAGTCAACAGTCCAGGCTGCTGCTGCTGGTGGTGGTGTAATGGTGTAGTCTTAATACCAATCAATCATGGTTTGAATGCCACAGCCTATTGCTGACCATGTTTATTGCCAGCATGATAATGCTCCATGTCACAAAGTAAAAGTCGTCTCAAACTGGTTTCATGAACATGACAGTGATTTCAGTGTACTTCAGTGGCCTCTCCAGTCATCAGATCTGAATCCAGTACAACACCTTTGGGATGTGTTAGAACGGGAGATTGACAGCATGAATGTTCAGCAGACAAATCATCAGAAATGATGTGACGCAATCACGTCAACAGGGGCCAGAATCTCAAAGGAAAGTTTCCCCAGAGCCCACTTGACACTGGAGTCACAGGCTCATCCACTTTCAAATAATCATCTAATGATCTTCGAAGACCTTAGATCGTGATTTAACAAAACTTAACTCTGATCTGAAGCTATCTCCAGAATCCTAAGACTCCTCAAAAACATCTGGATGAAAAAAAATGCTGCTCAATCAAAAGATTTCCAAAGTTGTGACTAGATGTTTGTAAGTCATATCACTGTATTGTAGATATACAGCATGATACTCTGGTAGTTACTGAGTCAAATATTCAAACCTGAGACTGTGTTTTTAATGGTTGCGCCGTTCCATTAAATGGAAATACTTTAAGCACTATTTCCTTGAACATTCACCCTGATGTACTTTGGCATCTTTGGACCTTAAAATTAAGTGGGTTTGAACAAAGTCTGGCTGCACCGCAATAGGTTGTAGCTTTACAAAGTCAAACTTTGCATCTTTGGAAGAACATGATGAGGTTTTCATTTTGTAGAGTCATAGATCAACTTTTAACTCCTCAGCAAATAACTTCAGGCTATAATTTGGCTCTGACCCTCAGTCCCCCCCTCCTTCTCTCCCCCTCATCAATAGTCAAAGAACCTCCTATGTGAGATTATATAATGTCATGCAACCCTTTTTCATAACATTTGGCTTCGTGTGTGTACCCTCCTTCAGCCTTGTTACTCTCCTTCCCCCCCTCAGCTCCCACAGACCCGTTGACCCTCTCCCCTCTTCCTTTCCCCCCTCAGTTTATGTTATCCCCCTCCTTCCATCCATCCATTCCGTCCATCACTTTTTTAGTGTTGAGCATACCACACAAGCCTAATGTGGTTACTGTGTGTGTGTGTGTGTGTGTGTGTGTGCACGTGTGAGGGAGGGGTCAGTGCCAGAGGAGGAGTTTGAGTCCCTCAGCTCACCTGAATAATAACTTCTTTGTGGGCTTCAGCCTCATAAAGTCGCACTCAGATGCTTTCTACCCTTGCACGCCTTAACCTTCCGTACGGACACATCATCTCATACCCACATCCACCCATTTACTGACACACCGTAACACCACCATGAGAGGAAGGATGAGAGTGTTGCTGCTGGTTCTGGCAGCGGCTGTTTGTGTGTCAAACGCTCAGACCAACAACAGCAGCAATGACAACAAGCAACAGCAGCAGCAGCAGCAGCAGCAGCAGCAACAACAACGAAGCATCTGGGATGAGCCTATCAGATTTGCCACCAAGACCAAGGACTCCTGTACGATGGTGGTGTCCGGAGCCGGGGACTATACTCGCCTGCGTGTCTCCTGCAAAGGTCCGAGCCAGGGCCAGACCCCAGGACGCTCCTACTACTGCGACTTCCAGGGAAAACCCAACCTGTGCCGCGCCTACAACCTCAACCCTCGTCACTACTTCACCCAGATGATGTGGGATTTGAGGAAGCTGAGCCACGCCTGCCAGGGACCCAAAATCTATCGCCCCCAGATGTGCAAGAAATACCCAGACGAGGCCCAGATGACCTTCCTGGCCTCCTGGCCCAAGACCACCACCCCAAAGCCCTCCAGGCCCATACAAGAGCCGCGAAAACCGGCTGTGCCGGCCCAGACCAAACCCGTCACCACTCCTAAACCGGTCAAGCCTCAGCCTCAGCAGCCCGTCAAGCCCCAGCCAGGCAAGGGCCCCCAGACCAAGAAGACTACCCCCAAGCCTGGGAAGACCACTACTCGTCCCATGGAGCAGCCCGATTCCAAAGCCTCACGTATTGCCTCAGAGTACTGCTGGAAGAGCTTCCATGGTATCTGCACCTACTTCATCAGCTGGTTCCAGAACTGAGAGGATACTGCAGACACAGGTGAGTGATGGAAACAAATCAGTGGGTGTTGTGGTGGTTTTGATAGTACAGTATTCAAAATTTTCTGTTGTTTCAGGTTGGAAACAGTAGCAATGAACCCAGTCAGAACTCTTCTCGTCTAACTTTGACCTCTCCAGGATCTGTGTGGGAGCCTCTGGAGTCGTTTCATTGCCTTGTGAGGTCGGACTCCCCACACAGCAGCATCTTACGGACTGAGCCAAAAACACTCGACCTACACCTGCGTACGGTTAGCAGATGACTGCTCGTGCTGTCTTTTAGCATACATGTCATTTTTTAATCTGTAAAAACTCACGCAGCAAGGCAAAGGGAATATATGGCAGGCATGTGACTCTGTTTGTATATGATGTAAAATGTTTCAACAACATCTATTATTCCAGGAATGAAAATGTGAAGACATAAAGAGAATAAAGTCAGATTGGTGACCTCTCCTCGTCTCATGTGTCATTCTGTTTCTTCTTCTGAGCTGAAACAAGCAACGGGTTTTCACACTCGCTCATTCAAAGAAGTCCTTGTTTCTCTTCGTCACCGGCTGTAACAACATGTCTGCCGGCTGACTCAGGAAGTTGTTAACGAACAGACACAGGCTGCAGTAAAGATAATATGGCTTGGTCGCAGGAGGCGTCTGAGCAGAGCTAAACACCTCTTTGTATGAGCTGATGAATTGAGTCTTAAGAGCTACCGTGTGCAGCTGGGAACAGAGGAGGTCTGTGTGGAAGGTGGAGACCAAAGAGTGGCTGTGGCACCGGCGTTGTTAACACATAAATACACACACATAGTGGAAGAGGAAGGAGGACACAAATCACTTTAACTGTAGCCACTTTTATTCATTATTTAATCCCTTTTACTAGCAGTTGATCTGACATTACAGACCCAGACTGAGCAGGGTTTGAATCTTTCACTCAGTCTTAAAAACATGTAACTTCAAAGAAAAGTTGGAACAAAGCAGAATATATATGACAATGTGAGGAAGTGTGAGAAATACTAGTGTTATTAATATTAGCATAAAAGCATTAAAGCTACTTCAGTGGCAATAAAAGGGAGAGAAGTGTATGTTTAATTATAAAAGTAGTTCAGTTTGAAATCACAGTTGAAGCGTGTTAGTGCGTCAACTCCACCCAGTGAATCTAGGAGGAGGGACCAAAGCACAGAGAAGAAAAGATGAACTTAGCCTGGATTTAAAAATCTCTACAGATCCCACTTCTTGATCCTGCATTTGAAGCTTATTCCAACTGTGGAAAGATTTTTTTCACCAGCATGAAGAGAGTGTAAAGAGCGTGATGAAATATATGTAGTAATAAAACTGGCTCCCCCAGTCTGATTAAGGTCTGGTTTGTATTGGTGGCCGATGCAAAATACGTCAAATAAATGTGGATAAATATCATAACAAAATCAGAAGAATTAGTAAAAGTGAATGAAATAAAACTTCCTGAATACCAAGAGCTTAAATAATGGAAGCAAAACAAAGGAGTAACTAATGTGGCTTATGCACATTAACCATAACATAATCTATGTTTTTATATCATTTATGGCAGTGGTAGGCAACTTGAGACCTTTGAGCCAAATCTGGTTGTCCAGCAAAAACATTTGGCCCCTGAGCCCTATTGTTCATCCCAATAAATATAACCTTTAAATATCTAATGCTGCCTGCTCTCTAGTTTAGCTTTAAAACACAGAAAATATATCCACACATGAATGATTTTTTTGACAGAGACGTGTTAAGATACACTGCTGTAATGCTGTTAGCCCTCAGTCACATACATTTAAAATGACATCAGCCTTAATATACTGATTTAAAACTGGTTTATTTATACACATAAGCTATTGCTTCCTGCAGTCAGTCACAGGATCAATGAGCCTCACACACCTTCATCAGTCAGTCTCATTCAGAAAACCTCTGGTAACCACAGGGTGGTGCTGCTGAGCAGAGAGGAAACGATCTGCTGGCATGTAAAGCTCCATGTTTCTCTCTCTCCCTCCCTCTCTGGTTGTTGTGCCCCCTTAATGTCAGTTACACACACACACACACACACACACACACAAGTAGGACATTACATTGTCTTTCATCCATTCACTAGAGGGTTAACCTTAAGCAAAGACCATAAAATTTAATGGTTTATCTTGTGGGAATGAGCACTATTTCCCTGCCACTGTTTCCGACATTGTGACTCATGCTGTAACTTGTAAGATTATTGGACGTGTGCCCACGTGAGCCTTATATGGTTCCTTCCTTGTTATTGTGATGTCTTTGTTCTCACCTGCAGAAGCTGCATCATTACAGTAGTGAAATGTGATGACAGGGTGGGGTGGATTTATCAGCTTTCCCTCGTAGAATCAGTGTTGGAAGTAGGTCACCCTCATAGCACCAAAATGCACTGAAATAAACTTGGATGTGTTTAAATTTAGAGACTCAAGGCCACATTTTGGTTTGTGTTGTGGTGTTGTACACAGGGCTTCTATATGGACACACGTCTTTAATCTCCTGTATGTTGGGCCTTTTTTCACACGAGACACTTTGACTTGTCATGGCAGCAAAAGCACAAGTGTAATTAATAACATTAATACTCTGTCACTAAGTCATGTCATTAAACCAGCACACACAATAGCAGGGTCTTTAGGCTGGAACACCTGAGTGGACTGGAATCACAGCTAGAATAAAGTGGTGATGAGGTGCTCTTACACAGTGTCTGCAGACCCTAAACATTTGATTAACACACATGTTTAAACTTTGAACGACTGATATTTTCACAAAAACGAGCAGTGAACTGAAATTTACTTCTTTTTTTCCTGCTGTATTTGTTTAATTCCCCAATATTGACAAATCTAAATCTGCTGATCAAATCAAGTCACATTTATTCAAACACACACACACACACACATTAAATAACAGCTGATCAAAGAACTGCACTATCAAAATAGCAAAAACAACATAACACAACACAATAAAGACACATGATGGTGATGATCTTGTGATACGACCAAAAGTTGCAGAACAGACACTAAATGGACGTAGCACTGAGACTGTTTTCATATGTATGAACCTGACATATATGGATCTTTTAATTTAAAAGTTTGTGTACAGACTGGATGCATTTTTTTCAGCTGTAATGAAGTTTAATATTCAGTGTCCATGCTTTTCCTTACATTAGTACATTGTATTGTTTTGGGGGGAAACTGGAAACATCATGAACATGCCTGTGCAAGCAGCTGTAAATGAATTTAATGATGATCTCCTCATGCCTGAGCGCGGCAGCGGATTGGTGGAAAAGTCTGTATCGAGCCTCCAAGACGTCGCCTACTCGTGTGCGCACGGGGCTGTGAGGTTGCGTTATAATCTGCCTTGTTAAAGTTCTTTAGAATAACTTCAGAGTCTGTGAAAACGCACGAATCCATCATCAGTTTCAGTTTTCTTCAGTTGAGGTCTCCGTTCAGGGCGGGAGTTCGGTTTGGACACGTCGGGTCGGGACAGAACAAACACATTCCCCTCTCCTTCCCGAGAAAACGACTGCCAAGATACGATCTCAATGGATTTGCACGGAGGTGTGTGTGTGTGTGTGTGTGTGTGTGTGTGTGTGTGTGTGTTTTGGGCGGGAATGGTGGGCGTGCCGCAGCATCTGTGTATGAAAGCCATGTGCGAGACCACAGACAGCCACAAGAAGAAGCTTTACGCACAGCAACACTTACAATTTTCTGTAAGTGTGATTCAGTAAATGTGATTTTCTCTAATGCACTGTTTGTATAGTGTACTGTATCTGACATCCTTACTTTTTTTAAAGTAGTCTCATTGGGTTTATAGCTGTTTTAATTGCACCGTTTTATATGCGTAATAGAGTTTCCAGGTTTAAATCTGACTCTGAAACTTTTCTCCTGTAACCATCCTTACAGGTGATACTCAGGTGTCTTTTAAAAGACGACATGTTGCTGTTGAAGACTTTTGCTCCCTGGCTGCTGTTGGCCTTCCTCGGGCAGCAGGTCTCCGTGTCCTCCGGTGCGCGCAACAAGACCCGCGGAGCGAACAAGACCGTCGCGATCCCGGCCCCCGGCAGAGCGCAGAGGAGCGAGAGCAAGGGCGCGGCGACCGGCCGGGGGAAGTTCTCCCTCAAGGACAAGATGCAGTGCACGTGGGCGGCGAGAAACGCCGGGAACTCGGTGAAGCTGCTGGTCAAATGCGAGAACCCGGAGGCGCGCGTCAAAGGCGGGGTCACCGACATGCAGTGTGAATACAACGCCAAACCTCAGACCTGCCCGGGCTACCGGTCCGACCCCAAGGGCTTCTGGAGACAGGTGTCCCGCGCGTTCAAAAGGCTCCAAGGCAAAGTGTGCAGGGACGACCGCGCGCTGTTGAAGGCCGGCATGTGTAAACGCGCGCCCTTCAAGCTGGACATCTCCACCTCCAGTCTCTCCGCTCAGTCCGGAGACCCGGAGACTCCCCCGCCGCGGCCCCGCACCACCTCCCCGGGACCGACGGCCTGCACAAAGCGCGCGGACCACCGGAAGACGGCTGAGGAGTACTGCAGCAGCTCGTGGGCCAGTGTGTGCTCCTTCTTCTTCTCCATGCTGCAGAGTGAGGATTGTTAACTTCAGACCCTACGAGAGGACGTGGACATCGTCAGACTTGGATGCAGGATTTATTTTAGGTCTATAGGTCTCCACATGTCAGTCGCCACATACACCAGTATTTCATGTTTTCATTAGTCATGTGGATGTACCTATTTATCAGGTGAACTTTTTTCCATTAAATGTAATAATGTATCATTAATTGAGGGCAGAACAACAAGAACAAATCTGAGGTACTTGCAGGCCTGCTTTACTTGAGTATTTCAATGTTATGCTTCTTTAAATTTCTACTCATACAGATATACATACATCATACATCATACAGATGTAGTTTCTTTTCAGATTAAAATGTTCATCCGCAATGAGATTATAAAATATGATACATTTCTACAGATTAAAAGCAGCCAACTCTATGTTAAATAGATGAAATTAGGTCCACACATTCAAATTCTGCCCAAACATCAATTCAATAGTAATGCAGTAATTTAAAACAGTAGAAAGTATGATAACATAACACAGAAGTGACCGTCCTGTATAATACTGTATAGTACTTTTACTTTTGATACTTGACGCACTTGATCGTCTGTACTTTTACCTCAGTAAATTTTCTTTTTACCATTTAAATTATAGCAGGCAACACAGCACCCTGAAACTGTTTCAAAGTTTTGAATTGTGGATCCAACACAATGTCTGGTTTGCAAACAATGAACTTGAGTCAAATTTTGACCATTTTTATTTGTAGTAGAGTTTTTAGAATTTTCCTTTCTTTCTTTTTTCTTTTTTTTTTTACAGTGTGCTATTGATTTATTGAAATAATAACCTTCTTCCATCTCTGTTTATCACACAAAACTGAAGATTGATGATTGTAGTAGAGTGGTACTTTCGTCTACCTCTGGTCAACTTTGTCAATCAGCCACTAATATCATATAAACACCACTGTATTTATGCACCAGAAATAAATATTTTCTATTTATACAACGTATTCTGTTGTCGTGAACAATATGAAATGTGACTTTTAATGGTGTATATACACTCCCGAATTTTGTCTGTGTGGTGACATGTCAGAAACACAGCAGTTTTATCATTTTTCCCTCTTATTGAACCCTAAAACATCTATTTTCTAAAAACAATTTGTTTCCAACCAATACAAATAAAGTGTTTGGTTTTTTTTCATAAAGTTTTGCAAACAAAAAAGGACAGGTGCTGAGTCCAAAAAGCTAACTGTGAGTCCTGCCTCGTGAGGACTTACAGACGTACATTAGAAAAAATACAAAGTTTCAAGCACAAACTGGCTCATTGTCAGGCTCAGTCTTTACTTTTTCTAATGCAGTGACTTAGAAACTTTGAAGGAAGTGGCATATTATTAAAGTAACGCTGCTGCTGAGATGCCCGCAGGTTAAAGCACCACACACTCATGGTGAAAGACTTTCTTTTTTTCATACACTTATGAGAAGCGATTGCACATGGCATCCATCCAAATATAGGGCTTGTACCCTCAGTTTTCTGCAGCAGTCTCTAATTACTTTGTCAGTGACAGCAGCCAGCTGCGTTAGGAGCCGTTTCTATACAACAAGACTGGAGGTAAAGATTGCTATGTTCCAGCTGTTTGTGCACATGTGTGCGGTGTAATCCCGGAACAAGTGCAACCCCAGATGTGGATTTTTATGTTTTCCTGTGACCCTTCGTGACCTCTGACCTGCTGGTCTTTATCCCCTCAGACAGACACTGAAAAAGCCAAGTGGAGAGTGATTTCCACCTTTTAGCGGAAGTCCGCTCTCTTTGATGGCACAAAGGGGATTTTTGTAGACATATTGTTTTATTGACTCCTTCTCCAGAGCTCAAGCCAGGGAGGAAGTAGTTAGAGGTTAGAGGTCAAGGGTGGAGAAGGAAATGAGGATACCATCCGCAGGTCTGCGCCGTGAGGATCAACCACCTCCTCTCCACCTCCACGAGTCATTGTGTGGGTTTATTTCTTTTTCCTCTTGGCTCTAGCAGGGTTTGATTAAAAGAAGATCCACCATCAGGATAATGTAGGATAATTGGTTTAGACAGAGAGTGGAAGATCTGCAGAGCTGTAAATCAGATTCTTTTTGGGCTTTTAACCCTCACTGTCCTTTAAGTGGTCGGATTTGTAGCTGATATTTGTTCTAGATCAGCCAGTGAGCCAACAATAGGCAATTAGTTGTCTCTAATTACTAAACATCTGCAGGTTTCTGCTTTTCAAATCTAGGGTTTGCCTCATTCTTATTTTTTTATATCATTGTACACTGAATATCATTGGACAAAGAATGAAGGAATACTCAAGAGAAAAGGGAAACTTCTTCAAGTGGTTTGGTGGCAAGGTGGTTTTATATGGGGGATTGAAAAGGACAGAGAATGACTGTAACTAAAACAGCCATCAGTTAAAAAATGTAATTCCACTCTTTTGTAATTCCAGAGCCGTTAAACTGTTAGTGGGAGTGGTTAAGGGGCAGCTTCCCATATTACAACCATTCATTTCACACTCTCAAAGTGCAACAGATCAACAGGCTTGATAAAAGATCTTTACACACATATGAACAGATACTGGATTGTGATATTAGTAACATGTTTGCTCATGATAGGAGGGTGTGAGTAATTCACTGGCTCTATCATTAGTAAGTGTTCTCTTTGGAATTTGCTTGCAGGCAGTGCCAACTCGCTGTGCGGTGTGTGTGTCTGGATGTCATTAACACTACACACATTCATGCACACAGGTATGCATTGTGCTTCATAGTTGATAAAGATCAGAGCGGAAAAGGGAAGATCTTCCTCCACTGATCACAATCTATTGATTCTGGTCTTTGTGTGACTTATGGATCATTAGCTCTATCATTACTGTAAGTGAGTTTGTGGGAGTGTTTTGAAATAGCTGGTGTTACAAGATACAGATTACACATAGTGTAGATAAAAAAAATTATGTAATGTTAACATGTAATGTAATGTTGTGTACAGTTCATTTAATTGTTGTCAGAGGTTAGTCAATCTGCAAATATATTCAGCAGATCAGATGTAGATTCCTAATTTCAGAGACTCTAATTGTGGTAGAAAAACTACTAAGATCTTTTACTTTGGTAAAAGTAGCAATACCGCAGAAATACACATGAAAGCTGTCACAATATATGTCTGAGCCTTGTTTGTTTTGGCCATTCTGGCTCTTGTCTCCTGTCTCCATCCGTCCACCAAATGTCCTGGGATTTTCCTCCCTCTCAGTCACCTGACTCCCACACCAACCTCACCTGTCTCTCATTCCCGAATCAGCTGAGTGTATTTACCAGACGTTTGCCGGTTTGTCGTGCCGTTAATATTTGGCATGTTGTTTTATTCCTGTTCTGACATTTGGCTCTTCCCTCCTGCTGCCCCATTCAGATCATGACAGAAAGTCCTGGATTCACATTTTGACTCATTTAAGTACAGACGTATTAGCGTCAAGTACCAAAAGCGGAAGTCTCTTTTCAAAGGTAACTCAAAATTTTACTCAGTAAGTTTGAATGATTAATCGCAAGTTACTTTATCCGCAAACTTTGGTCTTATACACTGTATTTAAAAAAGGTTGGTCGTCGTAAATTTAACGGTGAGATAAAGCGTTAGCCACTAAAACTAAAACGGCTAACATTAGCTGCTACTTTCGGAAATGTAAGTAGTAGCATTAGCTGCTAACATTTGGACGTTAGAGAGCTAGCATGAGATGCTAACCTTTTGGACGTTACAGTTACAAAGACAACCTCTGATCTTTCTTTGCACTTTCTACCCTCAACTCTGTTGCAATAACAAATATATGTCCTTCATACAGCTGAAGTAAAAACAACAAACAGTTTAAAAATAGTTCTCATGAATTTAAAAACCTGACGTGGGTATTCATTGTCAGTCATTTTACCATGATAAAAAACAAACAAACAAAAAACAAATAAAATAAATATGTTACTTTTTAAATATAGTTGCTGAATTTGAGAGAGCTTCGAAGGTCCTGCCAACTCTTCTTCCCACATCCATCTACAAGAGAGGAGCAAAAGTCTTTAGACCCACTTTGAGGAATCCCAGAGGTCATTTATTGCAACCTGTAAGTTGTGCTTTAGATTCTCTACTAGAATAAGGGTGGATGTTTGTTGTGCTTGATAACTGTGAAGGTAATTTAGGGCCAGGTTAATTTTGTCATTTCTGGATTTCATTTTACATTCATGGTATGTGTTTTTTGCTTAAATATCGGTACTTATATTACCTTCACGGATAAAGACCCTCGATTCCGTGACATCTATTTGATTTGTTGGGTTTTATAACCACACCGCCTGATACCCAAACACAGGCACTGTGGGATGTTCTGTTCATCATGTCCCATGTATTCATGAATGGAGCTTCAAACAATGAAATGTCAGTATGACCAATATGTTAGGTATTTACAGACCTGGTGAGAGACCAATCATCCAGTACTCGCACATTTTGCGCCCATTAGGGGTTGCTGAGGTGACGACGCAAGCGCCGCTCATTATTTCAGGCCACGCCACCGAGACAGACTCTTCGTTAAGCTGCAGATGTTTGCTCAAGGCTTCCTTCGCTTCATCAGCTACACTAAGCAGTGCCTCACCCGTCAGTGAAGGGGAGATAATGGTTTAAATAAGATACAGACATTTTTCAGATCTGTGAGTACAATAGTTGTTGTTCATATGAAAGATAGCAGAGATATGCAATAACGAGAGAGAAGTACAGTCCACTCTTCCTTACCCACGCTTGCATAATAAAGAAGTGAAGTGGCTGTGAATGCTGGATTGTTGGCTCAGTAAGTTATGAATATGTTGGACACTTTACCACTTCTACGCCATTTCTCCCATATTTCCTGTCACCTCTCTCTATTGTCTCACTTGGGCAACAGCACAAAAAGCTCCTTCACAGTTACAAAAAAGCATTCACAGGCTGTGTTACTCCCCCATGATGCTTAAGTATTGATTCTGGATGAAGTGTGCACTCAGGGTGCCTTTAATTGTAGCATCAACCACAGACCAGCAGCCCTGTCAAGATAAATATTTCAAAACTGTCAGCACCCCAAGATGTGAATGATTTATGTCCTTAAAGGAAGTCACATTATTGTCAATAACTTAACTATCTGAGTCATATTTATAGGCATAAAGGCCTTTCCTTTCTAACTGGGTACAGGATGCCTCATCTTGTTCGCTTTCATTGAGGAGGTAGTGTCGATGTTTTTCAAAACACCCAGAAAGCACCAGCCTTGCTCCTACTCAAAGTATTTTAAATAACTCTTCGCCTTTGTTTATATAAAAGCATGATCACACAAACAGCAGATCCACCGCCTGACTGTGGTGTGCACAAGTGTTTCCCTGATGAAATAAACAGGTGCAAACTGGTTTTCAAAGCCTAATTATTTGTTTAAGGTTGACATTCTTCTTCCTGAGAATTTAAAGCTTAAGACTGATGTTGAAGGAACCAGCTTCTTTGCTAGAGAGAACATCGACTCGCTACACAACACAAGATGGAGGCTTTGGTTGAACTTGTTGGCTTATTAATAGAGGTGAGCTAAAATTGATAAGACACCGATCTTTGGACATTGTTGCTGCCTGAGCAGCAAGGACACAAAGTTATGAGGAGCTGAGGACCACAGATCAAAGAAAAGCGAGTATCTCAGTACTGCTTGCAGGTCTAGTTGTATTTTGAATTTATTGATTATTGTTTATTTTTCTATTACATTCTTTCAATTGACTTTAGAATGTGCCACTTGTAAAAATCTGCTTTCGGATCTGTAGCATGAAATGAACTCAGCTGTGTTTGAGCTAATGTAATGAGGAATTATGGATGATATAACCTACAACAGGAGGGTGGTGGATACAAAGACCTAAACTGACTCTGAAACCAGCAGGCCTGGAATGTCAGGGTACAAGCCAGAATTTGGGTGTTATGGATTTGTGACCGCTTTCTTCCACCAGATTAATACTTCCCCAAATCTGATCGAACAATGCCTGATGCTTGTACATGAAAGCAGCTGGAAAGCAACACTTGACAGGGAAGGATTTGGAAAGTTCATCTACAGCTTTGTTAATCTCATAGAGCTGTTGTTAGAAGTGATTAAACACAAATACCTGTAGAGAAATTTGGTATTTTTGCCTGAAAAAATGAATGAAATTATTGATTATCAAAATAGGTACTGGTTAATTCTTTCATATGATTCAATGAATTATCATAATTGTTTCAGCTTCCATCAACGTAAATACATCATGTCAAAATGAGGAGGATAGTAACAGTTCAGCAGGTTTGATGAACTTTTCTGAGGCAAGTTTGTACAGTTGCTGACAAAATGATGCGGGTATTAACTTCATTGCCGAACAGAGCCATCATTCAAATGAAAACAGTAGCTGTAGCTAAAAAAGTTTCCCATCATGAAATAACCTGAACTACAGAGAGGAGGGGAGAAAAAACATCAAAACACATCTCAACGCCCACTAAGTACTCAGATCTAACACACACAAAGCTGACCAAACACATAACCACCCACTGACTCCCACACCCAAAAACACACGCAGCAGCGAGGGTGGGAGTCAGAGGTATTTCCTGTGGCACGAGGTGCCTGACCCATACCCTGCTGCCCAGACCTCGCCGTCGCTTGCAACAATCAACGGCAACCGCTCTGCGAGAATAGAGGGTGAACAGAAACCTGAGGTGACCTTTCCTTCAACCCAACACACAGACACATAGTGAAACATACAGAACAAAACTTTTAAATATTTATAGACAATAGTTACTTTATGCCTCCTTTGCACATTGTTAGTATTATGAAGCTGAGGCCAAAGTTCACTTAACAACCTGCTTAGTATAATGACTGCAGAGAGCATGGCAGTGACAATCGTGAACCTTTTTATGAAGCCTCAGAGATAATATGTAAACACAGCAGAGAAAGTTTATATGTGATTTTGACAGCAGTGAACCACTTGTGCAGGCTTAATATATCACCTAAATGATCAAAACCTATTTGTCACCTACTTCAGGCATCATGTCACAAGGATTATTTTCAGAAATGTAGTTTCTTCAAGGCTGTGAGCACCACAAATGAAATTCCAGCATGGCTATCTTCTATTGTATTATAATGAGGTAAACTTGCCAATTATCTGCAGGTAACAATAGAGTTTGATTTAACATGAATTCCAAGTAGCATCACCCACATGTCTTGGCTTGGACTTGGAGACTTAACATTAATTTCAAGATTTCAAGACCGTAGCATCTGTTTTTGGCTAAAGCAACAAATTAAATACCTGACAAATCAAAGTACAACAAGGGTTTAATACAGTAATTTTCAACCTTTTTACCTTGTGGCAACTACATCCAGAGGAAAAATGTTCTGATGGAAAAAGTAAAGGTTAGAAACAGGTCTGAAAAATGCTGTAGCAGAAATATGTTCTTTCTGCTTTCCCTCACTGTTAATCATCATGCAACTTCTCTCATACATGCTATGACCTTTTACAGGTCTAGTCCAACTCATCCAAAGATATTAAAGAGAAAAAATCTCTGACAGCACAGTAATTTATACTGCCTCCTATATGGCCATATCACAGAGCCTTACTTTTGATTGACTTGACAGAACATACTGAACAGATTCAGCTCACTCAAAACCATACTTGACCCTGTGGTCAAATAAGAGAGTAATTATCACTATTACCTTGGATAAAACTGAACAAATCAAAACAAATTCTCCACAATTCTTAAGGTGAATCACGTTGATTAATGGACGATTCTTGAGGAAAACAGTCTACCCAAAACAAATCCCTCACAGTGCTTTTGAGAGAATTTTTTTTACTTACTCCCACCACTAGAGTGTGCCACAACATCATTAGAGGTCAGTCATACAACCTTCCACCCCCACATCCGTAACACACACAAAACACTCTTCGTCCTGCTCAAAGCCAAACACGTGACAGTCACGCCCTCAGACAAGACAAAGATGCCATTGATGGTGAAGAGCAGGAGTATTTACTGACCAGCGATGAACAACTGACTCACCTGAGCATCGCTCTCGATCATTCCCTCCTGGATCCCCTGCTGCCTATTTGCCTGAGGAGAGACAGAACATTTCTGTTAGTAGAGGAGAAGAAGAGGAGAGGAGACGAGAGGAGAGAAATAAGATTTACCTGCAGCAGAATAACTAGAAGTCTCTTGAAGTGACCTGAAGTGTCACCACATACATCCTCCTCTAGGTCGGCGTCATACTCTAAGGGAGACATAAAGACAACAGAACACACGGTCTTAAACCTCCATTCATGAAGGTTATGATGTTCAATTTATATTGTATTTATTTCAGAGAGGCGTTTATTCAGCTGTATGACAAAACACAACAAAGAAAAGCATTAAATCTGCACAGCTGAGAGGCATTTAAAGAAGTCTACTAACTGGTCCTTGGGTAAGATTTTTTTCAAATTACTAGTTCCAAAATCAAGAATAAACCTTCGACCTCCATTTACGTTTTGCTGAACTCAGGAAAACATCTGTTAGATTCATTTTTGTATGTATAATGAACAGAGGCCTCTGTACAAATCTTCTAAAATCTTGATATGACGTAGAATGACCAAATATGTAACATAGATATGGCTACTGTCCAACACAAACTAGGTCACTTATGAGGAACAAATATCACCACATAGGAAGGAAATTACTTCAGTTTTGTGGGTGCCCTCTTGGTTAATCATTACCTGTAATTAACTGTAATCATAATTATAAATTTGCATGTGTATCAGTAGCAAGAGAAAAGCTTCTGTAGATGTTTTAGTTCGAGTTAGACTTCACAACACTGATAGTATCTGAACAGGAAATCTACAAGGCCTCTTAATCAGCCTCCTACTAGGAGCGACAAGAACACAATTTTCTGCCAAAATTAGAACAGTACTGGTTATTTCACATTAGAGATTGTTGTATTATGTGTTATTCTCGCTGGTTTGAGGTGAGTTTTTGAATGTTAAATTGATTCAAAATAATAAAGAGTTTTTCCCCTAACTTTGGCTTTGTTACTTATTTTGTCATAATTTTGTCAATATTTATACAGAAAAACTCATAAACTAAATGTGACCGTAAAATAAACACAACATTGATATGTTTATGATCTCTGGTGAATATATCATCCGGCATTAGTGTGTGTAAGAGGTCAGTGTTTGTGAGTTACCCTGTCTATAACCAGCGATGATGTCCTTCACCTGCTGGGGTGTTCTGGAGGCGAGGATCTCCACCAGCACCTTCTCATCCGTTCCTGCCCCCTAGAGGTCAAAGGTCACAGATGTCACATTTCAGTTCCCAGCTGCTGTTCTGACTGCTGAAATCTCTGTCCACATCACAGCAACTGTAGCACCTACCTTGATGGCATTGCGAAGTAATGTCACGTCGTAAGCAATGGGTGGGGTCATCAGACCCACAATCAGGGTCTCAAACTTGCCTCCTAGCTCTCCCTTCAGGTCATCGATCAGATCCTGTCATGAAGATACAGCGTGTTCTTTAATTAGTTCTGGTGCAGCATAAATTCTGGGTGTGTGACAGTAACTGTAACACTGTGAAGTAAAGGATTTCTATGGTTGTGTGTGGCTGGATGTTTTTGTTATGGTGTGTAACCCTGTCATGTCATTTATACTGAATGGATTTGACCATGACAAGTTGGAGCTTTGATGTACTGAGTGATAATGTGTTGTGTTCAGAGGCCTCAGTGTGCCTCATGCAGGAACTGGTCAGGTGTGTGGAGGTGAGAAAGCAGCAGGGTTTGAACTTGTCAAGCTTTCTTTTTTTATTCTTGACATTGCCACTTGCATCACTTGTTATTTGTACAACCAAGTGCTATTGAATGTTTTTGAGGTGTCAGAATGTTCAGAATAATATTACAGTGTTAAGTGGCTAGTCCCCTGTTCAGCTCAGTTGGCTAATTCAGCAAAAGCAAATCATTTCGGGAGGTGATTATTACTCATGCAGTTGCAACACACAGTTTCCTGCTCAACTTTTAAGCGTGGGAGATTGGTTTCAACGTTTTGGGGAATATACTTATTCACTTTCTTGCCGTGAGATAAATGAATACAGTTAACATAAAACTACATGTACAGCCAGCAACTGCTTAGCTTAGCATTAAGAGTGGAAATGGAATCTGGCTAAGAAACAGTGCAGCACTTCACCCCTGATAAAACCACACTATGTCATTTTTTACACTTTCTAGCGGTGGTTCCATATACAGATATGAGAGTGGCATCTTTCTCATGTAATTGGAGGTAAGTTCAATTTAATGCTGTTTTTAGTTTCAGCTGGTCATGTGTCTGTTTATATTTTTCTTTATTGTTGATACAGTGCAATGAGCGACTTTGTTTCTTTTCAGTTGTCTCTCATTTTTAGAGCTACACGTGTTGGAGCCACATATTGGTTTAAATGCTCATAGGAACACAGATTCTGGCTAAAGCCTTGCATCAAGACTGCAAAGGTACACCAAATTCTTAGAGAGACACTGGGGAGGCAGTGGGATTCAGCCAGGAGAAGGATGTGACAGCTTTGAGTGTGGCAGTTTGGAACAGGTATGAATTATAATGTGTTTGGATGACATGTTGTACACTGAGGCTTCTGAGTTGGAGCTGTGATGTTATGTATGATCATGTGATTATGACGCAGCCCAACCTTTCCAAACAGAGTTTTGTAGGTGGTCTTGATCTCCTGCCTCTGGGCGTTGCTGCGAGCCGTCAGCAGCTCCAAGATGGCATCCTCATCAGTCCCTACGGCAACAAGGACCATGGTTACTCAGCCAAGCTCTAAGTGTTTGTGATTATTCTCGCATGACATACGCATTACATAACAATGGGCATACTCTGTCAAGGTAGACTCCTGATTACAAGTTTTTCATCCATATAATTACGGCCCTCAGTGGAGGTCAGTATGCGTGTTTGCTCACCATGACGCGTCTCAAGTTTCAGCTCTCTGCTCATGTGTTTATGAGTCACTGCTGTCTGGGTGGAGCTCCACGCAGACAGCAGGGATCACTACAGTAATTGCTCAGAGAGGAACACCCCAAGTAACACTCTCATTGGTCTGTTGGAGGAATACTACAGGCTGGCACGCATTCAGTGTATCAGATAACACTGTGCTGACAGCAGATATAAACACACAAACCAGTGTCATCTTACCCAGTCCTTTCATAGCCTTGTACAGGACCTCAGCATCCGCACTGGCGTTGAAGTTTCCGCTGGCTTTTACAGTTCCTCTGCTGGCCTGCAACATGGAAGATGTGGGCAGAGAAGGTTTAATCTGGTGTATTTTCCAATGTGTCTTTTTTCTAAAAATTCCTTCTTGTATAGCAGCTGATACAGTGTCCCCACAGACACTTTCTACAAATTCAGATACCCTCTATATGTCTAAATACATTAAGATATTCTTCCATCTACAATATATAGATAATATAGTACAGAATCCATTACACCCACAGCAGTTTATTTATCATGGGACTTCCAGACACTAACGTCTGGCATGACATCATGCAAGTACCTAACAATCATACACCTTATTTAAGTGTGTTACAATTTTAGACACAGGTCACATCCATTTTAAACCACCATAATTGGCCATGAGTGTGCCCTTAACCCTTGCTTTGTCCACAGCCTCAGCAAGATTAAAACCCTCCAGCAAATAAACTGTACTCCCACTCTCCACAATCATATTACTGAATTGGAAAGATAAAGAATATTTAGATATCTGCTGCACTGGATGTCACTAATGTTTGACAGGCATTAATTGGAAACGCTGAGCTACTAACCAAGTTTTCTGGAGACTTCTTTGCATTTTTTATGGCTAACTGTTCTCTTGACCACAATGTTAAGTTATTAAAAATGAATAACTAAAATGCTCTATTCAGTGGCATCAAACAGTAAACAGACATAAATGTAAGGAAGTATCTTTCTGTATGTGACTGTAAGCCCAGCAACATTATTTATACATGCTACATTTGTGCCAAAACAAGTGGGAGCTTTAGAAGAGAATGTAAAAAAAGAAAATGTATTTATAGTTAAGTACGTGCTTGTTGTTTGTGGCTTCTTATCAGATGTAAACTAACTGCTGTAACACTGCAGAGCACGCATAATCAATCTGTAGCTTTATGCTCATATTAATATATGTATATATAATCTCAGATTACTCATGTGGATAACCTCATCAAAGACTTTACCCCCTTTTTTAAAATCATAGCAGAATAAATCAATCTCTTTATTCACACATACATTCATATAAAACGCTGTATCTCAGATTTGCATACAGTTGCTTTCTTCCCCTTTCATATCACTGCATCTTAATACATCTCTATGTTCATTCTTACATAAATACTGAATAAAACATATCTCAGATTATGTTATGTGTATGACTTCATCAAAGACTTTCTGCCTTTGTAGCTCAGATTTGTTGCGTGCATAAATTTATCAGACTTTCTGCCTTTTCCCCCTTGATATATTTCCTAACCCTAACCCTAATCCCTCAAAGATAAACTTAACGAACTTAACGACTTGCAGCTCCATGACATACTTTTAGATGTGCACACAAGACGTCACATTAAACCACTTTTTTCACACATTCCCGTTTCATAAACGGCATGTTCCCACATAATTTTTTAGCCTTTGAATTGCCAACCGTGTCTCAGAATTGACGATTCAAATGTGATGGATGTGAAACGAAACGGCGATTCAGTCAGATTACCTGGCTAATCATTTCATGAATGTGGAGCCGATATTTCCAAACAGCAGACTGACTGATATTGAAGAATGTGATAAGGCTGAAAAAATATTAACTTCAAGATCGATTTTAGTGAAGTGCTACACTCATTCCAGCCACTCCCTAAAACTCTGACACAATAGAATAGTCAAGGGGTTGCTTTGTATTTCAGGAGGAGAGATGTTTAGAGAGGAAAACCACGGGAATGTCTCTGGAATTGTGAGCCCGAAAATCTGGATAACGTGGTATGTCCAGGGGGAAAAAAAACAAGTCACCGTTAACAACCATGATTCTGTCTTTTTCTGCGGGAAGAAACGCCAAAATGTCCACGAGCTTTCCTGTTTCATAAACACACTCATCACCACACGCTAAACAAAATCTAATCAATGTAGCACTCAGTGCAGATGGCTGCTTGGACAAACAGGGAGATATTTGGACAACAACACATCACAATGCAGGTCATTTCTGCTGGAATGCAAGACTCAACTTAAACTCCTATAGCAAATGATGTGTTCATTGGATCTAGTTCAGGCATGCCTGAGGCGGAGGGGGCTTCTGATCGAGGTATGCTGACCATCCATATCTCAACAGAGACTGTTACAACTGGTATCTTTCTGCCTTTACGCAACAGGTCTTATTACTCCCCTCCTACATTTATGGACTGTGGTCACCAAAGAGACTGTACACAATGAAAGGAAGTCCCCTATCATATTGCCATATAATGCATTATGAAGCTAACTCTGCTGTCACTGTCTGTACTGTAGAGCTTAAATGTGAATGTTACCCTTTTGCAGACTGATGAATGAGGCTGGCATTGTTCAATATGTTTCTTATCGTGAACAAATCCCTTAAATGATGTGTTAATCTGTCACTCAACACTGTCTGACACTGCCATGTTTGTGGCACATACAAGTAGTGTGACCCAGAGATCATGTCCTCTGTATTTTTGTATTTGGAAATTCAAAGTGCGGTTTACACTTTATAATTTAAAGTTACACATAGTGAGTTGCAGAAAAGTTGGATACCAAAATGTTTAAACTCTGTGTCCTTAACTCTCAGGCTGAGAAAAGTGAAGAAATACAAACACTGCTAATGGACTTTTCAGTGGAGGAGACATGTCACGGCTGTTAGTTGAAATGTTGAAAAGTACACATTCATATATTCTGGATTCTTCAGTGAGGGTGAAGGAGCACATGCAATTTTAAGAATTAACAACTGAACTATTGTGGGAAAGAAACATCATTACGACCTCAGCATTTCTAAAATCCCGGCTGCTGCCCTGGGACATTTTTTTCAAAAAAGGAGAAGTAACTTCCTAATGGAGCTGAGCTGTAGCTTTTAGCAAACATTACTGAAACAGGAGTAAATGAAGCATTTGTCGGGGACTATTAATTCAAATACACATGCAAGTGAGTATTTACAGGCTCCAGGACAGAGTCAAAAATAAATTACAGTGCCCTTGATTGAGTCAACAAGTAGAAAGGTGTGGCTCACTAATGTTTGGTGCACAGTGGGGCTCTGTGGTACAAAGGAATATGCTACATCAGGCTTTGGCAATACTGACAATACTTGTTAGTAAGATCAATTCATTGTTGGTTTTGGTCTTTTCACTGGATTTGCTGACTAGAAGAAAAACAGATCATCACCAGATTCATCTTTGAAGTCAAGTTAGATCTGAGTCCTTTTGTGAGTGGTTTATAACACTGTCTGCAGACTGCTGCAGCGTTAATATCATCACAACTGATTATTATCATGAATACAACCACAATTTTTTTTATGGCGACGGACCAGACTCCACCCGATGTGCAGTAAAAGAACTCATTCCCCTTTAAGAGAGGGAGGGAGGCTTTAAACTCCTGGCTAGACGTGGATGTGGGTGTATTAAAACAGAGAGAGAGACATGGAGACCCACCCGAATGGAATAGAGCCCACATGAGTCATACACTAAACTTCCCAACTTCCCCAAATAAAAAAGGCTTTGCAGCCCCACAAGCTAGCACACTTAAAACACACATTCTTCTTCCTATACTTGTAAGGACCGTCACTGACATAATGCGCTCTCTAGCCTCCTCACATAATCTTAACAATCACAACCAAATGACAGAAACCAATCTTGACTCAAAACCTAAGTCTAACAACCTTTTGAAGTGGTGATGTCCTTACTGCAGTGGTTCAAACTTAAACTGGTCCTCACAAACAGCAAGACAAGTCCAAACATGCACATAAACACTTAAAACTTCATAAAATGTAAAATTTCATTTGTAAAAGTGTCCATACGACACATTCTCTGGTAAAATACACTGAACTAAAGAAACAAGTTGCAGTATTTATTCAGCTGCAGGTTGCCAAGTCCGTTCTGTTTCACCTTACACGACTAAACTAAAAGAAAATATACTATTACGTTTGTGTAAAGTTGAAAGTTATTTAAAGTTTATCAACAGTGAATAACTACCCATGTTGTATTGACTTATTCTCACCAGTCAGTTTAAGTCTTAGCATTATATAATATAAAGTGGGCGTTGTCCTGGAGTTTAGAGGGTAAAAAAAAAACACTGTGACTCACACATTTGCATAAATAACGGATTTTTACAGACTATTTGAGGAATTACTGTTTAAAGTATCTAAACATGCGCTCAATACAAACTTTGTATTAAGCGAAGTATTTTTCACAAATGGAGAAAATATTGCGAAATGAAAGTGACTCACCATTTTGACAGTTGAAGATTTATTCAACGGTAAGAAGAAAGTCTGGTGAAGAGAGAAGAACGTTATTCGGTATCGAAATAAGACAAATACCAAAGTTTCTCGAAATCCATATTTACTTAAAACGTCTGTTATTAACTTCCTGTCAGCTTAAATCAGGTTCCCTGCTCTGTCTTCTCTCTCAAGTCGACAGTAGCTGTCAGAAACTTCCGTGGTTCCAGCCGTGTCTCTCCTTTGTCCCCCAGGTAGACCCCGGCTGTCCCCGTTCACCTGACTGATGCCCCTGAACTTTTCGTGACAAGTTAAAGCGGCTTCGGTGATGTGAGGGACTTACCGCAGAGCTGCAGCTGATAGATGAAGCTCGGTGAACAGACAGAGAGACCCGGCAGAAAGTGAAGCGAGGAGGAGAAGGAGGACGGAGAGAGAAAACCCACTCGGAAAAACTCTCTGCGGTGCGCGTGAGTGTATTGCCGGTGCGCGTGTGTGCGCCACACCCCGTTGCGCACGGGCTCTAGCGCAGCCCTACTCCCTAAGCACTATGGGAAATGTTGTTTTGGATTTTCACCTTTGTTTTAAAATGTTTAATAGCAGCAGAATGAGCAGAGGTATCCTTTCAGCTAAAGGCTAACGACTATAAAGATCATTCTCCAGATGTCTAGCTACTCCTTTTGTTGACTTAGAGTGAACATTTCCAAGCAATACAACTACAATGTGTAGTCATTCATGTAGCATATACACTGAAGACAGAGATAGGCTACTGATCAATTGGTCAGTTATGTACTCATGTTAGAGTTGTGTTACTTTATACAGGTGAAGAAGATATAGAACTTGTAGGTCAAGGAATAATTGCAATTACTGGACGATTATTCGACAGAATTTCTCACTAAAGCACCAGATTATTCCTGATGTGACTTGACTGTAATTATAACCAAAGGACAATCAGTGTTTATGGACATTTTATGGTTAAACTGAACTTTACCTGAGGCAATAATCTGACAGTAGGAGCTGGGGCACCTCACTAGATTGGTCTGTAAACAAGGAATCTAAGGTGTGGTTTAAAATTATGCTCATGTACAAATAGTTCATAGTCAAAATGATTAAATATAAAACGAATAAATAAGTATTGACTCTGCAGTCAGAAACTGACCACATAATCAGACCACATTTGGAAACAAGGTGACACCAGGTTTTGACATCAGGTGGAGACTGACACCAGAACTGTTATCACATGTCGGCCGTCACAATGAGGAATGTCACCATAGAAATATATTGATTCGAATTGTTTCTACCATGAATGCTGTCCATTCTTTTCTCTTTTGCTTTGGCATGTATGGAATCTTCATGCCATGTCCATTAATCACCAACTTAAGTGAACTGAGGGCTACAGATCAATGCTAACAAAGAGACAAAGTAAACAGAGAGAGCGAGGGAGAGAGAAGACAGAATGTGGGTTACACTATTTAAACACTACTTTAAAACACAAATAGTTAAACATGAGGCTTATTCAGACTTTGAATTCACTCAGACTTTTTAGATAGAGGATGGATAATATTGTATTTTGAGAGAGCAATAAATAAAACACAATTTCTTTTTAAATATGTTAATACATATGAAAGTGCTCTGTGAATAATAATTTGTGTCTCATACAATTTTTCAAAAAAGAACTCACAAAAACTCTTCTTCTACTCCTTCTCCCTTATATTTTTTATTTAAAAGATTGTGTTTGACACAAGATGTCTCCACTGTCAAAGTGCCAAAGTTAATCCTTAGAATACTTGGTAACCTGTTTAACACTGCCTGTTTAAGTTGACTGCCTGTTCAGACTAGTAGAGATGGGGCACAAATCCTGCTGGTATGTCCAGGTGTTAAATTTAATGTGAAGGTCTTATACATCATACTATACAGTGAAGAAGCTGAAAGGTGAAACATCTTCAAGAACAGCAAGCAAGTTCAGTTGCCTTTCTTGCCCTAGTATCAATATAAAATGTAATTCTAACCATAAGTCTATAAAGTAAGGTAACAGCAGCACTGTGCTCAGATATTTACATGGCATTTGACATGTTTAATACTGTAGTCAGGTTAAGATCATATTAACTGTGCTCATACAAACAGACCAGCTGTAAATGAAGTTTGACAGATGAAATATTTAAAACACACACAATAGGCTGCCAGGCACAGTCCCACACAAACTGTCTGTTGAGGTAGCGGGTGTAGGTCACAGTGCATCGTCACTTTCTGTGTCTGAAGCACTGGGATTCTCAAATTAAAAACCAAAGCAGCAGAACTAACAGCATGCTGAGAGAGACAAAGAGAGAAAAATACACCACTGTGCTTCATCCCCAACCTGCTGGTAAGGGAGGCACACCATCCGTCGCCACAACTTGTGCTGGCATAGACATGCTGGTGCACACAGGTGTTAAAGGTCTGAACCAGATTCCTTGTTGGCTGGGGCGTGATAGGTGAACACTCCAGCATTAACCCTGCTAGTGATGAACAGTAACTCTATCAAGGTCTCCCAAATCTGCTGTACATAGGTGAATATTTGGTTTTCCTTATCTTCTGAGGACCACAGTTATTCCATGAAGCTCGTGGACACCAACTGTTGTTTTCAGCAGCTGTCCAAAAACTAATTTAAGAGCAAAGATCTTGATCAAAGCAGCAAGTCTAACAGTAATGTTGTCTCAGTAGTGTGACTGAATATCCGTTGAGATAGTGACTCACCATTGTGCTCTGTTCTGCTTCATCCTCATTCAGTTCTCGTCTTGGTTGTCCTCTTCCTCTGGATTTTCATTCAACACTGTCTCACTGTTGCTTGCCCCTTTTTAAACCAGCCTGTAAATATACCATTTAAACACAAGTAGAGTAAATCACCACCTACCTATATTAGTCTGACATATAAACCCATCAGCCAACAGGCAATCTCACGCTTTTCTCATAAACACACCACACGCACACAGATACAGGCATACAAACACGTATTTCCACTGACCTCGCCCTGCAGGTGTGTGTGATTAATACCCATCTGTCTTCAATTCTGATTAAAACATATTTACAAAGTCCAGCCTGCATGAATAAAACATGCATCTTGTGGCTACATTGTGACTAGTATGCATTTTGAAAATCTCTAAAAAAGGAGAGAATACAGTCTTTGAGGTGTACATGATCAAATTACCTTAATTTCCACTTGCTACACCTCCGTTTAGCAGAAATGTTTTGCTGTTTTGGCAAATAAATGATGTGAATAATAGTCTAGTGAAGCCAAATTTATCTGGAGTTACGGTCTCTTAAGGCTTTGTCTACAGTGTATCATGAAACAATGAATTAGAATGACACACCACATCCCTTTTCCCCATTTTTTTTTTTTTTACAATAATAGCAGAAAACATAAACAAAATGCAACAATAAATAAATAAAACTAGTCTTGTATAACTTATTAATGCCAATTCAGTCACTATCATCACTCTTCACAATTGTCATACTAGTGAGAGAGTGCAGATGGTTATAGTGCCACCAGGAGGAAGGAAGAGTGGAAAGCCACAGAGCCACAAGCTGAATTAAAAAGACAAGGGGAAACTCCCGTGCCCAAGGAGCATTTATTTATACACTTTTATTCCCACTGCCACAGACGTGTACCAACATGAACGATCAGGTGGTAAGGCAGGCAGGTGCTTATTCTTACAGAAACACCAACATGAACAAACAGGTGTACAAAAACTGGGAAAACAGGTCACATTAAGTAATATCGATAGAATAGAATAGAATAGAAACCACAACTGGAGCAAACTAACCCTTATGTAACTGTAGGCAGGGAAGAGTCACTCAAATTCTCACAAACTGTACAAATATAAGAACTGAGTGAATGTGCATGGTTTTACTGTACTTGATGCTCAGTTTCCAGTAAATTTCTCACTAATGGCACAATAGCGCCACCCAGAATGAGGTGACATTCGGCAACTGCAGTCTGACGCACTCAGATTATGTTAGTTAGTTGTCAGTTAACATTTTATTATTAGCTATATAAAGCATCATTTACTGTGCAGCACCACATAGTCCCAGTGTACACTACAGCCAAGCACGCCATAGATCTGAACATAAAGATTTGTGACTTAAAAATATTATCTTGGAGTAGACAGCTCAGTTTCAGTAGGCAGAGAAAGTTGAAGAAAACGCTCTTCTGCTTGCAGTTTCTTTCTTTTTGACCATAACCAGGGTTTTACAGTCAGAGGGTGTATTCTAATCTCAAATCTAATAATATACCAATATATCCCCCTGTGTTGCCACAGTTGAAATGTGGATATTGTTTTCACACAAGGTCCAAGGAGGAGGCTAAAGAACTGCACTAAAACTCACCAATCTTGTTGTGAATGTATTTTACATTGCCAGCAAAAGCAACAATTTGTATAGATTAAACTGAGGAGTCGTGGACCAACTGGCAGCAAAGAAAAGCGCACCACTTGCAAAAGTAAACTTTATCAACAGAAGATTCAAGAAAAAAGAGGTCACATGATTGGCCTTGTTGGTTCACATATTGGGCATGTATCTCGCTGCCAGATGGACAGCTGTGTAAAAGTAATTGTTTGATTATCCTTAAACTGTGAATCCAAAAGTCTAATATTTAAGAACTATTGTTGATGGGGAGTGATTGATGCGTCACACCTTTCTTTCTAGAAAGAGCGTGGTTTGACCAGCGTGATCTCACATTTTAGCGGTGTGATTTAACTTTAATCTGCTTTTAATAAGGATATCATTCTCTCTAGGACGTTGCTACATCGCTAAACGTGTAGCATATAAAGCCTAGCGTTTAAATCTTTCTAATATTCATGAGTAAACCGGCTAAATCTGCACAGCACCGGTAATTTGATCTCAGCCCACCCCCGTGTCTGCCGGTAAGATGGTACGACCGTCAGCATAAAGTGTGGGTACGCTCTGTAACTTCAACTGACAGCTGCAAAAACCGAGGGACAAGACAACGTCAAACTTGCGGAGTCGCACCGAACTATTGCAACAATGGAGTGGACCGCGATGGAGATCAATCCCGAGGTGGGGATATAATTGTGTTTATTTACTTTGTCATGCCGTCACAGGTAGCAAACTCACCTGCTATCTCTGCTTATGTCGTTTCAGATGCTGAACAAGGTGGGTGGCAAACGTTAGACGCTGAGTAATGGCGACATATTGGTAACTGTTTGTTTCAACTGTCGGGTAAGTTTCACGGGAGCTAGCTACTTGTGAGAACAGTTAAACCGTTACTAAGACGGTCGTTAAAACGCCACCAGGCCACACGTAGCAGCCATTACATAAATACAGCTCTACTGGTATTATCAACTGGTTAGATTTAAAAAAGTGGAAAATCGTATTAAAAGGAGGTGCGACAACAAAGAGGAGAAGCGTTTGTCTTATTTTAATGAGCGACAGCATCCTTCCCCGCGCTGTCCCCTGTGTCTGGGCTAAAGGGTGTGGTCTGCCTGGACCAACACAACGCAGCATCTTTAAACAGACTCAGTGGGGGATCATTGATGGATGTCGCCATTGTAACCTCAGCTGTCTGACATCCAATTTAAAGCATCGCGTTTTGCATTTACCGCTGTGTGTTTCCATTATGAGCAAGCCATGGGTGAAAACTGGCGCTTCGTGGATGCTGGGGTTGAGGGTGACCAACTCTGCTGTCCCAAACCATGCTGTGCCCTGATGCTGCTCTTCCCACTGGACACAACAGGTAATAATAATGTGGGGAGGTGGGTGTATGCTGTAGGTGGTGGTGGTGACTGAGGAGGGGTGGGGTGAGCCAAAGGACAGACTGTCTGGGGTGGGGTGGAGACTGAGATGCAGGAGGGCATGGAGAGGGAGAAGGAGTTGGAAGATGGGGATGATGGGAAGTGATTCAGCAGATGCTTTCCTGCTTTCTCTAGGTGAAATATAATTATCCTGTCAAACCCAGACTACTCTTAACAATTAATAACAGGTCGTATTATGTTCTTTCGCAGGAATTAAATCATCAATTGGTTTACAAAATGTTAGTTGAAAATCTGTGAAAAACTGCTCCAATTTGTTTCCTAGAATTCAAGATGAGTCCAGGCGACTCCTTTTCATCTCTCTCAGCAGTTCAAACCCAGAGATTCAGTTTAAAAATTAGAGCCAATGATTAGTCATTAACCTCCAAAAGTTTCGATACTTGATAAATGGTTTGTCTTTTTCCTCTTTTTTATTTCTAAACCATCCAACATTTTCTTGTTCTTTAAAAAGCTTTTAAATTTGAAAAATGCTGCTTTTCCTTGTTCATGCATTTTATTAAATTAAATAGTTTATCATGTTGTATAAAAACAAAGACATTTGATGTGATGTCACTTAGACTGTAGGGAGATTGCCAGATGACATTTTAATCCGGTTTCTGATGTTATATAGACCAAAACAAATTAACTGATAATCATTAAAATAATCAGCAGTTTAACTGATTAAGAAAAATATCTTTAGTTGTAGCCCCATTTACAATGAACAGAGTAGAGAAAAGTATTAACCTACATTAGAGAAGCTTTTTCTTTATAAATGATTCAAACAAGTAATTGTCAACATTTTTCTTGTTCTTGTTGATTGCCATTTCCAGTTCTGTCTTGTAATTCATGTGCACATCTCAAGAGGCAGAATTGGCTGCAAAACATTGTGTTCTCAAGGGCAGATGTCAATGAATGCCATGTGTGTATGTGTGCTTATTTTTTATTTTATTTATTTATTTATTGTCTGTGTGTGTGTGTGTGTGTGTGTGGCAGCATGACTCTTTCAGACAGCAGCAGACAGACAAGGTTGCAGAAGACTCTGATGTCTATTTCCTGAAGCAGACCATAACCACTTCCTGTGGCACCATTGCCCTGCTGCATGCGGCAGCCAACAACAAAAGCAAATTGACCTTTGGTGAGTGGGATTGAAATACATAATGGTACAATAGTGAGAACAATAACTAATGTTTTTTTTATAAAACAAGCATACGCAATTGTTCAAACCTGCAACCATCATTCCTAAAGATGATAATCAAATTAGACATTGTTTGTTATCTGAATTTTGTGATGTTACTGAAATGTAAACACGGCAGCTCTTAGGACTGTGACTGGAGGTGCTACTTAATTCAGGTTTTTTCACCAAAATAACAGGTATGGACCAGGAATTTAAATAGCTAAATTTAAGGTTAACAGATGAGTTGAAAAAGTTTCGCAGACATTCATTTTACAGCCCAGCACAGTCACAAATACAGGGGTTACTTCTTCTTTCAGTTGTTTGTTAAGAAATGGTGGATGTGTTCAAGTATTTACTGAATTGTCATAGACAGAGAAATTAAATTATTGCAAAATGGACTATATGCTACCCATACGTAAGTACCACGTTATTGCAGTTATTTGCGTGGCAGGTTGTCATTTGAAATAACATAATTTAAATAAATGGTATATTTATTATGGAGTAAAATAATGCTGCCTTGGTGTTTTCTTTGGATGGTGACTGGCCTTGAAGAAATTTCTAGATGAGACTGCAAAGATGTTCAAGGATTGACCGTGCTAAACAACTGAGAATAAATAAGGTAATGTTGCTTTTATGTAATGTTGTCTAAAAGAGAATGAAGTTTCGTTATTACATAGAACATACTGCAAATCTGGTCATGGAGGGTAATGTATCTTTATGATATTAATGAGACTATTTTTGCTATAAAGCTTCACAATCAAACTTGCCTTTTCTGACTTTTTTCCATGTGGATTGCGCAGGTTTATGGTGACTGTTTTAAACAACAGAAGATACATAAAATATTGAATAAAATAGTCAAAACTTTGTATATCACTTAGAGTTCAAATGTACCCATATTTCAACATGTCATTATATCTTGAGACAGAATAATGTATTTGACAATGTGGACAGTTTAACGAGTTATTAATATGTTAATGTGCTGCTTTTGGGAAGCGTAGATATTGCCAAATCCTTGTCACTAGAAGGGGCAGCTTTGTGCTTTGCCATATTAACACATCTTTGAATGTTTTAGCAGTCTAATTGAACTGACATGTTCTGGAATTTTTCTTCCAGCCAATCCGCGAGGCTCACAATGATGTTGCAGCACAGGGCCAGTGTAGGGTAAGATACTTAACCACAACATCAACAATAACTACGATAACATCTTATTGTCTTATCAGACAGCAGCAGTTTTACCAACATTTGACCCATGTTGATCCATTCATATGAGACAATTATCTAATTTGCCCGCCACTGTGATACAGAGATTCCAGTCCTGCGTATTTCCACACGCTATCATATAAACCTGAGAGTTGCACCAAATTTTTGAATAATTAACAGATAAAAGTCACATTTCAGTTTCACCTCTCTGTCCGTAATGCCCTCTCCCTTTATATAATATGCATGAGTTGGGGTATGGGTATAAGAGAGATGACAGACTCTATATCTCAAAACAGATGTAATGTTGATGGCAACAATTTGTTTGTCTTGCAGTGCTTGTCTCTTTCCCAGTTTTTTTTTTTTTTGGTATCAAAATATTTACTTTACATATCTCAACTCACAGCCAGAAGCAGACAAAGTCAACTTCCACTTTATTGTCTTTTGTCAATGTAAAATGGACAACTTTATGAATTTGGTAAGCATGTTCACGTGATCATGTACATTCCTGTTTGTGTTTCACTTCTATGATGGAGTCATATTTTAATTGCTTTCAAGATGGGAGAATGAATGGACCAGTGGTCATGGAGACACCAAAGATGATTCCTTCATAACGTATGTAAAAGTATGGTCATTCTTCAACTTTATGTGTCAGTTCTGGATATGTTACAATGTAACTGTGAGCTAAGTTCCTCCATGCACATGGTCTGTGATGAGTCATGGTGACGAACTGGCAATAGGGAGTGGTTGTTCCTGAGTGTCTCATTCAATCAATAAACTTGGCTAATGCACACTAATGCAATATCTTCAGTAGTGGGAAAGTGTATAAAAAAAGAAACTATGAATTTAACTGGGAATTTGCAAGCCAGTTATGTCTCTCATCATACCTCAGGCCATGCTATTCAAATGTGTTATTATATGATAATTATCGTGCTGTTGAAACATAATGAATACGACTAATTCAACTGGAAAAACAAAGAACTTACAGTCTCAGTTTGCTTGTGTTTGTGTCTTTGGGAGCCACGACTGCACGCAACAGAGCTTTTTAGATCAGTCACATCAACCTACCACAAGAGGGCTCCACGTGCACTAGTGATGAAAATGCAGCATTAAATGTGATGATTCATTGGATCTCAAGGGAGAAGCACTGCTGAAATCCGTAAAGTAAAAGTAAAAGTAGTAGTAGTGGTAGTTAGATTTAATACTTTGCTATCGATATGTCAGAAATGTTATGATAATTTTGGGACTGCTTTTGGAGCAATGATATTTTATAATGAACATTGAGAGGCATTTATTTTACTCAGCTAGAATTTTCTAATAAGTTCAGAGAATGTACAGGAGAACCAGATTTAAAAACCCAGAGAACATATAATGATAACTAAACTTCATGACATCAGGGCCTTGTAGTACAGTATTAATATTTTAGTGATGTTGTCTAGGTCTAAAAATTAAATATTAAAAGAAGTATCCTATAGGCAGTCTGTCCTCTGTGACCAGTAACCTCATATGTCAGAAGTTTAGTCTTTATTTTAAAAGTGCAGTATTTTTTTATTGAAATATAGTGAATATATAGACATATCTAATTTTCCTTTTTTATCTTTTCTTCTTAATCATGTCCAGGATGCAGCTAAAGCGGATTCATGAGAGAGAGTAAGCAAGTGCGCTTCTGCAGGCTCTTTTGTCGAGTTAGATATGTGGTGGTAAAACAGAACCAAACTGTAAACCAAAATGTGTTGAGCATTCACATGGCAAACACAATCAACAGGCACCCAGAATGACCCAGTAATATTATTACATCTGCAGACACTATGCACTATAAAGCACATATTGTTTCCACATATTGTACTCTCATCTCATGAACAAAGTATTTCTTTACATTAGCACATGCACACACAAAACACAAATCAAAACCTTTTGTTCTGCTAACACTAACTGATACAGCTTGTCCAAATCTTTTATGTGATATCATTTAGCAGTGAAATTGTAAACATGAGGTCAGATCTCACCACTGCTTGTGTGTGTGCATTTGTCCTTTGCAGCTTTTGCTTTTCTGAATGTAATCATTGCGCATCTGTGTCAAACTCAAAAGACTGACGCTTAAATACCTTTGTGCCAATAATAAGAGTGACAGGGAAAAGGCAGGAACTGTTTAGGAAACTTTTTTGCCTTGTTTTTCCAAATGCCTTTAGCTGCTGTGGTTGAGCTCCAGGATCTGACATTCCTCTGGCAACAGCCCAAAATGTGTCCAGAGGGAATAATTTAACCATTGTTTCAAGCATGCACGCAACCTTTGAGTTGTGTTCTTGGGTGTCACTGATATTTCTCTGAAAACTGAAGTTTTATGTGAGAAGTTTCAATTTAAAAGCACAGAAATAAAGCTGGACGGTGGATTACAGACATTTCTTAATTTAGCTTCCACTGCCATTTTTCAGAATTTGATCAACTCAATTGAATTAGCTTGTAAATGATTAATTTGAAATGGCTCACAAATATCCAAATAGTCAACACACTATTACTGTGCAGGTTTAACTCAAAAAATACAAACGTCCAATCAAGATAGGGACCATCTAAGTAAAGTGCTACTGTATGTTGGGTTGTTGTCGCAGTAGGGTGATTAGTAATGTATGTCTAGGCAGTGTTCAAATTGTTTACCTTTTTTTGCATCAAATACTATGTTGCTGGGTAGTTCTGCTAGACGCTTGTGGAATTCAATAAAAGCAAACTATTAAACCCTGCGTATGTGTCTCCTGTTGTAATGGCACCTGCCTTCTAATCTACATCAGGTAACCTACATTATATAGTCAAATATCCCAAGCTGAATGTCAGTGTTTTGATTTCTTTTACATACACCTAATAAAATCCAAAATGTTATTTTCCTAATATGTTCTCGCCCTTCGACTGGCTGTAAACATTTAAAGTTGGTGTAGTGTTTAGTTGTATAATCAACATTATACAATACATATATACATTACGGCCCCCACCCTAGGGTCACTAGTCTATGTCCATTCATGTTTTCTGTCACAGGTGGTATGAAGTGGTTAATATCTTAAGGCTCTCGTGGTGGCTCGGGCTCATCCTGGGATTGATTTTGGATGCGTTTCATGTGGAGGCTGAAACAAGGAAGACAGAAGAGCTGACGAAACTACTATGTTAGCTGGTAGATACTTTCAGAGCCATACCTCACGGTGTGTTTTACCTGCGGAGGACTTTTTACCTCTCTATTCAGGTGATTAGATAAAGTAACATGCACAGAAAATAAAGGCTGACCTGCCATTTGAAAAGGCCGATTTGGTATCCACAGTAAAGGGCAGGAGCAACCAACATTCAACCCCACTGTGTACGCACCGATATAAATAGCACTGATTACTTAAAACATCACTGATGACTGTTGCTTCATTGATTTTTTGTATGGATTTTGTTTTGATCTCAGGAAGCTTGTCTATTTCAAATGGGGGCATACCTCTTATTTCAAGTAATTTGAAGACAGGGCTGGTACTGCAGCTATTTTTGAGAACATCACCTGAGGTTACTTTGCAGGGTCATAGCAACCTTGGAGAAGTTAACATTCTAGTTTGGACTCTGTATGTTGCATTTCATCTACTTTGAGACTGACAGATGTGTAAATCAATAGGGAATTATTAATTTATCCACCAGAATTTTTATCCTGGCGTATGTGTAAAAGTAGGGCCAGACTAATCCTTGTTAGCTTAATTTTTGCCATGGTTTGTTATTAAACAACACAGTAAAGCATTGTAGAAATTCACTTTATATCGTCATGGTGGTGCATATTCCCAAATCTATGCACCTCCAGCTTCACCAGTCAGCAGAAACCCCGTGGAACCTGCTCCGGATGGTTTCTTTTGGGGTTCTTTGACAGTCTGAGGGTCCCAGGGTAGTTGCCTCTTTGTTTAGTTGATAATCCAGCCTTTGAGGACTGGGGGCCTGAAATAGGATTCAATTTCAAATTAGGGCTATACTTATAGACTAAACTAGATTTTGATACATAGTCCCTTTTACGTTGACCACAAGATGGGAGGACCAGTGATTGTTGATTTGTAGTGGTGCACATTTCTCACTGTAGATTGCTGACTATTATTCAAATTATGTAGACTGGCGTTCATATTTTCCTAATCCAGTCTTAATTCTATCTTTCATGGACTCGAACAGAAATATTCTATTTTTGATACGTGCTTGTTCTTTCTGTGGCTCAGGTAAGCACGAAGCACCACGACCAGTCACTCAGCTGACGTATGGGAACTGTGAAATAACGGGACTTCTCATCCTTCCTCCCCCCTCTCCTATTCTGTTCATCTCTCGACCTCCCCGCATAGATTCCTTGGCTGCGCGTCTACGGGAACCTGAATGCGCGGTGTTAGCGGCGGCTGAGGACAGCAGTGTCAGTCACGCAGTTTGGCGGCGCACAAGAACGTTATTTTAGCGCCTGGTTCGTAAGCAGCGTCGAGGGTTGGCAGCAGGATTTTTTTTCCTCCATCCTCTGGCCACAGTTTGAGCAGGACCTGCGGGGAGTACAAGAGGATTGACTGTGCGTGAAGCTGCGGGGTAGTTGACGGTAGAAAGCTTAGAGGAGGACAGCGACCGACAGAGCGGGAGGGACACCACCATGGTCTGAAGGAGCTTTATCACATATAACACGTATCACCGTATCATCACCGTCCGACCTCTGGTTCTGCTCCAACGGCTCGCTCCGGAGATGTATAGCTCCTGCTGCAGGTCGAGACGCCCTGAACGCTCCGACGCGGGACGAGTCGCTGCTGCTGGAACCGAACCATCCCGGTTCAGCCTGTCAGAGGCAGCAGAAAATGGATAGAGGTAAGTGAAGTGGGACCATAGAGAGGCTCCAAGCCCGCTACAGCAAAGTGGGGACAGAAATGGGTCATACTACCACATACTGTGACTGGGGATATAAATATAGCCCTACAGCACCACCGGTACATCATCACCTGTTGGGGGACGATGCAGAATGGGTTGTCGCTGGGACAACGGCTCTGCTGCATGCGGGAACAAACCGTGTGTGTTAAAAGCTACACATGCTTGACTCGTGGTGAAATTTAACACCGAGCCCCTTAGCACTGTGGGGACTTTTAACACAGTCCAAGCAAGGAAATAAACAACAATAATGAAGTAAACCCCTACATCGTCCCCTTTATTTTCCTTTTTAAAAGTTTTCATATCTACTTGTTAGTTAGAGAAACGCCTTGGCGCGGGAGGGACTTGCCATGGTTATGAAACCGGGGCCAGCAATCACGCACGAGATGTTGCAGCCACTGTACCAACAGTTGATGGGATGAGATTATCATCTGTGGTCTGCTGCATCGCTCTCCACCATCTCCGGCTAAAACGCCTCCTTCTATAAGCCTGAGTGGTGAATCATGATTCGCCCGTGGAGCTGCGTTATGACCTTTTTTTTTTCTCTTTCATCATAGCTCAGTCTGCTTTAGCCAGCCACTGCCAACCAGAATCTCACTGGGGGAAATAGTTATTTGGAAGTACATCAAAATGCATGTTGATGTAGAAGTTGTGGTTGTGTTTTTACAGGGCTACACAAATCAATAGATTACCGCTGGCTGTAGAGAGAAGAAGATGGATAGATACATGTATTTGACAGATCACCACAGTCACCACAACTGATGCAGTGGCATTTGATTAAGATTCTATCAAGCCACCTGCTATCCACTCTTTAGTTTAACCTGAGCATCTGCTCTTGTTTGGTGAAGACTAGTGGTGGGATGTTCATGTTATTTTCCCTCAGTATACATCATATTAAGATGCAGGCTTTAAGCTGATAACATATGAACTCAAGAAGTGTTTACTTAACTTACTGTGAAAATTGCCTTGATGTTGCTATATGCATTCTTACAGCAAATAAACAAAACTCTACTAAGTCATAAATACCACAGGAACAACTTTCTGAATGATAGAAGTATTGGGTTAAATCAAAATACTTAACACTCAACAAGCACCAAAAGTTGTGTAATGTAACAAAACTGCAGCAGTGAGTTTCTTCAAAGTCCATAGGCAACAGGAATCAGGAGGGAATACCCACAGGCCAACAAGCCTGAATTGACTCTGGTACATGAATAAAGTTGGTAAGCCCGGATCTCGACATGGCCAGCCGCAGTCCAGCATGTACAAGAAGTGTTGAGGCATGTACAAGACCCTTGTAATAACAGCAGCCGAATTTAGTTGAGCTTGTGTGGGTTTTGTACTGAAATGTCTCAGCAGGAGGGCATATAGTAAGTCCTGAGGGGAAGACTTGATTCAGTCAGCAGTCCACCTACTTTGCTTAAAGCTGAACTTTGTCATACAGACCAAGTGAGTTTCTTTTAAATTATTTAAGATTGTAAAAATTCTTGCAAATAGGTGGAACGTGAAAGCTTTTTTGGTCAGCAGTGAGGACAGTTCACAAGCACTTTAAATGTGCACTAGGTCAGGAGATAAAGCGGACTGATGTCAGGATGTTGGGATGACAGCGATAATGAGCTCACTGTATTTAAAGCATACCATCCCATCTGTGGGACACTTTGGTTGTGGTAGAAGCGATGGTATTGGTGTTCTTGGTTCACGCTGGACTCAGTTTTCACACAACGCCGCCACCTTCTCTATGTCAAAAACATTGGTCTAGTAGCTCTGATACTTATTCTGACTTTTCGTCTGTTAAAATGATTCTCATTGAAGAATCTTTCCATCATGATTACTTTAAATTCCAGGAGGGCCACAGAAGTAGACTGGCCCACCTCCCCTCAGTGTCCCACATACAGTGCAGGGAAATCAAAGCACAGCATTTATTAAAATGTCTATTTTTGTGGAGAGTAATGACCTCTTTATGTGGTTTTAGGGATATTAACACTATCAGATAATATTCCACCAAACTTGTACAGTTATTATCTCTTCAGGTAGTCAGTGTTGAGGCTGGATGTCATTTACCTCAAAAGTAAAAGTTAGCGCCAACATAAATATAATACATTTACAAAACCCTCGAAGTATGTGATCAAGGAATACAAGACTAAGAATTCAATTTTTTGATACTTGTTCACCAAAAATTAAAACAAATTGAACAACTCTTCTTCATCATATTAAAACAATTATTTGATAATCAAAAAAGTTACATTCCAACTAACCTTTCAAAAGATTTTTCAATATACAATACATATTTCATAAATGGACAAATAGGTTAACTGACTTTTCTAGTAAAATACCAATGCTGTTCTTTTCTCAGCCTCATTTTTCTACAATCAAAATATACCTAAATTTCTACTTTACTTACTAACTCATTTCTAATACCTCATTTACACTCGGTATTAAAATGTGTGTTTGAGGTGATTGCATTAAACGCCACAAGAAATGACGACATGTAAATGCAATTCCAACCTGCATTCAGGATGAATAGTGATCTGAGGTGATCAGGGATGCATTGTGACCAAATTGGAACACAAGTGTAAATGAAATAGTTTTGTCAGTCCACATACAACAGCTACTGAGGCACAATTGGGGATTCCCACTTCAAAAAAGGGCAACACAGCTTTATGGCTGGCTGCCATCTTTTTCTATTCTTCTTCCTCTGTCTTTGTTTTTGTTGTTGTTTATTGTTTTTTTTTGCCTCATGCAAAGAGAGGAGGATTTGACATGAGCTGGAGACAGAGTGATCTCAATCAGAGTTTTAATGTGGACACACATTAATACCAGGTGTAAATGTAACAGTCAAAAAATCATATCTAGATATAATCTGATATGATATGACATTTTAATGCTAGGTCTGTGTAAGTCAAGTCTGTAGAAAGTTCTCAATATAATCTCTTCATTTAATTTTTTATCTTGCTCTTAAACACCCCGTTTTACTGTAATCCACTAAACTCTGCAAAAGTTGCTAAAACCTTAGATCAGCGTTTTTGATGCAATGGACACATTTTGGTTTATTAATTTTAAAAAGCACCAATGCTATGTTACACCCAGTAGTGAGTATAAACAGTCTGGTCGGAGGTTAATGCTTCTCTAAGTCTTAATCTCTTGCCTTGCTTTGTCGCCTTCCTGCCTCCTAATTCCCTCCAGTTATTTTCAGGCTGTCATGTTGACCTCTATTTCTAGGGGTGTACGACGCTTCTCACAGGTGGTGGGGATGATCTAGGTTAACTATGCCACCCTATGTCTGCAGCATTTTCAGTGTGTGTGTGTGTGTGTGTGTGTGTGTGTGTGTGTGTGTGTGTGTGTGTGTGTAAGAGTATGCAACACACACACACACACACACACACAAATGCCAATCAGTTATGTAATATGATATCGCTCACACACTCCTTAGACACGCCCGTTGCGACACTGGTCACCAGGAACACAACACGGCAGGCTCTCAGGTGTCACTGTTTCAGGGGCAGTAGAGCAGTAGGCTATATATCACCACATGACCCGATCAGGAAGCTAGACTGGTACAGCCAAGACCTTTCTGTCTGTTTATAGACAGGACAAGGCTGGATTAGACTGTCTCAAAGCTGGATACATACTGGTCAAACGGGGTTTAGACCTGTTGGATGTGACATTGAGCAGGTTAAGGTTGTACAGGCTCAAGAAACACAACTGTAGTGACAGCAGTTAACCTCTGCTGTCACCCCACATATGCATAGCAAGAGTTAGGTCGGATACACAGGAATAAAATGTATGGAATGTGTGTGTGACGGAGCAAGTGTGTGTGTGTGTGTGTGTGTGTGTGTGTGTGTGTAAAGTACAGATGTCACAGCTGTCCTGGGCAGATTAACTCCCAGTGGCCCCAGACAGCCAGCTGTGTCTGCACGAGAGAGAGAGTGTGAGAGCTGAGATTCATGGACCTTTCCTTTGCATCAAATTCGCATGAAAGAATGTGAAATAATAATGTTGACACAGACTTGCCACACAAACAAGTTCTCATGCCCCAGTGATTTAAAGAGTTTTGTAGTTTGTGATAGTCACAGTTAGCCACAGACAAAACTAAACATGTTTGTATTTGTTTAAAGTATCAGAAAGTGCATACGCTTATAGCATAGCATTCATAATGATATATGATTGATTGTCTTAATAATTATGCATTGTGCAGATAGTATTAGCTTGAACTATACCACCTCTTTAGGATACAGAGAACTTAGAAATGTACATGCAAACAGATTCTTACAAAAATGTTCATAGCTTAGTTCAGTACTGCTTCTTCACCGTGTTAAACACAACATCTTTACATGTATACTCCACACTGTGACTAAGCATATTGACGCATAATATAAAGTGAAATTTATATATATAATAAAAGTGTCCTTTAGGAACATCAAAATTATTGAATTAAAATACCAAATATCATACAGTGATTACACCATGATGGTTTACCACATATCACTGTAACCCATTTTAGGGGCACTACTAATGTATTTACTATACTGAATAAGCACATTACTATTGCATTTTCAAAATATGCAGTAGAATAGTAGTCAGCTGCTGACAGCCGATATTGAAGAGACATATCAGCCAGTCAGCAGCTGAGGAGTCTGGCTGCTGTCTGGTGTCGACTCACCTGGTTAATTACTCTGGATCCAGATTAAACTCATATCCCTCAAACCTACAATGCATCTGGATTTATGACTTTATCTGTCTGCTTCTCTCTCATTCTGTTTTTTCTCTTGTTGACTTCTTCTTTGTGTACCACATGGTGTAGGTACAGAGGCCTGCAGCACATTATAACATTATAACAAGACTAATGCAGAGGGCAACGCCACAAATTAACACACCAGGCTCTTCAGTGGCTGCTGCATCACAGAAGGGCCCAAATACTCTTTCATCTTCATCTCTTACTGCAGGATAGTGCATTTTGTTTCATGATTAGACTTACTGGTGCTAATAACAGACAGTTAGTTTGAGCTTAGTCCCAGTTCAAGCTTCCTTTACAATACACTGCAACTGAATTGTTCTCTCAGTAAAAACAGTGAATAAAATACAAAAAGCAATGAAACCATTCCCAAGGTGATGTTCTCAAACGTCTTGTTTTGGCTTAGTGTACAAACATCAAACAGATGTCAATTAATTTTCTGTGAAACTAATCAAGTCAGCTCTGTACTGCTCTAACATTGCACTTCAGTCACAAGCATCTGTTTCCAGAAAACACTGTCAAAACACAGAGGGTCATGTACCAACACTGAGGTGTAGTAGATGCACTTCCCATAAAACAAACATGCTGGATCATAATGTGAGGAAAGAAAGATTATGCCGGATGTCTTATTAAACTGCATCTAAGGGAGATGTACCAACAGTCCAGATTGTTCTGACAGTATTAAACCTCAAAGAGTTTTGTAACTGTTTGATGAAAAAAATCCACTGCACAGTAAAAAAGATTCCTGAACCTACTTCCCATGTTGTGACCCTAATAAAACATTGCTGCCAAAATGAGGACATATAATCAGTACACGCTATTGTGTGCAGGAAAAAAAAAGTTTTAATCCAGGTAGTTCAAGGAATCTTTTGGGTTAAACACAGAATTTAAAAGTGTTACCTGTTGATAACCACCAGTTATTTTTCAAGCATAGATAGGCATTTATATTTTAGAAAAACAGATGCTTAGCTTTGGGACCTTAAAAGCAATGGTAATACATACCATAAACTGGGACTAGGTTCACCCAGGAGACTGTCTGACAGTTCCCCATGCCAAAATAAAACAACAATTAGACTAAACTGCATCATGGCCCCAACGGATCATCACTTAGTCTGACCGTAAAACTTGGCTTTTGTCATTTAGTATTACAAAGAATGAGATAAAAGTTAGCAGATACAATGCCACTAACTGTGTTAATGATGTACTATATCATTGTCCTCCTGCACGCCTGGATTTTCAAGCCTCTCATTCTTTTCCATCTTTGTGTCGTAACAAAGGCAAAGGACTTTGCTCACTTCTGCCCCTCCCTCTGCCCCACCACCACCCATCACCCCCACACACACACTCCCACCTCAGGGTTTGCCAGCTGCTGCTGTTATTCACCCAGACCTCAGTAGAGCAATCCACCATGAGGTGCCCAGAGGGAGCCAGGGAGGGTCGACCATTACTGCTGCTGGCGCTGAAATACCCCCAAGGCCTTTGGCTTGGTTTTTGTAGCAGACATGAATGTAACACACATGTACACACTCTTTCCTTAACACACAATTGTCGCAACAATCCCTTTTCCTCTGTTTAGCTTTTGTTTCTAAACTGTACGCTCACACGCCAGTGACTATGTCTAATTGCTGTATTTCAGTTGCAGCATTGTGCACATAGCTAGTTGTTAACCACCTCCACCCCCCATCAACTGTCCGTGTCCTGCCTCCTCCACACACACACTCTACCTACACAAAACACAAACACAGTAGTCCTGCTCTACCTCAATATAGTTTCTCTCCTTGGTGGGTAAATTATGCATGACCTGCATGGTGTAAATGTTTCAAAGGCCTGGAGTCGAACCTTAATAAACATGACATGTGCCAGCATGTGTGTGTGTGTGTGTGTGTGTGTGTGTGTGTGTGTGAGCGAGCAGAATGATGAAAGACAAGAAGAAAAAAGGGGATGCCAATGGGAAACATCTGGTCATCACTTATATAACAAAAAACAATAGACTATTTTCATAGCTGCAGATGCACTGTGAGTGTGTTTGTGTGTGTGTGTTTTCCCCTCACACATATGGTACATGTCCACCAAAAACTGTACATAAAGAATTAGAAATAAATCAGACATATCATTATCAAGAAGGAGAAGACAGGAACAGAAGAAGAAAGTTGAGGAGTCAAGTATTTTTCACATTTAAACGCTGTCCAAGTTTTTAAACCCTCAGATTAGTACATGTTTGTGATCAGTTGCCCACAACATCAGCTGAGATTAAGTGTGTTTGTAGAAGCACGTATAGGAACGTAGATATGGGCAGTAGAGACAGAGAGAGCGTGTGCCTGCAGCTAGCAGTTTGGGTGCTAACTGTAATCTGTGCTAATCTGGATTAGACGTCTAAACAGTGTCAGTCAAACCTCTCTACTTTTCCATTCATCTTTGGCCGCTGGTTACACAACAGCTCCAGAAAGCAGTGTGTGTGCGCATGCCTGCGTGTGTGTGTGAGTGGGTTGGTGTTGTGGTAGTATGGCTCCCTGATTCTCTCCTGCCAGGATAGACAGGAAATTGGAGTCCAAGTTAGAGGATTGAGGTTATCGTTGCAGCTTTTTCAAGCTACAACTGCACGCATCTAAATCAGGGACGTGTGGGTGCGTTTTGGAAAATGGAATGAGGACACACAGAGCAGTGTGTCACTGGCCTGGCGTCACTCTAATTTGGTTTCTACTGAAGCAAAATGTGTGGGGGAAGGGTGAAGCATGCAGCAGTAGGTTCCTCTGTCAGGCACAATCCCAGGACATTTGTCTACAAATGACTGCAATCATATTAGGGCTGTAAATAATGGTTACAACTAATGGTGAAAAACTTATGACAAATGCCACAAGTCATAGGTTCCAGGAGTCCAAGGTGACATCTTCAGAGTACTTGTTTAATTTGTCTAACATTGCAAAAAAGATAATCAGTTTACAATGTTTAACATAACACATACATAACACAAACACGTAAGGAGGGCAGCATGGCTTCAGTAGAGGATACTGCTTTCATTTTTGAGTGCAGCACTTGAATAGAAAACGATGGACTTCAGGGTTGGTTATTTAAGTAGTTAGTTGGTTAAGCTTTATTTATGCAGGAATTTTCATTGAGATCAAGATCTGTTTTCCAGTTTAGGCTTTAGGCCATTGTTTTGTCCTGACTCCGATACCGATACCTCAACTCTGAGTTCTGCTGAGTACAGATTGGATACCAGGGCTTCCTTTAAAATCTGTGTCTCATCATGTGCAAATCATTTTTATTTAAGGTCACATGAGGACAAAGAGAGCTGTGAGCCAGTAGCCCACCCTGACTAATTGAATTTAGCTGATTTTTCCATTACATTGTCAGAGAAACAATAAAGATACCTGATCTGTTGAATAAAGCATCGATGAGGTGTATCAGATCAGTGCATAGAGGTGTGCTTGAAGAATTTACTTGCAGTTGCAGTTAGTCAGTCGACAGATTGAACACCAGCAATTGTGATAATCAATCAATGACCATTTACCAAAGAAACTGTCAAACATTTGCTGTTTCCATCTTCTCACATGTAAGGATTTTCTCTAAAACTATAAAGTGAATGTCTCTGTGTTGTGGACTGTTAGGACATTTTTCAGTGATTTCTGATGTTTTCTAGACTTAACGAATGATGAACAAACAAAAAATATAACCAATATTCAATCAATACTCAAAATGATTGTTAGCTGCAGCCCAGCCTTCAGTCCACCTCCTTTACATCTGTCTCTTCCTCTCCCCCCTTCCCAGGCTGTAACAGGGAAGAGCTTTGGAGACAAGGACTTCCGCAGGGCACTGGAGAACGGCATCCTGTTATGCGAGTAAGCCCGTGACATCGCTTCACTTCGGTTTTTTGATGTCTGAAGCAGCAGCAACATACATAAACACCCCTCAATAAATAACTCAATAAATCTCTTCTTGTCCCCTCCCCACCATGCAGGCTGCTGAGTGCAATCAAACCAGGGCTGGTCAAGAAGATCAACAGACTGCCCACCCCCATCGCTGGTCTGGTAAGAAGACACTCTCCAGTGTGACATTCGGCCCTGTAAACCACCCTGTTCGTCAAAGTGATGAACTCTTGACTGACTCTGTGGTCCCCTGCTGTTTCCTCTAGGACAACCTGTCAGTCTTCCTGCGGGGCTGTGAGGAGTTGGGTTTGAGGGGTTCCCAGTTGTTTGACCCCGGGGACTTGCAGGACACTTCTATACGGGCTAACCTCAAGTAATTATAGGCGTGTTGGTGGCTTTTATTCCTGTACATGTCCATTTTAATGTAGCATCACACAACAGTAACACACTTTCTCTCACCAGGGACTCCGACTGCAACCGCAAATTAAAAAATGTAAGTTGTTATTTTCCTTTTTTCCTCTTTTCCTTGCATTACCTTCAGCGCTAGCGTGTTCAGCAGTTATAAAATGCACCAACCCCCCTTATCTATGTCTCCCAGGTGCTGAACACAGTGTTCTGGCTTGGGAAGGCTGCCAGCGGCTGTGCCTCCTACAGTGGCCCTACTCTCAACCTCAAGGAGTTTGAAGGGCTTCTTGCTCAAATGAAGATGGTAAGTGAACACAGCAATGAGGACGGAGAAAGGAGGAGGAGAGAGACAGACAGAAAGACAGATAGTAACACGGAGGAGGCGCGGGGGATGGATTTGTTAGTTTCCTGTCTTTGTTGGGGGGGTGCAGGAGACAGGAGAAAACACATCTTTGTTTTTGTTACACCACAGCTACTCCTATTTCAGGGAGAGATGGCGGGGGGGGGGTCTGAGTTTAGAAAGAAGCTTGGCTCTGCAAATTGTCAATCAATTTGGGTCCACTCAAATCAGTTAATCTTTGCAGTTTAGGCTCCTTTGACACAATGACCAAACACCTGTATCTTGTTTTCAGTTTTCTTTCATTTGTCTGCAAGTTTCTCTTCCTTAACCTCTTATGTGTCTCCTCTCTAATTAATTTCTCCTCTCACCTATGTCTTCTAAAGTTATTTTCTTTATGCATCTTTATGCAGTTGTTCATATATTTTACTGTTGTCTGATTTGGTAAATGCTGGTGTCAGTGTATTTACTGTGTAGACACATTCTTGTGAACCACACAACTTAATAGAGATACTAGAGAAACTTCCTACTTCCTACCACAGGTACATCATATGATGATCTGATTAGATTTAGTCTGCAGACATTTGCATATTAATGTGGTAAAACTGTTTTTTTTTTTTTTAAAGACGCAACTACTAGAACTGTGAGCATATGTGTTCTTGGTGGGACTTAAGTTAATCCAAGTGCCTCTTCATGTGTGTTCTTGTAGGAGAGCGAGGAAGGAGGCGACAGTCCACAGAAACGCAGTGTGAGAGACAGCGGCTACGACTGCTGGGACTCTGAGAGGAGCGAGTCTCTTTCTCCACCACGACACACTCGCGACAACTCCCTCGACAGGTGAGAGGCATCTGTCAGCACACACGCACATAACCCAAATATGTGGACACACACACTAGGGGTATTTGAGATCAGTCATGAGAAATTCAATACAAGTGTTGACATAAAACCTACATTTGCTTTTGAATAAATGTCCCATGTGTGAATTTAGTTGCTACGGTGTAAAACTTTAATATGTTTTCTGATCTGTTTTTTGAACAGTCTGGACTCTTTTGGCTCCCGCTCACAGCACAGTCCCTCTCCTGATGTGGTGAATCGAGGCAACAGTGACGGTTGGTTCTGATTAACGTGTCTCAAATAGAAAATGTTACGATTTTTGAGCTTTGGTGATGGCGTCCAGACTTAATTCCAAGCTAAGCTATCTGCTAAGCTACCTTAATGCACAAACATGAGAGTGGTATTGATCCTCTCATGTAACTCTTAAAAAGAAAGCAAAGAAGTTAGCTAGTTTGAAGCAGCAATACAAAGCCATTCATCCCTAAATAGTCTGACTGCTTTTCTCTAAAATGTTGGGGTTTTAACCTTGGTATGTTATGGTCAGTTAGGTCGGCTGTGGACAACAGCTGAACGTCTCGGTCTGTGTGTGGGTGTGTGTGTGTGTGTATGTACATGCCCCAGATGCAGCAGCTGTTAGTCTAAGTAGCAATCACCAGAGATTTGGACCTGGGAAACACAAACTGAGGTCAACATCCTGCCTGTCACATGTCAGTCTGTGTGAGTGTGTGTGTGTGTGTGAGGGGCATCCTGTTTGTGTCTTTTATGTTGACAGTATAATATGTGTGCAGGAGGGTGACAAGAAAAACACTAACCCAGGGCTGGGAATAGATTCATTCCCTACATTTCCCAGAGGTCACAGAGATACTGCGCTGCCTTACTAAGCAATATTTATTACCCAACCAGAAAGATGGGCAGGGGCTATAATTTGTACTACTCTGTCTGTAAGTCTTAATTCGTTGATTTGTGCATGAAAATGTTGTCAAAGAGTTGGCAAGAGAAGAACTGATCAGTGTGTCCTTCTGTTTTTGATTTTACAGTTTTGGTTTTAGCATCTCTGTCAGTTTTATTGACACTGTACTCATCAAAATAATTGCTGAGATTTGCAGACAAATCCTGTTTGGGTAAGAAATGGCCAGATGACCACACAGGTTGCAAACAAGCCAAAAGTGTAGCCAAATAATGTAATCCACTTTACTTGGAGGTAAAACTGAAAGTAAACAGTAAGCATAAAAATGTTGGTAATGATCCCTCGTTGTACAGAAAACAGCCTGTGAACGGGGATGGATGTTTATAATGGACAGTTAAGGTATTTATGTCACTCTAATTTCCAAAGGTAAAAAGAGGCAATACCACTGGTGTTGACTGGTTTTTACAATAAAACGCCTCAAGTGTTTAGAAACTAAAGATACATGGCAGTGTTTGCTTTTACAAACGCACAGTAAGTTGTAAATGGCACAGAAGAAACCATGAACTTTTGGTGGAAAAACAACATAGAACCATATGTCTTGACAATTGCATAGTATTTGCCAGGGTTATTATGCAAGAGCCAATTAATAGTTCCTCAAAGTCCTGACATACTTTCTAACCTTACTCTCTTTTATGCTTCATCTCTGTTTGCTGCCCAGGGCGAGGCAGCGACTCTGAGGCTGATGCCCCAGGCAGGAAGCCAGATGTGCGGAAGGATGACATGTTGGCCAGGCGAACTGCCAGCAGTGAAGCGAGAAGCTCCATCCCCTTCAACCAGTTTCTTCCAAACCGAGCCAACGCCAGCTCCTACATCCCCACTCCGCGACGAAAACCGCACACAGAGGAGGGAGAGCAGCGGAGGTAACAGCTCACACGTTAATATAGTAGATAATTCTAATGTAAATTAAATGTATGGTATTGAGAGCAGCACAAGAAAACTGAGCAGAAAAAAGGAAAACACATACGGATGTACAGACCCATAAACTTCCATCATCCCTAATCTTTCCCTGCCATTATGCACTGTCCCCCAGTCGCCCTCAAACCACTCCAGAGCAGGGCAAAAGAACTGAACTGCACCACAAAACTCCCAAGACTGTAACTTGGGCTCTTGAGAACAATGGGGAAAAGTCAAAACAGGAAGAGGAGAAGGTGACCTGGGAGGTGTTGGAGCAGAGGAGGCTGCAGAAGTTGGAGAAGGCAGGAATTAAAGTCCTGCCTGCTGCTGTTCGCTACAGCAGGTCAGAGAGGACGGGCATGAGATCTGCTGCTGTCGTTGTGGTTCAACAGTTTTGGTCATGTTGACTAACGAAAAGCTGTGATGGTAATTTTGCCTGTGGTTTGTTTTGGGGCTGGTGCTGTGTCTTATCTTGTTTCAACAGTCTGGTTGCTTTGTGATGAGCTTTGTGTGATAGGATACTGATTTGTGGGGCGACTGATAACTAACTGCTTGCTCTTTATTGGTGTTGGGCGAGAGAGACGCATGAGAGAAGTTGATTTAAACCATGTAAGGTGCTTATAATGGAATAGAGGTTTCAGTGGACGAGGATTGCTACCTGATTGAGCGACTGCTTTTGGGTTGATGTGTCAGAAATCCTTGTTTTCTGAAGCACGTTATGATATGTTTGACAGCAAACTTCAACTAACCAGGACCCAACAGGACCTGCTAACAATATTTGTGAGCACACGCTGAGTCCGAATTTTTGCACGTCACTACCTTTGCTCGCAATGTGGTAGGATGGATTTTTAATCATCTCTGAAATGACCGTGCTCACGTCATCCCATCTCAAACTCCAGCCCTCCCGCAATGGAGGAACAGGAAGTGAGGTCACCGTCCCCGAGCATCATCCTTCGTCGTGATAATGACTTTTTGAGCTCTCAGAAATCTGCATGGGATTCCTCCTCTGATGGGGAGGAGGAAGCAGTGGTGCAGAAAGTTCCAGACATTCGTAGAGACGACCTGGCGTCCAGACGAGCTCATCGCGGCCCCGTTGTTCGCACGGTGCACCAGTTCGTCCCTCCGCCTGTGTGTAGCAACAAAGACAGAGAGCGCTGGGAGGGCATTAGACGGGCCTCACAGCAAACACTGCAGGAGAAGGAGATCAGGTTAGCTGTGTGTGTTTGTGTGTGTCTGTGTGTGAATTTGCCTATTTTCTTCCATTTCCTCAAACTCTCTTCTAAATATTCTTTCCCATTTTCCTGCTCTTTCTTTCTCTGGGTGTTGTGATCACTTGTGATTTGATGTGTGTGCTCCACTTTGATGTGTAACATGTGCCGTGTGATGCCGCTGTACTGGCCTTGTGATTGGACAGTGACAAGCAAGCATTCCCTGACATCATTACACGCAGAGACAACCCCTTCCTAAACTCCGCCCCTCGCCACGAGGAAGAGGAGGATGAGGAGGAAGAGGGAGAAGAGGGAAAGGTTAAGGCCATGCCTAACAAGCAGAAGGATGACCTGGCTCGTAGGCGGGCTCAGAGTAGGCCCCTCCCTCACAGGGACGGACCAGTGAGCTTTGTTTCTGCCTCCATGAGCCAGGCAGATATGAAGAAGTGGGAGAGACTCAAGATGACTGAACCCAGGTGCCCAACACACACTCTCTGTTTCAGCACACATGCAGTACAAAGCACTTAGATGCTGCTGTATGTCAAGTGCGTGGTTTGTTAATGACTGTGTGTATCAAAGCTGATGAGAGAACGTGCAGTGTGTGTATGTGTGTGTGTGACTGGATTTGCTTCTAGTTTTTGTTCCAGTCTTGAGCAGGTCATTGCAGGCAGAGGAGTGCAATAAATCTGCAGAGATGTAACCAGGCAAACTTACATAAGAGATATTTTTGAAACCTTAAACATACAGCAGCTTGAATATAAGTGGGGATTTAATACCTTATTTCGGATATCATCCAGCTGAATCCTTACTAAACCCACACAAAATACGCATTTGTTTGAAAGCTCAAGGCCTAGTGAATCTATCTCTGTCAGCCATTTTTAATATTCCAATATCTTTGTAACAGCATTTCCTGTTTTTAACAGGGGCTCAAGACAGAGCAAAACACTAAAATCTTTGTTTATACGTTTCGGATTTAGGAAAAGAGAGATAATTAATAATTGGTTAAAGCTAACCAGCTGATGGCTGTTGCTTCATATTTTCTGTTAAGACATGCTAGTGGTATAGATTTTCTCATTTAACTCTCAGCAAGTGAGCAAATAGGCGTATTTCCCAAAATGTTAAACTATTACTTTGAATCATTAATTAAGCAAAAATGGCCATTAATTTGATACAGCTTCTCGAACGTGACAAAACAATCAATTTAAAGATGTCTCTGAAAAAAAAATCGTCAGGTCCATCCATAATGTAGTCATTTGTAAAGTAAATAAAGTTTGCTTGGGCCAGATTAAAGGTTATGTCACTATAGTCCCCTTCTCCAAGAATCTTTTATTGTTAGAAACACAATCAGAAATATTTAGAAAAATACCTTAAAAGACGCCATCCAGCATCTAACGTCAGTATTCCCTCAGTTTCAACTCTCTTCTGTCTTAAATCTCTTGCCTCCTGTTGTAAGCAGCTTTTTTTCCTGCCTTGGCTTAGTTTCCATTCTCTCCTTGTCTCTGTTCTCCCCATGTTCTCATCTGCTTGTTTATTCTCCTCATTATTGTGCACTTCAGTCCTCTTCAGTCTTCTTTGACAGGCATTGAAACGGAGTAGGGAATTGGCCAGTGTGTATGAGACTCTATGTGTGTGTGACTAAAAAAGAAAAGAGGAGACTGTTGGCTGCGAGCACTGCTTCGGCTTTGTTTTTCTCTCTGTCTGTGCTGATGTCATTAGATAGGATAAAGAGTTTTTTGTGTTCCCAGAGGAGCAGCAGTTAGCGGGAAAATGTGGCTACCTACTAGAGTGGATAAAAAGCTTGGCATGTATATGTGAATGTACATGTGTGAAGTGAAGTGGTTTAAATACACAACCCCATGCTTTTGTCCTCTTCTGTCCATCCACACTTCCTGTCTGATTCATCATTTCCACCTCATCCTTCCTTTGTCTTCACAGTCTGATCCTTTGTCTCTAGTTGCTCATGATTTCTTTTTCCACTCTGCTTCTTTTCCCCCCTGCTCTTTTGCTGGCTGTTGTTGTGTGTGCGTGTGTGTGTTTGTGTGTGTCTTCACTTGTGAGGTTGTTATATCTACAGTGAGGCTAGCCCGGCACCTGTGTGTCAGGCTTGTCTGGAGAAAAATTATGGAAGTCCTTTCAGCGGATCAGCAAAGGCTGGACGAGGTCACAGCAAAGTTGTGACCTTTGGGGGTGTGACTGAGATCGAGCAGCCAATAGACACAGTCACGTCAAATGAAGGGGAGGAGACGGAGTTGCTAAGACGACTCCTTTCCAAGGCAACTGTAGCCATGCCTACCATTCGCCTGGGCTCCCAGCTTTCAGAGCGGGAACGCAGGTATGGACAGGGCCAAATACAAGACAACTTTAGGCTACAGTGGCTTGAATCCAGAGTCACCTGCATTAGTATGGACTGCATTGAGGAATAAATAGATCCTTTAGTATTGCATTACTTAGTAATTGGTGTCATTTAATTGCTTGCCAGTGTCATATTGGGAAATGTCATACAGTACATTTTAAGCCTATTTGAATTAGTAAATCAGGTAGTTTGGATGCACCTCTCTGCACTGTGGTGATTTGCTTGTAGTTTTAATAAGAAACAAAGGTAAACACAGACTCACACAAACACAGACACATGCATGTATACCTTGCTGTGATAAGCTATTTATAATATAATATATGGATAATTAGGAGCTTTATTTAGGACCACTTACTTTAAAAAAACATTTATTCACCAGTGAACATACCACTATATGTGTGATAAACTGACTCGATCTATAGTAAATGCACAAATCATGCATCTCTGGAATGTATTTATTTACATGTTTTTCTGCTAAAATAATACACAATCTGTTTACTCCTTACATTTGACTGACTACCTTAAAATTGTGACATATGCAGACTTTACATATATTTACATTTTTTATCTTGAATATTTATCCTTAGCATTTATTTTTCCCTAATTCTTTTTTATCACATTAGTCTTTCAGCACAGCCTTAGAAGCATGCCATCTTGCATTGCTTGTGTATGTGACAAATAAGCCAGTGAATCATCGAACCATTCTAATGTATGTTTTTGATATATTTTAAGTGAATTATCGTGCAGACCACTTTATAGGAGAAGGTCGTCACAGGAGTGTCTGATGTGGCTCAACATCTCATCATAGACTTTTGCGTGTCTTTTGCATGTTTTCTTTTCTAACACTTAGGTTGTTCTGATCACACTGAAAATGTAGTCTGTATTCTGAATTCTGAGTGACCATACGTGGTTTTTCTGCATGTACATGCCTGAATTTCAAGGCTATAGTTACAAGTTTGGGTATACTGCAGATTATCCATCTTTACTGCTGTAGTTAGAGCTTTATGCAATGCTCTCACAGCCAGGTTGATGGAGCTGACCTCAGTCATGCTACCCCTCCCTCTGCTGACCTCCCACCCTCGACCCCCGTGACCACTCTTACTCCTGCTGAGCTGGATGCTCGTCTGGCTCAGTACGAAAGGAGAACAGAGGAGGAGGACGAGGAGGAAGAGGAGAAGATTCCAGATCTTCAAAAAGACGATATGATGGCAAGGAGGACAGGTGTTTTCCATAAACAAAGCACCGCTACAGTGACTTACAACCGTTTCCTGCCTCTGCCCGCCTCCAAACGCTGCACACAGGGAGAGGACACCACTGATGCTGCTCCAAGGAACAAAAAGGAAGTGCAGACAGACAGAAACAAGAAACTGAACGTCAGGTGGGCTGAGATTTGTGTTGGACTGTGTCTAACAGTGTGCAGAGGACACTAACAAGCTCGGTGTGGTTTGCATCCTCAAAGACATTCTCCAACTTGATGTTTAGTTATTTCAATTATAGGAGTTTCTCTCATAGAGCGGAGCAACAGCAACCCAGTGTTCGCATGGAAACACCTCAACAGCAGCCTGACACGACGGTGATCCGATCAACATCTCACAGTGAACGTGAATATGACGATGATGAGGATGAGTATGATGAAAATGAGCCTGCGCCTGACCTGGAGAAGGACGATATGATGGCACGAAGGACCGGATCTTACCAAAAACCGGTTGCTGCCAGAACAAATCAGTTCTTTAACCAGTTCCTGCCTGTACCTGGATCAGTCAAATATAATGTCAGCCCAGTGTCTGCAATGAAGCAGCTACACAGCAGACCTAAGCTCACAGAGAAGATGACTAGTGAAAGGTATTTACTTACTCTGAGTGATGATGATGGGACTGTGGTGTTGGTCAACTACTAGCTAGCTAACAAAGCATATTTTACGGGCAAAGATGACAGTTTAATCATGTTCGCAAGTTTTATGGACTGCAATACTAACATTAATAAGTCCCTGCTGATGATTTAGATCCTGATTTAGTGGTGTCGTTGTTTGGGTTCCAGCATGTTTGAGTGCCTGCAGCTGCACGTCTGATGTGGTTTCACTTGCGTTATTTGTATATCAAAGGACTGGTGGATTTGATTTGTCGTCGTAGTCAGATTCTTGCAGCTCTGTTCCTCACATGGCTTGGCTCAGTTTGTGCTTGCTTTAGACTCGTCTGGCCTTTTAGTTTGGCATCACTTTGATTGCTCGGTTTCAGCTGAGTTATCTTTGTATTCTAAGTGTAAATCACATGGGGACAGAAACTGTTGCTGCTTTAGTGTTTGAAACTCTTAAAGGGCTGGTTCACCCAAATTACACACACACACACAAGAAAAACGTAAACAAGTCTGAAATTACCTTATCTTATAATAATTGCCTAGTAGGTTTTGTGGAAAGAAGGGAAATAGATTTCTTTGAAAGAACTAGAATTCATTTATTTCTGGATTCTTTATTCTCCACCGTATGTTAACCTGAACATATTTCACATTTTTGCACGTTGAGCTGAGCCACTGTGTCATGAATAAAGACTCTAGCTTCTCTATATTTCCTATATTTAGTACCAAATTACTTAGCTCTTAAACTCCCAAGGAAATCATGGACCTGTAAAATAAAACTGAAAAACATATTTCTTACCTTACCTCTAATGTTATCTATCCAGAGACGTATATATGTCTTTGGTGAAAACTTTTTTTTTTTTTTTTTTGTAATTTGGGTGAAATTGCACTCTGACCACTCCCCACTCAGTTATCTCACAGTACTTACTACTTCTCTTGCCTGTATGATGGCGATCTTGGTTACCCTTTAAAAATGTGTTTTCTTGGTAATCTCGGCCTTGTCACTGGATTTTAGCAACATCGTTACCGTAGCAGCAGAACCTCAGGCCCGTCCCTACACTCCAACCAGCCAAAGTGTGCAGCACTGAGAGAGAGGCAGGAGGAGGAGGGAGGAGGAGGAGGAGGATGGAAAGCAACAGAAGGACATGACAGCCCTAACACTGCTGTATCGCGGATGTGACCAAACCTCTAGCTTCTCCATCCTCACCCTCCACCCAGTCCTGCTTCTTGTTTGCAAAGCGGAGGCAAAGTTGGAGAAGCAAGTGTGGAAGGAAGAGTTGAGAAAAGAGAGGAAGAGAAAAAGGATGTGAATGAACAACCGAAAAACCCGTTCTGGCTGGAAGATGATCTGCCACTCAATGATGTGAGATGCCCGTTGAAGCTTTTGAATATATCCTCACTTCCTTTTCATTTTTTCTGTTTTTTATTTCACATATTTACCCACATCTGTGAATGGATGTGAACAAGAACCAAACAATTACTGCTGTTAGAGTTTTTGCTGCAATGATGGAAATGTTTAATTAGCGTCTTCCCTTTGAGATAATGACTACAGCACCATGTTCCCTTTCCCTCACCTATCTTTCCTCTCATTCATTTTATTCTGTTATTGTTTTTACAGGATGAGCCGGCCGAGTTGCTTTATGTCTGAGGACACAGAGTAGATCTTTCAGCGTGAACCTGGAAGAAACTCTGCATGATAACAACATATACAATCAATTACTGCGATTTCAGATTTCCAGGTACAGTCCAAAATGTATTAACATGCAACACAATAACATTATAGTTGTACTTACTACTGACATCCAACTTGTTATTTTCATATTTTGCTTTTAGTTTTATTTTTATTAACAAATCTGTCAGTGGTGGAAGAATCTTTACTTAAGTAAAAGAAACAATATAAACAGAAACAATATAACAATGTAAAAATACTCTGTTACATAAAAGTCTTGCATTCAAGTGAATAAAAATGTTTATATACTACTGTAAAAATACAGCTAGGTAAAAGGTGGAACTTTAATTACTATATACTGCTAAGTAGTTTGTGAATTTTCCCCCGGAGATCAATGAAGTCAGAGTAATAAATTTTTTACTGTATGTACAGTGCAGTACATGTACTTAGTTACTTTCCACCACTGAATTCTGTTATGCAATATTTTGCTTGTTTTTTTTTTTTTTTAAATTAAAGATACAGGCTGATATGAACTACTCATCTAACACACTAATATAAAGTTGAATGTATTTGTTTGGCTTGGTAGTTATAGTTTATTAATTTGCTCAGCTGCTTGTTAAGTTGCTTTGTGATTAGTTATAGGACAGTAGCATATTTTTGTCACTGTATTGAGGTGTAGGGCAACACATACGCAACTAATATAAATCTACCATATACAGAAAAGAGGACATTAAGAATGATAATGTAATTAGTATGTTTAGTGGACTGTTATTGGTTGTGTATGTGTTCCTGTGTGTTCATATTTTGTAGCAAAATGGTTGCAATTATGGCAGACCATCTGTGATTGTGTCATCTATTTATTTTGAGACAGGGGCAGATTTTTTTCCCACACTGCTCTTTTTTGATATTGAATGTTTTGGGGTTTTTTTGAAATTGCATTTATAACTTGTGTGAAACTTTGTGTTGAAAATACACACTGAAGTCACCAAAGTAAATATTTGCTGTTTTCTATAGCCAAGTTGGACAGAGTGAGCATGTTGTTGGGTCAAGTAATTTATACAAGATTATTGTGTCTATTTCCTGTCCAGGAGTGTGAGTATGGGTGACATGCTTAATGAAGAAGAAGTGGGATACTTACCACCACTGAGCCAATCACGACATGAGCGCATGCACGAACAGTACAACAGCTTTCGGGAAGAGGAGGACCACTGGCAAGATGTGAAACATATGACATTAAAGAAAAATAGAAATTAAGATAGCTATCCATTTGAATAATAGAAGTGAAAATTTATTGTGCACAAGCATATTTAAATAACAGCAATATCCTGCGTTAACGCTGCGTTGCTGACACTGTGAACCTGTGACGGGACTTGGCTCGGTGCTGGAAGAATCGCCCGTCGCAGCGCCTCACAGGAGCTGATCAAGAAGGAGGAGAGGAAGAGGATGGAGAAGCGGATGAAGGGAGGAGGGTGATGGCAACAAGAGAAAAAGCATCAAGACCACCACAAAGTCGTGGAAGTAAGGGTGATATTTAGGCACTGTTTAGACTAATACATACAATACATACATACAATATAAAAACACTACCTAGACACCAAATAACTGTGTCTCACCTTCTCCTCCTTCTAGGGGCGCAGAGAGAAACTTGAGGTTATTAATGTGTGTGTGTGTGTGTGTGTGTGTGTGTGCGTGTGTGCGCCCGCGTATGTGTGTGTCTTTGAGGTTTTCTGTATGTTTCTGCCTCTCTCATTTTAACATGAATACACTCTCCTCTATAGACCTCCATGCACATCAAAGCCATGCCTTGGCCTTCAAAGGCTTAATACATCTCTCTCCTCTGACTGGTCAGAACTTAGTGTAAGCACTGCAGGGCAGAGGGTCGACACACACACACACAAACACACACACAAAGATAAAGATACCTACAGTATACTGCTATCACACACAAACCCCATGTGCTGTGATGATATGGGAGATGTCATTCACTGTCATACATTCATTCATTTCATAGTATTGACCATAAATACCTGACTTTTATTGTTCACGCTTGTTTTATGACTGTGTGTCCATGCCAGTGCAAAATGAATATCAGAATTGGTAATATAAGTATCCCTACTCAGTGTAAATATCACTGTAAATATCATGTATAGCTACATCACTTCAGCAACAACCTGGTTTAACTTTGCTAGATTCATTTTCTGCAATCAGTCAAGTTACATTGTGAAATTACTTTATGATAAGTTCCACTCTTAGAATAGCTCTGTGAGAAAAAAGACCTGTAATAAGTTAGTGCCCAGTTAGTGCCGGTCCGCTGTTTAGTTTCTTTACAAACTGTGTTCATCCTCTGAAAGTACCAAAACTGTAACTATGGACAAATAAGTTGTAAGTCTTTTTCATCTATATACTTTCTAAATGCGTGTTGCTTGTTGTGGAACATGAGTCTAATACGTCTGAGGAAAGCTTGAGGGTCTCCTCATTTTTGTCTTTGAAGCAGGTTTTTGAATCTTTTCCCATGTAGCTCCTGCATATGAAACAGTTCCATGAGCAGGGTTTTATTTTCCAGTAGACACCAGACTTTCATTCTACTTTGAACTGAAAGTTCTTCACACTGCTCTATTCAAGACTTCATATCAGTCTCTGTGGTAGTTGGGATCCATTTCCTTCCAGGTCTTTGATTTTCAGTACAGGCACTGCATAGTTGTTGAGCACTGTGTGTGGTACCATTAGCTGTTAGCACCTCTGCAGCTTTCACTGTTATCACCTGGAAATGTGCACTTCTGGATGGGTGATTGCAGCCTCTCAGATCTGAGTAGACCAGGTCTGAGCACTGTCTGTCCAGCCAAGTGAGTGTGTGAGAGTCTCTAACAGGGACGTGTGAAATCTGTCACTTCCGTTACACTGCTCCATCCATCCATCCATCCATCCATCCATCCATCCATCCTGGTATCTCTTATCAGTTTAAAGTCAGCTTCCAGGAACCCAATTTACAAGAAAAATCACTCAAAATATCATTATAGATTGGTCAAAGGTTGTAAAAAATATTGTCTTAGTATTTGTGTGCACAAATTCAGCTGAAAATGTAAGAAATTAAGCTGTTATGTAGTCTATTTATATGTAGAATAGTTTTATCTTAACAAGTTTTTGTGCATTTACCATTTAAAGTTTGTGAATGCCATTTTAAGTGACTAAAATATTAATAATTCAAAGTTTTAAAAATAAAAAACTATATGAAATGGAAATAAAGTTATGTTACCATAAGTAAGACATGCTCACTGAGCATTCACTAATAAATGTCCATTAACCGTAACATGTATTTTATTAGTAATATAAAGTCAAGTTATTGGGGAAAACAGGTTGTGTGAATGTGAATATTTTAATAAAGATATTGCCTTAACGTGGTTATTCTCTGTAAGGTTTTTACATGGAAACATTTGTCCATTTGTGTCCTTTTTTAAATAAAAATTCTGGGGGAATAGTTAGATTTTGCCTTGGTGGTATTGATTGTAAATATTTGACAGCAATTAGCTTTTTCTACGTCGTCATATTCTGCAACAAAAACTCAGCAAACGCAGTCTCATCATCACTTTGTGTCCTTTTACCTGCTTCTATTCCATTCTGCTTTCCACCACACTGATTTCTCTGCCTCCCTGGAATGTCTTTCTCTCACACATACTTGCTCACTATTTCTTTATTTACACACACATACACACACACACACACAGATTCAGGGCCTCATTATGCAGGAATGTGCAGTATTTCTTTGGATTGTGTGTGAGTGTGGATGCTGAGATGCTGCACTGACGCAAAGCAAAGATAGCGCTCTTTAGAACCTCCCTGACAATTTCCTCTGGCTAATGACACTCAGCCTTATCAATACTCAGCCAGCTCCTCCCTTTGCCCTTCCTCACACACCCTGCCTGCATACACACACACACACACACACACACCTCAGCCTTATCTCCATTCAAACAGCACCAACATTCATCCTATATTTTGGCTCTGGCTCCTCTTGCTGCCACTGTATCCTCCACACTCACACCTTGCTGCTGACCCCACCCCTTGTGTAAAGGTGTATGTTTAGGGTGTGAGAATTAGAGGTTTGAGTGCAGGATATGGCAACCCATAAGGACTAAGTGCAGGATATAACAGCCCGTGTGTGTTTAGGAGAGGGAGAGGGATGGAAAACAGTAAAAAAAAAACCCACATGTGTGCTGTTTCTCACCTGAGTAATTAACGTTTGAAAGAAAGCTCTCACTGCTCGATAATGTCTGCGTGTCTTCATGTGCAACTGACTGGAGATGTTTTGTTTCCGTTTCTAGTCAAGGTGGTGCAGTTCAACAGGGAGCGAGCTGCACCAGACGTGAGCCAAGAAGAGCATTTGCACACCTACAGTATCACAAGTCTGCCGACTGAGACCGGTTTCAGGTACACACACACCCCTGTCTCTATGACCCCTTTCAGACATGCACCATATTACATAAAATTGCTGGACATTTTAGGTCATTCTCAAGTTTGGATAAAACCCTGAGTCACAACAGCTACAGCAGGACAAGGTGAAAATAAACAGATATAAAATGCTGGTCCACATTATTCAGAGTACTGCAATAATTTTGCCATTTAGTCTCTTATGCATAAAGAAAATAAAATGAGCCAAATTTAAGTAAGTAATTTTGTTCTTTTTGCCCCTCATGGTGTAGTAGGAAAAAAATACAACAAATCACAGCAATCATCAGACCGTCATTCTCCCTCCTCATATTTCAGCTTTCAGCTTTGATCCATGCAGACTTGAACCTCAGTTGTGTTCTCCAGCACTGCTGTCACTCCTCCTTGTTTACCAGATGCTAAATATTGCACTTGCATTTATATTTATAATGGCTCCTGCCATGTTTGAATAGAGTCATAGCAGAACATTTATACAAAGGAAATTTTTTTATAGGCAAAAAAGCAACAAAGTGTAAGGCCTGTATTTGTGTTAGTTAAACAAATCCCATGAAAAAAACAACACTGCACAACAATGCATTGCCATGTTCATTACTACTGATGATGTACATCTTAAAAAACTGGTCATATATACAGCACGTGTGCTAGATTTTTAAAGAAAGACAAAATAATTCTTTAAAATAGGTGGAAAATTGAGTTTTTTGGAAATGTCTCTCAAGCAGGAGTAAACAGTTAATTTATTTGGCTTTATTTTAAACTACAGATTTGGCACACTAGCGTGTGTATATGGGACTGACTCCAAATAAAGAGCCCATATTCATGGTATTGTCGTGTAGGGCATCAGTGTAGTGTGGCTGATTGATGGGAGGTTCTTCTTTATACCAGTTTTGAGTTACTGCTTTTACAGTGACTGATGTCATATCTCAGCACAGATTCCTCTGTTATCAATTCAAAATACACTGTCTTCATGTCCATAGTTATCTTACATCCTCAAATGTCTCTAAGGGTTAAATACTATTTATATTCTCCCAAAACATGACAATCTTTTCACATGACCATTGATGTGTTCTTAATAGGCAATACTCACTATAGTTAGTAAAACTTCAGATCAGTTGATTGTTGGTTTTAGTCTTTTTATGTGATTTGTGGACAATATGAAAATATAGGACACCAGATTTGTCTTTAAGCAGACAGATGCAGCCAGGAAAGTTACAGCTTCCTGTCTAAACAGGGTGTATGTGTTGTTTGTGTGTGTCACAGAGAGGGCTCTAGTCTGGAGGAGGTGGTGGAGAAGCAGGCTGACCTGATAGAATACCTGAAACAGCACAACACCTTACTGAGCAAGAGGCTGCTCAATCTCACCGCTCAGCACTGACCACAACCAGGCCTCCTCGTCCTCCTCCTGCCAGTCTGACACCCTCCCCGGAGAGGACAGCGCTGTGGAGAACGAGCCTCATCATTTTTAACACTCAGAGAGAGGTTTAAAAGAAAAGGACTAAAGCCACTGGATGAAAGACTAAAGTAAGCACATGCACCTGTACACACAGACTGAGACGGGAGAGGGCATCTCACCTGAGATGGACAGATAACGCAGGAGAAGGTGAGCTGAAAGTGGAGGACAGTTAAAGAGGAGAGGTGGGAGGAGGAGCGGAGTCATGGGTCACAGATCAGAGGTAGGGGTTTTTATCGCTCTTTTACGACCCCCAGTGACCTGTGTTTGCTGCCGCTTGTATTACTGTGAGAGAGAGGAGATGAAATTGTTTTAAAGATCATCTGCACTAAGGAGGGACAGAAAGAGCAGCAGATAGAGGAGGGAGAGGTTGTCACTTTATCACTTATCAGGGTCAAACAAGAGAAAGAGAAATAACGCTGTTAAATGTCTGTAAGTGGTATTTTTATCAGTTTGAATGTGTAAATGCATTATTTGGTGACTGTTTTTCTATTTGTACAATCAGCTAGTTTGTGTATTTGTGATCAGATTCCAATAAATCTTTAATATTCTCATGTTTTGTTTATTTAATTTATGTTTAAAGCCTTTTCAGGATGTCACAATACTTCAGTGAAACCCAAGTAAGTGGCTACTGTTTTGTGTTTCAGTGTTTATCTTGTATAAAGAGCCCGAACAATAGAAACTCTGCTGTGTCAACATTAGCTGGAGTGAATGCTGCCTTTTCTCGCCTCACCCTTTCTGTGTTAAATTTCGAAAGTCACGGGAATCCAGCGTTAACGAAATATTGAGGTCGTCATTTGAGCCCTTGGTGTTTGTGTCCCATTGTGATTCCTTTATGCTCTGGCGTCCGTAACTCCACAGGGAGCTCAGCATTTACGACTTCTTTCTCATGTGGCCTCTGCTGGTAGTTTTCCAGGGAGTGCCACAGGTATCAGGATAAGTGTTTGATTTGGGGCTTTTAGATTATATACATATTATACATATACAAAGATATATATATTTTACTCTGTTCTGACTAAAAGTATCCCAAATTTAAATGAAGTCTGGCTTTAACAGCAACAACTATTAACTGTCATCGTCAAAGTTGCCACATGGCATGAATTGTTACTTTAATGCAAACACACAGAAACAGACTCAAAAAGTACATTTATAATTTTTTATTAAAAAGTTTAAAATGTAATTCAATAAACATTTGAAGTGCATACATACATCATAAACACTTTTTTAGGAATACTATGTGGATGCTGGTCATCGTAGCTGCAGTCACTAAGATGTTTCCAGCTCTTTGGTCCGTAGCATTTCAGTGGAGGGTCTAAATTACATAAAGATTAGATGATGTTGTGGCTCCCTCTCCCTTCTCCGTGACAGTGAAAGCAACATTGGCTTTTAAGGACAAGGAGGGAAGATGTTCGCAACTGGAGAAACACAGATCTGCGGCCACCAAACTGCCTTACGGTAACATGTAATGGTTTATATTTTCATTTTTGCTTTGTCAGTCATGCACAAGCTGAAGCTGATAGTCTTTGGGTGGCATGTTCATGGTGTCCTGTAGTTTTTTTTTTTTTTTTCTTCTTCTCTTGTCCCTCCACTTCATAGTCCATGTCTTGGTACTGGGATCCACCCATGGTGTTTGTCCCACCCACTGCAGTTGCTTCATATTCATATTTCTCTTCTTAGGTCACTCTCCTTGTGCTTCCACCTGTATCAAAAACAAAAACATTTTAGTGTCCTGTTAAGAGGAATTCAAGGTCAGACAAAAACAGCTGAAGTAACTGTGCATGTACAAGAGTCTAAATTAAAGCTGAAACTCTCCCCTCCCTCCCTCTCCTCATGGCACTAAAGCCTTCTTCTTCATCGTTAGTGAGATTTATGTCTGAGGCTTTTCCCCCTGCACTGTTCTGCGTGAATACACACCTCTGCCCACTAATCACACACACCTCCTTAACTGCCACCTGCCAGCTCTGTAAACCAGGTTTTGTACCATATGTATCACACAGCTCGGCTCATGACCTCTTTTTGCACAGAAACACGTTTATGAGTGCATGTCTTACCTTAGGGGAAGGGTACTCTGGAGTGGAGGGGCAGACAGCGCCTGTGTGGGCAGTGGTGTCTGTGGTATTTTCTCCTCAGGTTCAGGAAATCTGAAAGAAAGACATGTTTTTATTAAAATGTGAAGAATTGAAGCCACTGGATAAACAGGCTGTTCTACCACATAATAAGCTGGACTGCTGGCAGACAAATTATCAGATGTTGTTTTAGGTGTAAATGTCATCTTAAGTAAGATTTATGTCTGCAGGTGGACCCTGCATATCACCCAACAGGCCTAATTAATCCCAAGTGGAGGATAAGCTCAGTCTGTACCGTTAAGCACAAAAAGAAGATAAAACTGCATTTCCTGCAGTCACCATTTTCAAGTTAGGACAATTCTGAAACTAACAGTGCTCATTATGGCTCAACTTATCCTCTCCTGACCGTAGAAAATCCTACTTTCACGGGTTTTATTGTTTGGACCCTTTTACCAACAGCAGGGCGACCCCCTTCTAATAAACTGGGACACACCGACCTAACACATGATTATTTTTAAACGTCCTCAATAAATCCACTTTGACTCCCGCGGTTCACAGGCTGCCAGCCAAGCCCAGGAAGAGATAAACTGCCAGATGACTTTATGACTCCCTCTCCCTCCCTCCTTCCTCCTCCTCCTCTCCTTCTGAGTACCTCCGAAAGAAGCTGCTCCCCACGCCTGAAGGTAGGCTTCTTTACACTTGGCACCGCTACTCCATGTCATGTTAATAGAGCTCGGGTATTTGCATGGCGTTTTAACACCGTGATTAACAAAAGCGCGACGGAGTGCCTTCCAGCCGGGGACAATAGGACTCACTGGGGCCGCTGTGCGATCCCCGGCGGCGCTCCACTCCCGTCCCCTCCCCTCTTCCTCCCCTCATCCTCTCCTCTCCATCGTCACATGAACCCAGTCACGACCTCAAGCCCGAAGCCTCAACCCTTGTAACAACAGCTGTTTTGTCTCCGCCGCAAGGCCGAGGAGCACGTAACCGCAAACCAGCTTGGATTTGCGCAATAAGTGCACCTGCTACGTCAGACAGGAGCAGCAACCCGTCCACTGTTTTACAGAGAGAGTTTGCTCATCAAAGTGCCCCAAAGACGAAAAGTTATGCTTAATAATTTAAAGCCTAAACGAGCCACAAGCATGAGTTCGTTTTCCCAGCGCTGTATTCAAGTCCTGTCGCCATAATGAAAGAATGGGCAAACCACGTTAAATGCATTATCCTATTGTAATTACTAAATGGTAACCATGTTTTTAGCAGATTAATATAACTAAATCATGAATTAGCAGTTTTGTCGTGTTCTCGTGTGGTTACTGGCAAGCAACTGGCGGTGTAGGTCGCTTTACCACCGCTTTGTTGACACTTTTTCGTATTCGTGTTATTTTTTTAACGGCAATGGTGTTCGTTATAGTTTTAATTATATTTGTCCGACAAGACCTGAACGCAGCGTACACTGAAGGGAGTCGGTAGGTACAACTCCATCAAGCCATGATGAAAACTGACACGCCGTTACTTTGCGTCGCAGTGAAATAACCTATGGTAATTTTTTTCCCATTACCTCAGTCTAAAGAAGGTCCCGTAATAAACTTGTGTTTACTTTTCTAAAGGTTTTAAGTGAGTTTACCCATTTGTTTAACCTCAGTTTGTTTCACCAGTGAATTAAGCTAGTTAATTTAGCAAGAGGCAGAAGTGCTGTTGCTATGGATACGTCCAGTATACCGTACATCGCGCAGTGATTTAGAATGATGTTAAAAACCGTTGTCCAGCTGGGACTAAGTTTTAACTGTCTTGACCGATTTTAACGGACACCTGGTGATCATTCTAGAACGCTGGACGATTAAGTTTCCAGTTGCTTTTACCCTCGTGATAGGCAAAAATAGGCGAAGTAATAACTTTTTAATGTTTGAAGTAAGTTTAAGCTATTTACCCATTTGTTTCCGATTTTTAACATATCAGAATTAACTAATGTTACTTAAGAAGTACTTTACATTGCGCAGTGATTTAGAACGCTGCTTTAACTGCCGGGACCACATATGAACTGACCGACCTATTTTAAAGGGCACCTGGCGGCCATTCAGGAAATCGGAACGGTTAAGTTTGGGATGCTTACCTGGTCTGGCAGAGGAGATTGGTGCTACAACAGCTGCAAGCAGCAGGAGCAGGTAGAGCAAGTTGAAGATCTTCATGGTTTGGTTTGAGTTAGCTTCAGAGGAGCTTAGTTAATTATAACTTTTTCCACAAGTCCCTCTGGCTCTGTGCTGGGCTGATGATGCTCAGTGCGGCTCAGTTCTGTTTTTCTTCTCCTCTCTTTCAGTCCGGATGGCCCACCACGGGGAGAATCCAGCACACAGAAGTTCCTCTTTTCTCAGGATAATCAGTATGTCCTAGAGGAATGTGAGTGTCCAGAGTGTTTGTGTGTCCAGTGAGAGTGTGATTGTCTCTGTGTCTGAGAGCAAAGTGACAAAGGTGCTTTTCCCCCCACCTCCTTTATACAGCCTTTTAGAGGGAGGGGGGAGTATGGGGGGATGTAGCTCCCAAAGCAGCCCCCACCTCAACTCCTGACACACACACACACACTTCAGCACTGCACATATTGACCCCACATGTAGAGGGTAATTCAAATGACAGGAAGCCCCCTCCCTAGCCTCCAACTACCCCTTGAACACACACTCTCCTGCTGCATTTTGTGTATGCATGCGTGTGTGCAACTATGAGTGATTGATATGTTTCAGGAGAGCGGAAGAAGCAGGCATGTTTGATTTATCACTTATAACATTAGAGCAAAGACTTTAAGAAGCTGTAATTGAAAGTAGCAGGTCCTTCAAGAAACAGACCCCCCCTCCCTCACTCGTCCCCTACCCCCGCACTGAGGACACACACATCTGGGGCTTTTGGGTGATGTTGTGGAGTGGAGGAGGCGTTTGCACTAAGCATTTTGCGCAGGACTGATTGAATGAACCAGCGATGCACTGGACCAATAGCCTGATTCTCTGTCTGTCTGTCTGGGCCTCCATCTACTGTCTCTGTCTGGTTCGCACGAGTGTCTAACAAGTCCTTAATGCAACTGCAGCAAGAAATGCTGTTTTGTAGGCAGTTTTGTCTTCCGCTCATTTGGTTTGTTTCACTCCAGCTTCAGTACTTTTTGTTACAGATAAAAATACAGAGTATCGAAAACTGTCATATCAAAAGCTAGAGTCAAATCCATGATTGGTTTTGTGTTTTGATTATTTATTTGTTAACTGCCAGTCAGATTGGTTGTGTGACTATGAGGCTGAGTAGAACCCTTGCCCTAAGTTTGTAGATTTTAATTATATTTTTGAATTATACACTATTCAGACAAAATTGTTGTAGAGCTGCTTGTGTTTTAGACAACTTTTAACGTTTAAAAACAAGCCTCTTTTGTAGAAAAACATGTTGATATTCTTAAAGTAAGACATCAAGAACGTTCTCGTATACAGAAATGCTCCAATTACCTTGTACCAGTATCGACATATTCAGACAATACGAAGCCCCCTGCTTCTCATGCAGGTTGTCAGGTGGTATATCAGGGATTTTCGCAGGTAAACCCACTCACTTGGCATTAGTTCTGCAGTTGCCGGGTGGCTGCAAAGTGTGGGGGCTCATTGAAGAGTTCATACGGCCGGCCTCAGGACTGGAGACTCTCCATTCAGCACCCAGCCAATGAATTAACACATTAAGATGAAATGTCAGCTAATATATGTGAATGAGGATTAGAGAAGCAGCAGGACACTAATGGACCAAGAGGGCTCAAAATAG